>OX637318.1:12761824-13971447 GCA_951799385.1 Hyppa rectilinea | reverse complement strand
GGATTGATAGCGATACCGCTAAATAAAGATTTCCGCGACGACATCCGTGCGGGGGGGTCCCGCATGCTCCCACGTGCGCCCGCGCATCATAACGCGAAAATATGATGTGATTTGATGAAAGTTTCGACATTGAAATATTAATGATTTTGGGCTGACGTTGTAGTGTATCATAAACAGTAAACCAAAAGTTTCTGATGTGTCTCAACAAATACCGAGAGATGGTTTAAATGTATTGATTAAAAGCGCAAAATAAAAGTATTAGAAAAACTATCTCCTTAACTTTTACTTACTGTATGTACCTCCAGCCTAACCTGGTCGAGAGTATGCAAATTGATCAAACTTAATTATTTTTCGATAGCTAAGCATGATGTAATGGTCTCGTCCAAGTGCGGCAGCTGACAGAGGAATCCTGTTTTTTTTTTGGGTATTATAAGTGCACGTGGTCGGCCGCGACAACAATAGTTCGATGTGCTCTGCCAAGAGCTACTCCTAATATTAACTAAGGAACGCAGCGCGGTCACGGCACGGTGACCAGGATAAAAGGAGATGTTCTAGTTTTGCTGTGATGTTTTTGTAGTGTCTGAGAATCAGCATTTATTGAACGTCAAAATTTCATAAGACCCTCTCAAAATGTTCAGTTTTCACCATTTCCTAGTGTTTTAGCTGGTATATTAGTAAAACACGTATAATAAAAAAGGCAGTCATAAATGTATTTGTCAATAATTTTCACTTTCCTTTGGGAATTCAAAAAATTTAATGATTCCGTTAGCTAGGTAAATACAGGTTAATCAAATAGCATTGTCAACATTAGTTTTCCACTGATAAATGATTTTATTTTTGAAAAATAGGTTTTCACTAAAACTTTTACACGTCAATTATATTTTTTAAACTAGATAAAGTCGGCGTTTTCTTACTGACCAAGATCAATATGACCTAGTAAGAGAGGAAAAAGAAAGAATTAAAAAAATATATATATATTTTACTTGGGTCACGCACAGAAAATACAAACAGTTAAAATCAAAGCAGCAATTAAAATTAACAAAATAAAATATCAATGTCCTGTGCGTAGCCAAAAAAGCTCATATATCAGCATTTTTTTTTAAGGCTGTGAAATAAGGGTATTTGTGCATACAGTTCAAGCCGTATTTCATATCAACAGTTTTTAGTTTAACAAATATGTTTGTTTACGACAAACGTGCGTGGAATCAGTGTCTTCTCCCAGTAGTTTTACACAGATATTATGCAATAAGATCTTAAATAATTTTACATTATACTACTCTGTCAAGAAAGTACCGGGAAAAGATCAATAATACACAAAATGTCTGTTATTCCAAATTTATTTTATCACCTTCAAAGTATGCTCCTTTAGAAACGATACACTTGCGCCAACGAATAATCCGAATGGATTATTCGTTGGCGCAAGTGTCAAAACATTTTTTAAACGCTGCTTCCGGAATTGAGTTCAGTTCTCGCCGCGAATTCTCCTTTATGTCTTCTATCGATTGAAAACGGGTGCCACGAAGTGGTAATTTGAGTTTAGGAAAAAGAAAAAAGTCAGCAGGAGCCATATCTGGTGAATATGGTGGTTGCTGGTTGGTATATGTTGAGTGTTTGGTCAAAAATTCGTTCACAATGATAGCCTTGTGCGAAGGTGCATTGTCGTGGTGCAAAATCCAAGAATTTTCTTTCCACAAATCTGGCCTTTTTCGTCGAATTTGCTCTCCTAAACGCCGCATAACGCTCAAATAATATTCTTTATTTACCGTTAGACCTTCCGGTAAGAATTCAGAGTGCACAACACCGCGATAGTCAAAGAAAACAGTCAACATGACTTTGACTTTCGATCGACTTAGGCGTGGTTTTTTCGGTTTCAGTTCAGTTGGAAGGCGCCACTCCGAAGCTTGTTGACTAGTTTGCATGTCAAACTCGTAAACCCACGTCTCGTCACCAGTAACAATGCGTTTCATGAATGTTGGGTCCGAACTGACTCGTTCTAGCATGTCCTCAGTGACTTTCATGCGATTGAGTTTTTGGAGAAAATTCAGATCTTTTGGGACTAGCCGAGCAGCAACATGTTTCATACCCAAATGATTAGTTAAAATGGTACGGATCGACTCGTGAGATACAGAAAGTTCGGCGGCTATCTCTCTCAGAGTTGAATGGGGATTTTCAGTCACTATTTTCTTCACTTTTGCGATGTTAACTTCAGTTGCAGACGTTGACGGCCTACCAGAGCGAGGCAAATCTTCCATCACATCTCGACCGCTTTTGAACGCTTTGAACCACTCATAAGCACGAGTTTTTGATAAAGTCGATTCACCGTAAGCCTTCTGTAACATTTTCAGTGACTCCGAACACGAAATTCCATTGGCGATGCAAAATTTAAGACAAACTCTTTGTTCGATATTTTTGTCCATTATGAAATTCGCAATACACACTATATATGATATTACTAAAACCAGCACTGTATTTAATATAAATAACAGATGCAACTCAAACTCCGCGCCAAAATGGAAAACAGTTGTGCCAATCTAACAACTACAAAAAAACAAAAAATTGAATTTGGAACCATAAACAAATCATCCATTCCCGATACTTTTTTGACTGAATGTATAACAAACTACACTATAAAACATTGTTAACAATAGTAAAAAAAGAAAGCAATAACGTTTAGCAAAAGTTATAATCATTAAAATGCAATGTCTCACATCAATTTTGCACGTAGCCCCCCTATCCGACCTGATTCCATCCGGAGCGATAGGCAACGTCTCGTAACTTTATCAGCGTATAATTATTATGATTTATGGTCAATCTTCTCGCCGGACATTCCCAGGAATCTCTGATAGATCAGTCTAGACCAAGTTTAAGAACTAATTAGTGTTTTGAGCTACATAACTAGTGCTTCTGGTAATGGAGCCGACTGTTTAGGGCGTTAGGTTGAAGTGCATGTTGGTAAATCACTTCGCTTCTACCAACATGATGCAGTTATATCTGGCTTATCTATTAGGTTAATATTTTGGATAAATATAAAAATCTAGCTTTCGGTTATTTTCAATTGAGATAAAGTTATGTCGTTATTATGTTAACAGTCGTTCGGTGAAAACTTAGGTGAAGTGAGCGTGAAGTGAACTGTAGTTCCGCCTAGTACAGACGCCAGCACATCAAGCTATCCCTCACTGTCAAATTTTCTCAATTAAAAATGAACCTTATGTCTTTGCAATAAAGTTGAAATACTATCAAAGAAATTTGACAGATTGTGGTAACTTGATGTGCTGGCCTCTGTACTAGAAATTGACACTATTGACAGCTCACTTCAACCTTTTTTTTTTTTTTTGAAGGCTGGGAAATCATTAAATGACCTCTCCCGCTCTGGGTGGAGCGGAAGGGAGTGTCAGACTCTTACTGACTAAAACCCATCCATGTTCCTTCCGTAGCCCTTTATGTTCCGGGGTAGCGGTAACCCTTTCGGACAATCCCGCTTACCCGGCAGGCTTGGCCCTGAGGAGCCCCTTCATAATATATGCTGACATCTCTTTGAGGCGCGCGTGGAACAGTTATTTCAAATTTGTCTTTTTTTGAGTTGATACAGTCTTGTGTTAGCAGTGCGATATACGCGCCGAGCTCACTTCACCCTACAGTATACATTTGGAAAATTAAATGTGCACAAATAAGTAAATAGTATTGAGTCACTGAACATAAACACATACCTATTATTAATCTATGTCATTCAGCCGAAATAAGAGAAGATCATGTTCTAATAACCATGTTAATACGTGCTCGACTTTGTCGTTGCCTCGTTGGTTGTGTGGTCGCAAGTGTCCCTGGTTCGATTCTTTGGTCGGGCAAACTGAAATTGGGTTATTCTCAGTAGCAGGCAGGAGTTTGGATATGTGCCCAGTTGATACCAATAGGCTCGCCTACTAATTATGAAGTACTCCCACATTTCGCTGTTAGTTGCTTGTCAGTTAGTTCACAATCCTTCAGGGAAAGATGGCATGTTTTATGGTATGTTAATACACCACCGACTTATATATTTTCTTCTCTCCACAGAAACAAGAACCAACAACCATGCCGCTCCAAATCCGAAGAAACCGTTGCGCATCGTTTGTGCGCGACAACCTCCTGACGCTTCTGACCATCATCGGCGTGGTCTCGGGCACAATCCTGGGCTGCGCCCTGCGGGCTTCGGGGCAGGAGTGGTCGCGTCGTGACGTCATGTACTTCCAATACCCTGGAGAACTGTTCCTTAGGATGCTGAAGTCACTTATAGTGCCGCTGCTGGTGTCCAGTATCGTTTCCGCCATTGGGTCCCTGGATTTGAGTTTATCTGGCAAGTGAGTTGGTTTTTATTATTTGTTAAGTAATAATGTTTACCCGTGGATTCTTTTGAATCCATCCAGCTATAAGGCGACGTAGTTCGTGGCTGATTACTTAGGGTCTTGTCGCATGTACTTTTTCGTCACCCATCGAAAAGTGTAACTAAGCAAGAAGTCTTAAAATTTTTCAAAGACCGTCCTTCGTTTATTTCCAGATATTGTTCTGGGCGGAGGTCTCCCCCATACCTTTTCAATTTTCTATATGTTGTGCCTTCTACAGCTATTCGGCCAGGGAATCAGACAAAAAATTCACGCCAGGGTTGCTTTCGGGAATGCAGCATTTTAGCACTGCTATTCGTTCTGAGTACCCTATGAACTCAATAATGGTATTCTTCCACTTTTTTTACCATAAATTCCACATCATGGAGTCCGTTGCTTTCTTCAAAGTGGTTGAGTGTCTGGAGATTTACTTCGGCTCTTACTCTAGTGCAGACCCCGGCATCCGTCAACGCCCGCAGAGTCGTCGGGACTTCGTGATATATTATCGTTGCGCCATAAATAGCCTATAGTGACCCACTGTTAGGCAAAAGCCTCATTTCTAGAATGTTTTGAGGGGGCTCGTTACAAATACTGCAACTAACTCCTCATTCTCTCCAGGGTTGGTCTGCGCGCTATCATCTACTACATGACCACGACGATATGTGCTGTGATGCTGGGCATAGCCCTGGTCACCACCATCAAACCGGGCAAGGATCCGGAGGCCTACACCCAGCCTAACGCCACCAAGCTGAACATTAAGGACACTCTGACGTCAGATACGCTGCTGGATTTGATCAGGTCAGTACTTATAATGAAGATAGTCAGTTGTCTTTTCTAAAACTCATTTAACTAATCTAATGCAATGGGCAACCATGCAACCATGATAACATGATTTGCATTGACATGAAATCCAACATTCACGCTAATACTAAAAAAATATATCTTGTGTACAAATAAGTAAAAAAGGGGAAGAGCCTAACAGGCATCAAAAAATTCGTCCGCTTCGATGTGAATGGGAAAAGTGTCCAAAAGGCTGGCAGTATTGCCATGTTGGATGGCAATACTGAGTCTTTGACATAAAAACAGGGGGTAAAATAGGGGTAGACTACCACATATCGGCCGCGACCGCAGAAATAATGCTTAATTGGCCAACAGTATTGTGACGTCAAAACAATCTCTTTTGTAAAAAAAACATCTGCAAATTGGTAGGAAAATGATTGAGTTCCTACAAAAAAAAAAAACGATCAAAATATAATTAAGAACTTACACGTGTCTGGGAAAATTAAACTACCTACAACTTACAAAGGTTTCTAAGACCGTATATGAAGTTACCATGGAGACTCAATACTCGTGGGTAAAAAGGCCTGGCCGCTAATATTTTCCTCATATTCCCGGGAAAAGGAAACATAATACGAAAGGTATATTTCTCTATGAAAGTAGAAATGTAAAGGCAAAGCCCCTTAAGTTGGGGTCCTCGGAGGGACGTTTGAATACGAAATGGTTCAGGATTTTCCGAAGCAATTTCGTGGGAAGCTTTTATAAAATAATCTCTTATTTAACACGACTATTGCTGACTGTTTTTTTTTAATCTGAGAAGGATATTGTTTATTTTTATGTAATAACATTGATTGTTTGACTCATTCATCAAAGCCATGAAACAGACTGAAAGAAAGAATTCAAATCAAATCATATAACATTTAAAACATATGCCACATTATTCACAATAGACATATTATAATGTGCGATTCTGTACAAAATATGCTTGAATTCCTCATAATCTATAACTGCCTATGGGTTAATCCATTGTAGCCAATTTCGGTGACAAAATTTTGGTTGCAAAATAATTTCGAAGACCTGAAAAATGTATAATACCCGTTTTCAATAAATAAAAGTTGAAACAATAGTAACTGCTATCTCTATTGATATGTTTCAGTCAGTCAATCTGCCTAGCCTTTTCCCAACTATGTTGGGGTGAGCTTCCAGTCTAATCGGATGCAGCTTGCATGCTTTCCGAGGCGATATGTAAAGACCCATCCACGGACCAACCCCGGCAAGCGTAGCTTAACCTGATGGATCGATCCGTGCGACTGTTATTGCTTAGCCACGATATGTTTTAATATCGTAGTTAATTAATACAACCACGAGAGATATCGTATCGCCCAGTTACTGGGTTGTGGAGGTCTGATAAGCAGTCGCTCCATGTAAAATACCGTACCGGTATTCAGCTACACCCGGTTAGACTGGAAGCCGACCCCATCATAGTTGGGAAAAGGCTAGTCAGATACAGATGATGTTTGATAGGACTGGATTAACCGACTCTATCACCATTTACCTTACTCTCTCACATCATAAGTGCTTCAACATTTTAACTCAAATAAAACAGCGCGACATTTCTAGAACATACTGCCACATTAACCAGACCGCATCATACAATTCGTATACTGTGACCCGCGATGATTGGCTTAACAATCGTAATAGGTGTAATATCGGGGGTAATTTCGCCATCCGGGTGACCCGTGACAAATTAGGTTGATAAATGATATGCATGATTTGAATATTTCGTGTTTATAGTCAACAGTAATGAATTTTCCGGTTCCGGCTGCAAATGACGTTAGGTACCTCTTCAACCTTTTGAACATATGAAGGGGCCCCTTAGGGCCTGCTGGGTAAGCGGGATTGTCCGAAAGGGTTACCGCTACCCCGGAACACAAAGGGCTAAGGAAGGAACATGGATGGGTTTTAGTCAGTAAGAGTCTGACACTCCCTTCCGCTCCACCCAGAGCGGGGAAGTCAAAAATTTCACAAACTTTTTTCAGAGCATAAACGCACGCGCGTGCCCTCCACGGCAAGCTACAGATTTAGTTCTTCTTGTTATCATGAATTTCCCAATATTCATGGTGTCATTTAATTTGTTTCATGTCATTAAATACTTACGAGAGCTATATAAACACTCACAAAAGTAATGGTTTTATTGTTTATTTCGGGTTATAGTGTTGTTGTGTCATTGGCGTACAGGGCACGCGCTTGCTTGTCACTTATATGTGACAATGGTGTTCAAAAAGTTAAATGAACTAGTAAAAATGTAATGAATGTGTACAACTAAGGAGGGGCTGTCGTCGATACAACTCAAAAGTAGCATGCCAGGTACAAACTCAAATGACCCATTAATAATTTGAGTTGTACCTGCCACGCTCCTCAGTAGCGAGAATGTCGCAGCAGTAATATTTCAATGGCGGTTTGTGCACGAGGCAACCAATCACAAACGCATTAGTAAGTTAACTTATTTAAATAGAACGGAATAATCCACTTACACTATTCAGTCATGCATTCTTCTAACAAAAATCAAACATTCTGATAGTACCATCTTCCATTCATCCGCAAACATATCAAGACTTGTGTTTGAGTCCAGGAGAGTAGTAATACTCGTAGCTATACGAGGAAAAGGTGACTTGAACTGTGTACAGGTACGGCTACTTGCAACTGCAACAAACAATTGACTGGGACAAATATATTGCAGATTTCATCATGCAGATCAGGATCATGGATAATCGATAAATCGATAAATTCTAGAGAGTTGAAACTTTAGCAACGCAACAGAAATTTAGTGGAATACATGAGGGGGTAAAACCCTAAAAAAAGCGCTATAATACAAAATAAATATATATATAAGACAAAATCGCATCTATACCTAAATAACCTTCCTGAATAAATCGTGAAAGGAACTAATTTCAAGCTTAACCTCTAAATTAAAAAAATCGGACACCAATTAGTTGTTCAATTGTTAGCAACGCTCTCGGACAGCAGAGATCGGGGGTCACAGCTGTCGCGCTATTGCCCATAATTGCCCATCACCTGATTTATTGCTTGATTGCCCGCTCCTCGACGCTATAATAATGTGTCAATCGATAAACACCTTTCATCCTTATGTTAGCTCAGATGATTGAGTGCTGAATACTGTAAATCTTTAAAAAAGCAATAGGTGCCATTGGTTGATTAGTTTAGTTTTGTACTGCTGGAAATATTCTGTCACAATTCTAAAGATTTTGAAAGAACTTCACGATATATTGTGTCAATCTGGCAGTGTCAATATTCCCAAAGAATTATGACAATTACAGCTCTTAAACGCAGTTTAGATGTGTTGAGCGCGTTTAATTTCATTGGTGAGATTAGCCTATAATGTTCCCATTGCTGGGACACAGGCCTCCTCTCTATGATAGGCAATGGGCCGTAATATACCACGTGGGCACAGTAGGTACTGGTTTCTCGAAGTCACATATCTTCGAACTTTTGGTTCTAAGACGTTTTCTTAAGATGTTTTCTTTCACCGTTCTGAGAGTAGAGAAGGAAATAATAATAATATCCTTGGACATTTCACACAACGCCATATAGTCCCAAGCTAAGCAACCTAATGCTTGTGTTATGGTAAAGAGATGGCTGATAAACATATACATTTTTTTTGTAAATACATTTATACTATAGATAGACAAACACCCTGACCCGGAACAAATACTTGTAGGTCGTACAAATTCATGTTCCGTGCGGGAATCGAACTCACGACATGCTATCCAGCAGTCAGTCGCTCAGCCACTGCGCCAAACGTGTCGTAAAAATAAAAAAAATATATCAGCCGCGGTCGTTACCTTTGGGCCACCCCTGATCGCTTCTAAAACAATATAATTGTTAGCATATTAATACCTTGCTTAAGCCAACGAAAGATTGGTAGCTATAGGTAGGCATTGTTTGTCATAACAAGGATACATAGGGACACGATAACTTACTCCAGTGAACCTTATAAGTTCATGCATATTAATATGACATCACAAGTCATTACAATAACAAAACAACAAGTTGTTTCAGAAAATACTGAATGTACAGTAACCGGTGCTGAAGCGATAACCAGTTTTGATTTCAATATTGCAGATGAGCTGGTGGCCAGTGGCATCGGTCCCAACTTACGTGTCGTAAACTAAGTTCGAACCTAGGCACCTTACTTTGTGTAATTAATTTCAGTATCACTGTTTTCAAAACGACTATGAAAACTGTGTAGGGAATTGGGTATTTGAAAGGGTAGTCAATAACGTTACTTTTTATGAAATTAATGTCAAAACAATGTGAGGTCACAGATTTTTAGAATCAAATGGAATAATTATTAGCATTAAATGCAATTTTACCTCTGTATCTTCGCAATATATTTAATTTCTGTACGGTGATGGAAGTTTTTATGACGAGCGGTCTTTTTTCTATGTGATTTCATATTTTATTTTTGACCGGGTCAAATAGTCAATAGTTACAGAAATTTTAAAAAAAGACAAGATGGCGCCGAGAACCTTGTAGAGTTGTAGATATTTGACGTGTATGACCCGCACAGGCGAGTCATGTGCGTGACATTATATGTCATGTCCTATGAGTGTGGCGTGGCGACATAATTGTCAATTGCAGCCGGTGTGAGAGGAGCGATGCGTGCCACACTTCACGCTTGTCACTTCACTCACTTATTTATACTGCGCCCTACATACGTGTGTGGCCATGGCTGCCGGGAGACTTCCTGGTCTAATGGCATCGGTGAATCAGCATAGACTAAGAGAAACAAAGAAAGAAATGAAAAATTGTTTATTGCCTGCACTGTCATTCACTCATTTTCGTAAGTTCGTTTGCAATCTCGCATTATCATATCAATAGATTTTACTACATAACCAGACCCAGTAATTGTTAGATGTTCTTTCAGCTCCCTTTCTAACTTTCGCAGTCCCTTGTTCGACATATAACTGTACAATGTCCTCCGAAACCATGATATTTTAGACTACATCAAACTTAGTACAGATTCGACTGTTCTTTCACGCTCCAACTGACTCGTTTCCAATATAACTAATTTTCTTTGCCTTCCCATTAGCTAGTAACTTAATTAGTTAAAAGCCCAAGTCCCAAGTGTAACAAGCTGTTAATGAAAGGTACTATGTTGTTCGGCCCTCGGGAAGACAAACCTTTAGCTAGCTTCGTCTATAATGTAACAGGCGTGAGGTAGGTAAGTAGCTTATGTTAAGACGATTCATTTATTATTTTCAACGAGACATACTATGCAGATGAAAGTGCTGTTGTGTAATCTATACTAACACGTATGTATTATAAATGCGCCGGTTTGCATGGATGTTTGTTACTGTATCACTTTAGAACAGCTGAACGGATCTGGATGAAATTTACATACATAGGATACTTTTTGGGATTATTTCCGACATACACGCGGGCGAAGCCGTTGCCAGAAGTTAGTAACAGATAAATCTTTCATTCAACAGATGAATCTATTACTAACATAATATGTCCTTTGATTTCTATGTAATCTATATCTGAAATCTATCCTAGAGTGACTGCAGGTACTGTAGACAGCTCTACGTGCCACATCAATTAAGGATTGATTGGTGCTCACGCGACTGACGACGGAAATACGGAATCAGACGTTCTATTTTGTAAAAATTTCACAATGAAAACTTAAGTGATGGGAGCGTGAAGTGAGTTGTCATTCCTCGAGATGACTTGTCACTTTTTATATCTCACTTCAAACTCATTTGACCTAAGTTCTCACGGTGAGATCTATCGCCTATTTTTGGCCTCGTACACGATTTTTTATTTTTCATTTGAATGCGTTGACAGTGTCGTTCTTGACAATCCGAATCGCTGAGATAACGAATTGTTCGATCAACAATTTTCGAAATCGAATCGACACGGAGCGATTGACTGTTGTATAAGCCCCCATGCTCATGGTTCGATAATGTAAATAGATAAATAAATGTGTTCCTAACGTATTAAGTGCATTAGTTAATGAATTAAAATGGTAATCACATCACATCATATAACATTACACCTCTATTCTCCAAAGGGTTTCTCCAAAGGCAGAGCGTGTACCCCATAGTACACATTTCACCAATTAAAAGATAACTATTGCCCTATTGGCATCAACGTTCAGAAATCCTGACTCCGTGATACTGCTGAGAAATTTCCGATGAAAGAACCAAAAAAGCGCTTTTGCGACCCGGGAATCGAACCCAGGACCGCTCAGCAGAAGCGCTTGCGACCACTACACCAACAAAGAGAGAAATAATTGATTATCAATAATGTCAATGTCAACAATATGACTGGGTATTTATTTACATCAATCATTTGTGAATTTATTACGTACCTACTCATAGATACAGATTTTCCTCATACATACAGTTACTAGGTAGATTTCATATTACAGCAGTGCTATTCTATAACAATCTCACCGTGAAATCTCAAGTGAAGTGAGCGTGTAGTAAACTGTGCTCACTACATGCTTTGATTGACAATATTGACAGTTTACTGCCCCAAAGTTTTCACATTGAGATTTTTACAGAATGGATCGGCTGATAACCTATTCATTACTTAGTATTGCACTAACCCGAACTGGGCCTGCGTGGTGACTACGTACGGCCCAATCCCACGTGAACTATGCTTTTGATTGACAATATTGACAGTTCACTTCCCCAAAGTTTTCACATTGAGATTTCTACAGAATGGATCGGCTGATAACCTAGTCATTACTTAGTATTGCACTAACCCGTACTGGGCCTGCGTGGTGACTACGTACGGCCCAATCCCACGTGAACTATGCTTTTGATTGACAATATTGACAGTTCGTTTCACCAAAGTTTTCACATTTGAATTTTTACAGAATGGATCGACTGATAATTTTGTAATTACTAAGTATTGTACGCACTGGGCCTTCGTGGTAGACTACGGCCCACTCCCTCTCACGTAGACGAGACGTTTTTTTTTTTTTTTAAGGCTGGGAAATCATCCAATGACTGCTCCCGCTCTGGGTGGAGCGGAAGGGAGTGTCAGACTCTTACTGACTAAACGTGAGTCCCAGCAGTGGGAAAGTTATAGGATGATTATGCTATGTTATGCTAAGTATTGAAGGTCGGTTGTGTTGGTATCCGTGTTTTATAAACCACATGTAAAACAGTGGTAACGACGTGTATTTACGTCATCAACAATAGTTTAAGGAAACAAAAATTAAATAATACTACAACAATGTAATTTTAACGACCTCTTGCTCTTTGAACCCTAGGTATTTAAACGGTTGAAAAGGTGTACTTAGTTCAATTTTTTTTTCATAAATCCAATATGTTATGGCGTAAGTATATATATATTTATATGTATAAGGAAACACTCCCAAAAGCCTTCAGCATTCTTAACTTAAAAAATTATTATTCTTTATTAAGTTCAAATTCGCGATCGCTTACGTAGTACAAGATGGTACCCGCGTTTTGCAAGCAATGTATAATTTTCGTCCGTAGAATGTAAATATTTTTATTATTTTTTATTAAAAATAAAGGTTTTTCTTTGTCTATACCTACCTACGTGTCGTACAAATAAAAAAAAACTAAGTCTAATCAAATGACATATTTCGACCTTGTGGTGTGGCATAGATTTGTGCATGCCATTATAATCCTTAAAGTGGTAAACATACGACTGCACATAATATACAATACCTACTCCACTGTTACTGCGCCTTAGTAACAAAAACTATCTCGTGTTAACTTTTGAAGTCACGCACGTCGTAAGAAAATAGGTTAATCATGATTCGTGGTCTCTGGCAGAGGGCCAGTGGCTATTGCCCACTTATGCACTTTTGCAATCCGGCCGTGTTATTGTGGCCGGTTCAAGGGCAGTCATACACGTGTGCGCTGTAAACTTATACATTTGAAAGAGATAATTTAGAGGATTTTGTAAATTCTCTTTTCAAAATTCTTCATGTAAGTACGTATGCAATGTCATTAAAAAGCAAGCATATTTTTATACTTTGCTGAATTGAAAGAATGAAAGCTATTGTTAGGTTTGCGAGATATTTATTATAGTGGAAGCTTTGCTATGCTATGTTGCTTTGGATGCGTTTGATATCCACCAATCATCTTAATTGGCCCATATATAGCATAGCACTAGTTGAAACGGCTTCTGCTAAGCTATAAGTTTGATATGGATGGATGCATTATCTGGATGAATACTCTGGATGCGTGCTATGGATGGTCGCGAGTGGTGAAGCTATGTGCAGAACAGAGTACCTATAGTAAGCGCGCGTTTGAAATCGAAAGACTGCTTGAGCTGCGCATGTTCCTCGCACAGCTACCTCGCGGCAGCGCATCTTCATAGTGCATCTTACTAGCCCGCTACATAGCTTAGTATCAGTGGAAACGATCACATAGTTTCGTAGCTTAGCTTTCACATCCTCGCAGCAAAGCTGCATAGCACATCTCTGGTGGAAAAGCACTCTGACAACGGAAGTGACGAACTGTAGCCATTCACGACACTAACAACTTTGCACCTTGTAATATGTTTAAAGATTCGTCCTGCTCCATGTTTAGACCATTAACGGGGATTGTCCGAAAGGGTTACCGCTACCTCGGTACATAAAGGGAAGGAACATGGATGGGTTTTAGTCCCACCCAGAGCGGGAGAAGTCATTGGATGATTACCGACCCTCAAAAAAAAAAAGACCATAGCGTTTTATCATTTGTTTTTTTTCTATAATAACGAATTGACGTTTTTCTTTACCTACTCTTTTATGTCTTTTTAATATTGTTTACGTAACGTCATTGGTTATTTGTTTCAGAAACGTGTTCCCGGAGAATCTTGCGCAAGCGACGATCGCGTCCTACCGCACGAGGCTCGTTTTCGACAAGAACGACACTAAATGTCGACAAGGTAGATTTATTGTTTCTCTTCCAATGAATCTTGTTAAGTGTTGTGCCTGCTACTCTTTAACAAACAATAAAATGTATTGCTGTACAAACACCATGACACATGTACCTAATGTTATTTTCGCTATGGCAATAGGTAGGTACACGATGGTTCGGAAAACCTCGTCAGAAACATTCGGATGTTCATAATTTTTATACAGCGTGTTTGAATTTTGTAATGCCACCTGAAGGGAAAGTACTCTTAATACTGTATATATAAAAAAAATACTCAAAGAAAACATTCCTTTATTTTTGAATAGAAAGAAAACTGCATTCGAAGATTTTCAAAAATTCACTTGTCGCACCCAGGAATCGAACCGACTAAAATCTGTAAAAATTAGGATCAATAATTATAAGGATGAAATCTCTCTAACAAACCTGATAAAATGAATGAAAGAAAAACTATGGAATCTTAAATTATTTTAATTATTAAAGAATCTATTCTGTAATTATTAAATGAAACCGTGACTGAATGACTGACTGAACTATCACACACATAATTATGTAGTTATTATGAGGAATCGGATAAGAATGGATTTTTGACAATTCAACCCCTAAAAGAGGTAAAGAGGTAATTGTGTGTGGGGGGATTAAATACTTGTATAGAGAAATGATCTGTTTTTAATATTTCTGTGGAAATGATCTTATGACTTCTGAAGTCGCGGGTAGAAGCTAGTATACTATTGTAACTGTTCTATATAAGCTGCCTGAAATAAATACAAAATTACTTATGTGCAGTCATATAGTCATAGTCGCAAAAGTTTTATCGAATTAGCCCTGTCTCACAGATAATAGAACAAACACTGCGTTATTTTCTAAGTTCTCTTCTTAAATCAATGTCTGATTACTCCTGTGGGGTGAGCCATCATTGAGCACTTATAATGCCACACCCCCTAGGAGTAACCAAACATTGATTTAAGAAAAATCCAAACCAGTAACATCACTAAACGACGGCGTGTGCAGACAGTTTGTGAATAGCTAACTGAACAATGACTTTTATTGCAAAATGATGATGAATGAGCCTCCTCTGTTTGTGAACAAAAGATCAAGATGAATCAAGTCTTTGTTCACAAATAGAACAGTCAGTAATTCAGGTCTTTACGTTGCTGAGGAGGAATTGAATAGTTCATCATCACAAATATTGGAAGGATGACTACCATGACCTTCTCCAATCGGAACATGGTGTAAATCTGGAGTGCTACACCAAGATTTTGATGTTTCACTATTGTGACACAATTTCCAGAGTATTTCCATCCCATTACGTTTGTTTCCACCAAAAGATTCGGTAGACGTGTACCTATAGTACAGACGCCAGTACATTAAGTTATCCCAAACTGTCAAACTTTCCCAATTGAAAATGAACCTTATTCTTTTGAAATAAAGTTGACAAACGAAAAAAAGAATTGACAGATTGAGGTAACATGTGCTGGCTGCTGTAAATACGGTATCCACATTTTGGTAACATTTTGCGTGGCCTGTGAATCCCCTTAGCAGTCGCAACTGCGACCAAAGACCTGTGACGCAGTAGTTGCTTGTAATAATTCAAGCATGATTGAGGCGAGCTGATAACTTACGCATCACTGGGATGTCAGAAAGCGCAAAGACAGCATGCGGTGAACTGCTAATATAAACAAAATAATACTATGAAGTCATGTGACATTAAGAGTCAAATTCAAATAAAAGCCAAAAGTTAAATTTATTTTCAAGTATTTGTTCTCTTTCTAGGTGAATTGGAGACGTATCAGATCACGGGCGAGTACCAGAGCGGCAGCAATGTGTTGGGGTTGGTCTGCTTCAGCATTGTACTGGGTATCACTTTGGGCAAGATGGGCGACAAGAGTCGACCGCTACAAGAGTTCTTCCACGCTTTATCGGAAGCCATGATGATCATCACTGGATGGGTTATTTGGTAAGTACACCCAATAAATTATGGCAATTAGGCTTTAAGGGAATATTTGTACTGTACTCAGCATCCGTATGTGCTGCAATTAGCGCAGAAGTTTAGATGTTCTACCGTCTCAAGATTTTATAGTCGTACTATATTTTGCCCGCAGTATACACTTATACAGTCTTACCAAGGGGTATTGTGTTACCTAGTTACTGGGTTGTGGAGGTCAGATGGAAGTCGCTCCATGTAAAATACTGGTATTCAGCTGCATCCGGTTAGACTGGAAGCAGAACCCAACATAGTTGGGAAAAGGCAAGGCATAGGTAGAGAGACTATATTTTGCCCGTGACTTCGCTCGCGTGAAGTTCGGTTATATTTTCCTTAGGATGTAATCTATCTCTCTGCCAAATTTTATCAAAATCCGTTTAGTGGTTTAGGCGTGAAGAGGTAATATGCAGACAGGCAGACAGAATTACTTTCGGATTTATAATATTAAGTATGGATTCTCCAGTTCAGGTGTTGATTCTTTGAATAACTTAACATAACATAACGTCAGTAATGCCCGAAGGGTTAGGCAGAGGTGTACCTATGGTATACCCACATGGTTCGAACAAAGGTCTCCCAAAATTAAACAGTCAAGGAAGAAATGTTTATTTTATTTATTGATTATAACCAACTTGCATTTACAGTTTAAAGCCACACAAACAAATGTGTGTTTACCTTTTTGTTACTTAAACGTAACCTTAACTTTCCAGGTTGTCACCCCTTGGAGTGTTCTTCTTGGTGACAGCGAAGATCATGGAGATAGATTCATTTGCGGAGCTGGTGGGTCGATTGGGACTGTACTTCATGACAGTACTCCTGGGGCTGTTCCTCCACGGGTTCGGAACCCTCAGTATCCTGTTCATCCTGGCCACTAAGAAGCTCCCCTGTCGGTACATTGCGAAGATGGGTCAGGTCATGGCTACTGCTTTTGGTACTGCTTCTAGGTGAGTTAATAATCTGTTTGTAGTCTTTAAAAATCGCCAGTTTTGGCCATAAAGACATGTAAGATGGACGTGGAGAATATTTTTAATGGGGCAATATTTATTGTTTGTTTGAGTCGGCTTGTGGATGATGATAATTAAGATTTTGCCATTTACAATAAAAGAAGTGCATTTAATTTTACAAATTCTGTAAATTGTTAGTTAGACAAACTCAAACTCAAAGTATTTATTTCAAATAAACCAATTACAGGCACTTTTGAATTGTCAAGGGGTCGGTAAGATGAAGCTAGTTGCCCATTCCAAAGCAGTAGGTACCTACGGAGAAGAACGGGCAAGAAACTCCATGGACACTCTTTTAAACAAAATATGTTTACAAAATATTAGTCACATAATTCATATTATTATTATACATGTGAGAACAATGCAGAACGTTTAAAGCATCCGATATAAAATATGTAAAATCAGTTTCAAAATTTAATTAAAACAAGCCATAACCGCTAAGTGATGACCAGTGCCTACTGACAGACACTCCTTGTTAGGACCTCAACCTTGGCTTGAAGGACTGTGGCGGAAATAATATTCATCTTAGCGAACTAAGAAGCTTTTCTTTTCATTATGCTTTCTTAAAAAAAAATCTTAACAATGACTTTCTCCTTCCAGCTCAGCGACGATGCCAATAACGATCGGTTGCTGCGACGACATGGGGCTGGACCCTCGCATCACGCGGTTCGTGATCCCCATCGGCGCCACCATCAACATGGACGGCACAGCGCTGTACGAGGCCGTCGCCGCCATCTTTATCGCGCAGCTCAGGAAGGTCGAGATGTCGTTCGGCAAAATTATTGCTGTCAGGTGAGATTGGATGTCATTTTACTTACGTTCTAAGGGAGATAGAGGTTACTGTAATATACAAATACATATCTTTATTTTTGAGCTTCGATGTAATAATAGGTATTTCCTTTATTTCTGATTCAAGTTATTATCCGACATATGATGCTAGGATACATTGAAGTGTAGTCTCTAATCCTTCAAAATGTTGTCTCAAAAAAATTGCTTATAAAGACAACAGTATAATAAGAAAAAAAGATGCCACTATCTGATTATTCCTTACCAACTAGTTATTTTTTTAATTTTATATAGATTGGACAGTGTTATCAGCGCGTTCCTATTAGCACGATAAAAAAATTTTGGAACTTATAATTTTTAGTCATAAATTATGATAAATATAATTTACAATTGCACATTTCGTACGATATGATCTGAAACTTAGTCAGAGAATCAAAGTTGTTGACATAGCTCACAGAATGAGCAAGCTGAAGTGGCAATGGGCCGGCCATATTAGCCATACAGCTGATGACCGTTGGGGTAGAAGTGTTCTTGAATGGAGATCGCGATCGCAGGCAAACGTAAGGTAGGACATCCTGAGGCTAGGTGGACAGACGATCTTCGCAGGGTGGCAGGTAGTAGCTGGATGAGAGTTACCGAAATTCGAGCTGAATGGCTTGCACGCCTATGTTCAGCAGTTTCTGTTATATGCTGAAAAAGATGATCGAAAACTTGTGCGTATGTCCAAATTATGACTGAACCAATTTATTCTTCAATGTCCCCAGTGTGACGGCGACGGCAGCGAGTATAGGCGCGGCGGGCATCCCGCAGGCCGGCCTGGTCACCATGGTGATGGTGCTGGACACCGTCAACCTGCCCGCTGAGGATGTCTCCATCATCCTGGCTGTTGATTGGCTGCTGTAAGTGTTTAGTTTTAATTATCCGATCTGAGAACTTTTTTTGTGGGATATCCATGGATATACTAGTCTAGGTAGAATGGTTATAGCCTGACCGCTTATCGACCATTCCATTTCTTTCATTTCACGCGGTGTGAGAGGGGTGTGGTGAAGCGACACGAGAGCTTACTGATTCGTCAACTTGTGATAACTGTCCCCATCCTGCACCGCGCAGCTACCTCACGAACGGTCTCAGTTCAGTGGTCGGGCTATAGATATATTAGACTGCTACCGACAAAAATCCATCTACTATGATGAGTCGGGGCCCGGGTAATACGCGCACTTTCGCCGCAGCCCGAAATATTGAGATATCGAAGCCAATCAGATTGAAATTCCTTTTAGAATGACTTTACCTTCATGCACGCTCTATCAATACACGGTGATTTTTACAACTTTCACAACTTTCGCTATGAGACCAAACATGAAATAACAATAAAAATACATCTATTTCATACATTTTCATCAATTAAATATTGCACTTTAGTAAGAAAAAGCCGTTTTTCTTTCGATATTTCATAGTGAAAGTTGTTCATAATCATCGGTACTGTCACGCCCTGAAAGGTTAATAGAGAATTAAAAATCATCGTGTATACTGAAGAACTGACTCTTGAAATTATGACTTCTGTTAGATAGAAAGTTTTTCATTCATACAAATGAGCATATGAAAAGTATTTGTCCTTTGTAGACTGTAAAGCTATAGACCTAATTGGGCCATTTCATTATTCATAAATGGGTCGAGTACATACTGAAAATAGGACTATACGTACTTGTGAATAAAGATAAAGTGACAAGTAATTAATACCAGCGTATTCACTGGCAGCTTAATGAATTGTGTCATCAGCCCTTTGGTTAATTATTGTCACAGTATACTCAGTTGCTGTGACGTCATTAGCACAATTGTATATTGACACATTTTACTCGGGAATGTTTCATTCTTACCATGGTTTACTATTGTGGTTATGTAACAACTTATTTGTCGACGCCTTATTTTAGTTAGTTAATAGCTTTATATATCTACTTGCACATAGTACAGTCACGGACTTTAATAAGTTGAAATAAGTTGACAAATTATTAATAATCGGAAATAATTTTATCCAAAGAGGTTTATAGCTGTAAAAATTATAAAGTAGATTGAATACGTCTATCCAATCTATTTCGCTACTGACCTCTTTTGCATTAGAGCTCATTAGATAATCGTTATTTTTGAAAACCTATCCGTTACAGTTGAAATGTCGATCTCAAAGAACAATCATAATATTTTACCGTATGCTAAAGTTACCATGGCTACGCTAAAACAATTGTCACTAGATTACGGCTGCTAGACCCGCAAATCGAAATTCAAGACATTATGGCCCGTATTACAGAACGTCCCTCGAGGCCCAATACTCTATTCGTTATAACATTAGACAAATAACGGTTATCACCCTTTCGTTATTTCTATATAGACGTATTTTAAACTCCGTTATTTCACGTTACATACGAAGCCATGTACCATTAACCATTTACATTAAAAAAACAACTGATAAGTGCAGTTATGTCAACAATATTACACAATAACTGTTCTTATTTAGCCGTTATTTTTCTAATGTTATAAACGGAGTATAGTTTTAACCAATCAAATTTAATATCTTTAATCAAGACTCAAACAATGTTTGAGTATTGAGTGAGGTTCTGTAATACGGGCATATGACTGTCTAGATGTACGAGTATAACCGACTAAACCCGATTTGCAAGTGGCAAGTGGCTCAACAATTTAAGTCTGTGACTTTACTTATATTTTTTTTTGTTTAAGTTTTAGATTTAACATTGTATATAACTTTTAACTGTTCAACAAGTAATTTCCTTTTTTTTCCTGTGAAAAATAATCAACATTAAAAATTTTATTCCAGCGACCGCTTCCGTACAACGATCAACGTTGTTTGTGACGCTTTGGGCGCCATTATAGTGACGTCACTATCCCAGGGAGATATAGAGAAGACCCGCGCTATCAATAACGATAGGGAAGGGGCGCCTTCCCATGAGCTCACCGAACTAGAGAAAGGCGACCATTGAGCTGAAAATACCACAAAAATACGTCCTCCACTGACTATTGTGGACAGAATACGGAATAACGTCACGGTTGAAAATAACACAGGTTGATAAAAATCGATATACGAGTACAAGACAGGAGCTTTAAATTCAAATCATATCGTATTTAAAATATTACCGAAATTGCTTCAATGTAAAAAAGATAATTTTAATTTGTTTTGGTATAAAAATAACGTAAAATAACTCGTTATTCCGTTGCGTTGCGAAAACTGTTCTGTGTTCAAATGAAGTTATAGTTACCGTTATTTTTAGGACAATAACGTTGCAGCTTAAACTGTAATTATGTGATGGGATGTATGTTTTTTTGTGTGTAAAATATTGATGTTTGAATTACAATCATTTTTATTTAATTGCAAGCCTTTATATATACTGCATTAATTGATATATCTAATTTTATTTAAAAGTGGTCATGTTTTTTTACATATAATATTTTCAATATATTTTGGAACAGTTAATAAGGCTCTCTATGCACCGTATTATTCAAGTCATAATGTATGAAAATGATCATATCGTACCAAACGTGGTTACCGAAATAATGTATGTAAATTAATATTCAGTATTTAGGGTTAAAATATTGATGTTAATGTTAGAAGGAGCTTATAAAATGTGTCGGTGTGTTCTATATGTGCCATTTTATGTAGATTTAAAAAGTAGTTGTCGTGATGATGTAGAATTTTCGACTCTCTATTACATTCGTTAAATCAAGACTCGTGTATGAAGTGATTATGTGCACACGACACTTAAGATATATTCTCATTTAGAGATTAAGCGAGAGTTGTACTTTCACTACACTCTATGAAGTTTTTAATTGCATGTTTTCAGCTATTTTGCTACTATAAAACTTTTCCTGTCCAATCTAAAGATTTTTTTGAGACAAAATTTAAAAAGAACTTTGAAATTTATATAAGGTAGGTCGAGTGAGGCGATACTCACAAGTGACGCAAAGAAAATTTACCTTTGGAGACATTTAAAAAAAACTGTATCTGAAACTTTCCATCTATTTTTGTATGAATGTACATTAGTCGAGTCGAATGTGTATGTAATGTATCTAGAAAGTGTTTGTATTATTAGTAGGTGCTGTAATTACATGCGCCAAAGGTTGATTTTATCAACAATGATGTTAATTTAATATTGTTCTACTTCATCTTAAACATCACGCAAAATGTGGATGTATCATGATTTGTTATGTTCTACGTTTTATATATTTTATTTGATATTTCAATTAAATCTTTTGTTTTCTTTGACAAGTTTCGTTATGGTGAAAAAAACTTAATATTAATATTGTTTCATTCTGTATTCGTTGATTTAAATTAACATTGAACTGTTGGTAAAACCAAACATGCGATGTTCGCAAATTTTCAGAGTTGTAATGTTAAAGACAGCCTGCATTCCAAACGAATACATGACACTTAGTGTTGTGCTTCTATTTATTTACATTTGTTATCGATTGTTTTTATCGTTACAAACGATATAAAATTGACAGCTTGTAGTTTGAAAATTTGGTAATTTCATGCGCTGTTTCACCATTTTTTGATTTGACATAATTTAATAGTAGACATACACAAACACAATGTGTGATTTGATTACTGTTTAATATTATCAAGGAAACATCACGACCACCAGTGACGCCATGTCTTAATTACTTCCAGCTCAAAATTGGTGAAACAGACTCTAGTAGTGTATGAGTTACTATTGTTACCAAGTGATTCTCTAGAGCAATTTAATTTAGAAAACTAGTTATTCGAATAAGTTACGACGTAGTAAATTATAACAAAATAATTTATGTTTTCGACCACAGCAGAGGGAAAGTCATTTAATTGTGGCCAAATATTAGATGTAAGGTATGGATTATAATAAATTATTTTACCATAAATATTATCCACATGTATGTACGTAGATTTAATGTTCATAATAGTCTCTAGTCCGCACTTTAATTATTATTAGTCAGTTATTTTATTGATGTCAAAAATGAAATTCGATGGTATTATTATGGGACGAAGATATTTTTAACGGAAGTCTACTATCATATATTTACATGAATATCTTTTACTTAGTAAGAAATAACTTATTTTGTTATGCGTATGTATCATCGTTATTATATGTATGTGTACTGTCGCACTAAGTCTTATATTACCAAGTTTAAAGTCATACCAAATATTGTAATATTAGTACAAATTATTTATTGATGTCGGCTCATGATTCCCTGTTTTTATTTAAAATGGATGTTATTTTAAATAAATATTTGTGTGAAAATTGTTTTTTTACTAAGGATCATAAATAACAGAAAAACTTAATTTAATTTTTTATTTAAAAAATTAGCTCTTGCTTAGGATTAAGATTTGGTACAAAAATTTCATATCTCTTTGTATGTATAGAGCTGAGTCTCTATCACCTCACAGCCAAGGTACACATTTACATTACTAAACAAAAATAAAAGAATCTTTACATTAAAACTATAGTTTAAACAAAAACAACCTTCAAAGAAATAACAATATTAGTGTTTGGTACCAAAATACCTACTAAGGACTTATCGTCTGTCAGTCAGTCTTATTGAATAAATATATACGTAATAACTTAAGCGTGTTCTTATTGGAATGTATCAACTTTACTTGCTGGAAAGCCATGAGTATCCTAGATGTGTCGAGGAACTAGAGAATCAATGTCAATTGTCGTCATAACGAGTGACAATATCAATCGATGAAGCCTCAATAAACTAGCTATCAGCTAAGAATTAGCCCAGGTACGCACAGGCGATGTTTTTTCGTGCACTGATTTTTACAACACTCTGTGTTGAGCTGAGAGTTGAAAATTCAACGATGTGTTTTATCAACGCGCTAGAATGCACTCTTTCTCATCAAAATCCAGTGCGTTATAAATTCCCGTTGATTTTTTTTTACGTCTGTGCGAACGAGGGCTTAAGGACTATACTTATAGCTAACTTACTTACAGGAATGTTACATATCAGTGCGTAACACTCAACAATAACAATTACATTACCCTACTCGCAAGGCATGGCACAAACCGCACGAACCGTAGTCTTTGTGTAACTTATCGCGACCTAGATATGTTTCAAGACTCCACCTTAAAGCTTTCTTTTACACACATAGAAATTCAATAACGATATTGAACCTCATTTCAACGAGCTATCGCGCTGAGAAAAAGAGAAGTAAATTGTTATAACGTTTTCCGTAAAAACGTTATTAACCGTTTTTGTTGCCCATCACTGTTTGGCCAAGAGCATAAACAACGACTGAATAGTCTTGGTCGAATAGTCGACGAACTTCTTGTTTTTTAGAAAATGCTTTTGATTTAACATAAAAATAGAAAGGAGCAACAACTGAACTAAGGTGGTATAGTTGTGCATCGATCACCGTATTATTGGCAAACTAAAAACCCTAAAACGAATGTCCTTCAAACTTCGAATCACGACTTTTACAAGCACCTCAAATGATTTTTAGTCGTAACTTTCTCAAAAAGGTTTTCTAAACACAATTATAAGGCGGGAGAGAGTGAGACAGCTATACCATGCCGTTGCTAACATGGTTGTTGTTGATTGTGTTCCAATGTTTCTGTGATCCGTTTTGTGTGTTGTAGGGGGAGTCCCGTCGACCGTTTCGCTCGCTTCCCATGGAGTTTCTCGCTCTAGCCAGTGTCGCGGCTGATATCTCCATAGATTCGCCGTAAGGGAGTCTTGAACCACGCCTCATGCTGCCGCTTCGACATCGAACGTTCTGGAAATCGAAATATCATAGTTTTGTAGTTTTAAAGGATTCTTTTTTTAGTTTGGTTTAATAATGAGTAAGCAATAACATCTCCATCAATTACAAGCGTGATGATTTTTTTTTTTAATAATAAATACATATTTTAAACTATGAAGCCGTAAGGTCACAAGATTACTATTTACCTATAAAAATATTTAAAGTGACTGGTTCATATGAAAAAAATAAGATGAGTTCTCTTAGAAAGATGAAGCTAGTAGCCCTTACCAAACCGGAGAAGAACCTACGGAGAAGAACGGGCAAGAATCTCGATAGTTGTATAGTTCAGTTCGGGTCCTAGACCACCGTGGACTGGCCTGATGACAACGCTATCTACGAGGAAGATAGGAACTATCAAATGTTTAAAGACCGGCCAACTACTTCTGCATAACACATACAAGGCAATTTGCACGATAGGTACGAGCTCCTTAGAGGTGCTAGTCCGAAGGCATTGACAAGCGATTTGCTGTCATCTGTCAGCAGCCTTTCCCAAAGTGGGCGATAACGTCCCCAAGTGGGCACTACAGGCCTAAAGGGGGCCAGTAAGAGACCCAGAACAAATGGGGGCTTTGTGTAGAGGCTTAGGGGATCGATTTGTCACGTGACGACTCCCGGCCACCGTAGGCGCGGGCCTGCGGATGGTGAGTAATGGTGACTCACTGTCCGATCAGCACCAGACCCGTGCCGGACGGCGCGTATATGTTCCACGCGCGCCTCAAAGAGATGTCAGCATACGAAGGGGCCCCTCAGAGCCAAGCCTGCCGGGTAAGCGGGATTGTCCGAAAGGGTTACCGCTACCCCGGAACATAAAGGGCTACGGAAGGAACATGGATGGGTTTTAGTCAGTAAGAGTCTGACATTCCCTTTCGCTCCACCCAGAGCGGGAGCAGTCATTGGATAATTTCCCAGCATTAAAAAAAAAGGGGGCGATTTGTAATTTCATCTACAGGCTTTTCCAATAAGAGATGTTCTTTTGATATTCAAAGAAAAATGAATGACCACCACGACCACGCTTACAGGACCATATTCCCTTTCATGAAATTTTCCATAACCAAATCGCAAATGCGACAATTTTGCTTGTTGACGAAGCTACCGAGGTGGAAATGGGCCTCATCACTCAAGATGATTTTTCGATGGAATTCCGGATCATTTTCATGCATTTCAACAACAGTCAATCAGCAAAGACACGACGTTGTTGATGATTGGCCGGCTTGAGTTCTTGTGTTAACTGAACTTTATAAGCCTTAAGACCCAAATCTTTATGCAAAATACGGTGTAATGACGTTTGGGGAACGCATAATTCCAAAGAACGACGAGGAAGGAAACCCAGGTTTGTTCAGTCCTTTCATGATATGGTCCTGTGAGCGAGGTCGTGGTGGTCATTTGCCTCATGTTATTTTTCACTACTTACGGCATACCTTCCTCTTTGGAATGAAAAAAAACATCCATCATTTATAAAAAAATGAAATTTTTTTTTGAATATCAAAGTTATTAAGATAGTGGTTATTAAGTAGGTGAAAAAATAGGGGCGCAAAGAAATATTTTTTCTTAAAATGGGTAGTAGACTAAATAAGTTTGGGAACCCCTGAGAATGGCTTCCATAGAGCTACATATTATTCTTTCGAGTTACTGCGATGTCACAATGGCAAATAATTTAATTTAATGTGTTGTGTTTCGTAATGTTAATTACTTTCAGTTTTCAACAGACAGCTGTGCTGCTGGGGAGTTTGTTGCGCCACTTCTTTCTAGCTAAAGCACTATATGAAGCGGTGAAGGGCGGGCGTTTTGAAGGACTTTGACGTTGACTTTGAATTTTGACGTTCAATAAGTGCTGATTTTCAGCCAGTTTGAACAATTGTCTTTGCGATTGAGTGGATTTACCTTGGCCTTCGGAAGGGCAGAGCTCTCTTAGAATATCTATACAAACTAGGTTAAATGCTCTAAGATACAAACGGATATAGAGATGGCGTGAGACTTACAAAGTAACTCACCCGTCCGGCGCGCCATGTCCACCGGTTACGGTTGAACACGCCGTACACGATGGGGTTGGCGCACGAGTTGGTGCACGAGAACAGCCACATCGCCTTCTGGATGGCCGGGTCCAGACTCTTCAGAGATTCTTTATCTATCCAGTACCTGTGGAGTACGGAAACATATTATGTAGGTAATGTCCATGCGTTAGGTGCAATATATGTAATTGAGAAATTTAAAGGTAAAGATGCAATTTAAAGGCTGGTCAATTCTTAGGCCAAAGAATCAGCATTGCCATCTAACGTGGCAACGCTGCCAGCCTTTTGGGCACATTTCCCACTGACAACGATGGGGATGAAGTTTTTGACGCCCTATGAGCTCTTCCCCTTTTTTACCACTTGTACATAATGGATATATATTTTTTAGTTTTAGGTTGATATTAAGTAATCGTTTTAGCATGTAATAATTCCAGCAAGAAATTAAATGTTTTACGATATGCACAAAAAAAAATTAGGTAACGCTGTAATCCATCTTTGGTTACTTTGGTGCCAAACTATGTAGGTAATGGATTTTTTTCGGATATTTTTTAGATAATGGAAAAGATGGGGGACCAGTTAGAAGCAAAATAATTGCAACCTTTTAATATGACATTTGAGGTCTTGATTTTGGCACATCAAGATATCCCTAACTGTCAAATTTTCTCAATTAAAAATGAACCTTATGCCTTTGCAATAAAGTTGAAATACTATCAAAGAAATTTGACAGATTGTGGTATCTTAATGTGCTGGCCTCTGTACCTGGCGGTCTATTCTGTAAAAATGTCACCGTGATAACCTAGGTAAAGTGAGTATAAAGTGAATGTCATATTAATAAAAGGTTGCAATTATTTTGCTTATAATATAAATACAACATACCACAGACAATAACAGTAGTAAGGAGACCAGCAAGTAAAAAAGACTAGAACTATGGTGACGGTCATCTTCAGTGTCCGGGCACGCGCTCTGCCTAAGATGCCCACGCCGCTTCGACGCATATTATCTGCAAATATCAATGAAATATATTTTGAAAACACAATATCAATTGAAGTCACTTTGTGCCTATCTTTGTGATGCGGTGTTCAATATCGTTTGGAGAATATATTCCGTAAGGCTCATGTATAATATATTAATGTTTCATTAAAATGGACGAGAGCCATTAAACAAAAATAAAAAATAATATAAAGAAATCTTACATTTTGTCATGTCGCATAAATCGTGCGAAGCAAAGGCACGCAAGTATTACATATTAAATACATCACGAAAAAAAAGAAAACTATAAATGAAGAAGTAGAACATAATGATTGTGAATTATGTATGAGGAGCAACTCTACAGGTGTTCCTGGTTGTTCGTGGTTGCAATTAGCGAAGTGCGCTAAATCGCCAATTATTTGGCATGTAAATAGCTATTTTACGGACAATCATTTCAACCTGATGTTCTTCAGAAACAAGCTTTGTTTTTGAAGTACTTGTTGAAATGCTTGTCCGTAATATTTCAAAGTACAGTGCAGTGCTTGTACGTAAGTACATCTTTGTACCTCCCTGTTTGTACCCAAGATATGGTTTTCACACTTCATTACCAACGTATAAGAAAATATACAGTGTCAGGTTAAACGAGGACATACTTTCAAGGGTTACATATTCATGCAAATGAACAACTTTGACTCACGAAACCTGAAATCACGAAAAAAAAATCAGCTGTTCAGTACGTTCGCATAATTCGTCAAAATGTATGGAACAGCTGATATTTTTTTTTATAATTCAGAGTGATTCCATGGACAAGGTTGTTGATTTTCACGAGTACTATACAACCTGAAAGTATGTCCCTCGTTTAACCTAACACACTGTATATGAAGGTGTGATTACACGGTTCGATTTATTGGTTGGTTCTTTTATGACACTGGTCCCTCGTTCAGCAGTTTTCACAGTGTGTGTGCGGGTGTTTGTAGATGTGTGCGTATAAATTCCTTACCATTAGAAGTATTAGCTCTCCGAATAATCTCGAGCAGCGCTGCCGACGAGCAGTACAGTGTAGACAGCAGCGGGATGACGTACATCAGGATCATGTTCACCAGGAAGTACGCGAACTCGTGGCACTCCGTTGGCAACGAGCCGTAAGACACACACTGGTAGTATCTGGAAGTGAACAAGAAAGCAAATTAGTTATTGGACTTGGATATAGCCGACGCACACCTTTTCGTCTTGATCAGTGTCACTTTATAGTAATTTATAAATATATGTATTAAACATATGTCAGATTTAAATTAACCATACTACTTAATTATTTAAATAAATTAAAATCACAAAAAAATATCACAATCACAACAACACACTGAACAGAAATTAAATATAATGCGATGATATAATATTATTGTAAAATTGCATTGAATGCTAATAAGTAGTTATTCCATTTGATTCTAAAAATCTGTGACGTCACATTGTTATATTTCATACAAATCACATACAAATTCTGCGTTTCGAAAGTTCATAAAAAGTAACGTTATTGACTACGCTTTCAAATACCCAATTATCAAAAACAAGAAACCAAATTATTACTCAATCAATTGGTGAGCCAGACAAGTCACCGTCGTTTCTTTAAGGTCCCTAGAAATCACCGAATATCGATGTCACTTTTTTTAAAGACTACAGAGAGTTAATGATTAGTCCTACTGGCTGTACTTAAGCCAAAATAAAGGTCAAGGATGGTCTTATTTAATTAAAAGCATCTGTCTTGAAGAGTTTACAATACCTACACCTATGTATATAGTTATGTATGTTACCTATGTATATGTACGGATATTCTTTCTCTATTTCCATACAAACTAATAAAGAGCAGATTCTCAGACACACAAACCTTTAATTATCATTGTTCTCACTTCAAGTCCTGATTGACGTAACCAATAAAAATACACGCACTTGTAATCGTATTGATATTCAATCAATCAACAAACCTTTCGACTGATTATTACCAAACCACATTAGGGAAGTCGTAACTTTTATTATGATATTGGATGGTTTCCTCACGATGTTGTTCCGATGTATCATTATCAAAGACTATTATAAAATACTCTTTGATCATTATCATTCTCCTGCCTATATCCCGATTTAATCGTGGTGGGGGCAACATGTCTGTCTTTCATGCTTCTCTAATAGACTCCCATGCGTTCTCAATACATACATTTTGTGACATAAAATGAAGATCGTCGTTGGTTCGAATGGTTTCGAAAATTTATAACAAAATACATGATAGAATAAATAATATGCCCCTATCAAAGTTTAAGAAAGCTCTCACCGCGCTATTAATAGATAATTATAGTGTTCCAGATTTTATTAATGATATTTTTATACCTAGTTAATTTTTGTTTTTTTTTTATTCAGTTCTTAAGTAGGTATTTTAGTTTTTAATTACATAATTACCAAAAAAAAAAAAATTACACCTGCAAAACATAGCGCCCAAATATGTTAACGTAACATCTTTATATAAATTATTATGGTTTACAACATTAATAATAATATTAGTAATATGGGTAATATTCTATTCTATTCGTCATCTCGGTAGTCACTCCCTTTACAGCCATAGCATCTTCCATATAGTCCATCCATGGTTGTTTGGTCTTCCCCTACTCGTTTAGCCATTCACGTTCATACTCAAAACTTTTCGGACCAGATTTTCCTACTTCACGCACTTAAAAGTACCCCCGCCCGGAAAGTATATCAAAATCAGCCTATAACGCTCTCACTCTCTCGCTTCCTCTCGGTGAGAGAGAGTAGGCAGTAACCTCGGGCCCAGTGCGGGTTGGTAAATATCACATGTCTTAAAGTTTTTGGATCTAGGACATGCTGGTTTCCTCACGATGTTTTCCTTCACCGTCAGTGGTGATGAAACAATTTACGTAAAGTTAAGCGTCTGTCTTTTCTTTTCCGAAGGTGGGAAATCATCAAATGATTCCTCCTGCTCTGGGTGGAGCGGAAGGGACTCTTACTCACTAAAACCCATCCATGTTCCTTCCTTAACCCTGCACATAGATGGTTTGCATATTGATGGTTTTGCCGCTATTATTAGAAAAAGATGTGCATCCCTGATGTCTCGTGTTCGCGGCGGCTCCAACAGTATTCTCAGTGTGTTCGTAGATCGGTGGGATTCCCCGATGTTGCGGAGGTGGATGCGGCTCCATGCCGAAATTTAATTGTATATTTCTATGTGTCTGTAACCTACTAACACTAGCATTTAAGTTAAAATTGTTACTAACCCTATGGACTCCGGTCTGACATAAAAATATTCTATTCTATTCTTCTATTCTATTCTATAGAGCCAGCTCAGAAAGCATAATTATATGAATTGAAAATGTCACATAAGTCAATGCCCGGATAGCACCGACCGCGTCAATACGAGGCCAGGCCTTAAAGGCTGGGGTATCGCGATATTTCTATTACCTTGATATTATTTGAGAGAGCTACAGACTATGGTCAAATAATATATATACTTTTACGATGGTAAAATAAAGGAGCTATTTCAAACAAGTAATATATCACATTTCCTTATCGGAAGCCATTTCATTTAAATTGCGAGTTATCCGAATATTAATGTATGAACCAATACTCAATTTAATCTGAATCAATTTATCTTTGAATTGAGTTTCAAATGTATTCCGAACAAGTTTGAATGAATAAAATCGATCTTCAGTATTTTTTGCGTGCTAGGAAATAAATAAATTGTGTTTAATAAATTTATGATGGATTGTAATTTTTATTTAAGTAGGTACTGCAGGAAAATGTTGTGACTGAAATTCACCACTAATTTGTTTAAAAACAGAACAATGAAAATATTATATAGATGTTGTGTTTCAAAATGTCTCGTACTGTATGTATAAAGTAAAGTTCTTCCAACTCAACAGACAGCTGTGCTGCTGGGGAGTTTGTTGCGCCACTTCTTCTTCCCAGCTAAAGCACTAGGAACTGGTAAAAGATGTTCAAAGATGGGGGACTGTCTTATGTAGTTTTGACGTTCAAAAAGTGCTGATTTTTAGCCTAGTTTGAATAAATGACTTTTGATTTTGATGGCTTATTTGAGGTCATTACGTCTAATATAAATCATTATCAATTCATCATTGACACCCTTAATCTCTCTCAAGTAACTGCGTACTCAAGTAGGCCACTGTAAGCACAATTTGTCGAAGTGGGGGATTATTGACGCACCCAAAACCCAGTGCGAGAGCTTCTGACTAGACAATGCTCCACTTGCTGGAGTGTCCTAACTGCCCGTTCACCACCTAGAATGACCTAAAGAAGGCCACTAATGCCGCGATCAATGTGGCATCCTACTGGGCTCATTCAATATAAAAATATCGAGAATGAGAACTGTAGAGCCTTAGTAAAACCTCGTGGAACCGAGAGCCTGGTCGGTTAGAATATAACTGACAGCATTCGACCTTTCAAAATGATAGAATAGTTTGATAGGGTTTTATAAAAGGAATGTAGAGGGCTCTGTCTGTAGTCATGCTGCTGGACGCATGTATTTCTTGAAAAGTAATATAATTCAATAGTTGCTGCCCCGTGTGTTTCTATTTGTAGGATAGAAAACCCTACAACACAACACACTACACGAGCTCTATCTACCTCTAAGAGCTCCCTGAGTCCCATCTGGTTTTCACAGTAACATCAACGATTTGGCAAACTTGTTCCACCCACTGCTGTATAAAAAACTCTTTTGTCCCCTAGGCAGAGCGTGTGTCAACGTTTCAGGAAGATAGGTAATACAAATCAAATGCTTAAACAGCGAAAAAATAAAAAAGCAGTGATAGCCTAGTGGTGTGACCGTCGGACTGCCAAGTCTTAGGTCTCGAGCTCGAACCCAAGACACGCACTTCTGTCTTTTCGGATTCATGTGCGTATTGTTTAATTATTCACTAGTTTAAAAAAACGGTGAACGAAAACATTGTGAGGAAACCCGATGCCTGAGAGATATGCATGTGAAGCTAAGTCAGAGGCCCATGGGAAGCATAAAACTCTGACACCAGGTTAGTGGTTAGTCCACACGAAAAAAAGAAAGAAAGCGAAATAAACATGCTAACCACATACCGCACCGACGTTGTAAGTATTTCTGCACCACAATCATTTATATATGGAACGGAAATTCCCTCAATACAAATAGAGTTCCTAGCCATGTTTATGTAAATACATGTACCGCCAGCGCAACAAGTTATCCCAATCGGTCTCATTTCTTTGACAGTTTTTCAACTTTATTACAAAACAATAAGGTTCATTTTCAATTGGGAAAATTTGTCACTTTTGTGCTGGCGTCTGTACCTACTCTTAAATTATTAGTTTGTTAGTTGCAAGCTCAATAACCCAATTCCATCAATCCAGTTTTACGACTGGCGTCTATCGGCTAGCCGAGAACGTTTCTTTCACTTAAGGAACGCCATGAAACGTGTGGATATGCTTATTGGTATCGTAAATGCAATATACGTATATATTGTTTTAAGAAAATAAGGTTTTCTTAACTTCCAAACGAATACTTTACTGAGATTAATGGCCAATTGCACCAATGATACTGACCGCGATCAGCACATATAAACTACCTTCAAGCGCTGTCAGTGTCAATATTCCTCAATAAAGTTGACACTGATAGCTTTTAAACGCGGCTTAGGAGTCCCGATCGCGTTCAGTTTCATTGGTGAAAACAGCACTTAATCTCAGTTTCATGTTTATTAAAACTGTTATTTTAATACTGTATAAAAACTGAAGTCTTAATGTCATATTTTGTTTCAAATATTGACGATGTGACCCAACATTTTGTTCACTCTACAGTGGTTTCTATTCGCGTTTTAGTACAGAGGCTAGCACAGCAAGTTACCACAATCTGTCAAATTCTTTGATAGTATTTCAACTTTATTGCAAAGACATAAGGTTCATTTTTAATTGAGAAAATTTGACAGTTAGGGATAGCTTGATGTGCTGGCGTCTGTACATTCTTCATTCAACAGTTAGTTTCAATACTACGATCGTCAATAATAGCCTCTGAAATCCTCACATCCGATTTAGTAACTCATATTAAAGAGCTCAGACATATTCTATCATCGCCTTATTGATCAGCAATATAAACATCTACACTATTATCTAGATTACAGGCTGAACTTTAGCCGCAAATGTAGCAAAATCTGCTTGAATCAGTGCCAATTTACGCTGGCATTCCGTCCTGTTAGCATATTATGTTTATGGAATACTAGGTTTTGCCCGCTACTTAGCTCCCGTTAATTAAACGTTTGACAGTCAATTCGGGTTGTAGGTACTCTGCTTGTTGTTTGGCAATCATGGGCTCAATGGAACGTACACGTGGCGCCATCTATTATCAAGAGCACGTTATTGTGGTTTTCCTTGGAAACAGTACTTTTTTTCGGGATTATAGGTACTTTATCTCCGTTTCTGTATACCTGACAACATACATGCAAAATTTCAAGATGATCGGTTCAGTGGTTTAGGCGTGAAAAGGTAACAAACAAACTGACAAACTTACTTTTGCATTTATAATATTAGGATTAGATCCAACGGTTTGAGTAAATTATCGATATGAGTATGCGTCTTACAACAATCATCGCTTTGCATTCATATTAGTAATAGAATTTCCTGTTGTTGTTATTATACGAAGAGTGAATATGACATACCTACCAGATGTGGTAGGTATGACATATAGGTATGTCATGTTCTTGCCCGTTCTTCTCCATAGGTACCTACTGCTTTGGAATGGGCAACTAGCTTCATCTTTCTGACTGACCGACCCCTTGACAATTCAAAAGTGCCTGTAATTGGTTTAATTTAAATAAATGCTTTGAGTTTGAGTTTGGTGAATAATGGAACGAATAGTCTGAAGCAAGCTAGGTAGGTAATATTTGGAATAATTTGGGAATGTTGTTCGATTACCGTTTCATTCAGATTATCGGTTCTAGGCTCCGCGGGATTGTCTGAAAGGGTTACCGCTACCCCGGAATATAAAGGGCTAAAGAAGGAACATGGATGGGGTTTAGTCAGTAAGATTCTGACACTCCCTTCCGCTTCATCCAGAGTGGGAGGAGTGATTTAATAATTTCCCACCCTAAAAAAAGGGTGTTAATTATATTACTCTAAATTTCTAGGAAACACATATTATTAGATTTATTGAGCCACCTCGGTCCTATTCATTATACTCATATTACTTTGAGGTTCTAGGAAGCAGAAATTATTAGATTCAGCTACAATTCGGTACGATTCCAAATAGAAATGGATGAAATGTTATGTGTGTTTGTGTTTATCGTAGCGTTTCACGTGTAGCATATTTTCTGCCTTTCATATGTTCAAGTAATATGTATTTTTAGTTATCATATTTTTATATTTTTTGTGGGTTTTACCAGTGTTTGCGTAATAATTAGAAAAATTCATGGAATATTACTTCATGTATTATCATAACAATAAGCCAGGAGATTTAATTAAAAAGCGTGGAAAGGTTCATGCTCAAAGCGAAACTTTGGAAAGAATAACAAAAGAAGTCCGCTTTTTATTAAGAGACCGCTCTTGAGCACGACTCATGAAAATAAGGTTTAAAATGCTGTAGGTACCTATCGACTTAAAAATATTTGATATTTACATATGTTGTACGGATATTTGAGTATACGGACAATTTATGTTGGTATTTCATTTTCTTAACAATTAATTTAATCGTTTATACATAATAAAAACGTATACTATACTTAAATTAAATGACGATCTAACTAACTATATACAAATAAACATAAAAACAGAAAGGACACTAGGCGACTAAGTACTCAACAATAACAGAAACATTAATTTTTCGTATATTGTTTTCGTTTCGTATACTAAACTTGACTTCACGTTTTCAAGAGGGCTACTTAGTGAAAAAACTTTTTTTACAAAAAAAAAAACAATCGACTTCCGAAAAACACTAGAAAATGAAAAATAATTTTAATTTCGGAAGTCGGTGGCAGAAATGGAAAATACACATTTTTATCTAGTATATTTCATACAAATCTCGTATAAATTTTGCGTTTTGACAATTAATAAAAAGTAACGTAATTGACTGCCCTTTCAAATACCTAATTTAGTAAATACGTAATATTATCTATTTGTTACCGTCGTGACTCATATATTTTAATCAACATACAACCCGATATTGTAAAAAAACGTAAGAACATACTATGAATGTTGCGGGTTTACCTGTACTTTATACCTTAAGTAGTAACCTCAATTCCAAAATTCGCGATGATTCGTTGACCAGATCGAATGCGACACCAAAGGTCCCAAGGCATCTGGAGGCGATAGTCCTCGCGCGCCTGTTCGAGTGGCGCGCGGAGGTACTAAGCCGGGGGGAAACTCCGTTTCCGCAGCAAATTGCGGCGGAGCGGACGGACCTCCGGCGCGATCTCATGGCGGCCTGGAAGCAGCGACTGTCGCAACCCAGCGCAGGGCACGCCACGATAGTGGCGGTAAGGCCCCTCTTTGAGGAGTGGCTAGAGAGGCGTCACGGCGCCCTCACCTACCGCCTGACGCAGGTCCTCACCGGACATGGATGTTTCGGGAGGTTCCTGCACATCATCAGGTGGGAGGAAACGCCCGGGTGTCACCACTGCGAGGATCGCCCAGAGGACACGGTAGAGCACACGGTGCAAACCTGCCCCGCATGGGCGGAGCACCGCCGTGTCCTCGTAGAGGCGATCGGCGGCGGTGACCTCTCGCGCCCGGCCCTGGTGCAAGCCATGGTCCGGGGCGAGAGGGAGTGGGAGGCAGTCACCTCCTTCTGCGAAAAAGTCATGCTCGCGAAGGAGGTGGCGGGATGGGAGAGAGAAAGGTCCTCCCGTCCCAGCCGCCGCAGGAGACGCCCCGGGCGTCGGGAGCCACGTGACGACTCCCGGCCACCGTAGGCGCGGGCCTGCGGACGGTGAGTAATGGGTGACTCACCGTCCGATCAGCACCAGATCCGTGCCGTACGGCGCGTATATGTTCCACGCGCGCCTCAAAGAGATGTCAGCATATGAAGGGGCCCCTCAGGGCCAAGTCTGCCGGGTAAGCGGTATTGTCCGAAAGGGTTACCGCTACCCCGGAACATAAAGGGCTACGGAAGGAACATGGATGGGTTTTAGTCAGTAAGAGTCTGACACTCCCTTCCGCTCCACCCAGAGCGGGAGCAGTCATTGGATGATTTCCCAGCCTTAAAAAAAAAAAAAAAAAGGTCCCAAGGCGGATTAATCACCTTAATTCCAATTTAATCTACACACATAGTACTTATTTGTACATGTTTCTAATAACCTGATAGGTAACTACAGTTTTGAGCCGTTTGGGGTCGAAACTCTATGGTCATGGGGCTCGAGGGCGCAACTCCTTTTTAAGTAAATTTCTCCCGATTGGTCGACACTTCACGTGACCGCTGTGGCCGTGAGGGCTGGATTGTTCTTTGGCCAAAGAATTAGCATTGCTATTCAACGTGGCAATGCTGCCAGTCTTGGGTACGTTTCCGGACGACAGCGATGCGGATGAGTACTTCGACGCCTAAGTGTCCTTTTTGTTTTTTTATTTATTTGTTTATAGTTAGTTGGATGAGTTGCGTTTAACTTAAGTATGTGTTAATATGTAGAAATGTAATAAAAGTTGGATGTATGTAAATGATAAACAAAACAAATTAAAGATTAGAAAACAGTTACAATTATGTTTATAAAGTATGTAGATTTCTGATATGTTTCGTCAGTCCGTAATAGAGGAGTGTCGATGAATATTAATCTCGGATCAACGTACTTTTCCACCAAATAGAATAAAGTTATATTAAAATTCGTTTTATATTTTGGGCTTATTAACTTAAGTCTTATTAAGTTGAGATAAAAGTTCTAAATTAAAAAAGATTTTCGGATAAAAAACTTTTGTTGAATTAAGCGTTTTTGCGACTATTCGAACGATACGATGAAATCTACATATATCTATCTAGATATCTTATGTTTCGATTTATTTTGAAACTGTTGAAGGATTAGGCAATTCCACCTGAATTTATTTAGCAAATTGTCACAGTTGTTATTATTTTTTACAGATGCCAGCTCATCAAGCTATCCTTAACTGTCAGTTTTTCCCAATAGAAAATGAACCTTATGCTCTTGTAATAAAGTTGAAAAACTATCAAAGAAAGACGCGTGGCTTCTTCGCGTGCTGGTCTTTGTACATACAATAAGGTGACGGCTCAGATTCTAAAGCCTAGCATGAGTTTAGATTTTTTTTACTAATCTGTAAAGGCACGGCTGTACCCAGTGGAGATGAGTAAAACTAACAGACACTTTTACGAAGCAATTCGTAACAATTGGGTATTTGAAAGGGTAGTCAATAACGTTCCTTTTTTAGAATTGTGGAAACGCGGTTTTTGTACGTGATTTGTATGATACATAACAATGTGACGTCACAAATTTTTAGAATCAAATGGAATACTTACCTATTAGCATTCAATGAAATTTTAAGATTATAATCTTCGCATGTTATTTAATTTCTGTACAGTGATGGAAGTTTTTAAGACGAGCGGTCTTTTATCTATGTGATTTCATATTTTATTTTTGGCAGTGTCAAATTTTCTCTCAAATGTCTCTTTAAATGTGTTTTACACTCGAATTTGAACGTATGAACAAAATGGGAGATGGGTCAGGTCATTTTCTTTTGGAGTTCTTTATAGCATAAGTTCTCCCACGCACAACGGACCGAATGAGAGTCTAATGCCCGTATTACAGAACCTCACTCAACACTCAAGCATTGCTCGAGTCTCAATTAAAGCCATTTGATTGGTTAAAACTAGTTCTGTAATACGGGCCTAAGTGTGGACAAGGGAGTCCATTTCGATACTAACACTTAAGGGCCATGCTCTAGAATAGCCTATTCACCTTTAGAATGGAATTAGTATGTCCCTTACCCTTTAACGTCGGGATGCTCCTCCACATGAAAAATGAAGCTCTGCGGTAGGCTGGCGAGCCCGGCGCACACCCACGCCGTGACCAGCGCCCTGCGCACGCGCGCCTCCCACGTCACGTTCAAAGGCTTCAGGATGGCGTAGTATCTGGAAAATGGAGTGGCAATTTATACGATGGTATTTATTATATACACTCGAGAGCAATGAATCCGGGTCACTTAAAGAATCCTAAAAATCTCGGAAACTAAAAATGCTAGGTTAATGCAATAAATTGTATTTAATAGACAATGTAATACTCCTTAAATGAAGGTATTAAAACTTCTTAGTTTTTGTAAAGTTATATCATAAAAAAATCAAATTTGAAAAAGGGCCACTTTCGAAGATGGAACTACGAAATTACAGCATTTGGTTTTGCTTTTGTTTGTAATCTGTCATTTATGTGGGTACATAAACCATGTTGATAGTGCTCTATATTCATTATTCAAGCTGAAATTATGTCGCTTACGCCTGAAGAATGCTGGAAACCGGCCGGAGTCAGCGCGATACAGCCAGGACTGTCGGTGTGTCGCTGTCAACAGTACAAAGAGTTCTCCGACGTTACGAAGAAACTGGTTCTAACCTACGCAGACCAGGAACGGGCAGAACCAGGTGTACCACAGCACGAGAAGACCGATACTTGGTGAACACCATGCTTCGAAATCGCTTTCTCACAGGAACTGAACTCACAAATCAGTTTCGACGCCTCGGAGGAAGTAACCCAAGTGCATGGACAGTAAGACGTCGGCTTGCTGAATCTAACTTAAAACCCCTTAGACCTGCAAACGGCCCTAAACTGGAGCGTGGGCATCGTATTTCAAGACTAAGATATGCCCAGGGCCACGTAAATTGGAGTATTGAAGATTGGTCAAAAGTTATGTTCTCCGACGAATCAAAATTTATGCTCTACAAGCACGATGGATGAAGACACAGAGTGTATCGAAGACCAGGGGAAAGATTCAAGCAAGCATGCATCGAAGAAAAAGTAGCCTACGGTGGTGGGTCTGTACTTGTGTGGGCCGGAATTTCTTCTGAAAGTCGCACAGAGCTGGTGATCATAGAAAACGGCTCTTTAACTAGCGTAAGATATGTGGAAGAAATCCTCAATGATCACGTTGGTCCATTTATGGTCAATTTAGGTGAGGATGCTATATTTATGCATGACAATGCCCGACCTCATACAGGTAGGATTGTGAATGACTACCTTCAAGAGATGAACATTACTCGTATGGAGTGGCCAGCGCGCAGCCCGGATATCAAAACGATCGAGCATGCTTGGGACGAGCTAGGCAGATGCGTAAAACAACGAAACCCTCCCACAATCACGCTTCGTGAGCTCAAAATTGCTCTCACAGAGGAATGGGAGAATATTCCCCAAAATCGTATAATGAACTTGGTGTACAGCATGCCAAACCGCGTAAACGCAGTAATGGAAGCACGAGGAGGCAATACGAAGTATTAAAATTCAAGAAAATCGTAATAAAGTTCAAAAATTTCATGTTTCCTATTTTTGTTTTAAGGAGAGATCAGCAGTTTTTTTCTTTATGTAATTTTGTGTTAATAAAATGTATGGTGACTCATATTTTTTTTACTTTCATTTAAGGAGTATTACATTGTCTATTAAATACAATTTATTGCATTAACCTATCATTTTTAGTTTCCGAGATTTTTAACATTCTTTAAGTGACCCGGATTCATTGCTCTCGAGTGTATTACACGCGATTTTTTTATTGTTTGCCATACATTGTAGAATGTAATAATATTGCTGAGTTGGAATCTGTATGACCTCGTTGTGCTTCCACTAAACTACGTTACGGCATTTGATGAGGTTTTTATAATCATGTTGAGAATTAATTCCGTTCGTGTGCTTAATACGTTTATAATAAACTTACATATAAAAGAATTCAATGTTTCATCAATTCATAAAAACCTTTTGAAGCAGGGGCCGCCGCGCCGTGCCGAGCGCTAGTAACGTTCGATTAGTTACGATTCTTGCAAATAATTTAAAATTACTTATTTAACGACATATTATGCGTATATAATACGCACACTTTTGAACAGTTGTGTTTCGTTAACAACTTCCTAAATAAATTTTCCATGTATTCAACTTGGCGATGGCAGCCCGTTAATTGCTTAACAACATCAAAGAGTCCCGTTAAGATTTCTTATTTTAATTTAAAATTAGTCGCTCACCTCATGGGAAGTGTTTACCGCTGTTTATAGAAACTCCGGCACGTCAGAAGGACTAATACTGATCTATTATTCCTACTTTTTTGGATACCTTTAGCAGAGACCAAAGTTCACCCAATCTTTCTAGCATTGTTTGAGAGTATATTCATTTTCACTTGAAAATCTGCTTGGGCATAATATTAGTAGGTAGATATATATAGGGAGCAGTGGATGACTCATTGGTATCGGCCCCGACTTACAAATTGTAGGTCGTGAGTTCGAACGCATACAGGCATTTTACTTTGTGTATTTATGTTCATCACCACTGCTCTCAAAACGGTGAAGAAAACCATCGCGTTGTGAGGAAACCAGCATGTCCTAGAACCGAAAAATTCGAAGACATGTGACTTGATGTGACATCTACCAACCCGCACTGGGCCCGCATGGTTATGGCCCACTCCCTCTTATGAGAGGAGGTCTAAGTCCCAGCAGTGGGAACGTTAAGATAAGTTAGTCATTTATTGTCACACACACACATATTAAGCTTATTCTTTGAAGCTACACATATGTACAGATTGATACACCGATACCTTATGTTTTAAATGGTAGTTGAACCCGAAAGTACTCAATTATGGAAATAGTCTATAGCAGCGCGATTGAATGAAACCCCATTTCTATTGGGTATCTAGTTAAATCACAAAGAGGTTTTACAATGAATTGCCAATTGCGTGCCAAGTGCGTGCCGGTAATTTAATACTTTCTAAACCCTTCTATCCTACAACTTGGTCGTAGTAACACGTATGCTACGCGTCATATTCGAGTAGAACCAACCTTGGCACTTGTAATTCGGACAGCTGATTGATCGATCTCGTTCGACGACCGGTCTTGACGGCACTTATATTTAGGTACGTCATTATTCTGTTGCGGGGAAGAACCTACGTGAGTAGACTGTTATATGCGTATGTTTTGTCAAGTATGCTTATAATCGATCCTATTTATGGGTGGGATTTTTTTCTGTTTGTCACAAAAACTAAATTGATTAAGATTGCAGCTCCTATTTGGTAAGTAGTAGACGCTATATTTTAGTAAACGCGCGTGCCTACGATATATAAGGTATCTATGTGCAAAATGTCAAGTCTCTAGGTCCAGCGGTTCGGGCTGTGCGTTTATATATCACCCAGTCAGTCAGTTTACGTTTTTATATAGATATAGATTACAAAAGTAACTTACCAAGGTAATTAAAGAGAAATAAACATTCTAAAAGCTTGCCAAGTTTAGATTATCTGGACATCAGGATTATTAGTAAATTTTTGATAATCAAAAGGCATCCATGTCCTAATAATTTTGCTTTACCACACTTTAAACTTTCCTTACATATTTTTATTATTGTCTATAATTAATGCCTATCCCACTTTTCCCTGTGGACCATGTACGGTTTACGTACAGGCAAGGAATTTGCTAACGCCGCGATCTACTTTCCATAATTAATGTTATATAGATATAATTCTTTCACTAAACGTTAGTTGACCAACAGCTATTTTACCGAGTAAACCACAGATTAGCATCCAAAAATAACATCTTGTAACTTTTACGGTTAAACATACGCAACATTATAGTGAAGTCGGTGGTTTTCGCTCCTTGGTTTCCTCTGAATCATAAAGTTGTACAATAAACAAAACTCCCAATATTAGGTAAACAGGAAAACTCTTTGTAAAAGAGCTCATTAATGTACATTCCACTATCACCATATTTAGTTCTGATGCCACTCAGAATGGTAATTTAAATACTTTTCTGTTTATGTTTCTTTCTGTGCGTCATGCTTTTTTTTTCGACTTTGGGAAATCATCAAATGACTCCTCCGGCTCTGGGTGGAGCGGAAGGGAGTGTCAGACTTTTACTGACTAAAACCCATCCATGTTCCTTCCTTAGCTCTTTATGTTCCGGGGTAGCGGTAACACTTTCGGACAGTCAATGTTACCGCCTTATACGGCATGCTTCGGCCCTAACGGGCCCCTTCAATTGCTGACATCTCATTAAGGCGCGCGTGGAACACGTACGCGCCGTCCGGCACGGGCCTGGTCCTGATCGGACGACGGTGGGTTACACATTACTCACCTTGCGCAGGCCAGCGCCTACGGTGGCCAGGAGCGTCATGCTTAGTGCGTGTTTCTTCCTTTAAACCGATTCGAAGCGTATGCGCTAGTGAAATTAAAGGTACGTTAGACATTTCAATAATGTCTTTGTAGTATGCAAAGCAGGGCAAGGCCTTCAAGGCAACTGTGTCAAGTTACCGTGAGGTTACGAGTACCCTTAAGCGGTATCTATCTACGTCTCAAAAAACTTCCGCCTGTTGACCTTCCATTTAAGAAAATTACAAGATCGTTTAACTGCTGTATTTATTCATCAGATAAAAGTTATCTGATGATTAAAATATCGAGCTTGTGAGGTATAACTATGTATGTTAGTATTTAATTTAAAATCAATTGCCGCATGTGTGAAAGACAAAAAATCAATTGCCGAATAATTGTGTTTGTAATTGGGTAATTGAAAAGGTAGTCAATAACGTTGCATTTTTTTGAGCTGTCATAACGCGGAAGTTTTACGTGATTTGTATGAAATACCTATAACAATGTGACGGCACAGATTTTTAGAATCAAATGGAATACTTATGCAATTTTCAATTACATCTTCGCATAATATTTAATTTCTGCACGATGATTGAAGTTTTTAAGTCGAGCGGTCTTTTATCTAAGTGATTTCATATTTTGTTTGTGGCCGTTTCAAATAGTCAATTGTCAGGAGAAGGTTTGTATGAAATAAACTTTTGAATAATCTACCGGAAATGCCGAAAACTTGGCAACTAAGCGAGGTAAGGCACTACCAGCTTTGTATATATATTTATTTATCCTATATCAAACAGGTTGCTTAAAGCCACAAGTGTGTCGTGTAGTACTTTAGAAATTTCAGACCGAGTGACTTGGGACCGGATATTAAAAATGCGAATGCTCTTTAAAAGTTCAAAGCAGTTTGAAAATTATGTCGTGCTGTGAAGAGCACTTTGAAATAAGTCAAAGGCTCTTGTTTCACGCAACAAGTAGGCTCGTGGCATGTGTATAAACCCAGGATCACATGCTTCAAGAAGCTATATGAAATATTTGAGGCGCATAGTAGGTTAGGGTGGTCGTATTTATTTTTGATACTCGTATTCTAAAAACATGACGGGTAAAACTGATTCCGATATTCTCTTTACAAAATAAATTATTATCGTAATATTGATTTTTAATTTTATTTGTTGTTATCACGGCAACAGAAATTGTATATAATAATATATCCTTGTATACACAACAAATAGATAAATACATCATCTGTGAAAATTTTAACTGTCTAACTATTACGATTCATGAGATACAGCTTAGTGACAGTGACAGTGTTAGTGTCTGTGTACACGGACAGATGGACGGCAAGCATAATCAACCTATAATGTTCCTACTGCTGGTACAAAGGCCTCCTCCAACAGTGTGTAATTCCTCAAATAGAATAAAAAGACAAGACAAAGACACGCCGGGCAAACAGCTATTAAAAATGAAATAACAGATTATTAAAAAAAATCGTCGTCAGAAGCCCGAAAATCTGACAGCCAGTCTTACCAACTATCGTTTTACTCAGTTACTGGGTTGTGGAGGTCAGATAGGCAGTCGTTACATGTAAAACATACACGGTTAGACTGGAAGCCGACCCCAATATAGTTGGGAAAAGGCTAGGCAGATTGATTTTGATTATAAAAAAAATTAAATCTTCACTCACCTATCAACAGCGATACAAATAAGCACGAAACTGGACAGGTACAGCCCGAAGGTCCTTGTGAACATCATGACGCGGCACATGAGGTCCCCCGCCAGCCACTGGACCGTGCCCGCCCACGCGATCTCCAGCGGCATCATCAGGAACGTTACCTGTAACAACACTGCTTAGCGTTTCATTTGAAAGGAAGAACAAAGAATAAAATTTATTGGGCAACAGTTTCTGAATCCCTAAAAAATAAATAAACAAAAAAGTATGCCTCATGGCTACACTATAGTAAAACGAATTAAAGTATAAAAATATATTAAGAAGAATTAAACTAATTGGTTCTAATTTTTTACACATACTACCGCGTAGCAATAGATGTAAAGCGTTACAACTTTACACTACTAAAATTTATAATTATAAACCAACAGAAATGAGTTTAGTTTCAGCTCTTAGCATCGGCATCGTATGAATTCACTAAGAATTATCAATATTATTAACTAAATAGTTGGTGCCCGCGGCTCATGTTTATATTTTTCATACAAAACTTCTATTTCACTATATACAGGGGGAGTTTCCAAAAATCCTTTCTTATCTAATGTCTCCTACTCATAATCTACCTCTGTGCCAAATTTCATTTCGAGATTTCGTGATTAATCAGCGAGTGAATGTATGAATGAGTGACCTTTCACTTTTAGATATAAAGATTACTATGTATTTGGTCATCGTTACCGTCTGTCTAATTTTATTACATTTAATGTTAGAATTTAATTCATAATAAGCTACATTATTGATTTTAGAAGTGAAGATTAGAAAAGATGACAGTAATTTTTACGTTGGTATACTACTAGATAGCGTTACTTGTAGTGAGTTTAACATCCTTTTTTTCTAAACATTGATTTGATATTCAAAGATATAATTCAATTACTTCCTGTATGTTATGTAATATTAATCATAATATTTAAAAGAATTGTAGAACTATTTTAATGGTATAAAATAGGTGTAAATTAATGTTATTGTCTTGCCAATAGAGATAGCGCGCTACATCCGATCCCCACTCTTGTTGATTGCCGGCGTAGCGCGCTAGCTCTTATAGGCAGTTGGTTACTAACCGTGTTAGAAGCAAGTTGATTCAAATTATAACTAATCGCAACTAAAAGCGAGTTTTTATTAAGATACAGTGGAACTACATTTTCGTTTCAAAGAATCCAGTTGCATAACCAGTGAACAAATAGTCACTGATACTATAGTTACCTTAGTACGTGTTTCAAATTGTTATTCACCTCACGTGGAAAGAACCAGAGATACATACGAGAGTCACATGAAGGGAATTGTAAGAGAAACTTTGAGGGACACGAAATAATATATGTGAATATCGAATAATCAACAAAAGATATGTGTTATCGAAATGACAGATATAACTTATAACACAAAAGAAAAGAGACAAAAATTTTTACTTGGAGTAAAAAATTATAATTATCTTTCTTTCTTTTTTCGTCTTCAGTGAGGTAGGAGTCTTCTAAAACAGGCGTCATAATGCTTTAATAATAATAATAAAACTTTATTTCAGACCAAGGTCCATACTTTAAAGAAGGCTCCAATCGTAAACTAATTTAAGCTATTTGGTATAGAAATAAACATTTCGTATTTGTACAATTTTAAATACATTTCTATAAAACAAAGATAACAAGTACTTACGCATGAAGTATGTTTAAAGAGAGAGAGAGAAATAGAGGAAGTTGATAGAATAGTAAATACTATGCTTTTAACAGTGTATCAAAACTTGCAGTAAAACACAAAACTGATTTATATAAATCAGTTTTGTGTTTTACTATATAGTTAAAAATCAAATTATTCAAAACACTACCTATCTGTACAATGTTCAAGGTAAAACAAATCATTTTTCGAACGAGACCACCATCTTCAAACACTGACAGCTCAACCGAAATACATAAAAGATGAGGTCGTTATGGATCGCCGCTATTTACTCGCAAGACTTGATATTCTAATGCTGTGTAAATTATCTTACGATCTGCATTAAATGCCTCGTCTGTCTACATTATTAAAATTTGTTGAACGTATACGGAGATTGTTGAAGTGTGTTTAATGAGTTGTTAATTTGTTTTGAGTTTTGTGAAAATGAGCGGATTTCAATTTTAGAATTTGAGTTATTAAAGGGACAAAGTTTTGGAGTATTTGTATTAAAACGTGTTTAATCGAGACAATGAGCCTTTAGTGTCAATCAAAGTATTATTTTGTAAAAATCGTCGCTAAAGTAAATGCCCCCTTATAGTTATTTTATCATGGTAGTTAGACAGCTTTCGCATAAAAATATGTCAAACCGCCATTTTTATTTTTCAGATAAAAGTTATCAGGCGTTTAAAAATCGGCCTTTAATCGTATTACTACAAAAAGAGATTGTTTGTTCGAAAGAGTTACCGCTGCCCGGAACACAAAGGGCTAAGTAATTAACATGGGTAAGTTTAAGTAAGGAGGAGTCATTTAATGATTTCCCACCCTGAAGTGATTTTCAGCAGTTCCGCATACTTTTTAAAGTATTCCACAGAGTCACAAATGTTCAACAACCTAAAAGCTTGTCTAATCTCACTAGATTATTTGGAGGTTAATTAATGTCAACATTTCCTTAAATTTATTGTTTCGGAAAGAGATAGAATGTATCTTCTCAACAATATTGAAAACTTTGTTTATTAACAAATCCTTTTTGATGAAAATGAGATAAGTTACTCATATTTATTTGTTGATAAGAATTGAGTCGTTTTTCAATCCATTCAGGAACATTAGGATAAATTACTGAAGTTAATGCGGTAATAAGAATGGTTTTTTTCTTCCTACGAATGATGTCTCATTGTGTTATTAGTCTGTAGGCTTTGTGTGAAATAAAATAAAATAAATAAATTATATAAATGGTTCATATCGAATTTTCCATATTTTAACTAAATAGTGCATATCAAATCACCTTAAAACTCGGCACCAAATAAAAATTGTGGCCAAATCAGTCGTATAGTTTCTAGTTGGCCTTTTACTTCTTCAATGACATAGCATAATGTCCTTTCTACGTTATAAAACAATCTGGTGACGCACTCACTACTAAAGTTACAGAGATAACCGTAGATAAGAAGATCATCCAGCCGTCTAGTGTGACGTCTGTCAACTGGGTCAGACGAGTTTACACATTTAAAATATCTTACGTCGATCGTCAGCTGAGCTCACTATTCAGGTATTGAAGTTATTATAGATAGTGACGATGATGCACAAGCGTCACACTCATCAGAACAGAGACCCTCGGAACACCCAGATTTTACACAGATGTACTACACAGGCCAGGAGATGTGATCAACTTCTGGTGGGCTGGTTGGGATAACCACTAAAGGCCGCTATAGCCCACGCACTATGGTCCGTCTAAGGACTGAGTGCGGGAACCATAACCTCCAAACATAGAACATACAGATAGTGATAGAAATATCTTCATAACGTCGTACTCCCTCTAACGAAACACATCATGGCCACCAGTCGCCGCTACTAAACGCGACCACCAGTGGTTCAGTCAGATCACTACACGCCGCCACCATTGGCAGCCACTGGTAGCTGGATGCGGCCTTCAGTGGCTGCCACTTGCGGCAGTTGTTCAAGTGTATCTACACGACAGAGGCGGACGTGTGTTTGTCACAAATGAACGTACTCTTGATTTCATTATTGTTGCTTATTAATTTCATTATTGTGGCTCGGATGCGGCCACTCAAACGCTTGGTGTGCGCCGAAGCAATACAAAATGTATGGAGAAACGCGTCCGCAACTTGTGGCGGCGTCACTAGTCGTTCTAATGCGGTCGCCACTAGTGGCTCAATGTGCGCTCGCTCTTATAATAATATGTTTAAAAAAGGAAGACAGGGTTGAATGGCTCTGATTCTCGGAGTAGCTCCCAGTGGTTAGTACCACTATCAGTAATCTATACCAATCAATAACCGCTTACCATAAGATCAGCCACGGCTAAGTGCATCAGCAGTACATCTAGCCGACTCGCTCTTCCCGCTCTCTTCCTCTTCATCAGCTGTGACAGCACCGTCAGGTTGCCAGTAGCTGACACCACCATCAGCACACTATACACTGTCATTGACACCATGTGGCCATGGTTGAACCTCATGTCCAGAGGCAGTTCATCACTGGTGTTCAGATGCGACCAGTTCTTCTGCGAGGCCCCTCCGGGCCCCGATACCTTTTCGTCTATATCCATGGTTGGTGTTGTAACTATTTGGTGTGAAGCCAGGTGGATGGTGACATTTTCGATTTGTGTATTGGCATTCGTTGTCGGCTGTAACAAGAGAGAGAGAGAGAGATTTTAATGAAATAATTGTGCAATTTTTTTTTCCCGAACTGATATGGCAAGCAAGTCGTGGAGGATTTTGAATACAAATTTTTCCGATTCATTTGTCATTTCATTGCGAATTATGGGCAAAATTCTGGTTACTCTTCCAAAATACTCTGAATCGAGTATGATCATGTATGATCGAGATAAACATATAACGTGAAAATCTTTCTAAAAAAGTCAATTAGAGTAATGGGTTACTGCGTCATCGAATTGCCGGTGGGCGCCATTAAGCCGCGGTTACAGTGCTACGTCGTAGCTGACGTAGCCTTCGCTACGCAGCTACGCAGACGTTATTTTAATGGGCATCGGAAGATTACAGATTTTTTAACATATTTATGTAAGATTAGATTGTTTGAATTACATAATTGAGTACTTAAGTAAGCATTAAGGAAAATCTTCAACTCTGGCGTATTAAAAGACTGATCGAGTTAGAGTTTTTTGCGTTTGAGTTTGAGTTTGATCGTTTCTTTTTTACCCGATTTTAAAGGTATAATCTTCTGAAATTCCGAATAGACTAATTCTTATATTACAAAAATGCTTTCATTTTTATTCTACACGATGAAAAAGCTTAACGTTTTTTTGCGTCTATTCAAAGACAAAATTCGTCCTTTGTTCTCTAATAGGCTTTGATGGTAATACCCTTACGAAAGTTTTTAGCTCCGTTACTATAAATAAGGATAAATTGGACTTTTTTTCTCTTGAAGAATTGTAGAACGTTGTATGTCTGCTATGAGTTCGGTACTATAACCCCTGAAGGGTTAAGCCGAGGTAGAAACTCGTCAATCGGGCACAAATCCAGTCTCCGGGTTGCTAATGAGAAATCTCTATTGGAAAAGCCCACTTACACTTGGCTCGACCTGTGAATCGAACTGAGAACCACATGTTTAGCTCGTGGCTTTCGACGACAAGACCAATGAGGCAGTCATATTTACCATAAGGCTGTGTAACCACTAGAGATGTGCGATGTAGCTTGGTGGTGTGCAAGGAAAATATCTACCAATACGATTACTTCATTTTCAAAGCTTGAGATTAGCTAGTGTTGTGTAAAGCAGTGATAGCCAAGTAAAGTGATCTTCGGACTGCCAACTCCTAGGTTTCGAGTTCGAACCCAAGGCATCTCTGATTTTTCGGATTCATGTGCGTATTGTAAATATAAACAATGTTATTCCGTTTTGCCGTCACCTCATTGACACACTATTCAGGCTACACAACCTAAGGGGCTTTTCGGATAGGCAATTAGCCGAGGATTATCTCTGTGAGGCTATTGAAACTTAAAGGCTTTATAATAAGGATTAGGACATAGTTATAGCGAGAGTTTACGTCATCAGCATTGCTCGGAATACCCTTTGATTATAACACGTTATCAACCAGCACGATTATTCCTTCTCTATTTTATGTTTTAACTAGATATTAATTCGTGCATACACCAACACTTGTAAAAATTCTTGATCTATTTTGGCAACACATTTGAACAAATCAAATGACGAAAAACTCAGCACTTACAGCGCTTTTTTTAAAGATTAAGAAGATAAAACGCTTGAAAGCAGGCCCATCGAGGAGAAGAGAGGGCACATTCGCAAAAAAAAGCGCTGGAATGTAACCCAACTTTACCCAACCCGGTATCGCAACTGGGTTCAAAGCTGACAGTATATTTTGAGTATATTATGCTCATATCAATATGTTATGAGCTATGTGCTTAATGATAAAAGTATAACTAACCAACATCTCACATTTGTTTGTGGCCTCTACATCACTAAATACATAAAACTATGGGATCCGTTATTTACCACAGATCGCTGCTAAAAACCCATTATAATTTATTTATTTTTTAATAAACCCCACAAGTCTACCTCAATATTTTGGTATGACCCAGATCAGTAGGTAAGATTATTTTAGGAAAACGAGATCAAATTTGAAAGAAAACTACAACAGAAGAATATTATTATCTGTAGAGTGCTGAGCACTTAGTAACCGCTTCAGTTACCTTTACGAGGGCTTAAATACTTTGTTCTTCAGGTCTGTGAAATCGTTATCATTCTCTTATCGGTCGGGTCGGCTCATATTTTTCTTCGTTCTCTATGGGTCGTCATCTCGGTAGTCACCCACGTCGGTAGTCAGACATATCATCGTTTACACATTCAAACCATTGTTATTTGGTCTTCCCTCTTATAGCCATGTTAAAAATCGTGGAAAAAGTTTTGGGTGCGAATGTACATTAGTACTTAAAACTTTCCCACGAATTTGAATACATTCGCGTTCAAAACTTTACTCCCCGACTTTTTCCATGAAATTACCTGCATTGAACGTTTTAACTCGGTGAATGACTTGAGACTAGTAGCTGTATTTTTTGTTTTCGACATTGTAATATTAAGAGCTCATTAGTTAGTATAGAAGTAAACCTAATAAAATTTAATACTTACAGAAAAAGCTAAATTACAAATTCAGTCTCTCTTGACATTCGTGAGTAATTTAAGCAAATGAGAAGAAGTACTTTCGACACAGAGGTACCTACATCTAATGAATAATGTCCTCTACTAAGCCTTAACTAAATAAGAAAATAACAACAATAGACACTAACAACTTAAATTAATCTAAGAATAATTCGAACTATTTAATTTATTTTTAATAATTGTATTCCACGCAGCATCACGCCTTATATTCCCGAAGGGATGGGCAGAGGTCCGTCCACGTATAGTACACCCACATTGCACCAGTTATGTTTAACCCAAGTATGTAATAGGGGGCGAGCCTATTGCCATCAATCGGCTAGAAAGCCAGACTTCGGTCTGCTACTGAGAAATTTCAGTTCAAAATCGAAATAAGTAACATTTTGCCCGACCCGGGAATCCAACCTACGACTTCATGCCCAGCAGTATTGGCATTGCCACGTTATGTGTCATCTCTATACCCAAGGTAAAAGTCACAGTGTCAACCAGGCGACCAATCAATCTGCTTTGCCTTTTCCCGACATGTAATAGTTGGGGTCGGCTTCCAGTATAACCGGATGCAGCTGAATTCAAGTATTTTATATGTAGCGACTGCCTTTCGCCCCTCCACAACCCAGTCAGTATTTAGGTAACACGATACTTCTTGGTAACACTGGCTGTCAGACTTCCGGGCTTCTGACTACCCGTAACTAACCAGGTGACCAACCATACCAACACTTATTTACATTAATAAACGGGTATTATCATTCTTAGAGCCCACATGTCGTCGGTCGAAGAGGCGTTGCTTGGGGAAGGCGTATGTCAAGCTGTGGATTCCAAACTAGCCTAATGTCCTTAGGGACTTCGCCATAATCCATCCCCTGACCACTAAGTTATCGAGATAATGAATGAATGGGTCGGACAAGGGACAAAATTATTGCAAGTCAACAATTACTAGGAGGAATTAAACCAAGGTTGGTGACGTCACAAGCCGGTTAATAGTGACGTGATGTGATAGTGTAAGTGCTTTTCTATGTTTTAATAACTAAATGGGTCCAGTAAAGCAGCGCTGTTTTATTATTTTTGGTTCGCTTTCAGACTAAAGGTTAAACGGTCTAGTAGTTCCAATTTTAAAAGTAAAGGTGACAGTCAATATTTATTCGAATTTTATAAAACCTGCAGACTTTTATATAGTCTTGTATTTCTTCATTTTGATTTTGACAGCCGTAGGTATATTTATTCATCACTCACAATAATTATTTTCGTGACTAACGTCTATGTTTGTGGTGTTACAATCTAATTACAGTAAACTCCATGAATAGAACTGTTCAATAACAAAAATTAAGTGATGATTTTTTGGCACAGATGGTTTGTAATTAATTTATTTAATTACAACGGTTGTGTAAAACCAATTACAGTAACTACAAATATAAAATAAAAGCGACAATACTCATTTAAAAAAATAAACAAAATAAAGTAGAATAGGTGAGTGAAAACAAATAAAAGAAGATGACGAGTTTAGACCTAAAGAGAGGCTTGAATTCCAGGCATAGTATGCCTTTTGGGGTCGCGGGTGTTTCGAGTGGGGAGTCTGTCCACCCACTGGGAGACCTCTGGGAACATGGCGCCCAATGGTCACGTGCTGCAGCATGTCACCCTGACCGAGTGTGTAAGGCAATTAGGTTTTCCGAAGACCCCTTTACCTCCCCAGCGATGTGCCCTAACAGACGTGGCACTGAGAGGGTTTCGAATTGGTCTTTTCCAAGGTAACTGTGCCTCCTTCCATTTGCAGATGGTGGCCACCGGGTGGCTTTAGTGAGGTAATTATTCCACACTCTCCGGTCTAATTCCCAAATCCCGGGCGCCTTTTAAAGGTTTTTCTTCGAACACAAAAAAAATAGGTATAGTTTGACTTTAGTTCTGTCGACATTTTTAATGCGTTTAAATGCAATGTTAATTATTAAAAAAACAACCATTTGAAACAAAAAAAAAACAAGAGCTTGTTTTTAAGGCGCCCATTAAATCTAAAACTGTTGAGAGTTCATAACTATGTACTTAGTGTTCGTACATACAAGCAATTTAAATATCTGGCATAAGAGTAGAGTGTTATTTTAGTTAAAAATTCATTGATAAGGGTTACACAGAGTTCGGTGGTTACATTAAATTTCGTTATACCTACGTCACTTTTTGAGCCAGTCTGTAGGCTAAACCGCTCAGTGTCCGACTAATATCCCAGTTTAGATTCTTTTATTTATTTATCATGTTTGTTAGAGAGATTTGATCCTTATGTTTTCACGTGTATTATTGATTGATGTTTTGTGCAAATTGGCTGAAGATGTCGGAAAAATCATGCCAACCAATAGACTTATATATGAAAACAGCACAGATATAGATAGACATAGATAACGCAAGAGCAACTACCTCGCGTGCCTAGCTTACGTACAAAAATCGTAAGTGGTCACTTTCGCGCTCAGTCTGCATCGGTATACAGCGCTAGTCGGATCATCATACATCACTAAATAGTGCTTGTGACGTAATAATAGGTAGTCAGTAGTAAAATGGCACGCTTGGTTTTCATACAGATTGTGATACTTGCGTTATCTATGTCTATCTATATCTGTGGAAAACAGTGAATAACGGAATTATTCTCCTCCTGAGGGATATTTTCCGACAAGCTCGCCGTCGACGCCGCGAGCATAATCAAGTACCTACATCTTTTTGCTTATTAGGGCTCTTGTAGAATCGGTGGAGGGACAAGTAAAAATGTTGTGTTTCATTTACCTACATCTCGAAATGCTGTCTAGTCGGGTGTTTGTCTATCTATAATATGTATGTATTTACAACAAAAAAAAATGTATATTAGTAAGTAAGTAAGTAGTTTATCAGCCATCTCGATACCATTTTTTTTAAGGCTGCGGAATCATCCTATGACTTCTCCCGCTCTGGGTGTATCGGAAGGGAGTGACAGACTCTTACTGACTAAAACCAATCCTTGTTCCTTCCTTAGCTTTTTATGTTCCGGGGTAGCGGTAACCCTTTCGGATAATCCCACTTAAAACGGATAATCGGGATAATCCCACTTAATCTCGTTACCAAAACACAAGCATTAGGTTGCTTAGCTTGGGGCTACATGGCGTTGGGTGAAATGTCCAAGGATATTATTATTATTATTTAAGTGCATAGAACGTTCACTTTACTTATAAAATCTTGTTAATCTGGGTCCTGGAAGTAACGTTTAAACTAGAAATACACCGTTCTTGTAAATTACATTAAGTTGCCTAGTTCCGATTTGGTGCGGTAAGTGCTTCCATTTTATATTTTTAAATATTTTAATTCTTGAAACCGTACAGTAACGTTTTAGCTAGAAATCTCTGTTCCTGCCATTAACTTTTGTTTTTTTTTGTTAAGACTGTGTACATACAGAAAAGCTTAAACTATTTGCGGGAGTGCTCTATGGTATGTTCTAAGAAAGAAAGGATGCAAGGAGTATTAGTGAGAGGAGATCTTTCGTATGGAGGGTAATGAAAGCTCTGCCTTATTTGCTTACCCCTTCGATGAAAAAAGTCGTTATTTTGTGTTTTGAAACACTGTATTACAATAAAAATAGGTACCAATTGACTATTTGAAACGGTCGAAAATAAAATGAGAAATCATATAGAAAAAGACCGTTCGTCTTAAAAACTTCCATCACCGTGCAGAAATTAAATATTATGCGAAGAAATAACTGATTGCATTTAATGCTAATAAGTATTCCATTTGAAAATAAAAATCTGTGACTTCACATTGTTATATTTTATACAAATCACGTAAAAATGCCGCGTTTTGACAGTTCATAAAAAGTAATGTTATTGACTACCCTTGAAACACCCAATTCAGAAAATTTGATACTGGACAGCAACCAGTAAATCCACGCTAAAATCTGAATTAAGGACAATTAATTTTACGTAACGATTTAATTCTCAAAATTCAAGATACTGAGACGGTAACACAATATCTTTCCCTCTAGACATCGTTCAATTCAAAGTTAAAGATGGTTGTAATCCGTTATTTAATACCGAGACCGGACTTGGCGGGTGTCCTTAAACGGATCCTTCAATCACTCCTGATTAAAGGTTTCGGTCCCAGGAACCGGTGTTTGGTTAATTGAGCAGTTCACGGGTTTCGGAGCCAAATGATTCTGTGTTTCCTTATGATTCGAAGAGGAATAAAGCGGGTTGTATATAGTAATTATGTCCCCCGGTACTACATGGGACTTAAACATAAATGACGAAATGTGCGTGTTCTATAGGTACAGTACAGTTTGGACTTTTGGTCGCCACTGTACATCTCTGATTCATCTATTCGGGGAAAACAAGCCCCCGCTTGTTTTTCAACACTTAGGGGGCTCAGAGGTAGAGCTTTGTGTAGTGTGTTGTAGGGATTTCTATCCTACAAAATGTCAACCCACGAGCAGCAGTTATTATTCTATTATTTTGAAAGGTCGAATGCTGTCAGTTATTTACCAGCCAGGTTCAGCAGAAGGTTTCACTTAGGCTCTACAGTACCAAATAAAGTCTTAATAAAGATGTGTATAGTGTATTTCTTCTACAGTGTCCAATTTGGTAAACAAACACGGGACGAAAATTCTGATTTTTCGTATCAATCAAACACTTTGAGTTAAGCATAAACGTCTTGAACTTTGAATAATACACTTAAGGCATGAATTATTAAGTGCTTCAGAGACATACACATTACCTAGAAATCTTGATATTAGTCGCGATATTTGTTTACCAAATGAGACAACTAAAGAAAAATACACTAAGTATAGAAACAAAGCCGACCTCAAATAAATTGGTTTAAAGGCAAGACGGTGACAATGATTTAAATTGTGTGGGTATCATCAACTATAAGACGTCTACAGCCGGACTCAGGCTTTCCCAAGGTATGAAGCCATCATTATCAGCCTATAATGTTCCAGCTTCTGGGACCCAGGCGTAATCTCGGTGAGAGGGAATGGGCCATGATCTGCCAAGCGGGTACCAGTGCGGGTTGGAGATGCCACATGTCTTCGAATTTTTGATTCTAGGACATGGCCGGTTTCCTCATCAGGGCATAGAATGAGTAGGTACAGAGGCCAGCACATCAAGTTACCACAATCTGTCAAATTTCTTTGATAGTATTTCAACTTTATTGCAAAGACATAAGGTTCATTTTTAATTGAGAAAATTTGACAGGGATAGCTTGATGTGCTGGCGTCTGTACTTATAATTTTACTAGAAATTTAGAGCTTTCAGTAGTAGTCTGCTGTTATTATTAGAACTTTCGTTCGTACTCCATTATCTAAATAAACGGTCGGATGGTCTATAGTTTGTAAATTGTATTAGTTTAAGATGGTTAATAAACCTGGTATTTTTGAAAGAGAATATTAAATTCCCTCTTTTCTTTAATCAAATTCTAGTCGAACCTTCAAAGACAATCGTCCCGCAACTAAAACTAACATTACCTAAATACATATTAACTGTGGCCTGAGTTCAGGAGCTGTGGACACAAAGAAATAGATTAACATTACTTTCTGAATCTTTTCAATTTCACATCGGATCCAGTTCCCAGTCGCATAGCACTTTTCCCTGAGATATGACGTCACATTACAGTATAAAGTCGGGCTATAAAAACTTTTAACATCCTTATTGTCTGCCTAGACGTTTTTCAACTATGTATGTTGTTACGGTTACCGTGAACTTAGTGTGTTGATGGTGAAACTGAACTGAACGTGAACTTGTTTTGTTCGCGAATCATATTTTGATCAACATATACAACCTGATACCACCAGACGACGAGATGACCAGCAAATGGCAAAAAAAAATATTGCGGGCTACTCAGGCGCTTTTACCTGAACGTATATTAGGAGCAATAGATATGTAAATACATAAATGCAATAAGCTTAAACGTATTTGTATTTCAACACAACCAATCGCAGTCTACTCCTCCGGACATAGGGCTCTCCCAGGGTGCACCACAGCAGGCAGTCACCTCCTTCTGCGAAAAAGTAATGCTCGCGAAGGAGGTGGCGGGATGGGAGAGGGAAAGGTCCTCCCGTCCCAGCCGCCGCGGGAGACGCTCCGGGCGTCGGGAGCCACGTGACGACTCCCGGCCACCGTAGGCGCGGGCCTGCGGACGGTGAGTAATGGGTGACTCACCGTCCGATCAGCACCAGACCCGTGCCGTACGGCGCGTATATGTTCCACGCGCGCCTCAAAGAGATGTCAGCATATGAAGGGGCCCCCCAGGGCCAAGCCTGCCGGGTAAGCGGGATTGTCCGAAAGGGTTACCGCTACCCCGGAACATAAAGGGCTACGGAAGGAACATGGATGGGTTTTAGTCAGTAAGAGTCTGACACTCCCTTCCGCTCCACCCAGAGCGGGAGCAGTCATTGGATGATTTCCCAGCCTTAAAAAAAAAAAAAAAAAAGGGTGCACCACAGCACTCTGTCTACCGCCTTCAGCAACCAGTCAATCCCAGCCACCTTCTTAAGGCCATCTAGCTTGGGATATTTGTATTTAGTCTATTGAATTAATGTTTGTTAATATGTGAGCACCGTGTACTTTTGACGTAATGAAGTTTACCTGCCATGTATTTTTCTTTTCACTTTTTGTGGTGTAGTGTTTTTTATTCTGGGTGCATCGTCTTCACATATAATGTTATAATTCGTGTATATAAAACATTTTAAAAGAGTAACGGAGTTTCTTGCCCATTCTTCTCCACACGAAACTACCTTTTGGAAGGGGCGACAAGACACAATTCTATTTCTTATTCATTTTTACTATTTGAAATAAATGATTTGACTTTGACTTTCATTGTATTCTAATAAAATAGCAAAACCAATCGCGTATGAATAGTAAAGTTATCAATGTGTCACTATATGCCTGAAAATTATCTTTCCGCTCTAGTTCACTTACCGATTGAGCTGTATTATCTTTTGTGATGCGTACCTAAATATCGGATTTAACTATACATAGTTGTTTGGTTTAGAAAGTGCTTGTCAAGTATATGAGTCTATTCATACAACACTTGACAAATATAATTGTATAAGCCGTGAGACCGATGGGATTTCCTAAAGTACAAATTGCGAACTATATGCTATATATAATACTATAATACAAACTCATACCTGCCTTTTATTAACCCCTTTTAGGCCATGAATTTTCTAAGAACCTTCCTTAGTTGCTCATTTTTATAACAAAAAGAACGCTTGTGAAAAATTGCATGATGCTGCGGTTTACGTTTTATGTTGTCTTTTAGTTAGTGTTTTTTTTTTGTTGTCATTGGTGGATTTTTGACAAACAGATGTCAGAAGCTTGAATTTCTGACAACCAGACTTATCAAAGCGCCCACGATAGTGGAGCCTAGCCAAAGACACATTTTCACTAACGATAACGAAATCAGAGTAAATCCGAAATGTATGGAATTGGCATAAGCTTTCGAAATGTCACGTGATCAATCGTTTTCGATCGCTAAGTGCTAGACAATACCAAACTGTGAATCGAAACTCTATCAATATTCCCATACAAATGCATTGACAAGTGGCTTTCTTGACAATCCGAATCGCTAAGATAACGAATTGTTCGATCAACAATTTTCGAAATCGAATCGACACGGAGCGATTGACTCTTGTCTAGGCCCCTGCATTACATAGATTAGACATCTCTGTTTGCGTTTTATGTGGCACAGGGTATAAGGTGCCCCGTCGTCGACAGTCTTATGGACAAAGATATGTTAAATGTTAGGAATATCATGACATACAAGTAAGGAGCTGAAATATTATTTTTCTTATTCGAGCAGTTTTGAGGCAGCAGTGAATACTTTACATCAAGCAACTCGAGTGGGTGTTTACTGTTATAAAAATAGCAAAGCTTTGATCTTATACATAATGGAGTTTATTTATAAACGTTGCTAGAAGTTAAGTAACGATTAGCGACTAACTGTACATTTTTGACGTTTAAATGTCTCTTAACTTCAAGCAGGGCTTATAAATAAAGAGGAATATACGTATGTATAAACATCCAAACGCAAAAACATGTTTGTAAAGGTGTGGGTTAGTCCCCCCGGCTCAATTGCGATCGTTGAACTAAAGGTATTCGGGCAGTGTTGAGAAACCGCACAGACTATTCAGGTCACATTTCCCTCAAGTACGGTCGCCAGCGCATCAAGTTACACCGAACAGTCATATTTTTCCAAATGATTTTAAACCTTAAAACGTTGAGCGTAAAGTTTAAAATCGATTGAGAAAATTTGACAGTTTGTAGTAACTAGATGTGCTAGCGACTGTACAAAAGGCCACAGGGTCGCACTATCTTAACAATCAGGCAAATGTTTAGTAAATGAAGACATCCTGACTAACCCCAAATTGTAAGACCGACCTAGCTAGCTAAATCTTAATACGATATTAGTTTAAACTCAGTTCCTAGCACCTTACCTTAATTATACATGTCTTTATGTAGACAAGCCTCGTTGGTTTAGTGGTCTTGGGACCACTCAACTTATTTTTACATACATATTTTTCTTATAACGTAACTCCTCAAACTCAACTCAAAGTATTTATTTCAAATTTAAACCAATTACAGGCACTTTTGAATTGTCAAGGGGTCGGTCAGTCAGAGAGATGAAGCTGGTTGCCCATTCCAAGGCAGTAGGTACCTATGGTGAAGAAAGGGCAAGAAACTCCATGGACACTCTTTTAAACAAAATATGGTTACAAAATATTGGTTACATAGTTCATTTTAATATTATACATGTGAGAATGATGCAGAAGGTTAAAAGCATCCGATATAAAATATGTAAAAACTATTCAAAAATTTAATTAAAACAAGCACACATAGCCGCTAAGAGATGACCAGTCCCTACCGATAGCGCCCGTTCACGAACATGACACATGGATTACCAACATTCAGCTCAACCATTTTGAAGGGAGCTAAATGATCCAACACACACGCCACCATCAGCGAGACATTAAAGTGAGCATGTCATACTCTCAGCCGCCAGGGCACATTCAATTCAATGAAAGACGTACCCAGTAACTGGTCGCTTTATAGTAGGTTCATAGTACTCATATACTCCAAGCAGGTTGTGTTTTTATTTACGTTAAACACGTGAATGAAAATATTTGAAATATAATCACATTCGTTTTGTTCAATTGTTCAACTATACTTAAAGTTATGAAGTAAAAATATCAGTCAGTCTCACTGCCCTCAAAATATTCACAATATTTAGCTCACAAAAGCTATAAAGGCACGTTTTTTGTAGGTTTATCCGGGATTAGGTGGGAATATTGTAAAACGCAATTTGGAAGTCTTCTTGTCGGAAATTGGAGCCACAAAATGATTGACGAGGTAGATAAATTGATCTTTTCTTTGCTAAATTAGCGACTTTCCTTAACAGAATCAAAACTGATGTTTGTTTTACGTTACAAATCATATTATTAACACATTTTGCTGGTCAATTATGCAATAAAAGTTCTCACACCTAGGTACTCGAGTCAAAGTCAAATCATTTATTTCAAATAGGCACAAGAAAGGCACTTTTGAAAGTCAAAAGTGTCTTGTCTGCTTTGTCTGCTTAGTCTTTTCCCATTTTTTTTATTTAACTTCCTCATAATGTATTATAAACTATGTTTTGATCATTTTCCGTTAGTATTAAGAGAGATAAGTGTTTCAACATCCCGACAAACGTTTGAGGTTTTTGTCAAGTAGATTAGTTTATAACTAAGTAACTTTTGCATGCCTGCTGGTAAAATATGGCTGAACCTATTTCCTGAATCACCATGTCCTGTAAAATAAAATATCTCTTAGTCTTTATGGTTATATACTTAAAAAAAAAATAGGAGTTGGCTTCCAGCTGGATGCAGCTAACCTGATTCTGACCCCCACAAGTCAGTTAATGTGGAAGACAGTACCTACTCCCTGCTCTATATAAAGGATAAATAAAGATAAAAAAGCCTTAATTCCTGATATTTACACAAACAATACTCTCAATAATTTCACCAATATAAAGGTGCGTTGTGTATCACAATATAAGCCTCGTTTATTTAAATATTAATATTCAACAACGTATCAAAACTTGCGCAGTGAACCGTCACACAATCATTCGGTTGAACACAATCATTTTATGAATATTCCTTTCCTGTAAGTTCGTAGACAGCTACTTAAAAGAAATTGTTTCAAGTTGGTCGGATTGCCGCAAGTCTGTAGAGCTGTTAGAAATTTCGACTGCGCAGTGACTCAGAAATGTCATGAAACGAACTAAACAGACTTAATAACGTTATTTAGTAATCAAAGGTAAATAATAAAGAAGTAGGTAAAAGTGATTACATAAATGAAACAAAAATAAAAAGCTTTTGTTTTTTACTTCTTAGACGCAAATTCGTATGTACAGAGGCCAGTACATCGAGCTATCCCAATCTGTCAAATTTCTTTGATACTTTTTCAACTTTATGACAAAAGAATAAGGTTTATGTTCAATTGGGAAATATTACATAGTTTTTCATTTTATTATTAAACTAGCTTCCGCCTGCGGCTTCGCCCGCATAATATGTCGACAAATTACACACTGCATCAAAATCCGTTGTGTAGTTTTAAAGATCTAAGCATACATACAGAATTTAGGACGCAGGAAGCGACTTTACTTTATACCATGTAGTGATTGTTTATTTTATTGAAGACGGTTTGGAAAAAACTCAAATACGGAAAATAATCTCTGTTCAGACTGCTATAATTACATCTAAAGCTTAGAGTTTTGTCTGTTTATAAGTCTTACTACCACTTTGTGGTAAATAAGTCTCATAAACAAATATGTCGTCGTACAAAATTCTGTTACTACTTTATTAAATTATGTATGTGTTGCCATTAAATGCCAAAAATAAATCGAAAATGATATAACCTTCGAGAAACAAAACACGTGCCGTCGTTTTTCTTAAAATTAGGGAACGTAAATTACGTACAGATATGCTCGAAAGGTGAAGAAAAACGTAGTGAGGGAATTCAAAGACATGTGACATTCACCAGGTCGCACTGAGCCCGCATGGGTGGGTTGTGGCCCTCTCCCTCTCACAGAGAGGAGGCCTGTGACCCAGCAGAGGGAACAATAAATGTTGATTATGACATGCTAACAGCTTTATGTATTTTTCTTATATTTCTTTTTTATTTTCCTCAATTCAATAAATTCCTCATTAATTGGAAGCAGCCACGCTTAAGTGATACTGGGCTGGCTTGTCTGTTTGTTTGTTCGGGCTTATCTCCCAAATGGCTGGACTAATTTTGACGGGATTTTTACTGCCCGATAGCTGATGTTATAAGAAGAAACTTAACTTCTTCTTTTAGAATAATAATTAGGATCCACACAGGCGAAGCCGCGGGCAACTAATAAAATCCTTTATCGGTAACTTTGCAAAAGAAATACAGATTAAATAAAAAAAATCATGCAAATTTGTCAACGTCAGTCACTCGAACAAAAATTAGGGCGAAATTAAAATGACAAATTGTAAAGCGCGTGAAACTTGCTCCGATGGCTGTTATTGAATCATTCAACCAGTCGCAGTCGTTTACGAGCGCTTGACAATTTGTTACATTGATTTTGGGATAATGTTCGTTCGGCGAACTTACACTTGGCTCAGTTTAGTACTACTCGAGCCACGTGGGTCATGAAAGGTCAAATGCCGCGTAGCATGTATATCCCCTATGCTACGCTGTGTTCTACGGCGTAGCTCACAGCTACAACGCGTGGTGAACATGCGATAATACCATGCGATAACGTTTTGAAAAGCTTGTTTGTTCTTTTAGCGAAAATAGCATGACGTGATCATTTTGATCATCATATAGCTAAATATCAACCATTGGCTACTGTAATTTAAACTTTATATATTGGTACTTTTTTTTTTTTTTTTTAAGGCTGGGAAATCATCCAATGACTGCTCCCGCTCTGGGTGGAGCGGAAGGGAGTGTCAGACTCTTACTGACTAAAACCCATCCATGTTCCTTCCGTAGCCCTTTATGTTCCGGGGTAGCGGTAACCCTTTCGGACAATCCCGCTTACCCGGCAGGCTTGGCCCTGGGGGGCCCCTTCATATGCTGACATCTCTTTGAGGCGCGCGTGGAACATATACGCGCCGTACGGCACGGGTCTGGTGCTGATCGGACGGTGAGTCACCCATTACTCACCGCCCGCAGGCCCGCGCCTACGGTGGCCGGGAGTCATCACGTGGCTCCCGACGCCCGGGGCGTCTCCTGCGGCGGCTGGGACGGGAGGACCTTTCTCTCTCCCATCCCGCCACCTCCTTCGCGAGCATAACTTTTTCGCAGAAGGAGGTGACTGCCTCCCACTCCCTCTCGCCCCGGACCATGGCTTGCACCAGGGCCGGGCGCGAGAGGTCGCCGCCGCCGATCGCCTCTACGAGGACACGGCGGTGCTCTCCCCATGCTGGGCAGGTTTGCACCGTGTGCTCTACCGTGTCCTCTGGGCGATCCTCGCAGTGGTGACACCCGGGCGTTTCCTCCCGCCTGATGATGTGCAGGAACCTCCCGAAACATCCATGTCCGGTGAGGACCTGCGTCAGGCGGTAGGTGAGGGCGCCGTGACGCCTCTCTAGCCACTCCTCAAAGAGGGGCCTTACCGCCACTATCGTGGCGTGCCCTGCGCTGGGTTGCGACAGTCGCTGATTCCAGGCCGCCATGAGATCGCGCCGGAGGTCCGTCCGCTCCGCCGCAATTTGCTGCGGAAACGGAGTTTCCCCCCGGCTTAGTACCTCCGCGCGCCACTCGAACAGGCGCGCGAGGATTATCGCCTCCAGATCCCACGGCGGCAGTCCGGCAAGGAGGCTTGCCGCCTCGCCCGAGATCGTGCGGTACCCCCGGATAAGCCGTATGGCTACCACCTTTTGGGGCGCGTTCAGATAATGGGCGGCTCGCCGCCGCAGTGAACGCGCCCACACCGGGGCCCCGTAAAGGGCCATGGACCGCACGACTCCCGCGTAAAGCCTCCGGCAGGAGGCGTTTGGCCCCCTCAAATTGGGCAAGAGCCGCTTGAGGGCGGCTCCAGTCCGTTCCAGCTTGGGGGCCAAACGTCGGAAATGCTCCACGAAATTCCATCGGCTGTCGAGGACCAGACCCAGGTATTTCATCGTGGTCTCGACGCCGATGTGAACCCCTCCTACCGTAAGTTGGGATCCCGATGGTGGCCTATTCCGAGGCCCATGAAAGGACATGGCCTCGGATTTGTGCAATGCCACCTCGAGACCCAATTGCCGGATCCTCTCAACGACTGTCGCAACCCCGCGTGTCATCGCGTCGGCCGCCGCCTGATGCGACCTCCCCTGCGCCCGCGTGTCGTCAGCATAGCAAACCACGCTGACGCCGTCAGGGAGGTCGGCCCGCAGCACCCAGTCGTAACCGATGTCCCACAGGAACGGCCCCAGAACCGTTCCCTGCGGGACACCGCACGACATCTCTCGCCGGTTCCATTCCCCATCGCGACCGGGGTAGATGACGGCTCTGTCCGTCAAGTACGCCCCGACTATTCGATGGAGGTAGGTCGGCACCCGGTGATACCGGAGTGCTTCCCTAATGCAACTCCAGGGCAGGGTATTGAAGGCGTTGGCGATGTCGAGTGACACCGCCACGACGACCCTACCCTGGGACACCGCGTCCCCCGTCGTGAGGGCTCTAACGCGCATGATGGCATCCACCGTTGAGCGCCCCTTGCGAAAGCCAAACTGGCAGTCCGCAAGGTCCGGCCCCGTCCGTCCAAGGTGCCCGACGAGGCGGCCCGCAATAATTCTCTCGAAGAGTTTGCCGACCTCGTCGAGCAGCACTATGGGCCGGAATGCGGACGGAGAGTCCGCAGGGCGCCCTGGCTTCTGTATGAGGACCAGCTTCCCCGTCTTCCAACGGAGCGGAAACTGGCCTCTCTCTATGCATGCGCTTAAGAGCGCCTCCAGTCGGGGCCCGAGAGCCCCTGAGGCCAGGACCCAGGCTTTACCTGGCAAGCCGTCGGGTCCTGGGGCGGTATTCTTGGCCTTGAGCCTTCCAACCGCCGCTCTCAGATCTACCTCGGTCACTTCGGGGATGTCGTCGTCGTCCTCGTGGTCCGCTTCGGGCGGAGCCATAGGCGGGGGAGTATGCTCCCCCCGTGAAGGGAACAGAGCGCTCACCACCTCCTCCACCAGCTGAGGGCGGAGACTCTGCGTTAGTGGGGGGGCCCAGGTGCGGAGCTTGTTCCGCACCATTTTATATGGGCGCCCCCATGGATCTCTGTCCAGAGTCCCCACCATCTCCTCGCGGGCCAAGTCCTTGGCCCGCTGGACAGCTTCTTGGAGGGCGGTCTTCGCCGCTCTGTACCCCTCGTACAGCTCCGCCTCCGTGGCTGCCGCATCCGGAGGGCGGATGCAGAGCCTACGGTGCCTGGTGTACAGGTGGCGCACCTCGACGCACGCCTTGCGAAGTTCTTCCACCTCTTGCGACCACCAGTACACCTGACGTCGGGCGCATCCTGGCCGGACTCGGGGCATTGCCACGTCGCAAATCTCGGACATGGCCTCCCGGAACCACTCTGCCTCGTCGTTGATGTCGGCAGGCCTGACCGGTGATGATACCCAGGCCTGCACGATCGAGGCTTCCAGGAGAAGCTCCCGGTCCAGCTGCTTCAGCGCCCACCGCGGACCACTCGGGGCCTGTCGGACCGGCGCGCTTGAGGTCTGGGTGGAGACGTCGAACCGGATATACCGGTGATCGGAGTAGGTCTCCACCTCCTGTCCACAACAGACTCACCCCGCATCCGCACGCACGTGGGAACAGAACCCCGATTGAGGACGGCTAGGCCTGCTTCCAGAGCCCAGTCCTCCACCATCCTACCCCGCACATCCGTGTAGCGGGAACCCCAGGCCAGACTTTTGGCGTTGAAGTCCCCGAGCACTAGCACGGGGAAGGGATGGCTTCTGGAGACGACGACGCTCAACTCTGTGAGAGAGTTGTGGAACTCGGCGAGAGTTCGGTTCGGAGAGTAGTACACTCCCACTACTACGATCTCTCCGAACCGTGCTGCAACGCACCCCTGTCCCTTCGTGGCACTCTCGAGGGTCGGGGTGCCGGCGGCGGCCGACGAAGTTATGGCCACTGAGCCGCTCAGGTCCTCCACCCAGTTATCCCTGGGCGGGACAAAGTACGGCTCAGCGACCACGGCGATATTGATCGACCACTGCGCTATGCTCTGGAGCAAGAGGTCCTGAGCACAGGCGCAGTGGTTGATGTTCGCCTGGAGGAGGCCGTGTGACCGGGCTGACCGCAGCGGAAGCACAGAGTGCTGCGGTCCACCTCCGAGGTGCATTGGACACCGACGTGGTGCCCGACGTGGCATCGGTAGCACCTCAGAGGTCTGGGCTCCAGCAGTTTGACCTGCGCGCTCACCCAGCCCACCAGGAGTCTTCGGCCCTCCACAATTTTCCTGGCCGCCGTCACGGGGCAGCTTACCGTTACGGTTCGCATGCCCGTAAAGTCAGGGCGTATGGTGCCTGCCTTAATTTGGTCGGCGAGACACCCGCCCGTCCTGACGACGGCGGCCACCACCTCTTCCTCCGTGACGGAATCATCCAGGCCCATGATGCGCATGTCGGCGCATTTCACGGGCCTGGAGACCCGAGCCTCCTCCGCGTTAAGGGACGCCCTTAGCTTCTCGGCTAGGGCGTCAGCGGTGGGGCCACTCGACGCACCGGGGATCTCCAGCATGCGGGCGCCGGTCGCAGTCACCTTATGCCGGAGGCCCCCGGTGATCCCCAGCTCCTGGAGGTCCACCGCCCCGCGTGCCTTGGTGAGCACGTCGCGGTACGTAACGCCCCTCTTGACCGCGTCCGGCTGTAGTGTGATGACTACAGCCGCGGTCTTTGGGGCGCGGAGTCTTGCCGCGACGGCTCGCTCCTTGCGGCGCCGCCTCTTCTCCTTCCTCCTCGCTGCCTTGGCCGCCTTCTTTTTCTCCCCGACCACTTGCCACTCGGCATCGGTCGCGGGAGGCCCCGGGCGCCGGGGAGAGGGCTCTGGTACCGTCTCCTCCTGCGCCGGTGGGGACTTTTTGCCCTTCTTGGCTTTCCGGGCCGGCGCCGAAGCTTTGCCGGACGGTGCCGGTTTTGCCGCCGTTGGAGCTTTGCCGGACGGTGCCGGTTTTGCCGGCGCCAGGGCTGTGCTCGACGGCCCGGGTTTCGGGGCGGCAGCCGCCGCAGCGGCCGCGTACGAGGCCAGCTTCGGGCCCGAGGCCATCCTTCCCGACGCCAAGGGAGGGCGCAGGACTATGCCCTCCACTACGGAGAACCGCTCCTGGAAACGTGCCTGGAAGGCGGCAAGTTCCTGGCGTACCAGGTCCAGGACGCGGTTCCCGTCCGGCTCGGGCCGGCTTGGCCCCTGCTGCTGCTGTTGTTGTTGCTGCTGCTGCGGCTGCGGCGGGCGGCCATATATTGGTACTTAAGGTCGTGTTCAGTTGTTAATATTTTGTCATTTAAATCTTAAAAACAAAACGCACGTGATACATTAATAAGTACGAACTGTGCTTTGTATTTAGATTAGAAGCCCTCGCGCCCATGTTATTGCGTAACTCATGAATAAGTTTCAGATGTTAACATAATTACAATAGACATTAATTGATAACAAGACTATTAAGAGATGTTGTTATAGTTACATTTCTGAATAGGGATGATGACAAAAAAAATATTTTTTTGTGTAAATGTGGTGTGTGTGGGTGTGTGACTCCTTTATAGATTTTATATTGAGTTGTGACGTGACGATAAGATAAAGATAATTTTATTTTGCAAATATGGGTAACACATAACGATGACAAAACACCCATACAGCCATATTTTACCACCTAGGCATGCAAAAGATTTTACATCAACTTATAACAAATACAATTTTAAAATATTACACACAAAATACAATTTTAAAATATTAATTAATTAATTATACATAATTATGCACTAGCTTAAAAACACTTTCTCAATTAGGAACTCTTTAATAGAATAGTATGCTTTCGCCACTAAAAATCTCACGACGAACCCCCACTTCTCAACTTTAATGCGTTTCATTTAAGTGATTTTTTATCAATGTAATAAAGCAAAAAATAGATGTCTAATATTTTTTTATTATCCGGCTGACGGACTAAATATATAACTTCTTTTTTTTGTACCCTGTCGTCAACCCTATTGTGGTTTCAGATATAAATAAAACAATTAGGCACATACTAAGTTTAGACTCACCCAAAAATTAAAAAAAAACAACCCTTCTTTACCTCATAAATATGTAAGTATCATAATAATATATTATGAAAGTAATTTAAAAAAAATAACATTTAACGTAGGACTGAGTGGAAAATTTGTACTTAAAATAATCAATTCTGACCGGGATTATCAGCTGTACTATGGGGGGACAGATGATATTTTTTTCTGGTTTTGAAGTATTGTATGCAAACCTCTACAACCTACTCTAACCAGATGTAAGGAATGGCTGATAAATTTTTCGCGATTACAATGTTTGTCCGATGGAGAGAGTTGTTGGCAAATTGGTGGTCTACCATAACCTTCAATTTAACCTCTCCTTTCTGAGACATCCTCTACATCTGGGTACAACTGTGCAGTTAAACTGTTCCCATAAATCGTGTGTGTTATAAAAAGTGTAGTGTGTAGTTTTTTGTAGGGTACTTACTATCCCTATAGTACGTACCCTACAAAAAACTGCACACTTTTACAATACAATTTTTCTGTACGTTTGGCGGCACAGTTTTATCGTAGCGTGTGTGCCACTCTTTTGATATTTCTGCTAAGTTTTCCTATAACAAAGTATACAGATTCTACAACTACGATCCATCACTCCGGATCTCAAAGTTCGTAGTATTCCAAATAGAATTTAGTTATTAAGTATACTTAGTAACGAAAACAGATGTAGCTTAAGAGAACAGCGAAAACTTAGTGAGTTTGTAAACTACGTTTAAGGGGATGCTAACGTAGTCCGCGAAATTCAAATTCTTTCCAGATTTTTTTTTATATTTACCAAGGCATGCATTAAAATCCCATTTAAAATTTACTACGCTTATTAACCCCCTTAGGGGTAGATTTATGGGTACGAAAGGGCCCTTCAGGGCCAAGCCTGCCGGGTAAGCGGGATTGTCCGAAAGGGTTACCGCTACCCCGGAACATAAAGAGCTAAGGAAGGAACATGGATGGGGTTTAGTCAGTAAGAGTCTGACACTCCCTTCCGCTCCACCCAGAGCGGGAGAAGTCATTAGTCAGTAAGAGTCTGACACTCCCTTCCGCTCCACCCAGAGCGGGAGAAGTCATTAGTCAGTAAGAGTCTGACACTCCCTTCCGCTCCACCCAGAGCGGAAGAAGTCATTAGTCAGTAAGAGTCTGACACTCCCTTCCGCTCCACCCAGAGCGGGAGCAGCCATTGGATGATTTCCCAGCCTTAAAAAAAAGGGGTAGATTTTTTTTTTTTTAACTTTCCGCACTCAAAAAGGTACAAGTAAAGTTTAAGTAAATGTTTTAGATAATATGTTATTTGGAAGAAATAAATGTATATAATAAATTTCGATTAGTATTTTATAAATTGCTGTTTTTTTCACACTTAGCTGGTTCGATTTCCGGTTCCGACCGGCGATTATTTAAATTTCTTTAAATTCAGTTGGTATTGTTTTTAAAATAGAAATTTTCGTCTTTATTAAGTCTTCATTCAGTACATTTTTCTAAATACAGTACAGTGAAACCTGGTTAAGTAAGACATCCAGGGGCCTGCAAATTTGTCTCACTTATAGAGGTATACCACTTACCCAGTGTCTCAGATATCCAGGTATAAATAAATATCTGTCTCATTTAGAGGTCAGAATACAGGTTATTTCAGTTATAGAGGTGCGAGTATTAAATAAAATAAAGTATTATGCAAATATTATACATAATTTTTTATCTTTATTATTTAGAGGTTAAATGCATATAAAATTCACTCGCAGTCGGTAACTATGAGGATAAAATGGAAGGAACAAATCCCAGATATAGAGGTTTGCTTCGTCTCACTAACAGAAGCAATTCAGTGCCAAAGTGTTGGGACCTCAGCATGAGTTCCAGTTATGGAGGTTTCTCACTTATCCAGGTCCCACTTAACCAAGTTTCACTGTATAAGGTTATTTCCCTCCATGTGGCAAAGTCGCGCCCTGTATAGATGCTGTCGTCTTGTGTTATTCAGTCAAAAAAATTGTATCTTATTTATAATAATAATAATCCTCATCATTAATAATTATAATTATCCAAGGGGCCCCTGCGAGTTGGCTTCGGCCCCTCATACGTCTTCCAAAGGTCCGGGACCCCAGGGTCCTGAGACATGTCAAGAGACAAAATTATAATATATCTTTATTCAAGTAACATGACTTAATTAATCATTGGACTAACATAATATCACGCCATTTTTCTCTGAAGGGTTCAACAGAGATGTACTACTAAACTAAAACTAAAGTACATCTGAATTGCCCCAGTTATGTTATTTTCTGAGAAAACATATATTTGGTACATAAAGGCTTACTTTCCGGAATTGAGCGTCTCCCTAATGCCGGGGTTTCTTAGCTTTTTGATCATCTAGGCGTGGCTGCGAGAACTTTAATCATACATATCTTGTAATTATGACATGGCGGATCTTTAATTGGTATTTGCACATCATTGGGCACCATCGTAGGCTTTAACGAAATGTGTCAGGCTTAAGTTCCGGTCTATTCAGCTGAATTTTTATGTTCAAATACTAAGGCGAATTTATTATAAGATATTGATTTCGAAAGACACGTGTAAAACTCGCTCTATTAGACATTGTATCTATTATCAAGATACGAATATTTTTCCAGAATTGTACTGTCTATTATAATTAGAGATATTACTCAATATTCCTGATAGTAAAATAAAACGAGATTGTTATGTTTTAGAATAGAAGTTAAAAGCCTTGTCATTCCATATCTACTTAGACGTTTGAAATTCCCAGACAATAATAATAATCTTACTTAGTCATCAGACTCTATAGTAAGTAAAAATCAATCAATCTGCCGAGCCTTTTCCCAACTTCATTGGGGTCGTCTTCCAGTTTAACCGGATGCAGCTGAATACCAGTATTTTACATAGAGCGACTGCCTATCTGACCTCCACAACCCAGTCAGTAACTGGGTAATACGGTACCGGTGTGGATGTACACAGAATGTTAGATAAATTACAATGATATCAATCCTTGAAGGTTTTTTGAAACGAAAACTTAATTTAAACCCTTCCCCAAATCGTTTTCTAAACAAATTTTGAACGACGAGACCGGATTTAAGCAAATCTTTTTTAACCCGCTTTAAACCCGTTGGACCACTTTATTTGAGAGAGAAATGGGATCGTTGGTGACGTACTTACACTGTAAGTACATTGGTTTGAGGTTTTGTGTATCTAAACGGATTTTTTATGAAAGGATTTATCCGGTTACGTATTTTTATTTGTAACCTAACCTTCAATGTTTTTGCTGATATTTATTCGACAATAAAATTATTCTAATGTCAATTATTATAATTGTTTTATTTATGTACCTAAGTACATACTTAGGTACATACAAAAAAAAACAATTATTGTCGATAATTGGTATGTACCAATTACCTGGAAAGTATGATTAAAATAACAACGAAGCAACAAACAATATAACGTAACAATATACAATTATATTAGAAAAAAACAAACCAAAAACTAACAAAAAAACAATGCCAACCTAAAAACAAATTTCCTTTGACATGATTTAATGATATAATTAATTACTGTTTACGTAAAATCACCTGTAGGTATGTAAACAACCGGTTTCTGTATACGACACGTGTCAAGATTACCCAAAATATTAGTTTTCTAAAAATATCCAACATTATATTTCCCAGAATAGTTAAATTCTCGTCAAAGTGATAGCTCCCGTAGGCCCGGCAATGGAGATGTTTCAAAATAAAGGCCATATCTATCACTAATGGGTACGTTTAAAAATGCGTATGACTATTATATATATCAGCGATCTCACGCCTTTTTATATTATAGAAGCTGCTGCCATCGGCTTCGCCTACGGAATCGCTAATTCTTTTCTAGAATAAAAGAAGCCTAAGTTACTTCTTATGACATCAGCTATCAGCGAGGGAAAATCACGTAAAAATCGGTTTAGCCGTTTCGTAGATAAACCGGGACAAACAGAGAGACAGACAATAATTTTTTTGCACAGGGTGTAACCAAAAGGGTATCATACAAAAGGATATGCTGCAGACCACCAAACTGAACAAGTTTTACAATGGGACCAACTCCGAAATCGCAAAAAAAATATCAGATGTTCTATACATTTTTGGTCACGTGACTGATCGAAATAAAGGGAACAGCTGATTTTCTTTTCACGATTTCGGAGTTGGTCTCATAGCAAAAGTTGTGCAGTTTGGTGCTCTGTAGCATATCCTTTTGTATGTATACTACTCTGTCAAGAAAGTACCGGGAAAAGATCAATAATACACAAAATGTCTGTTATTCATCCAAATTTATTTTATCACCTTCAAAGTATGCTCCTTTAGAAACGATACACTTGCGCCAACGAATAATCCATTCATCAAAACATTTTTTAAACGCTGCTTCCGGAATTGAGTTCAGTTCTCACCGCGAATTCGACTTTGGCGTGGATTTTTCGGTTTCGGTTCAGTTGGAAGGCGCCACTCCGAAGCTTGTTGACTAGTTTGCATGTCAAACTCGTAAACCCACGTCTCGTCACCAGTAACAATGCGTTTCATGAATGTTGGGTCCGAACTGACTCGTTCTAGCATGTCCTCAGCGACTTTCATGCGATTGAGTTTTTGGAGAAAATTCAGATCTTTTGGGACTAGCCGAGCAGCAACATGTTTCATACCCAAATGATTAGTTAAAATGGTACGGATCGACTCGTGAGATACAGAAAGTTCGGCGGCTATCTCTCTCAGAGTTGAATGGGGATTTTCAGTCACTATTTTCTTCACCTTTGCGATGTTAACTTCAGTTGCAGACTTTGACGGCCTACCAGAGCGAGGCAAATCTTCCATCACATCTCGACCGCTTTTGAACGCTTTGAACCACTCATAAGCACGAGTTTTTGATAAAGTCGATTCACCGTAAGCCTTCTGTAACATTTTCAGTGACTCCGAACACGAAATTCCATTGGCGATCCAAATTTAAGACAAACTCTTTGTTCGATATTTTTGTCCATTATGAAATTCGCAATACACACTATATATGATATTACTAAAACCAGCACTGTATTTAATATAAATAACAGATGCAACTCAAACTCCGCGCCAAAATGGAAAACAGTTGTGCCAATCTAACAACTAAGTACAAAAAAAAACAAAAATTTGAATTTGGAACCATAAACAAATCATCCATTCCCGATACTTGTTTGACTGAATGTATACCCTTTCGGTTACACCCAGTATAATAGACCACCAACCACCCACCACCTACGTACCTACCTTCGTATTACAGCCCAAAACCAAACACAGTAATTTCCTAAGTCTGTACACGCGAAATTGACCCTCCTATTGTGACAAGGCTATTGAACTTGACCGCAGGGTCTGACGTGGGTTGAAAGCAAAACAGAGCCAGTTCTTTGAGCCAGATTTTGATATTTTTAGGCTCTAGCTCTTCAAAATAGTTTTTTTTTCTCTTTAAATACTTACATACGCTACCATAACAGGGACCCAATTCGCCTGTGTAATTTATTAAAAATAAATAACATACCTAGTTTACAGCATATTAATTATGTTGTAAATTAAGCTACCTTTTGTATGTCCTCGCGTGAGTTTGATTTCCAGCTGTCAATGGGTTAATATACTGACAAAAAAAAAACAAAAGATAAGCGAGCAAAAAAAAAATGAATTATCTTGTATGTGTGGATATCCTTGTGTGTAAAGAGCGGAAAATGCGCCTCTAGACCGAATTAAGAGGATTGAAATATGTTACCCGTGTCATACATGTCACGTACCTTGGTGACGTCTATATGTCTCCAGCAGACTTAACCCTACCCTAATCAACGAAGCAAAAATACAAAGGTAAATACGGTTTTTCGACTATTATTTTTAGTTTAGTTAGTTACCAGTTTCTTGTTAGTAAAAGTAAGTCAGCAGTCAGGAACGGGCCTGTTAGGGCCGAAGCCTGCCGGGTCAGTGGGATTTTCCGAAACGGTTATCTCTGCCCCAGAAAACAAAGGACTAAGGAAGGAACATGGATGGGTTTTAGCCAGCAAGAGTCTGACACTCTGGGTCGAGCGGAAGGGATCATTTGATAATTTCCCATCCTTCAAAAAAAAGGGTAAATGTCACATGTCTTCGAATTTTTGGTTTAATGATATGATGATTTCCTAAAGATGTTTTTGATTAACAGTTTTTATATGTATCAATAATTCCTATGTAATGTATGCGTCTTTTTTTCTCATGTAGGCAAATATGTATAATATTTATATATGACCATAAAAGTCGTTGAATGAGAAATCGGTGCTCTAAAACTACAGTACAATGTTTTTAATGCGTTGTGTTTAGTTAGTTATTTGGTAACTAGCGACCTCAACACCGATCGTATAGCCTTGCTTAAGCAACCGACAGCAAGTTCTTCATGCTCCCTTAGAATGCTGTCACTGCTTGTTGTGGTAGCGTCGCAGGCAGGGCTGCCTCCGTCCATCAAATATGGTGAGGGGGTAATGACTGATCTTTGCGATATGATCGTGAACGGGTCCTGCTTGTGGGGAGTATTCGTTTTGCTCATCATAGTTTTGTTATTAGTAATTAACTGTTTATTTATTGTTCTTCGATGGTCCTAGTTCATCATTTGCGACTTCGAGTTAAGAGTTTAAACATTTAATAAGAGCTATATGTAGCTTACTTAAATGTACAGCATTAGATAAGTTAAATTTTGTCTTCTTTGAGACTTATTATTAAAGGTAGATAAACATTAAAAGTCCGATAAATAAGTAACAGTAAAGAATGATCGAGGCATTTAAAAATGTGAATAATCTACCAACAACGACAACACAAAAATTAAGGAATCTTGAGAAGGCTTTGAAAAATTCCCGTTAACTTGAGTTATTTGAGAAATATACAGTTAGGTAACGATAGCGAATTTTTAAGATATCGGCTCGGTACCTTCTGTTATTAAGATTAAGTTAGACGTAAGCATCAGGTTTATGACCTTTATTCATAAATTAATGTAATTTTGATGTATGCTAAAAGGCTAGAGGCTAAGCATTGTGACGAGAAGTCGGGCACGACGCAATCTCCACCTCGCAGTTGCCGAAACCAACTCCAGATATCAGTCCAATGATACCGGCCGCTGCAGATGCGTCAAGCCCGAGAGAAGAATACTTATCGCCACCTAAACTTCGGGGCCGAAAAGGCCCACCATCGGCCACCTTAGGGCTCCGAGACCCATCGGCCACACATGCAGCGCATGAGTCAGACACAAACTATCAACGAATATACCATGCGCGTGCGCGTATACTTAGGGGCTACAGAGGGGGGGAGTAGGGGGGAACTAAGGGGTATGTACACGTCAGGCCCGTATTTCTCAATGATAAAGTATTAAAAACAAGATTCTAGAGAAATCAAGGCATTACTAATGATCGTGTCGACAGGGAGACGCGATTGCTGCTCGACGAGGACTGCTGCTCGACGAGGTCGGCAAACTCTTTGAAAGAATTATTGCGGGCCGCCTCGTCGGGCACCTTGGAAGGACGGGGCCGGACCTTGCGGAATGCCAGTTTGGCTTCCGCAAGGGGCGCTCGACGGTGGACGCCATCATGCGCGTTAGAGCCCTCACGACGGGGGACGCGGTGTCCCAGGGTAGGGTCGTCGTGGCGGTGTCACTCGACATCGCCAACGCCTTCAACACCCTGCCCTGGAGTTGCATTGGGGAGGCACTCCGGTATCACCGGGTGCCGACCTACCTCCGCCGAATAGTCGGGGCATACTTGACGGACAGAGCCGTCATCTACCCCGGTCGCGATGGGGAATGGAACCGGCGAGAGATGTCGTGCGGTGTCCCACAGGTATCGGTTCTGGGGCCGTTCCTGTGGGACATCGGTTACGACGAGGCGGCGGCCGACGCGATGACACGCGGGGTTGCGACAGTCGTTGAGAGGATCCGGCAGTTGGGTCTCGAGGTGGCATTGCACAAATCCGAGGCCATGTCCTTTCATGGGCCTCGGAATAGGCCACCATCGGGATCCCAACTTACGGTAGGAGGGGTTCACATCGGCGTCGAGACCACGATGAAATACCTGGGTCTGGTCCTCGACAGCCGATGGAATTTCGTGGAGCACTTCCGACGTTTGGCCCCCAAGCTGGAACGGACTGGGGCCACCTTCAAGTGGCTCTTACCCAATTTGAGGGGGCCAAACGCCTCCTGCCGGAGGCTTTACGCGGGAGTCGTGCGGTCCATGGCCCTATATGGGGCCCCGGTGTGGGCGCGTTCATTGCGGCGACGAGCCGCACACTATCTGAACGCGCCCCAAAAGGTGGTAGCCATTCGGCTAATCCGGGGGTACCGCACGATATCGGGCGAGGCGGCAAGCCTCCTTGCCGGACTACCGCCGTGGGATCTGGAGGCGATAGTCCTCGCGCGCCTGTTCGAGTGGCGTGCGGAGGTACTAAGCCGGGGGGAAACTCCGTTTCCGCAGCAAATTGCGGCGGAGCGGACGGACCTCCGGCGCGATCTCATGGCGGCCTGGAAGCAGCGACTGTCGCAACCCAGCGCAGGGCACGCCACGATAGTGGCGGTAATTTAAGGCCCCTCTTTGAGGAGTGGCTAGAGAGGCGTCACGGCGCCCTCACCTTCCGCCTGACGCAGGTCCTCACCAGACATGGATGTTTCGGGAGGTTCCGGCACATCATCAGGCGGGAGGAAACGCCCGGGTGTCACCACTGCGAGGATCGCCCAGAGGACACGGTAGAGCACACTGTGCAAACCTGCCCCACTTGGGCGGAGCAACGCTGTGTCCTCGTAGAGGCGATCGGCGGCGGCGACCTCTCGCGCCCGGCCCTGGTGCAAGCCATGGTCCGGGGCGAGAGGGAGTGGGAGGCAGTCACCTCCTTCTGCGAAAAAGTTATGCTCGCGAAGGAGGTGGTGGGATGGGAGAGAGAAAGGTCCTCCCGTCCCAGCCGCCGCAGGAGACGCCCCGGGCGTCGGGAGCCACGTGACGACTCCCGGCCACCGTAGGCGCGGGCCTGCGCGCGGTGAGTAATGGGTGACTCACCGTCCGATCAGCACCAGACCCGTGCCGTATGGCGCGTATATGTTCCACGCGCGCCTCAAAGAGATGTCAGCATATGAAGGGGCCCCTTAGGGCCAAGCCTGCCGGGTAAGCGGGATTGTCCGAAAGGGTTACCGCTACCCCGGAACATAAAGGGCTACGGAAGGAACATGGATGGGTTTTAGTCAGTAAGAGTCTGACACTCCCTTCCGCTCCACCCAGAGCGGGAGCAGTCATTGGATGATTTCCCAGCCTTAAAAAAAAAAAAAAAGGGAGACGCGATGTTACTTTGTGCAAAACATCAAGTTATAAACAAGCGGACCTTACGACCTCATCTGCATTAATTGCACGATTAAGTACAACAATCAACACAACTACATTCCACTATAACAATAACTGTCCACACGATTATATACCCTAAAATTGTTGGCATAAGTGTGATAATAGCATCAAATTGTTATGCTATAGATGAAACTCGCGTGGGTGTGTTCGCTTGGGTCTCATTTATTAAAATTATCTGACAACAATAAAATTAATAAGCTTGATGTCAACGCGACCATGTATGTAATAAGAAATTATTTACTTCAAATGACAAAGACTGAATTAAATACAAATTAATATAATCGTATAAAAGAATGTTTGATACAATTTATTTTCAAACGACAATCAAGGAGAGTGGAAATTGTTCTTAATTTCTATTACATTACTTGCTTTACCCGGCCGGCTTAGCACGGGTACAGACGCCAGCACATCAAGCTATCCTTAACTGTCAAATTTTCTCAATTAAAAATGAACCTTAGCTCTTTGCAATAAAGTTGAAATACTATTAAAGAAATTTGACAGATTGTGGTAACTTGATGTGCTGGCCTCTGTACTTATCTTACTTAATTATATGTATATATTTTTTTAATTGGAAACTAGCTTTGTAAGTAGCTATATGTATATAACTACTCTATTGTATTAGGTAGACAAGCCTGTAATTGTGTATGTGTATTAAATAATTGAATAAAAATAATAAAAAATCTCCGGCGCATCTGCCTAACTACTACCCTACCAACCTACTCTACCTATTCACTTACCTACCATTTTTTACCTTATAAACCACTCTTGAAGCATAGCGAATAAAACAAAAAAAAATGTTTATCGGTCAAGCCGTTTCTGAGATTTAGCGACACTAACTCAGAGAAATTCACTTTTATATACATATAGAAGAGATAAAAGAAGATAATAAACCATGTTGGGAAGAAAGAAAGCTTAGGGAAATCGTTTCTTATTAGTTCATCCGTTTCGGCAATTAGCAAACTCAACAAAGATTCGATTCCGAAAACATTGTCCTTGCTCTCGTTTGATAAAACAAAGAAATGCCTTTAACCATTATATACATTATTACTTGACAGAACTTGGGAATTTCTGAAAGCTTTTTAATAACCTTATTCGTGAGTAACTTAGCTCAGGCGAGCGACTATGAGCTTATTTAGCTTAACGCGTAATTGTTTAAGTTCGTCTTTTGTTGTCTGTTCTATAATCTCGGAGAGAATAATGATGGAGGAATCTGGGTGTACTATGTATGTATACAAGCGAAATTTTGAGTTGTTGGCTTTATTTAGGACCACTTCTTCTCCTTATTATGTCGTGTGTTGGGAGAGGGAGATGCACTGTACCACCGTAGGCACGGGCCTGCGGGCGGTGAGTAATGGGTAGCTCACCGTCCGATCAGGACCAGGCCCGTGCCGGACGGCGGGCACGTGTTCCACACGCGCCTCAAAGAGATGTTAGCATGTGAAGGTAAGCGGGGTCCCACCCTCAAAAAATCATGTCGTGTGTGCCAAGAAAAACTTGCGGCAAGCAACAAAGCATAACCATGGTCAATTAAATATATTTTGTTTCTTTTTTTGATAATTAAAAGCTCAAAAACTGCATCAACATGATAGCAAATAACATAATTAGGTATGCTAGTAGAATTGCGCCACGTAAGTCCATTACAATAACAAGTTTTTTGTATTTATTTGTATATAGTTAGTTAGTCATTGAGTTTAAGTATGTATAAGTTGATTATAAAATAGATTGTATAACAAGTACCAAGTACCAGATATTCGAATGGAAGGTGTCCTTTGACGTAATCGTAAAGTTATGTTTGTTTATAAACAACTGGGTGAGCTATGAAAACGACATAAACATAAGTACCTACTAACATCACGACTTGTTACACCGAAGGGTTATGCAGAGGTGTACCTAATAAGTGCACCCACTTTTGACCAGTTATGTTTAAGTCTCGTTTAACCCATTACATGTTCGCCTATTAGAAACCGTTAGCTTATAAGAGCTCAACGATTTATACGCTTATATTTATTGTCGTTTCATAGTTAAAGACAAAGTCAAATCATTTATTTCAAATAGTCACAAGAAAGGCAGTTTTGATCGTCAAAATGAACAAGAAATAGAATTGATTTTAGTCGCCCCTTCCAAAAGGTAGTTTCGTATGGAGAAGAATGGGCAAGAAACTCCACAAGATCTTCACTCCACTTTCAAGAGATTTTTTTTATGAACCTTTGGTTCATACGACATTTGAGGGGTTAAAAGAGGGCGAGCCGATTGCCGTCAACCGAGAACAAATCCAGACTCCGTGCTGCTACTGAGAAACTCCATATGGAAAATCCTATAATAATGACTTGGAAGTTCAACGCAACACCTCGTGGTCAGCAGTGACGCTTGCGACCTCTACCGACGAGGCAGTCATTGTTTAGTCTCCACTGCACTTACAAACTACACCTAAATATAGGTACCCTATAAGATTTATTTCTTGCACACATGTGATAACTTAGATCCATCATTCTTCAGCGGGATTGTGAAGGGCACTGCTGCCAAATGCCTAAGAAAGGAACATGAATGGGTTATAGTCTGTAAGAGTCTGACACCGCTTTCCGCATCACCCGCAGTCGGCAGAGACATTTGATGATTTTTCATCCTTATAAAAACATTTTACTTAAATTCGAATCTAATATTAGCAGCTAGAACTAGTCAATTCATTAATCACCAAATAATTACTCCCGACACCAAAAGGTATTTTAATCAAGATTTATTCCTGCTTTAATTTCAAGCATTCTTATACGCATACAAAGGCTTTTAAATTCATATAACCTTTTTTAACCGTCCCTGAAGCTGGTGCTGACTTGGCAACGTGAAAGTTTAGCTACTCAATACACGATATTTATTACACATGATATTGGTTGGCAAGGTTGGTAAGTTCTGCTTAGTGATGAAGGGAAGTGCAGAGTTACGATGATGAAACAACACCGACAACAACAACTAGCAAAAAACATTTAACGGGTGAAGTCGCAGGCAGAACCCGACTTCACCCGTTAAATGTTTTTTTGTTATGTGCTGGATAATCTCTAGGGCAAGATACAGAAGGAAAACTAAGCGTAATCTTACGCTTCGATCTGTCAAAATCTTTGCATTTTAGAGTGATTTAAACAGATCGAAGCTTATGCACGCGGAACTAGCGTGCTTAAGATTCGATTGGTCGCCTTTGTACCTTACTCATACAGTATTACCCGAAATTACTTTAATATACGTGACGACGTCAGTGACGGGGGAGCGATAGGGACGTCATCATCTCGGTTCGGTGGTAAAGGGCCCATTTCGTAGGTGTCGTTGAAGTAGGTATAGCACGAATAACACGAAATGTTAATGTAACCTTACTTTTAATCAAAATAACTAAATCAACAATATTTAGGTGATAATAATTTAACTAGGCAAATCGACAGTTTCGTTTTGAAGAAGTGACTTCGGTCCGCGACTCGATGCGAAGTGTCCGTTTGAAAATTCCCACTCTCCAAAACGACTCTGTCCACGTGCCGCCATTACAAAATAACGTCACAGCGTTTGCCCCACTACTACAGTAATCAGTTGAGCAAGTTTTATTAAAAACGATTTTGCTATTCACGACATACGTATAATTATCTAGTTTTGGTTAAAACCAATTCATGTTTTTCATTGTTAAACATTTTACTCGTATATTTGTTTTGGTAAGACTGTATTCCCGACTAGTTTCAAAACCTTTACTCATGAGTGGCTCACCCCGCTACTGACGTCTCGCTTCGCCACGAGTAACGCATGAGTAAACCGTGAACAACAATAAACAAGTTGTTTGTAAAACGAAACAAACGTAATATATACATCAACGTAGTGTCTATCTTGTTCCTGTAATTTAGTTTCTGTCAAGTGTGTAAATTCAGCTTTAAAACAATAATGTCTAAGGTTAACTCACGATCTCAAGTAAGGAGCTCGTGGTTAAGTAATACCAGCCGCATGGATCGTTCCGTCAGGTTAAGCTGCGCTTGCTAAGGTTGGTCCGTGGATGTATCTTTACATCTCGTGACTTCTCCGTGCCTCGGAAAGCATATTAATCTGTTGGTCCGGGCTGTCATTCGTGGATCTTTGACAGTCGCTACGGGTAGTCAGAAGCCCGAAAGTTTGACAGCCAATCTTACCAAGGAGTAATGTCCAGTTACTGACTCGTTTGTGGAGGTCAGATAGGCAGTCGCTCCATGTAAAATACTGGTATTCAGCTGCATCCGGTTAGACTGGAAGCCGACCCTAGCATGGATGGGAAAAGGCTGGGCAGGAAGTGACCTTACAATCTCAATGTCTTTTGCAATAAATTTGCTTTCACAATTACGCATTTTATTTGTACACAAAAAAGAGTTCGATGAAATACTTACAACAAAAACCTTCTTGTTGGAAAATTCGCACTCCATTTCCCATCACTATTTTACTGCACTACACTTCACTCACTACAATCACAGATAATATAACACGTCTACTACAATAATACATCACCACACTAACATGCTTTCTCAACACAGGTACGTTAAAAGTTTTTCTTCCAAAAAAACAAGAGCGTTCGAAGGATAATTTAGATTTATCTTCTATAATTCTACGGCCCCTCAGACAGCTAGCACTTCAATCGCTATAATACTTTAAACTACCTGCTCACAACGACATAGGTACAAGGTAAGAGTCGAGTGTTAAACTGAGCATTAGATTATCTATAGTTATGTAAATCAAGCCAATAACACCGACACCACATAATCAAGTTGCCGATAGCTTAATGTTAATGAAAAATTAATTAATTCTCTTGATGTTGGGTTATATTGTGACTATCATGATAGTATCTAGGTATCAGGATCATTGCGTGACTGCCGTTCTTCTCCACAGGTACCTACTACGTTGGAATGGGCAACTAGCTTCATCTTTCTGGCTGACCGACCCCTTGACAATTCGAAAAGGCCTTTTATTGGTTTATTTGAAATAAATGGTTTGAGTTTGAGTTCAATGCGTTCAATTGTTATCGGTCTCGTATCTTCGATATCGTCTAGAATCTTCGCCGTGTGTTGTCCTGCAACTCGTGTGAGGTCACGATGACCCCAAAGGTCGCCAGCAGGTCGTTGTGGCAGGTGTCAGCTCGTTATTCCTATCGGCATATCTTGACATGCAGGCAAAACAGGCGTCAGTCTGGCCCGGTTACTACGACACACAGTGTACGATAAAAATGGAGATTTGTATCACTTATATTGATTTACGGTGAAGGAAAATATTTTGAAGAAAGTTGCGCTTATAATGTTTGATCCTCGGGCAATCCGTTTGTGACAATTTGGGGGCAGGTTCTGTCCAGCAGTGGACGTCTTTGGTTAAGATGATGACGCATGGTAATAGCTTCTTTCACTTTTACATGGGACTGATATAACTGGTTCAACTTTAGAACGACATTATATTTCCATCAACGTTATTATTTACGGATTTATTTAAAACGAATAAGCAATACTTTTAGGCGATCTAAATTTTAGTTACTTTTTATTATTTAGTTTGCTAGATTCCCCGAGACGATTATCAGAGTCCACTAATAAATAAGTCAAAGTCAAAGTCAAATCATTTATTTCAAATAGGCACAAGTAAGGCACTTTTGAACGTCAAAATGAACAAGAAATAGAATTGATTCTAGTCGCCCCTTCCAAAAGGTAGTTTCGTGTGGAGAAGAATGGGCAAGAAACTCCACCGTTACTCTTTTAAAATGTTTTACAATGTTTTGTATACATGAATTATAACATTATATGTGAAGACGATGCACCCAGAATAAAAACACTACACCACAAAAGGTGAAAAGAAAAACACATATAGTAATAATCCCCATTTCTCCAAATAAAATCAATTTTCAAATCGTCATAGAAATTGGTGAATTTACCCACCAATTGTTTTTTTTTCAATATTCGATTTATTTTAACCAGACATTTAAAAGTGGATACTTTATACGATTCATGGGCACTAGCCCTACCCGTGTGTTAAATTAATGTCACCATTGTAGCGCCACGTTGTATACAAATCTTGACAATGATGTCAATGAAAATTAAAGTTAGATAGAGAAATCACCACACTGAAGTAAATATTTGTGTGTCCAATGTTGGTACGGTTCTTTGAGACTTGGCTGTGGATTTGTTTTCTCCGACATCTGAGATAAACGGACATAATATTACATCACGCCTGTATTCCTCTGATAAATAGACAGAGGTGTACAGTCGCCGACACATCAAGCTATCCCAAACTGTCTAATTTTCCCAATTGAAAAGGAACCTAAAACTTCACTACATAGTATAAAACAAAGTCGCTATTTTTGTCTGTTTGTCTGTATGCTTAAATCTTTAAAACTACGCAACGGATTTTGATGCGGTTTTTTTAATAGATAGAGTGATTCAAGAGGAAGGTTTATATGTATAATTTGTCGACATATTTTGCGGGCGAAGCCGCGGGCGGAAGCTAGTTTGCAATAAAGTTGAAAATCTATCAAAGTTTGACAGATTGGGTTAGCTTGACGTGCTGGCCTCTATACAATGCAGCCTTTACTTCGGTATAGCCATGGTTGATATTTTATTAGTGGTGTGGCGATTAAAACCTCGTCCATCTTTTTTTTTTTTTTTTTAAGGTTGGGAAATCATCCAATGGCTGCTCCCGCTCTGGGTGGAGCGGAAGGGAGTGTCAGACTCTTACTGACTAAAACCCATCCATGTTCCTTCCGTAGCCCTTTATGTTCCGGGGTAGCGGTAACCCTTTCGGACAATCCCGCTTAAACCTCGTCCATCTTAAGATCATGAAGAAGTCAAATCGACGGTTCTATCGCCACGAATCCAGACTTCGAGCTGCTACAGAAAACGGTGTAATGGAAGAAACCAGTAACGCTTTAACGACACGAGAATAAAACCAATAATTGTACAGCTGTTGGTCGTAATAGTGATCAACAGACCAAAGAGGCGAACAAACAAAGTAGTCAAATTATAATACATAATAATTTTAACGATGAATTAATCTGACATATCCACATTATTTGTAACGAGTTGTAGGTCGTAAATTCGAACCCAAACAGGCGCTTTAATTTGTGCATTTTATTTCATCACCACTGCTCTCAAAACGGTGAAGGAAAACATCGTGAGGACACCGGCATGTCCTAGACCCAAAAATTCGTAGACATGTGACATCCGCCAACACGCACTGGACCCGCGTGGTGGATTATGGCCATCTCCCTCTCTTAAAGAGGAGGCCAATGTCCCAGCAATAATATAATATAATATCCTTGGACATTTCACACAGCGCCGTATCGTCCCAAGCTAAGCAACCTAATGCTTGTGTTATGGTAACGAGATGGCTGATATACTACTTATATACATTTTTTTTGTAAATACATACATATTATAGATAGAAAAACACCCAGACTCGTAACAAATACTTGCAGGTCGTACAAATATTTGTTCCGTGCGGGAATCGAACCCGCGACATAGTGCGCAGCAGTCAATCGCTCAACCACTACGCCAACCGTGTCGTCAATGCAATGGGAACATTATAGGCTGATTATGTTATGTATACAACTTGGTTTATATTTAACACAACCAGGGGTAATTTTAACAAATTGGGGTGACGCGCGACGCCAAGAGCTGTTCCGAGAATCGTTTATTTTATACGTAATTATATCTGTATAGGCAGCATAGAGGTTAACAAACACGTGTAGAAAACTCTTTGACACCATTACTTTGATGTAATTGCTGATTGTTTAGTACAAAACTACATAATACGTAATCTAGAGATCAAACGAACTCGCTGATTGATTAGAATTTTAGCACAAGTATAGATAAACTAACTGAATCTGAATTTGCCTAGCCTTTTCCCAACTGTGTACGGGTCGGCTTCCAGTCTAACCTGATGCAGCTGAATACCAGTAATTTACTAGCCTATCTGATCTTCAAAACCTAGTAACGGGGTAATACGATACCCCTTGGTAAGATGAAAATAAAATAATACAGATAAACTATCTAAACTACGATAACATGGTGCGCCCCTCCAAATGACTGTTTCAATGTTTGTAGTCACATCCTTACTAAAGACTGTGTGTATTTGTTAGTATTCATCTTCAGTAGCATGCGTTGTGAACTTGGTGGCGTTTTGTAATTAATTTCACAATTACTTTCAAACGTTTTGAATTTTGGAGGGGCGGGCCATGTCATCTAAGCTAAATGATTCTCATTTAATTATTTAATTCAGTTCTTGTCTTATACCTTCAGCGTCGTGCATGCGAGACGAAGTTCGGTAATTATACTGTAAATACATTCCGTCAAATTGTTATAGATCATGTATTTAAAACTGAGCTGATTTTTCAGCATTATTTTTTTATTTATTGGGATATAAGTCACAACATCCCTCTCATTAGTCGCTGACAGCCTGGAGCTGGATTAAGATGAATTCTGAAAACTCAACATCTTCGTTCATATTTAAATAAACAGCGTGTAATTACAGAGGGAGTATTTGTCAACGTTAATCACTCCACACTTTATGAATCTCAAGAGAGTTTTAATATAATTTTTCTTTAGGGCAGGGACACAGGCACGAACATAGATAGACACATAGACTTTCAAGAACAATACTGTAATGCTTATTCAGAATCTTTACTTGGGGCTTGTGGATAAATAATAACAGCGGTACGGGTCGTTCGAAGGTTGAGCTACGTTTGCCGCGGTCAGTTCGTGGCTGAGTGACCATCCATTATATTAACCTCTTAGCCGTTACTGAATCTCCCGGAGTTTCAAAACAATAGAAAAAGTAATTATATCTCATTAGTCACAGTTAAAGGTTATTCGAGACCCCTCTTTGCTTCAAAAAGCACGTTAAGCCGTTGGTCCCGGTCGTCATTCGTAGATCTTTGACGGTCATTACAGATCATTCCAAGAAAGAGTCCAAATGTAAGATGATCAGGCTTACCAAAGGAGTATCGTTTTATCCAGTAACTGGGTTGTAGAGTTAAGTCATTGACTGCCACGCAGCAGACACAATAGAAAAACTATTGTTTGTCGGACACACGGTGACCGCGTTGGCGTTCAACGTGTTAAGGTAGGTAGTAGCCCTTTGTAAAATACTGGTACCTATGCAACTGTTTACCGTTTTGACTGGAATCTGGCCCGAACATAGGAAAAGGCTGGGAAATGTCATTTTTTTTTTCTTCATCATTAGGTAGTCCACCCACGTTACTATGTAGGTGAATACCTCTTTTAAAGTATAAAATAGTCAAACTGTAGTATTAGCTACACATAGGTAAACAAATCATAAACCCAATTCATTAAAACTATGAAACTTTCATAAAAAAATACAGTTTTAATTACCATTTAAAAAAATGTATACGTCCAGTATTTACATCAGAAACCATTAGGTTAAGCTACGCTTGTCGGGGTTGGCCGCGGATGGGTGACCATCATTACATACCAAGACTCCTCCGTGCCTCGGAAAGCACGTTAAGCCGTTGGTCCTATCATGATTTCTGCATCTTTGACTGTCCTTACGGGTAGTCATAAGCCCGAAAGTCTGACAGCCAGTCTCACCAAGGGGTATCGTATTACCCAGTTACTGGTTTGTGGAGGTCAGATAGGCAGTCACTTCATGTAAAATACCAGTATTCAGCTGCATCTGGATAGACTGGAAGCCGACCGCAACATAGTTGGGAAAAGGCTCGGTAGATTTTATTTCTTGCCCAGTGTGTCGCTGTCCTAATATACTTAAACTCGGTTCTAACAGCGAACTGAGGGCCTCCCTGACAGCCGCGGAGAGGGATTAAGTTGAGCCCAATTTTTCTTCAGCAGTGAATATTCAAGATACAATTTTCCTGAAATTAACTTGAAGGTGAATTTAGATAGATAGGTGTGCTAGTGGAGAGTGGGTGAATGAATAGGTTGTTGTCAGGTTGTGTTATATCTTGCTAGAGAACTTAAGTTTTCATAACATACATTTTATTAGATACTAACTGCTCCCTCGCGGTTTCACCCGCTACTCGTGATGTTTGCCTTCCTCGATAAATGGACTATCCAACACAAAAAGATTTTTTCAATCCAGACCAGTAGTTCCAGAATGCGCGTTCAAAGAAACAAACTCTTCAGCTTTATAATATTAGTATAGATTTATTTCTGTTGCCGCTATAACAAGAAATACTAAAAAACAGAATAAAATAAATATTGAAGAGGGTTACGATCCAGTACACGTGATGTTTTGCCATTTTTATAGAACCCTTCATGCGCGAGTCCGACTCGCACTTGGCCGGTTTTTTTTTTCTATTTGCTCAGCTCCTCATGGTCGTAACGTGATGTTAAATAGTTAATTAGCTTGCTCATGAATTATGCTAAAAATACTTTTTAAATCCGACTGAAAGATCCAGGGATTAGCGCAATCGAACAAACAAACAAACTATTCAGCTTTATTATTAGTATCGATTATGTGAAACGAAACGTAACGAAAGTTTCACACATCTATTGTACTGATGAAGAGAAAATGTACATTAGTGATCTGTCACCGCCGGCTGTCGCTGAAAACCAGCGCTGTGAAAATCAGCGCTCCGTCTGGCATGGGGTCAAAGCATTATGATGAGCGATGACCGCTCTGCACGGATGTGACGCATATTTCCCCACAACTTGCTTTTTTAACTGCCTCATGTTTGCTTTAAATAAACGTATTTTCTTTCTTTCTTTCCTGTCGAAAGTACCACTTCAGCTAAACGGTCACTATCAGTACCATTAATGGACAGCAGTGATCCCACTTTGCACATAATCGACACCATTAGTTCCCCTTTGCGAGTCCCGTGGGGTGTGACCTATTGGCTCACGGAAAGTTACGTAATTAATACTTATGATAGCGGAAATAACTAAGAAAATAAGTTGCATCTTTCAGGCTGTTGTATTCTAGCAAGCAGTTTAGCTACCTACCATACTTTTTCATCAGTCTTTACGGGTAGAAGAAGCTCAAGAAATCCAGACCGGACGGTTACTCCGCCTGAACAGAACCGCCTGATGACGGGGACCATCACGGGACACTGCTCACTAAACAAACACTTCCACACAATAGACATAAGGGACAGTCCTCTGTGCAGGGCCTGCATGGAGGCTAAGGAAACCGTCGCACACGTACTCTTTGAGTGCACAGGCGTCACACAGATTAGGACACAAACCATTGGAACACCCAAATCTTTTACAGATGTATTACACAGGCCACGAGACGTGATCAACTTCTGGAAGGAGGTGGGCTGGCTGGAATAACCGCCACAGGCCGCCGTGGCCCACGCACAATGGTCCGCCAAGGACTGAGTGCGGAAACCAAAACCTCAAGAAGAAGAAGAAGCTCAAGAAATCTGCCAACCAGTCTCACCAAGGGTTATCGTGTTATCTAGTAAGAGCTCGTTCCCACTTGTTGGGTGTCGGATCCGTATATTAATCGGAGGTTCCAGTGGCAGAGCATTATATATGAAGCTATTCACACTTGTCGGAAACCGATTTTATGTCGGCTCCGACAAGAAATGTCTGGTGTTTTGCCAGCCCTCTACGCCCGCAAAAAAATCGTGTCGGATCTCGCTCGCGGATGTCGGTGATGACTCCCCTCCTAAACAGTCTCTAAATCTTGTATTTTGATAATTTATGTTCACTGATATTTGAGCCAGTAGATCGTTGAATGTAGATATTGACATCCTAAAATAATTGGAAAACTTAATTTCATCACTCCTCAATTCTGTTATTAAGTTCTGGAATGTTCCCAAACTAAATCGTTCCCTCAGGATTGGGTGCACCATGGTGCAAACCTGCCCCGCTTGGGCGGAGCACCGCCGTGTCCTCGTAGAGGCGATTGGCGGCGGCGACCTCTCGCGCCCGGCCCTGGTGCAAGCCATGGTTCGGGGCGAGAGGGAGTGGGAGGCAGTCACCTCCTTCTGCGAAAAAGTCATGCTCGCGAAGGAGGTGGCGGGATGGGAGAGAGAAAGGTCCTCCCGTCCCAGCCGCCGCAGGAGACGCCCCGGGCGTCGGGAGCCACGTGACGACTCCCGGCCACCGTAGGCGCGGGCCTGCGGACGGTGAGTAATGGGTGACTCACCGTCCGATCAGCACCAGACCCGTGCCGTACGGCGCGTATATGTTCCACGCGCGCCTCAAAGAGATGTCAGCATATGAAGGGGCAGGGGCCCCTCAGGGCCAAGCCTGCCGGGTAAGCGGGATTGTCCGAAAGGGTTACCGCTACCCCGGAACATAAAGGGCTACGGAAGGAACATGGATGGGTTTTAGTCAGTAAGAGTCTGGGTGGAGCGGAAGGGAGTGCCTTCCGCTCCACCCAGAGCGTGAGCAGTCATTGGATGATTTCCCAGCCTTAAAAAAAAAAAAAAAAAAAAAGGATTGGGTGCACCTAATATTTTCTTTCCCTTGCTCTTTTTCTTTGTTTTCTTCTTAAATAATAATACATAACAACACGAGTTTCATCGACGTCCATCGTGTACAGTCACCTCGCGTAGAGTGCTTCAAATTGGCACTAGCTTCGGCCGCGGCCGACAACCGATTATTAACCGAAGTGTGAACAAAGGCGCCCTACTCCGATTAATATACGAATCCGACACCCGACAAGTGGGAACTAGCTCTAACTGTGTTGGTCCGTGAATGGGTCACTATAGTTACAGACCGAGACACCTCCCTGCCCCGGGAAGCACGTTGAGCCGTTGGTCTCGGCTGTCATCCGTAGATCTTTGTTATTGTACCAGTTACTGGATTGTAGAAGTCAGATAGGCAGTCGCTCTATATAGAATACTGACATTCCTCTGAATCTGGTTAGAGTGGAAGCTGACCTCAAAATAGTTCGAAAAAAGATTGAAAAAAAAAGATTGGGTTGTAGAGGTCAGATAGGCAGTCACTTTATGTTAAATACTGACATTCCTCTGCATCCGGTTAGACTGGAAACTGACCCTAATATAGTTGGGAAAAAGCTTGAACGATTTATAATTTCAGTTGGTAACTTCTTTTTTTAGAGAAAATTTTGTATGCTATCCTTATGTTCCATCAGTAATGAGGAAGCGTCATCCTTTCTGCTTATTTCTCTTATTAATTGGATCTCATTTTACAAATGTACTGACTTACTGTAAAAGGTAAGTCGTGCATTAAGGCTTCCTAAGTCTGCGGGTAATACACGGCCCACTCCCTCTCACAGAGGGGAGCCCTGTGTCCCAGCAGTGAGAACATTATAGGCTGATTATGTAAGCTTGCAGAACGCAGCGACTGGCACTTACCTACGTCTCCCGTCTTCGTTTTGTGAAATTTGATTGAAAACAGTAAACGAATATTAGGTATCTGGGGATCAAAATCAAGTGGCTATTTCAAAGAATATTCCTTAATATGAATTGCCATTTACATTTTAGAGTCCCCACGAGAATGAATTTACAAGAGCTTAATGTGCATCAAGTTATACCGAACTGTAAAAAATCTCCAAATGATTTTAAACCTTAAATCGTTTCACATTAAGTTCAAAATCAATTGAAAAACAGTGACAGTTTCTGGTAACTTGATGTGCTGGGCGTCTGTACACTTTTTTATTAGCTTAGAACTGATTCTTGTTTAGTCGAATCAGAACAGTATTAACATATTCGAGTAGCAAGGTGAAAAGTTCTGTAAACAAAGGCACGAATGCTTTCAGACAAATTGTTACTTTATAGATGTATCACAGTGTCCAAGGCTGTCTGTGACAATGCCCAATCTATTTTCTAATGTGTATTTAAATTCTACTTGTGACCTGCTCGTCCCTGCTTCACACGGTTTTAACGACCTGACGAAAAAATAACATTTATTTTACTACTATCTGCTCCTGTGCGGTTTCCCCGCTGCACGTCCCCTATTGGTCGTGGCGTGATGTTGCGTAGCCTATAACCTTCCTCGATAAATGGACTATCCAACACAAATATAATTTTTCCATTCAGACCAGTAGTTCCAGAGATCAGCGCGTTCAAACAAACAAACTCTTCGGCTTTATAATATTAGTATAGATTATTATGTGAAAAAAAAACGTATAAATATAATAATAATATAATATAAATATATCCTTGGGCATTTCACACAACGCCATATTGTCCCAAGCTAAGCAACCTAATGCTTGTGTTATGGTAACGAAAAATAAATAAAGTAATAAATATCATAATATAATAGTTTCATTAATTCTGTAATCAGTCCTAGACAAACAAAAACAATCCGCCTTTGTATCTTTATTGTGTGCGAGGAGTTTAAATAAATAAATAATAATAGAAGTACTGTCTAGTTGGTACATTAAAGAAAAAAAGTAGGTAAGTAAAAAAGACTTAAAAACGTCTCCTCCAAATCTTTTCTTACGCCTGTAATGACGTTTATTATAGCTCAACGTTTTCAATTAAAGATTAAATAGCCCGTGGCGTCACACGCTAGGATTAACATTTTTCGCAATTTTCTTTTCCTCAGAGGTTTTTTATCGTTGAGGTAAATTACGTTTTTATAGAGAAATAATTTATTAGACCATTTATTTTTTTGAAGTTGGGAAATAATCAAATGACCCCCTCCCGCTTTGGGTGGAGCGGACAGGATTGTCAGACTCTTACTGACTAAAGCCCATCCTTGTTCCTTCCTTAGCCCTTTATGTTCCGGGGTAGCGGTAACCCTTCCGGACAATGCCGCTTATATTTATTTATTAGACCTTGGCGTTAATTTGGACAGAAGACTGTTGTTTTGTTTAGAATTTATTTAAGTCTTTGCAAGTATCGGTCGTCATAGTTTAGATCTCATTCAGATAAAAATTAAGGTAAAAAAGGTAAATCTACAGATTTCTAGAAGAGAAATGGACCCACATAACAGTCACAGTGTCAGGTGTCATAAAGATGATTGCAACAGCAAAGATTTATACCATAGATAAAAAATAGAATTGAATAAGATTTATGCCCGTATTACTGTACCTCACTCTGTACTCAAGCATTGCATGAGTCTCGATTAAAACCTTTTGATTGGTTAAAACTAGTTTTAAGTAATGCTTGGCTCTTGAGTAAGGGGTTTGTATTATTATTAATTTAAACATTACATTGACCCTAACGTGTCAAAAGATTTATTAATTCAAAAACCCCTACAAGTGTCATTATAGTAGTATACCTAATGCGATAGCGCGGTCTTAAAATTAACTTACATGATTCATCATCATTCGCCTGTCCTTACCCCAATTTTTTTGGGGTCGGCGCAACATGTCTTTATCTTCCATACTTCCCTATTAGTCGTCATCTCGGTAGTCACTCCCTCTCTAGCCATATCTTCTTTCACACAATCCATCCATCGTTTCTTTGGTCTCCCTCTACTTATATGATTATAAAAAGAGGTGTCAAAATGAAACAGAAGCGCGGCTTCTTATACACAATGACGCAGTGACTTGACTTAATTGTCATGGAAACAATATTAAATAATTCTTCTCATATGAATACTTTTTCGCGTGACTTATAACGGTGAGAGCAAATCTAGCGATTTAAATCTTTAGGTTTGACTTTATGGTGTCAAAAACGCTCCGTACGAAAACGCCGTTTTAGTGACGTCATTTACCTGAAAATTACAGACACTACATTGCTTGGTGATACAAAAATTGATATTTAATGTATTGCTAAACGTGTGATGTGCTACAGCGCATATAGACGAATAATGCCCGTTTTCATCAAGCGTTGAATATCTGACAGCACGCTTTGATGTCGGCAATCAGTTAGTGTTAGTAGACGAGGGCATAAAAATCACAATAAGATACTGTAAAAAGAGTGTGTGTACTTATGTACACGCGTTAGAAGTTATACTTCTTTGTCGTATGGAAATAAATAATAAATTATTAGTATCACCGTCGTATATGAAATTGATTTAATAAAAACACAAAAATAATATTTATTTATTGACACTGTTTAATTGTACTCTTACGAAACACGTGTTCTAAATATAAAAATACTAGAATATACAACTTGAACATAGTTATCAATTTTCATGCATGCCACCTGGAACTAACTTCACGATGTTAATTTAGGTGTCGGTGTGCGCGCGCATCGTAAAAATTCACTCTCATCATTTTTCTCTATCGCGCCAAAAGAAGTATAACTTCAAAAACCTAAAGAACGAGAAAAAAGAAAGAACGATAATGAATACCTTTTTTACCAGGTAAGACGCTTTCCAAATTTTTAAAATAGGTGAACTTTCTTAAGAGTCACATAACATTATATCATGCCAGTATGCCAGGAAGGGTTAGGAGGTGTATCCACCTAAAGAAGGTACTCCCATATATACCCGATCATATTTATGCACCATGTAATAGGTAAACGGGTTGTTGTACATTCGTCACTAAGTAAATTCGTCATACTTTAAAAAATCCATACATTGAAAGTAAATTCGTCACACTTATTAAAAATATGGGTGAATTCGTCACAAACCCTCTTTTCAAAAAATTTATTCTTAAAGTAGCGATTGCAACCAATTTTTTTTATTAAAATCATTCACTTGAAAACTGTGATTTTTATGTAGATGTAAGGTAAATTAGTAAACGTGCTGTGATTATGAAAAATATACAACATTTTCATTCTACTTCTTGTTTATTTATTTTTTGCTATCGGTACGGATTATAACTTTGTGACGAATTTACAATAAACAAAATTAATATGTTGGGAATTGTGACGAATGTACAACAACCCAAGGTAAACCACTTTAAGAACTTATTACAATAATTTATATTTAATTTAAAAAAAGAAAGTAAACTTGAGCTTATGGAAAAATAACGTTAATTAAGTAGGTAACTAAGTAGTTTAAAAACTGAAACTTACCAATACAAGTCTCGACAAAATCAGTAAGAGCGCGTACAGCCGTCTGTGATTCTGAAACAAAACAAATACCGACATATTACTAATTAATTACGACATCTATTTATTAATTAAATAACTGTAACGGTATTTACATTCATATTTTTTTAAGGATGTGAAGTTATCAAACGACTCATCTCTGAGTGGAGTGGAGTGTCAGACTCTTACTAACTAAAACCCATCCGTGTCCCGTCCTTAGCCCTTTGCGTTCCGGGGCAGTAGTAATATACATCGTGAGGAAACCAGCATGTCTAAGAGATATTTTTCAACAGCATGTGAAGCTAAGTCAAAGGCCCATGGGCAGCGTAAAAACTCTGACACCAGGTTAGTCACTAACCATACGAAAAGAAGATCCCACTGACGTATATACATTCGACATGGATCATCTGCCTAACCTTTTACCAACTAAGTGCAGCTGAATACCAGTATTTTACAAAGAGCGACTGCCTATTTAACGATACTCCTTCGTAAGATTGGTAGTCAGTCTTTCGGGGTTCAGACGACCCGCAACAACTGTCAAAGGTGAAAATGACAACCGGGACAAACGGTCAAAGTGCTTTCCGAGGCGCTGAGGAAAGGCATTACTTCTATAGTATACACCAATTATAAGGGTACTTAAATATCTCATTATGTGCTACAGAAACATCAAAGGGATTAAGACAAGAGGATTGGACTCAGTTTGTGGTCATTAGCAGAACCGTGAGACAAACGTAGGATACGTTAATTTCTTTATGGCAGATTATATTAACTGAGCGGTTTGTCCGAAAGGGTTACCGCTACTCCAGCACATAAAGGGCTAAGGAAGGAACATGGATGGGTTTAAGTCAGTAAGAGTCTGACATTCCCTACCGCTCCACCCAGAGAGGGAGGTGTCATTTGATGATTTCTCAGCACCAAAAAAATATTTATATTAACATATTTATGTTAATATAAATATATTTTTTACCGACCAGATCCAATTTCAGGAAGAGTTAGGTGAAGGGAACTTGAAGTGTTAATAACAGTTGTCTAACATCAGGTAGAATGAAAGCTCACTTAAAGTTCACTTTACTTTTTTACAGAATAATCCACTTGGAACAGAATGATGACATTGTGCATAACATAAAAGCACAACATAATTGGTTCCCACAACATATTTAATTGTTCTGGCCAGTTCTTCTCCATAGGTAGGCAGGTACTACTTTGGAGTGGGCAACTAGCTTCATCTTTCTGACTGACCGACCCTTGAATATTCTAAAGTAATTTAAATTCAAAGCATTCGTTTCCTAGTAGTCACATCATCTTGAATTTATTTCCAAACTACCTGAATTCGAGCCTAAAATAACAACAAGTTTCAATTTACTAAAACACACAATCTGTTAAGTTAGATAACTTTAAGTTGAAGAAAGCACTTAAAACAGTCCTACACCACATCAACTACATTTCTGCGAAAGGTAACTTAATAATCAATTTTCTAATTAATAAGTCGGCAAATCAAACATACTGTGAGTAAATACAATCTGTTTCTACCTAAATACTGTTCAATGTGATTAGTAAAGTTAAGCAAATCGTTTGCAATGACGTTACTAAAACGCTATTTAAGAAAGTGAATTGGTGTGTTTTACTCTGAGGTTTTTCTAGAGTGAGTTTTTGACACCGTAAAGTCAAAACGCACTTTCCAAAGATTTAAATCGCTAGATTTGCCCTCATCGTACTCTAGCACACGAAAAAGTGTTAGTATTGAGAGAAGTGAGCTCACACGTCATTAGTAAATAGCGTTTCCATGACAACCAAGTCTAGTCACTGCGACATTGTTTGCCGCGATATATGGCTGAATCTAAAGGTGTGATTCCACCAAAATTGTGCTCAGAACATTTGTTCACGAGCATTTTGTGCTGAACTCCAACAGTGCACGTACTGAGCTGGAGATCCGTTTCCACCTGTGCGTAATTTTTGTAAGCGTAAAGTACTGCATATTTGTAAATGTTTTCTTGAGTGGGTCCACCGACAGAAACATTTGTGCCGTACACTGTGCATTACTGTGTCGCACAGTGCCGCACTCTGGTGGAAAAGCGGCTTTATTATTTAAATTCTTGCCTATAACTACAGTCTCGGCTCTTCTACGAAACCGTAACTTTATTTAGATATTTCCAACTTTATCACGAATATTTTATATTAATTAGAACTTTTAATTACTTCAGTGGTATATTACTTAGATATTTTGGTGCGTTATTTTATAAGTTTAGATTTTATAAAAAGAGGTTTTTATACTACGATACTATGCAGATTCCGAGATATAATAAGGATCGCAATATCAATTAAAATTTGAAAAGTAAAAACTAATTTTCTTTTCAAGAAAATAATAATTTGGGTGCAAAAATCGCAAAAATATATTAATAATAATATAGTAACATAAATCTTGCCTTTAATGATAGAAAACCTACTATTTTGTATACCTTCATATTACAAACGCAAAATACCCTTTACGTGGAGTCGGGGGCACCAGCGTCTTAATTCTAGGAATTAGTGAAGGGCGGGCATTTTGGGTGCTGAGTCTCAGCTTAATTTGGATAAAATTAAATACTACCTTCATGTTACTTGAATTACATAGGTAACTACGCAAAAGGTGCACCTACTCTTTGTGGCACAGGAATATTTATTACTAACGAACACAATTCAAGTATCTATCTGTTAGTTGTATAATGGGCCCGAGTGCGCAACTCCTTTTTAAGGAAATTTCTCGCCGATTGGTTGACACTTCACGTGACCAGAGGGCTTTTTTTTTTAGGCTGGGAAATCATCCAATGACTTCTCCCGCTCTGGGTGGAGCGGAAGGGAGTGTCAGACTCTTACTGACTAAAACTCATCCATGTTCCTTCCTTAGCCCTTTATATTGCGGGGTAGCGGTAACCCTTTCGGACAATCCCGCTTAATGACCAGAGGGCTGGATTGTTATTTGGCCAAAGAATTAGCATTGCCATTCTACGTGGCAATGCTGCCAATCCTCTGGGCACGTTTCTGGACGACAGCGATGCGGATGAGTAGGTACTTCTTTTTTTTTGTAATTAATTGTATATAGTTAGTTGGACAGTCATTTAATTTAAGTATGTATAAGTTGTCATTGTAAGTATGGAGGTTGTATATTATTGTAATTAAGATTTGCGTTCTATAATAATGGTTAATTAAATAGTCATTAGTTTTAAAATTATGTGGTATAATATAAGTATAACTTTCAATTTTATAATCAACATAATAATTATACGTTTACGTACTAACTTGTTATAAAACACAACTAGGATAATTCTACTCAATTTCTTTACAACTTTAAAGTTAAACATTGCACTTTCTGGCAGTATCTTTAATAATGAGAAAGCAAATGATACTCGTAGTTTGCAAACATTTTATTTACATCTATACCTACTAATATTATAAAGGGGAAAGATTTGATTGTTTGTTTCCATTGAATAGGCTTTGAAACCACTCAACCGATTTGAAAAATTATTTCACTATTGGGAAGATACACTATACGCGGGAGACATAGGCTAATTGAGAACCTTACTAAAACTTCAATAATGTAACAATTTCAGATATCCACGCAGGCGAAGGCACGGGTAGAAGCTAGTTTCACTAAAATAAATATTCATGTGTTCATTCACTTAACAATTTTTTTCCAAATGGGTTATTCAGTTATTCACCAAAAAATTCCACAAACAATTAATAAAAACAAAAATAAATCCCGTAAGTACGTACAGAGGCAAAAGGTTACTACATCTACAGAATATTGATAACACGCCGTTAAGTGGGCCATGTACCTAAACAAATAAACTGTTTTTAGGGTTCCGTATGTCCGAATGAAACAACGGAACCTTTTAGGATCACTCGTTGTGTTTGTCTAATCATTTATCTCAGAAACTACCGAGCCTACCATTTTGAAAAAATACAGAAAATAGGTCTGCACTTGAAAAGAAGCAAGAAGTATGAATAAATAAAGCACGGCTGCAGTAGGAAAATTAATTTTCTGAACTGTAACCATCACCCCCCCGAGTCGGAGTGCTCATCGAGTATTCCGGGATATCGCCCAGCGGTTGGTCGACCCTACACGTGACCAGACGGCTGGTCAAGTTTTAGGCCAAAGAATCAGCATTGCCATCCAACGTGGCAACGCTGCCAGCCTTTTGGGAACATATCCCGCTGACAGCGATGAGGATGAATTTTTTGACGCTCTATGAGCTCTTCCTCTTTTTTACCACTTGTACATAATAGAAGATATATTTTATAGTTTTATGTTGTATATTGTATTTAGATTTATGTAAAGAGGAATTATGTTCTTATTTCAATTTAATTTGATTGACATAATTTATAAATTAATCACCTCCCCTAAATATCACGGCCAATATATCGCAATATAGTCGAATATATCCGTAATATTGTTTGTCCGCTGATTGCATTCCTTCCCGGGCACCGCGATAACATTTCACCCGTAGCTAACTTAAATTTGAACGAACGATCACAACAAAGTTGTAAAGATAAAGTTAATTGGAATAACATCAATTGGACCAAATATGCTGGCACTTACATTTATGGTTTTACCAACCCACACTGGACCCACGTGGTGGGTTACACTGCGTCTCATGAAGTGGAGACCAGGTAATTAATTCAGTAAAAAGCTCATTTTTTCATTTATTCAATAACAATAAAACTATATAGGGGAGAGTGGGGTGCATTCGTACAACGGGAGCATTCGTACAGTAGTGATATCTAAGCTATACAGCACACTGGCGTGTTCATGTTTGTGTGCGTAACTCCCACTCGGACGCATAGGCTACGCGCGGAGCGGCGGGGCATTGCGGCTCCCGGCTTCGACACAACAGGCCCGTTCATGTTTTCGCTCCACGTAAGTAATTTTTGGATTCACTTTGAAACGTGTTTAAATGTTATTAGTTTTACTCTAGTTATAAAAGTGATTCAATTTAGTTGGTGGAATGGTATTGAGGTCTTAAATGCACGCAGTTGTTTTCTGATAACTATAACGGGTATTTTTATTTTAAATTAAACCGTTGTATTTTTGGTTTGGGGTACCTTCGTGCAGTTAGCAGTGGGGTAGATTCGTACTGTACGAATCCTCCCCACACTAACTTGCCTAGCATTAAACATTTTTTTACCGAATATATTATTTTTACAGAATCGAGAATATATACAGATACTCCGGAGAAAATAAGACTAGAAGAAATAGAGAAAGCAAAACAGTTGAGAAAGCAAGAGCAAGAGATAAAAGAAAAGGCTAAGGAGATGAAGCGAGCTTTCAATTTAGTATCCGCCAACACCAATCCAAAAAGACAGAAGAAAACTGTAAGGACAACTAAATCAAAGAGGCAAAAGAAAACTTTCAAGCCTGTCAGTGAGGACGAGTCTGGTTCTGAGGATGAAACTAATATCAGTTTAAGAGAAAGTTCTTGTTCTCCCATCGAAGAAGCGTCCGAGCAATTGGATGTTCAAGATGAAACTCCAGTTATGTCTATGAACATTAACCAAGGATGTTTCGTGCTAGTCAAATTTGCTAAAAAAAATACTGTTTTATATTATGTTGGGCAAGTGCTTATAAAATACAGTCCTATTGAATACATAGTTGCATTTATCAGGAAGAAGCCTGCTTCCTGAAAATTTGTTTTTCCCACCACCAAGGATGAGGGGAGTGTCAATATAACAGATGTGGTACATATACTGACACCATCAAAATCTGCTTTGACAGCGAGAACGTCCCACATTTATAGCTTCGAGAAAGACTTATCTGTGTATGCTGTCGGATAGTACGTGTATTAATACTTAAGACTAAGGCTTGTTGCTGTAATGGTAGAGTTTATTATGTTGATTCATTAGGTACCTACTTATTATATTAATAAGAGAAAAGTTGTGATACGTTTTTGTTACCAAGACTAAGTAGTCATTTTTAGTACTGAGGTACGTTTTTTGTTACTAAGAGTAAGTAGTTATTTGTAGTACCTACTGAGGTACACAAAATAATAATTGATAATTGTCCCTAAAAAAAGGCTGATTCTGTGTTAATTGTGATCTCAATTAATGATAATATTACATTGAATAGTGGTTATTTCTCTCATTGTACGAAGGTGCCCCACTATGTACGAATGCTCCCTACGCTATGTACGAACCTACCCCACGTGTGGGGTAGGTTCGTACGTTTTTCTCATTTTAGTAAAGTTGTCGTAGCATCGCCACGCTTTCTTATATCGAAACAACACATCATTCATCTTAAAGGCTGATAAGTGCAGTATGTGACAGCATTAAAGTTATTTTTAAATAATGGATAGTTTTTGTTTTATGTGGCTTAAAGTAAAAAGTGTACGAATCCTACCCACTCTCCCCTATAGCTCAACGTTAAAATGTATGTGAAGTGAGCTACCAATAGTGTCAATCCCTATTGGTTTGCTTTTTTCCGTGGGGATGGGGTTCGGTACCCAAAGGGTAAAACGAGACCCTATTACTAAGACTCCGCTATCCGTCCGTCCGTCTATCCGTCGATCACCACTTCACCAGGCTGTATCTCATGAACCATGATATTTAGACAGTTAAAATTATCACAGATGATGTGTTTCTGTTGCAGCTATGATAACAAATACTAAAAAACAGATTAAAATAAAAATTTAAGGGGGCTCCTATACAACAAACGTGTTTTTTTTTTGCCGTTTTTATACATAATGGTACGGAACCCTTTGTGCGCGTTTCCGACTCGCACTTGGCTGGTTTTTTTATTTGTGTCTGTTTATCTCATAGATGTTCTCCGACCTGGGGTAGGCGAAGGGGTACGTCAGGCTCTGCCTAAAACCCCACGGTTCTTCAACTAATTTTAGGGACGGGTTACTGGAGCAGTTGTACAGTTCGTCATGTTCGCTATTGGCGCGGATGACGTTCAAGGGCGTTACTCTGAGACCTGAAGCCCAGCAGTGGCTGGAAACATTGAATGGTTTCAAGTAGGTAGTGCATTTAATATCAAAACATTATCTCATATTTTTGTTGCAAATATAGCCGATATTTTGTGTATTAAATGTCGATACACTGATCTTATCAGTGATGTCCTTCGAGAGATCACGTGCACTCCCATATGAACGTGGACGAAGCGAGCGAAGGGATATAAGGCTTATCGCACGTGGCTCGAAATTTCTGGGAACGCACTTATACGAACTCCCCATGGGTAAAGACTTGAGTTCGCTTATGTTCGTTTAAATCCTAACTTCCTAAATGATAAATTATAAATGCGAAGGTGAGTTTGTTTTGTTTGAATTTTTTTCGCACCTGAACCAGTAAATTTAGCACATACGTTGTCAGGTGTACAGAAACGGACTTAAGTTACTTTTCATCCCGAAAAAAAGTATTGTTCTCGAGGAAAACATTAATAACATTCTTATGATCATAGAAGGCGCCACGTTTTCGAATCATAATCTATCTATATAAATAAAAATCAATTGCTGTTCGTTAGTCTCGGTAAAACTCGAGAACGGCTGGGCCGATTTAGCTGATTTTGGTGTTGAAATGTTTTTCGTAGTCCACCTACCTTTTCTCACCTTTTAAACCTCAAAGGTGAGAAAAGGTAGGTGGGTAGGTAGGGTAGGTAGGTAGGTAGGTAGGGTAGGTACGTGGTACGTAGGGAAGGGTAGGTAGGGTAGGTAGGTAGGGTAGGTAGGTAAGGTAGGTTGGGTAGGTAGGTAGGGTAGGTAGGTAGGTAGGGTAGGTAGGTAGAGTAGGGTAGGTAGGGTAGGTAGGTAGGGAAGGGTAGGTATTATAGTTAAGACAGGACAACATCTGTCGGGTCGGCTAGTTGAATTATATTATTATACTAGCTGCCAGTGGCTTCGCCCGCGTGGATGTCGGACTATCGGTAAAAAGAATCCTATGTGTTAATCCAGGTACCTCTGTGCCAAATTTCATCCAGATCCGTTCAGCCGTTTGAGCGTGAAGGACGGGCAAACATACAAACTCACACACACACACTCACTCACAAATTTTCGCCTTTATAATACTTGTGTGATAAACTTTAGTTTTGTGCTAACCCGAATTGATCATCAAATTCTAAATGAACGCAAGCGTAACCGCGAGTAAACGCCAGTACTGATATACATAATATAATTCATGTTTTTGAAACCGACTAATTTGTTGTTGGTATTGAGCCTACCTCACATAATGCGGTGCACGTACTGTGTTTTCATCAGCATTCGGAACACAAAAGGAAATATTTCAGGAAGTTCCACATGATTATGATGATCTTATCTCCAGTTTCCTTTCAAAAGAAATGAAAGGCATTGTCGTGTCAAGGCAGATATGAATTATAATAAAAAAGAACAAAAAGAAAACACGTGGAGGAACAATGACTGACAGCGAGTGCTTCTATCCCGAGAGTTACATATTTCCACCTCATATCCTTGCTAAAGCCACGTGACGACTCCCGGCCACCGTAGGCGCGGGCCTGCGGACGGTGAGTAATGGGTGACTCACCGTCCGATCAGCACCAGGCCCGTGCCGTACGGCGCGTAAATGTTCCACGCGCGCCTCAAAGAGATGTCAGCATATGAAGGGGCCCCTCAGGGCCAAGCCTGCCGGGTAAGCGGGATTGTCCGAAAGGGTTACCGCTACCCCGGAACATAAAGGGCTACGGAAGGTACATGGATGGGTTTTAGTCAGTAAGAGTCTGACACTCCCTTCCGCTCCACCCAGAGCGGGAGCAGTCATTGGATGATTTCCCAGCCTTAAAAAAAAAAAAAAAAAAATATCCTTGCTAAAAAGAAATATTACACACTGACAAAACTTTTGGTACAATTTTTCCTGTTTCACGACCTTTTTTTAGACATTACGCAGAGTAAAACCGAAAAAAAGTAGGTAACTACTTACATTTTTCGTCCAGTAAGATAACTTTCTATTTAGCTAACTACCTACCTATCTATGGTAACGTTAATAAAGAGCCAACTTTTTAAGGTTTGTATGAAGGGGATAAGCTTCTGAACTACTGATCTTCCAAAAATTTCACGCAGATGAAGTCGCGGATAGAAGCTTATGTCTAAATAAACTTCTTCTTTGGAAAATGAGAATAACATAAGACGTGGCATAAAATAATAGCTAATACTTCACAAGGAAACTAATACCGCACAGAAATCATTGAAATCTATCACGCATGGATTATACAGGGTGAAAATGAATTCATGGGCAATAATTTAAGGGGTCATCGCGAAAAAATAATCAGCTGTACCATACATTATGCTCACATAATTCGTCAAAATGTAGGAAACAGCTGATTTTTTTTCGCGATTTCAGGTTTGTTCCCAAAGTTTTATTTTATTTTATTTAGTTAATACTTTAAGCACAGAAATGTACAGAGGCGAACTTAATGCCAAAGGCATTTTCTACCAGTCAACCTTCGGGTGATGCAGAGATAAACAGTGGTAGGTGCAATAAGAATTTAAGTGTAAATATTTATTGACGACACGGTTGGCGCAGCGGTTGAGCGATTGACCAGCAGTCAATCGCCCGTGCATGTCGCGGGTTCGATTCCCGCACGGAACAAATATTTGTACGACCTGCAAGTATTTGTTACGGGTCTGGGTGTTTTTCTATCTATTATATGTATGTATTTACAAAAAAAAAAGTATATAAGTAGTTTATCAGCCATCTCGTAACCATAACACAAGCATTAGGTTGCTTAGCTTGGGACAATATGGCGTTGTGTGAAAAGTCCAAGGATATTCTTATTATTAAATTACGAATACACGTATACAAACTATAAATATAATAGTAAATATATATCTAATTATAATATATAAATAAATTAATTACTATACCTACTAATAAATAAAACAAAAAGTTAAAGTTGTTCACAATAATATGAGTACAATGACCGTTTAAAATATTGCCCATGAATTCAATTTCACCCTGTATAGATATCCGTATTGCTATTCTATAATAATCTCACTTGTGAAAATTTAGGTGAAGTGATCTGTCATTCCACCTAACGATACATGGGATACCATTGACAGTTCTCTTCCGATAAGTTTTCATTGTAAGAATTTTACAGAATAGGGCGGCATTTATGTCATATCATCCATTTTCGTATCAGTATCAGTGGCAGGTCGTAAAGTTATCTAGAGTGTCCGTGTCTATTCAATGGCAAGCTACAATACTTGTTCTGCTAATAGCATGTGTCGTCATAATGGTAGCTTCGTTTTTTTGTTTTTGTTCGCAATGTGTTTCATGTTAGTGCAGGTCAAGATTGACGGTAGAGGGCGCTAGGGCGGGGAATTACGTCATCTGTTGTTGGATAAAACACTAGTTAATTATGTGGTTTTTGGAAATAAAATAATACAGATACTAGTTTTGAAATAGTTTTAGTACATTATGGCCCATTAATGTGTGTTAATATGACATCTGTCGTTAAAATAGTATAGTGGGGGGTAGTTTAATAGAGAGCCTAGTGGCCCAGTGGTAACGACCCGATTTCCGATTTTGCAGGATGTCGGTTCGAACCCAGGCAAGCGCTTTGCTTTGTGGAAATAATTTTCATCATCACTGCTCTCAAAACGGTGAAGGAAAACATCTTGAGAAAAACAGCATGTTGTATAATTCGAAGACCAACCCGCACTGGGTCCGCATGGTGGATTATGGCCCACTCCCTCTCACAGAGAGGAGCGCTGTTTCCCAGCAGTGGGAACATTGTAGGCTGATTTTGCGGTTGAGCAGAGGTTTAGGTGCCTATTGTACACCCACATTTCTCCAGTTATGTTTAAGCCCCATCTAATAGGTTGCGAGCTTATTACCACCAACCGAACACAAATACGGATTTTGAGCTACTGTAGAGCCTAAGTTAAACCTTATATTGAACATGTCTAGTAAATATCTGACAGCTTTCGGCCTTTGAAATATTTCTACGTGATAGGTCTTTATAAAAGACGACGGATTCTGTCATCTAGCCAAGTGGGGCTTGACAGATGTATTCGGTATAAAGCAATAAGTGTCTATGTGAATGAGTCGCTGCCCGGGTGTTTGTATTTTATAGCAAATAAATGCCTACTAACACACAAGACACAAGCTCTACCACTGAGCGCCTTCAGTGGTAGAGCTTGAGCTACTACTAAGAAATTCCTGCCAGAAAAGTCATAACACTTACCCGACCTACGACTCAAACCCAGGACCTCAAGCTCGCCTGGCTGCGGCGATAACTGGACCAACAAGGCAGTAAAACAAATCAACATAAACACTTCAAAACCTCCACAAAACGTCAAAATTCACCATAATTGCTTAGCTACAATCAATTTTCAGTTGAAAACCAAGCAACTTCTGTCCAATTAGTAACAGGAATCACGAAAACCTTCAAAACAATATTTCCGACCGTAAGAAAGTTCCCATTTTAAAGTAAATTGGTTCCAATGTCGAATTTCTTTACAATTATACAGCACAGGGCCTATTAGCTCATAATAGGGGTACTTTTGATCCCAAACAATGTTTGCGTCAAGCGATTAATAACTTAACAGTCGGAAACGCGGATCCGCGGGTGGCCCAATGACTTATTATGTTTATGTAATTAAAAAACGAAAGGTCAAGAACAGGTCATTAATGTATAGACAACTGCCAACACTTGTTTAGCAGTAGCTTTAATTTAATCCAACCTATTTGAAGTGTGTATAATTAAAACCAGCTCTTGTAAGTAGTCGGGGGTAAGTCAACGATCTTCTCATACTTTTGAAGTTGATCATCAATTTAGCACCCTTATTTACAAAGCTACAAATCTAATAATCTCCAAAGAATTTTTAATCTGGCCATCTTTATTCTACACAAGCTTTTTTTCGCGGCTTCACCCGCGTGGATGTGTTCATTCAGGTTATAAACGATTGTTATCCCGTCTGCATGCTTTTTTTCCAACTATGTTGGGGTTGATTTCCAGTCTAATCGGATGCAGCTCAATACCAGTACTTTACATGGAGCGACTGCCTATCTGACCTCCACAACCCAGTTACTAGGTAATACGATACCCCTTTTGTAAAACAAGTTGTCAGACTTTCGGGCTTCTGACGGTTATAAACTACCAGTGTATCAAATATATCCAAATCGGTTCAGCCGTTTTGCGTGATTGAGTATCAAACTTATAAACTAGGATTAGACAAGTAGATGCTATGTGGTTAGCGTTCTCCGTATTGTTACAGACCACAAAGCGCTCAAACATCCGCGCATTAACCATTGATTCAATCTCGTTGCCATGTGCCAGTACGCGGTGATTTGGCACTAATTGTCTCTGAGTAGATAATCCGTTTATCTGTCAAGGATACTGTGACCCTGCTTTTACGTAATCGTGTGTATGTCCTCCAATTTCGAGGTTTTAAGGGCGGAACAAATCTTGCATGTAAACAGTGGAATTCGCCAATTTTGAAGGCGATACGCTCACCTTGCGTGTTTTAAATAGCTAAGCGTACCTGCCTTCACTCTTACGAGTATGTTTAAACCCTCTTCGTCAATTGTAAATAAAAAAAGAAGTGAAATATTTTTTACATCAAGCTCTCGAGATTGCTTCACTGCATGATGCTGCAAAATTGGTATCAACTTTTGTCACAAAATGTATCCCTACATTATTACACTAGCTGCGCCCGCGTGGTTTTATCCGCTGCTCGTCTCCTATTGGTCGTAGCGTGATGTTACATACATGACTATCCAACACAAAAATATTTTTTCAATTCAGACCAGTAGTTCCAGAGATGTGCGCGTTCAAACAAACAAACTCTTCAGCTTTATAATATTAGTATAGATTAATAGAAAGACTTCTCCATTAATTCATAGAAGCAAGGGCTTTGGAGATAAAAAGAATAGGATAGAAGTCTAAAACATCATACATAGCATGATGCTTGAAAGCTAGTGCTCAAGTACCAATGAAATTATATTTTCGAGTCGTTTGCAGTAGAAACCCTCAGGTCGTGGGGTCGGCACATGGTTTGTTCAACAATATCTCATTGGTGGTGACATTTCCCGTGACCCAAAGGCTGGCTTTTACCTTGGCTAAAAGCTAAGCATTGCAACATGGCGACAGCCTGCAGTGCGGAGGAATTTTCAACGCTATATTTTAGTTAGTTAAAACATACTTAGATAGTATTAGTTATGCTAGGTTAGAATACCATATTTTTATTTTATCATTTTGTTAGTTAATTTAGTTGAAGAAAAATAAACTTAGATTGGTAATCAATGAAATCAGAAACAAGTTATGTGGTAAGAAATAAATTCTTCATCTGTTTCTGAGAATAGCTTAGTATTTGACATCAATGACATTACATGAAAAGATTTGAACGAGGTCACAACCCGACCGTCTCGCAGACTGCAACGTTAACCTATAGCTTAATTCTGATTACCAAATTACCATAATAAGGCTTATACTGGGATATAATGATGTATGAAATTATGAATATTGGGAAAATATTCTTGAAAAATAAAATCGACATCGCTATCAATTAAGATTATTTTAATGAAGAAGAGAGAAGTAAACTGTTGCAAACTCCTTGGTTATGTAAACTTTTTTGAAGATTTTTGTATTTTTATTCGAATTTTATTCTTTTGTTTTTCTTCGTTTTTTACTCCGACTTGTAAGGTTTGGTTTGTGTTTTCCAATTTATGCAATTTTTCGGATTTAAATCCTTTTATCATGCTGAGCTTTGGTTTTATTTCATTCCAACAACCACCAATACATACAGTCCACTTGGTCATCGCCTTCATAAACATTGACTTTCCTTTTGATCTTTGGAAATAAATGTATTTATCTAGCAACTGCTACTCTTGTATATTATCAACGTCATTTAAAAACATTCTCTGAAATGGCTTAATCTTGCGAAATCTTGAATGTTTGATCTTGTTCATATTGGTAAATTTGAAGTCGAACAAGCAACAAGCTTTTAAAACTTTGTGTTCGCGATGACGCAACTTTTGGCAGGAAAAGCGACAGTCACGTCTTCAAATAAATGTCAAATACTCCCAATTGAACATGAACCTTATTCTTTTGGTATAAAGTTGGAAATCTATCAAAGAAATTTGACAGCTTCGGGTAGCTTGATGGCCTTTGTACAATGTACTGAAATTAGATCATATTGTGGATACGATTTTGTGTCTTTTATTAGATGTAGAATTAGGTATGACGTTTATTAGGTATACCGGCCTATGGCGTTTATTCCGCTTTTGTATTTTAAGCAGTGGACAAAGTTTAATGAAATAAATAATTATACCACCCTTTTCCTATTTCCTGTGAAGAAGAACATCATGGTGACAATTGGTCTACTACATATGTGCAAAAAAATCTGTAAATAAGAATTGAATGCTGTTCGTTGGAAAGCGCTTCACTCGAGAACGGCTGGACATGCCCTTCAGCGGGATTATCGGAAAGGGTGGCTATCGCAAACCTGGAATATAAAGGGCTAAAGAAGGAACATGGATGCGTTTTAGTCAGTAAGAGTCTGACACTCCCTTCCGCTCCACCCAGAGTGGGAGGGGTTATTTGATGATTCCCACCCTCAATAAAAAAGGGTCATTTACAGAAATATTTACTCATTTATTTTTAACCGACTTCTAAAAAAGGAGGAGGTTCTCAATTCGACTGTATATATTTTTTTTTTTTTTTTTATGTTTGTTCGCGCATAACTCCGTTGCTTGCCAACCGATTTGAAAAATTCTTTTTTTGTTGCAAAGGGTATACTTTCCAAATGGTCCCATAAAATTTTTATCGAAATCGGATAAGCGGTTTTTGAAAACTCAACAAAAATCTAAAAAAATCCTACTTAATGTATGTGGACGATGTTCTAATAAGTTCCTGTCACTGTAATTTACATACCAGGTAGTGGTATTAAAATTTGGGGGGGTGGGTTGTGTAGGTACCACAACTAAAAAGTGAAAAATAAAAACTTTTTTACAAAAAATAAAACCCACTTCCAAAAAAAACACTACAAAGTGAAAAATAATTTTAATTTTTTTTTAAGCTTTGGACACGATAAGAGACATGAGTGAACCCACTAATGTCTCTTATTTATTAAGGGGTCAAAATGTTCGTTATTTGTTGACCTTCTTCTTGAAGTAATTGACTCCAAGTTTCGTTAACTTTTTTTCTGCATTGGTCAGCAGCTGCGCTAAGACTACGAGTTATCTCACGAAAAGTCGAGCGAAGAAGTTAGTGCAGTAATACGCTATGCTAACTTATTTGGTAGACCTTTAAATTAGTTGAGCTTACACATCTGTTTGCAATTATCTTGGTATTCCCTTTTGGTTTATATATGTAAATGAAGCTCATGTATGATTCTTCATTTAGTTATATCGCGTAATCCAGTCCGTGTACTATTCCGAACGCACGCTTAGATGTCATTAGTGTCAAGTGTCATCATGGCTGTCAGCCTGTCAATACTACAATTTCTTTCTAAGAACATGTGGTGACATAATTGTTTCGTTTTTAATAAAAGTAGGAATAAATAGCTTTAAATGTTGTTTCTTTCACAGGTTTGTAACATTTATAATAATTACTGTGATGAAACTACAGTGTCGTGTATTTTATGGTTATTATAATAAAACATTTCTTTCACAGAGAAACGCAATTAAGTTTTATTTCTACACAACCATTGGTAGTGTGTTCCACACATTATATATATATTTATTTACACATACATTTGTTTTGACAGGTTATACCCAAGCTAATAAAATTGGTCATGAATTGCTAAATAAAAGCACTAGTTAACACAGTGGCCAACACACTGTCACCCTCTGGAATTCTTAATTTATTGTAAACCAGAAAATACGTAACAAAAACAATGCATTTAATAATATACTACAAAACACTTCACTTTACTTTTTTATCTACAAACAGTGTTTTGTCGTGTTAAATGTAGTCGTTTTTAGTTTTTGTTTGCGTCAATGTTAACTTACGCCCCCAAATGGAAAGTGTATTATAGTGACATCGCGGCAAACCTGGACAAAATGAAGGGATAACCAGAATTCCTTTAAAAAAAAGCCGCTGCACGTCGTCACCTATCATTGCTAATAGCCTAGTGATAGCCTAATATTGTGACTGCCAAGTCATTGGTCTCGAGTTCGAAACCAAGACACGCACCTCTGATTTTTCGGATTTATGTGCGTATTGTGTCACTTGCTTAAAACCGGTGAAGGAAAACATCGTGAACCCGGCATGCTTTTTTTTTAAGGCTGGAAAATCATCCAATGACTTCTCCCGCTCTGGGTGGAGCGGAAGGGAGTGTCAGACTTTTACTGACTAAAACCCATCCATGTTCCTTCCGTAGCCCTTTATGTTCCGGGGTAGCGGTAACCCTTTCGGACAATCCCGCTTAAAACCGGCATGCTTGAGAGATATATCTCAACAGTATGTGAAGCTAAGTCAGAGGCATATTGGCAGCATAAAAACTCTGACACCAGGTTAGTCACTAACAACACGAAAAAGAAAGAAAGAATTGCTAAGAACCAAACATAAAAGAAATGTTAGTGTTGGATATATATTTTAAATTTTTTTTTGTAACCAACTTGAATTTACTATTAAAACGGTGGGAAAAAGTTTACTTAAAAAAATTACAAAAGAAAAATTATAAATAAATATAAACAATGGCAATCGTTAGAACAACTAGAGATTTCGTTGCCACTGATGGTTGTGGTTTGTGGATCTGAATTATATCTATCAGCTTCTCCATCCTCGAAGTATTTATTATTGACTCTATATTTATAGAATATCTTAAAGAATACCATTTTATTTGGGAAGATATATTTGATGAACTTGCATGTTAACAATATGTTTATAATAAAAAGAACGGATGATTAAAATACATATAACCTAGCATTCAGTACTCAAATCAATTAAAACAATAGTGATGTAAAGATCATCATCACTACGCCCGTTTTGATTGATCATTTGTACAAGTATTTATAAAACAGGAGAGAAAAAAAACAAAGGGCATCAAAAAATTCGTCCACATCGCTGTCAACAGAAAAAGTTCCCAAAAGGCTGGCAGCATTGCCGCGTTGTATGGCAATGCTTTGAATAAAAAAATAGGCCAGCCCTCTGGTGACGTGAAGAGTCGACCAACCGCTTGGCGATGTCTCGAAAAACATAGTGGGCACTCGGACCCCATGGCCCTAGTGTATACAAACCCATTGTTTGTGTACAATCTGTTTGCTGTATGCATGTTTACAGCCAGTATTGGGAGCCAGACGGTAGGCTCGGTCCAATTGATCGATTGACGTCACATTGCTGTGACTTGTGTGGAGGCGCGTCACAGCGTCATCAGCTCCTGAACTGACCCGTTAAATTGACACTATTTGAAATTGTTTTGATTGAAGACTTTGATACTGCGTGAAATATTATGCAATCGCCAAGGAATAGGAATTTATTCTTGTGCCAATAACTTGTAAGAATTTATAGTAGGGTTTCCAAATTAAAAAAAAATCTTTTGCAAATTGAAAAATGGAATATTTTATCAAATTAATGTATTGTCATCGGTCCTCGATAAATCTACACATATTGAACGAAATATGGCCGTTTAAAGCGGGTCAAAATCGCGCCCAAAGGAGTCGGTTACAAACAAACAAACATACAGGTGAAGCTAATATAAAGCGTGTAAAAACGCTGTAGTTATAAGTAAACATACCCACACTTTACCATCTAGAATAAGCCGTAGCCTCGACCATGAACTACATCCACAATACTTTACTAGACATTCGCGTACATCCATCAGGTGAACAAAAACAATTTGCGTAAGTGGAGAAACATCTAGAAAAATTACAATCTCTCACGCGTTTCTCATTAGACAGTCACGCGACGCTAACAGGTGAACAAGTAATAAAGTAAGAAGTAGTACACTTTAACATTTATAAAATCAAACTAATATTGTAAATGTGCATGTTTGTGGAGATGTTTGGATTTTTTCAAGTTTGTTACTCAATCAAATCAAATAGTTTCCTAAAAATCTACAGTTAGTAATATGATCTAATCAGAAAACCATCCATTATGTGACTTTGTGTAAAATGTCAACATTAGCCATGTATATGGTGTAAGAGTATTCTATGTTACAGTTTAATAGTCAGTAATAGAATAGAATACAAGAGTATTCGGTTATATTCTACAGTTAATAAGTTTGTAGGAGGCGATCTCTCGTTGTACTAATCCGATTTCGAAACCTAGATTTTGTAACCATATTTTGATTTAAAAGAGTATCCTTTTTTTTCAGGCTGGGAAACCATCCAATGACTTCTCCCGCTCTGGGTGGAGCGGAAGAGAGTGTCAGACTCTTACTGACTAAAACCCATCCATGTGCCTTCCGTTGCCCTTTATGTTCCGGGGTAGCGGTAACCCTTTCGGACAATCCCGCTTAAAAAGAGTATTCTTGGAGTACCTTCCCCGTTCTCCTCCATAGGCAACTTCTGCTTCGGAAAGCTTCAGTTTTCTGACTGAAATAAATGCTTTGAGTTTGAGTTTGAGAAATCCTGCCACTGGGAGACAACGAGACAGTTGAGCGGATATACTGTTTTATTTTGGTTGACAACCGCGCGACCGAAGTCGCGGGCAGGAGCTAAAGATATCTAAATTGAAAGAATGGGAAATTAATTTTTTTTTAAATCGTCGTCGAGGGTTTAATTCATTATAACGAAATGATGGATCTTATTTAAAAACAAAAAAACCTTTTATAATCCGATTATGGAGTGGACAAAGGACCGCGGGGATCACCCGGGTATAATATCGAAACTGATGACGTGCCTAACAGAAAATTTTATCGCCATTGTTGGAAAAATTTGAAGGAAAACCTTGTCGGAAAAAGGGAAGGTTTCCCCTTATTATAACAATGTCGACAGACGAAGGTCTTTGTCAGTGTATTTCTGGCGATATGACTGTTAAAGTAGGTAAGTATTATAAAAAAATATCTTTCCTTAACTTATCACGCATGTAATTCCGAAAGGGTTAGGAAGAGGTGTACTTATAGTACAGACGCCAGCACATCAAGCTATCCCTAACTGTCAAATTTTCTCAATTAAAAATGAACCTTATGTCTTTGCAATAAAGTTGAAATACTATCAAAGAAATTTGACAGATTGTGGTAATTTGATGTGCTGGCCTCTGTACAAGGACATTTTGCCAGTTATGTTTAAGTCCCATGTAATAGGAGGCGGGTCTATTGCCGTCAACCAGCCACAAATCTAGAATCCATGCTGCTATTGAGAAATTCCACGTGCAATAACCCAATAACATTTTTGCCCGAGCCGGGCATCGAACCCTGGACCTCAAGTATCATCAACATTTATAATATAAAGAAAATTCAAGTATATTGTTCAGCAATTATATCTATAAATAAATAGTTGGTCAGTTCATGCGCAACAATAATTAATTAAAATTGTTAAAGCTTTTCTTAAAAGTTTTAAAGTGGAAACTAAACATAAAGTTTTCAGTAGCCGCCGTCTTTTCATGAAATTAAAAACTTTATTACTAACTGAGAAATTTCGATATAAATTGTGATTCGTATTTAAATGATTTTCATAGATATAAACAAAACCTAGTGATGTGTAGGTACCCGTGCGTGAAGTTGAATGAGAAATCTAAAATAGGGCTCTCCACGAATTTGGCTCGATCATGGCCCGTAGGATACTTTTCAACAAAAGTTTTCTGACAAAACACGCTGCAGGCCAAGTAACTTATTTATAAATGAAGGATTTCAGCCCTCTTCCTCATTCAATATTTCACGTCCTGTTATCGCCTGAGGGTGGTTTTTGAAAGGTCCTTTCTTTATGCACGCGCTTCACCCTGTCTTTTTAGAATATTTAACATGTTTTAAAGCTCAGTTTTGTATCCTACTGACTTCTAGCTGAGTTGTTCCTTAGTCACAGGATTCTACTTAAGGTAAAAACCCTAACTATATTATTTTCAGGTATTTTCAGTCCGATAACTTTAACCACATAGATAGCTTATATTGTTAACTAGCTGACCCGACAGACGTTGTCCTGTCTTAACTGTGATACCTACCCTACCTACCTACCTACCTACCTAGCTACCTACCCTACCTACCCTAGCTACCCTACCTACCCTACCTACCCACCCTACCTACACCAGCTACCTACCCTACCTACCTACCCTACCCATCTACCCTACCTACCTACCCTACCTACCTACCCTACCTACCCACCCTACCTACCCTACCTACCTACCCTACCAACCCACCCTACCTACCCTACCTACCTACGGAACTTAGGCTTGTTAGCCTTAGTTTCTTGTAGGAACTATGTTATACAAAGAGCAAACTAGGTACGTTCAGCAAAATATATGAAATATAACAATGTGACGTTACAGATTTTTAGAATCAAATGGAATACTTATAAGCGTTAACTGTAATTTTAGAAATATATTTTCGCATAATATTTAATTTATGTACGGTGATGGAAGTTTTTAAGACGAGCGGTCTTTAATCAATGTGTTTTCATATTTAATTTTTGACCGTTTCAAATAGTCAAATCCGTTTCATAAAATGAATGAGCAAAAATGTTTCAAAAATAAAATCCATACAGTAAAAACTCTTAGTTATATATAGTATGAAGTTTACAACGTTAAGTGAATGTAACAGTTTTAATCTACTTCTGTTGCTGGCCCTACGATCATAGTTTTACGCCTGATCCAGCCTGTCCCTTGCTGTCCTCCCCCAACGACGCCCTAAGCCAAGGTCCGTACCCCACAGGGAGTGTCCTGGCTACAATTCCATTGCGGCATCCACAGGCAAGCCCGGTTATGCAGTAGACAACCCTTTGGTTGAACTGCGAGATGCCATTAACAAAAAAAATGGCGATTAGTCACTGCGCTATTGTATGTTTCTAAACAGTTATTTACACGATACAATGTGACGATGCTCATAATTTTATAAAACCATGACGACACTGGTAAAGCTTGTGTGGGAAATCATCCAATGACTTCTTCCGCTCTGGTGGAGCGGAAGGGAGTGTCAGACTCTTACTGACTAAAACCCATCCATGTTCCTTCCGTAGCCCTTTATGTTCCGGGGTAGCGGTAACCCTTTCGGACAATCCCGCTTACGCAGGTAAAGCTTGCGTGAAACTTCACTTCCGTCAACTAACTCGGGACACGTGGCACAATAGATTTTAATAGAACGGATATTGTGACGTAAACGAGTTGATACAAATATTATGAGACGAAATAAATTGTTTATCTTTTAGTACACAATGCGTTATATTACTCATATCGTAGATGCGTAACAGTTCAAACAAATAATAAATTCGGTCAACACAACATTGTATACGCTGATATATCGATATCCTTAAGTTACACCAATCTATGTTTCAATTCCTATGCGTGTATTTCTCTGCGGGTAGGTACAGAGGCCAGCACATCAAGTTACCACAATCTGTCAAATTTCTTTGATAGTATTTCAACTTTATTGCAAAGACATAAGGTTCATTTTTAATTGAGAAAATTTGACAGTTAGGGATAGCTTGATGTGCTGGCGTCTGTACACTCAAAGTAGTTAAAGATGGCGTGATCGATTTAATCTCGAGGCGTTAGCGGCTTTGTCATTCCTCTTCAATTTGGCGCCTCTCGACGACCAAATTATATTAGATAATTGCTTTCTAACTATGATGAGAACATCAAGAGAGTATAGATATTCTGTAAAGCCTTTGAGCTTAATACTAACGAGCTTTGTGATCGTTTCTTATGTTCAAATTATTTGGTATGATGAAGAGAATGAAGCTAAAACTATGTAGATTTTTGGCAATCGTTACAGGTGGCCAGAATCTCAAAAGTCTGACGACGTCTTACTTAGGGGTCCTGTAACTGGGTTATTTAAGGCAGATAAACTGTCGGTCAATGTACGGTCGCCAGCGCATCAAGTCATACCAAACTGTCAAATTTCCCCAAATGATTTTGAACCTTAATACGTTAGGTCTGAAGTTCAAAATTAATTGCGAAAATTTGACAGTTTGTGGTAACTTGATCTGCTGGTATTCAGCTGCATCTAACCTATCTGCATATAACTATTTTGGGGTCGGCCTCCATTCTGACCATAAACTCAAACTCAAAGTATTTATTTCAAATAAACCAATTACAGGCACTTTTGAATTGTCAAGGGGTCGGTCAGTCAGAAAGATGAAGCTAGTTGCATATGGAGGCAGACCCCAAAATAGTTAAGAAAAGGCTAGGCAGATGTATGGTGCCAAAACGTAGTAATTTAGTTTTAGCTCGAAAGATTATTTTGACTCTAATATCTATGCATGTAATCATTGTACTGTCTTACTTACGCCAAAATATTATAATGAGATAACAGATGTGTGACGCGGAACTCGGCGACATGTAATTATGTTGCTGATAATATATTGAGATTAGTTGTTATTTTCTTCATTATTAATATTATTTGATGTACGGCTGCGATGAAATGGGAATGTGTGGAAAAGTTGCAGATGAAACGGCGATGATGTAGTTTTGACGACACGGTTAGCGCAGTGGTTGAGCGATTTACTGCTGCGCAGCATGTCGCGGGTTCGATTCCGGCACGGAACAAATGTTTGTGCGACCTACAAGTATTTGTTCTGGGTCTGGGTATTTTTCTACCTATGTATGTATTTACAAAATATATATATATATAAGTATTTTATCAGCCATCTCGTAACCATAACACAAGCATTAGGTTGCTTAGCTTGGGACTATATTATGGCGTTGTGTGAAATGTCCAAGGATATTATTATTTGTCAGGGAGTACTCGTAACTCGTAGATTTTTTAACGGGACGTCGATAATTAAACAATAATAAAAGTTTGTGTATGAGAGCAGTGCTATTAGTCTTCACTTACGAGTTGTAGGTTGCTCGCGCAAGTTTTTTATTTATAAGTTTTTGCTACTTACAATTTCCGAACGCAGAATTGAGTTACCTATCCTATCAATTATTCCCTATCCAACGGACCAATGGAGGATAGTCACGCACGACCAATCAGAAGCGTTTCCGCCCGCAAGAGTTTTATTAGTCTAAGTTCAACAAGTCCAGTGTAAAATACTCAGCCGCTCCGCTACATACTCATCCCGCTTACAAACCGCTTACTCAAACCGCAATCGCATCAAAAACTGTATAACTATTAATAAATAAGTGTTGGCCGACACAAGTGTGACAGTTAAACAAGTGAAAGTGCACCACATTGAAAAGGAAGAAAACCAGATAGCACGTGGGACGTCTGCTGAGCTAGCTGTCCTTGAATCCACGTGTTTCGTCCAGAAGGTTCTCAAGTAAGTCCATCAAGTTCCTATTTCTCATAACCTCATATCCCTCAAGCTCAATTCTGTGTGTCGTCCAACAATTCACCACGCTAAAATCTATATTACCACACAAAAATTAATTACCGCATACGGTCCTTCGAAAGCCGCATAGACTTATTCACCATAAGTTATTTGGTCCAATCGAGTCGGATTCAAAGAATCAACGATCCTAATATAGGTCTCATACCTAGGATTTAGGTTAAAACACCTAAAATACAAAGTTCGTAAAACCGCCATATTGAACGTACTTGCGTTTGTACATTCCCGCTTGGTACATTATTCATTGAGAATTACTGTATCAACTTAATATTTCGCCTGTTGCATTGAAATAGCATAGGTAAATATTCAAACCGCTAATTATCGTGAGTTAGTCTCGTCTAACTTATTTACAACGTATATTCAACCGCATTCCTTTGTTTAACCGCTTAGAATAAAATAATTATTCTAAGTCTACCCGCTATACCTATTATTTTGTACGCTATATTTTCTAGAACTATTCCAACATGGAAGATCTTAAAATGAAAGTTAAATTACTTCAAGCTAAAAATAATTCAATCCTCAAATATTTAACATCGCTATACGAAACTTCTAAGAAAATAAATACCACCAATATCGAGCTTCGTTCGGTGGAAGCATTCATGGCGGACACGGAGACTCTCTCAGTAACTCGTCAAGAATTTAGTACCAATTTAGATAAAATAAATACATATTCCTTGCAATTAAATCCTAATCATAATATTGATTATAGCAGTCAGGAATCTTACTACGAAGTTTATTCTCGTATAGAGAGAGTGCGTTCTTTAATCGCCGCGAACCGTTCAAGGTCATTAGAACATTCATGCGCTTCTAATGATAACGCGTATAGCGTTATCATTAGAATGTAATTTATAAGTACCGTCAAACTGCCACCTATTCATATTCCGTTCTTTGATTTTAGAATTGACAACTGGCCTGTTTTCTATGAATCATTTAAATCAAATATCCATAGTAATTTAAACCTTACAGATTCTCAACGTGTGCAGTATTTGATAGGTAATTTAAAGGGAAATGCATTGCAAATTATCGCCGGAATTATTCCCTCAGGTGATAACTATACCGCTATCTGGAACAGTTTAGTTCAAAAGTATCAAGATAATCGAGCACTAGGCTCACATTACATGTCTAACATATTAAATATTAAACCCGCAATTAATAATTCCGCATCTTTAAATGTTTTCATTGAAAGTTTTCACGCGTCCGTTTCTGCTTTAGAACAATTACAAATTAAAGATTTAAAGGATTTCATTTTGCTTAATTTAGCTTTGAAAAAATTAGACCCCGCAATCGTAAATTTATTCGACACGCATATGAGAGATGAGGAAATTCCTACTTATACGGATTTCGTAAAATTTATAAAATCGCAAGTTAAAATATTGGATCGCACTATTTCATCTCGAACCGCGTTAGTGAGTAACAATCCTAATAAAAATAATCCTTCTCGTAATCAGTCACGTGATAGTACAGCACATACTTTTGTTGCTTGCGATAGTAATCAAAGTTGTTTGTATTGCAGTAAAGTTGATCATTGTAAACTTTACACTTGTCCAATCTTTCAATCGCTGTCAGCCAATTTACGTCTGGATTTTATTAAAAACAAATGTGGATGTGTAAACTGTCTTAGTGTAACGCACACGGATTCACAGTGTAAATCGATATGTATCGATTCCTATCTTATGTGTCCTACAGGTATGTACCTGTAGGACGTGTAACAAAAGACATCATTCGCTTTTACATCTGGAACACAGCTCGTCGCAGCCGGTCACGACTGACGCTGTCACTAGCTCCGCGAGTTCGCAACAGGTGGCGCTGTGTGCGTCTTCCAGTCTCAGTGTAAACAAACCGCGTACCACGGTACTGCTGTCTACCGCTCAAGTTTATGTTGATAACAAATATAACAAACACGTTTCTGTGAGATGTTTAATAGATAACGCTTTGCAAAATAATATAATTACTTCCGCTTGTTGTAAAAAACTTCAATTAAACATTATACCGCTTTCAAACTCAGTTATAAAAGGGGTCGGAACCTCTTCGCGGCTGATCCTAGGTTACGTGGAGATAAAAGTTACTGCTAAAATTAAAAATAATTCTTTTAAAATTACCGCTCTTGTTGTGGATTGTATCACGGATAATTTACCATCTCACTTTGTTGACACTACTGCAGTGCAACATTTGTTTGATTTACCGCTCGCTGACCCACTGTGGCACGTACCTGGTGAGGTTGAATTGCTTCTAGGGGCAAAACTGTTCCCGTATTTATTACTTCACAATAAAATTATCTCACCTACCGCTCCATCCGCTATTGAAACCGTGTTCGGTTACATTCTTATGGGTGAGGTACCCGCTATTTTATTTAATAATAATTATAGTCCCGCTGAATTAAATACCGCTTCATATTTTTCTACCGCGCTAAATATAGATAATTTTCATTGTTTTCTGTCTTTAGACGAATCCTTACATTTTGAATATTGAAGAAATACCTTCAAAACATTTTATGAGCCCTGCTGAACTGGAGTGTGAACAGCTGTACGCTTCTACTGTGTCACGTGACTCCAGTGGTAGGTATTGTACCGCATTACCGTTTTGTAAAAATCCAGATTCACTTGGAAATTCTTATGCTGTCGCTTATCGACGTTTAATTAACTTAGAAAAAACTAAGCTTCGCGACCCGGTTTTGCGCGCTGGTTATAATGAAATAATCCAAGAGTATATCGATCAAAATTATTTAACTGAAACTACACCTAGTTCTGTTAATCAGACTGTAGGTTATTACATACCGCATCACCCTGTTATTAGGAATGATAAACAAACCACTAAAGTTCGCATCGTTCTTGATGCAAGCACTAAGTCTCATAATGGCGTTTCATTGAATGACTTGTTACACACAGGGCCGAATTTACAGGCTGACATATTTTTATTACTTTTAAACTTCCGCTTGTTCCCTATTGCAGTTACAGCTGACATAAAACAGATGTATCTTCGAATTGCTGTTATTGATGAGCATCGAAAATACCAAAAAATATTGTTTCGTTTTAATACCGCTGAACCTATTCGCGAATTTCAATTTAATCGAGTTGCATTTGGTCTTAAACCCAGTCCCTTCCTAGCTATGCGCACTGTGCGCCAGCTATCAGAGGATGAAAAACACCGCTTTCCGCTCGCATCCATTGTTGCTTCTCATGAGCTATACATGGATGACTTGGCTACTTCGAACCCGTCTCTGGAGGGAGCCAAGACTCTTACCGCTGAAACTTATTTAATTCGTTGTATTCAACAATTTCATTTTAAAGATATTTATGACGAAATTAAAAGTAAAAAACTTCGATCACAACTTAAAAAAACTCGATCTCTTCATAGACGAGCATAATATAATTAGAATCGGTGGCAGATTGTCAAATGCAAACCTTCCTTATGAAGCTCAGTATCCTGCTCGTTTACCTAAACATGATAATTTTACACATGTTCTAATAAACTATTATCACCGCATTTATTGTCATGCCGGTGTAAGCCTTCTTAGTTCTCTGTTACGCCAAAAATATTGGCTTCTCTCTTCTAGAGGTGTCATCAGAAAGATATTACATGCTTGTAACTTTTGTTTTAAAATTTCTCCTTCTCACCCCAGCCCAAAGATGGCTGATTTACCCGCTTGTCGCGTACAGGAGACTAAAGCTTTCGTTCATACGGGTGTGGACTACGCTGGTCCCATTAAAGTAACGTTATGTAGACGCCGAGGTCCGAGAAGTCAGAAGGCTTACATATGCTTATTCATTTACTTCGTTACCAAAGCAGTTCATATTGAATTGGTTACCGACTTGTCATCGGACACCTTTATTTCCGCTTTTAAAAGATTCATTTCCCGCAGAGGACCTGTCTCTTATTTATATTCCGACAACGGAATAAATTTCGTTGGAGCCAAGGCTCAACTACAAGAACTACTTGTTAACCGCTACCGCATAGAGTGGAAAATGATTCCACCCCGCGCACCCCACTTTGGAGGGTTGTGGGAGTCAAATATTAAATCTATTAAAACGCATTTATACCGTGTTATCGGTTCTCAGCTTCTTACCTACGAGGAGCTTTCGACTGTTCTCACTGAAATTGAGGCAGTTCTAAATTCCAGACCGCTTTGTGTCCTGAATAAGGATCCGTACCCAGAACCGCTTACTCCCGCTCATTTTATAATGGCTTCTCCGTTAACTTCGTTGCCTGTCGTGAATGTTCCCGAAAAGACGAAGTCTCTGACTTGCCGCAAGAAATTGCTTGACCAGATGGTTTGTAGTTTCTGGAAGAGGTGGCGTATAGAATATTTACATAATCTTCAAGTTAGGCAAAAATGGTTGAATGCCGCAGACGATATTAAGATTGGTACAGTGGTTCTCATACATCAGGATGATGTTCCTCCTTTACGTTGGCCAATGGGTATAATCACCGAAGTTTATCCCGGCAAGGATGGGACAACCCGCGTTGCTATGGTGAAGACATGCAGTGGCTCTTTCAAGAGACCCGTTGTCAAACTATGTCCTTTACCTTCTCACCGCGTTATTAAAACCATAATGTATCTGTAGTTAATATGCTTAGAATATCTTTTTTTTATAATTTCGATTTAATATAATTTCTTTCCTTTTGAGAATATTACATATCCTCAAAGCCGGGCAGGATGCTCGCGCAAGTTTTTTATTTATAAGTTTTTGCTACTTACAATTTCCGAACGCAGAATTGAGTTACCTATCCTATCAATTTTTCCCTATCCAACGGACCAATGGAGGATAGTCACGCACGACCAATCAGAAGCGTTTCCGCCCGCAAGAGTTTTATTAGTCTAAGTTCAACAAGTCCAGTGTAAAATACTCAGCCGCTCCGCTACATACTCATCCCGCTTACAAACCGCTTACTCAAACCGCAATCGCATCAAAAACTGTATAACTATTAATAAATAAGTGTTGGCCGACACAAGTGTGACAGTTAAACAAGTGAAAGTGCACCACATTGAAAAGGAAGAAAACCAGATAGCACGTGGGACGTCTGCTGAGCTACAGATATTCTATTTCACGAAGTCCGTTTGACTATGAATGTTGTAAGGTCTGTACGTGCACACTGTTTTAGTGTGCGTAACCTCGGGAGCGCTCAGTCACGATCGCGACGCGGTCAGAGTCACTAGTGTTTTGTTTCCGCGCTAAAAAAATTCAAAGAGTAACGTCAGCATGGCAAGTAAACGCAGAAAAGTTGTCCACAGTGAGGTAACATTTTTTTTTAACTATTGTTACTACTTTTTGTGTGCTATTAAGAGTTTATCTACTCGTATCTAATATTATGAAATTTGTTACTTAAATAGGTATTTCGATTTGGTTTTGTTCTAGGGTCGAAGCATGATAGCTAGCGTTTATCATTTCCTGCGAGAAGAGTATGAATTCACAAAATCAGTTGCGGAACCTAACTGTGATTTGTCTCATTTACGAGATATTACAAGGCGTACAGCTGAGGCTACAGGTGTTTCTATGAAAACTATTCAACGGATATTAAAAGAAGAGAAGGAATTGCCATCCTGCTCATCAAATTTCACTTCTCCTATGAAGAAAAGAAGAAAGCGGGATAGTAAGATAGAAATAGATAATTTTACAGCCGATGTTGTTCGCAGTACTATACAAAATTTCCATGTCATCCATAAAGAAATTCCGACGTTGGCTAAGTTAAAAACTGTATTAAATGAAAAAATTGGTTTTGATGGTTGTATCGAAACTGTTCGTCAATTGTTACTGAAGTTAGGTTACAAGTGGCGTAAAACAGAGAATAACCGTAAAGTTTTGACGGAGCGTCATGATATACAAATGTGGCGTTTAAAATTTTTGAAGAAGATGTCAGAATATCGCAGTCAAGGTCGCCCAATTGTGTACACCGATGAAAGTTATGTCCTTTCAACACACGTGCGAAACAACACCTGGGCACAAAAGAAAGAGAGTACACCATTCTTAAAAAAAATTAGCACAGGCACTCGCTTTATATTAGTGCATGCGGGTACAAAGGATGGATTTATTGAAAATGCTTCATTGATTTATAAAGCCAACTCAACAGCTGGCGATTACCATTCTAATATGAGCTACGATAATTATGTTAAATGGCTAAACGAAAAACTTTTACCCAATTTATCCCCACGCTCTGTCATTGTCTTAGACAATGCTTCATATCACAACACACGGACTGAAAAACTACCGACGTCGGCTACAAAGAAAGCAGACATGCAGCAATGGCTCAGGGATAAGGGTATAGCATTTGAGCAATCTCTCCTTAAATTGGAATTGTACGATATTATAAAAAAACACAAAGATGAACACATAACGTATAAAATTGATGATTTTATTAAGAGCAAGGGTTTTGATGTCATACGTCTTCCCCCCTATCACCCAGAATTAAATGCTATTGAAAATATTTGGGGTATTGTAAAAAATTATATCGCATCAAAGAATATCGAACAAAACATGACGAACATGGAAAGACTGATCTTTGAAAGCTTGGATAGAGTAACCAGTGAAACATGGCAAAAAACCTGTGCTCATGTTGAAAAAATTGAAAAAGAATACTTAAAATACGTCGACCTGGATTTTGAGTTCATAATTAACTTAGGGAACGATTCTGACGAAAGCGAATCGGAAATTGAATTTGATAGTGATTAAGTGCTGATTTTTTTGTTTCTTTTCTGTAATAAATAAAAATATTATTTACTTTCAACTGTTGTTTCTTTTCTCTGCAACTTATTTATTTATTTATTTATTTAATCTTCATGTACAGTAGTGGTACATAGGCGGACTTATCATTCTAATAGCTAAATATTATTTATTTAAATTGTCTATAATTAATTTATTAAATAAATATATAATGCGTGTCAGATTTCTTTCCTAACGCTACCTACGTTTACACACACTAGCGCGCCTATCACTACACGTCACTACTACAACCAGAGCCAAACGGACTTCGTGAAATAGAATATCTGTAGCTGTCCTTGTATCCACGTGTTTCGTCCAGAAGGTTCTCAAGTAAGTCCATCAAGTTCCTATTTCTCATAACCTCATATCCCTCAAGCTCAATTCTGTGTGTCGTCCAACAAAAATCTATATTACCACACAAAAATTAATTACTCGCATACGGTCCTTCGAAAGCCGCATAGACTTATTCACTATAGGTTGTGAGTTCGCTTGCGGCATAACGACAGTGCGTAATAGACATAACGGTCGTACAGAAATGGCGACTGGATGAAATATAGTGAAATGTTTTTAGGCGATGAAATGACACTAATAGGAATCAGATGAGTCCGTCAGACAGATTATTAAAAAAATATTGGACATGTATTTTTTTTAACGTTGCAGTTATCTGAACGCAATAATTGGTAAACCCTGCCTCTTAAATTAGAGTAACGTGTATTTTAGGAGGCAGAAAGTATTTAAGATTTTTATTAATTAGATTCAACAGTATTAACAAAAATGTCCATTGAATTCTTGATGGAAGTCGTGGTGGTGATATTATTGCTAAATTATCCTAATTGTTCTCATTTGTGGCGGGGAACTTTATGGCTTCAGAGAACTAAAGCATATTATGCAATACCTAACTATGTAGTATCGGAAAAAAACCTAAAATATCACTGTCATTTCCAACTGAATAAGACAAAAAGGTCACATGTGACTATTTTTAATACGTTACGAATAAATGTCACGGATACGGGTCATCCTAGCCTAGAAATATAGCAACGAGAATGGAATTTTATAATATTAGGTTTTGGGAGCGCGTGTAGTATTACCCAGGAGTATGTACGTGACAGAAGCACAAGGAAGGATGCATATGTGACGTGAGGATCGTTGTATGTGACGTTCTCTTATATAGGCCATGGACAAAAGACGCGACAATGTAGGCAGGTAAAGGTTTGTGTGCCTTTGCCTGCTGTAAGATGGATTATTGTATAAAGTAAAACTATTAATTAATATTTGTATCTAACCGTATATAACAAAATAAGGGCCATTTTTAGTATTTAAAAAAAATGTTTTAATTTAAGGAGTTGATGAATGATTATTTAAAGGAACTAATCAATCAATAATTTAAAAAACCCAAAATTTGGAAGATTTGTTAAAAAAAATTGTTTACGTTTTTTACAACAAAAGCACGTTTAGTTGTATTACCTATTCTGGAATAAACAAGTTAAAATAAGCAAGTGGCCCTTATTTTGTTTTGACTATACATATATATATGCTGCATCGTTGGTTAGTAGTTGCTAGCGCTACTGCTGAACTGTCCTGGATTTTATTCCCAGGTCTGACAAAATGTTATTGGTCTTTTCTGTCTCAAATTCTCTTTAGCAGCGCGGAGTCTAATAAGCTCACCCCCTAACACAGGGGACTTACACATAATTGACGACATATCCAATCCTTCGAGGAAAACAATACTATATACTCATGAACCCAATAAAACTTAGCCCGACCCGGGAATCGAACACTGGACCTCATGTACGGACCAAAGAAACAGTCAAGCTGGTTGTAATATATTAAAGTAGTCATTATCGCTTAACGATGACAATGTATTATTCCGGAAGGCAAATAAACATTTTTAACGTAGATTATCAAAAGAAAAGTTTAATTACGTATCTTGTTTATATTATAACCGGGTTCACCAAACTGTCGTGAACTCTCTTAATTAGCAAACTGGCTTAAATTGTATTTCATTACACCCGCTTCGTGATATAACAAAGAGATAATACCTCCTTACCATTTGAACTGTAGAACATCGCGCCTGTATCCCACGAAAGAGTAGACAGAGGAGCATGCTCACATTTCGCTACTTATAAGTTACATGTCATCATTCTCCTGCCCTTATCCCAATTCATTTGGGGTCGGCGCAACATGTCTTTTTCTTCCATAGTTCTCTATTAGTCGTCATCTCGGTAGTCACTCTCATCATCTTTCACACAATTCACCCATCGTTTCTTTGGTCAAGAAGAGGGAGACCAAAGAAATTCATACTCACAACTTTCCTGACAACATTTTCCATATAAAAGTCTTCGGTTTTGTATTTTCATTTTTTGCCACCGACTTCCGAAATCAAAATTATTTTTCACTTTGTAGTGTTTTTTTTTGGAAGTCGGTTTTATTTTTTGTAAAAAAGTTTTTATTTTACACTTTTTAGTTGTGGTACCTACACAAAAAATGTTAATACCACAACCTGGTATGTAAATTACAGTGACAGGAACTTATTAGAACATCGTCCACATATATTAAGTAGGATTTTTTTTAGAATTTGTTGATTTTTCAAAAACCGCTTATCCGATTTCGATAAAAAATTTATGGGACCATTTGGAAAGTATACCCTTTCCAACAAAAAAGAATTTTTCAAATCGGTTAGCAAGCAACGGAGTTATGCGCGAACAAACATAAAAAAAAAAAATACAAACATCCGAATTGAGAACCTCCTCCTTTTTGAAGTCGGTTAAAAAGAAGGAAACGCTTGACTCCCAGTAGGTACTGAGGAATTAAAAATACCAATAACATAGTACACGACCTGGGAATTAAAACCAGTACCGACCATAAGTAGTCACGCTTGCGATACACTATACCAAGGAGGGCCTCCATTTTTTTAATTCGAAATCTAATCATATTATGTTGTAAAGTATAAAGTGGATTTAGAATGTTATAAAAGAGCATTCATTAAACCCACTAGATGTTCGCCTATTAGAAACCCTTTGCAAGAGCTCAACGATTTATACGGTTATATTTATTGCCGTTTCGAGAGAATTTTTCTTATGAACCTATGGGGTTCATACGACTTAATTGGACAGAGTAGTTGGACCACTGCCCCGGACTCGACATTAGAGGGGTTAATGAACTTTTTTTGCCAGATCCGACCGAAAACAATGAGACCGATTCCAAACACAGTATTATTTGTGGTTCTACGATAACCTGAAGGAAATAAGCTGGAATCAATAATAAAAATAATGTTCGTAAGTTTGTATATATAATCTTGGAAATTACTGATCCGGTTCCGAAAAATTCTTTCTAGAAGCTACATTATGCTTGAGTGTCATCGACCATATTTAAAAAAAAAACACACAAACGTAATCGCGGTTGAAATGCTATTAAATCATAAAATACGTACTACACCTATCCTCTACAACCACATATGGACAACCAATAAATGATGACACAAAAGAGATCGTTAAAATAAGTCGGTACAAACAGCTTAATCACAACTAAACCCGAACTCGTGTAGGTATGTATCTATAAGTAATCTTATCAGTGCCTTTTACCGTAAGAATCCCATATAGAATAAAATATTCTTTGATGAATAATGTATCAAACGTATGACGTCGGGGCATTCAAAAGCCGACCAATTTGTCGACGTAACACAATTCTAAATGTTCTAGCCCAAGACATACTACCAACTATAGTCTGTGCATTTTCTATTCGATTTTTGAAATATAACTAAGAGATAAAAGGAATGTTGAGGTTGTAATATTTTTTTCATGATACAAACATGACTACCTGACTGACACTGACCTGTAAATTGCAAAAGCACAAGAAAATTTAATTTCTACTGCTTTTGTAAAGAAATTTCCGTTTTTTTGTGAGAAAAAAAAACCTTCCAAAGTTACAACGCAGCAGTTTTTTTTTTATTTCAGTATAAAGCTTTTGCAAAAATTTGCCCAATCTCCTTTCAAAACCGAAAACCTTAACAATAAATTATATTTGTAAATCATCTATTCCTTTCTATGACTGACTTAGCAGTAGACTATGGATTTGTTGACCTTTTTTATGTACCTGGTACTTGTTGATAGGCCTATAGACACTGTCTATCCATACCATATTAGTACCAATGTGATTAAGAAATATTTTAATACCTATTTATAAAATATTAACCAAGTAATTCCTGGCCGGTAGCCCAAGGCAACGACGAATCGTAACCGTACGCTCAGCGCCTGACATTTCATAAGCCTACGTAGGTTTATGCAAAATAAAATATTTTTATTGTGCCTAATCTCAATTAGCTGCAATCAAATTACGTCTAGGTACCTAATTAATCATTTAACGGGCAAAACGAAATTGTGGCATGAAAGTAACCGGAATTAAATAACGTGTTCGATTTCGGCCGAAACGCGGCAACATTTTCCGATAAATCTGTTCAATCCAATTTGCGTACAAATTGATAAATTCGGATTCATTACAAACTCATTGGACTTTTTACGTATCCGAATCACGAATTGGTTTTAAAATGTTTTTATAGTATAAGATAAGATAAGATAAGATAAGATTTCTTTATTTGTTTAAACATTGTATACATACAAGAGCATGCGAGCATATATTCTATAAAACCATTTTTAAAACTAATCTATCCCGATTCTTGATAGTTTTCTTAGATGGATTGAACTAAAATAGTCTTTGTAGTATTATGTATATGGGGGACGCGCACGGGTTGCTTTGACTTCAGAAAACATCCATTGCAAACTTTGCCCAGACTCCTTTGCATAGCGTACTCATAAATGACAAACTCGATTATATTAATTTGATCTAATCAAATGTTCCCTTTTTTTTTTCTTTTTTTAAGGCTGGGAAATCATCCAATGACTGCTCCCGCTCTGGGTGGAGCGGAAGGGAGTGTCAGACTCTTACTGACTAAAACCCATCCATGTTCCTTCCGTAGCCCTTTATGTTCCGGGGTAGCGGTAACCCTTTCGGACAATCCCGCTTACCCGGCAGGCTTGGCCCTAAGGGGCCCCTTCATATGCTGACATCTCTTTGAGGCGCGCGTGGAACATATACGCGCCGTACGGCACGGGTCTGGTGCTGATCGGACGGTGAGTCACCCATTACTCACCGCCCGCAGGCCCGCGCCTACGGTGGCCGGGAGTCGTCACGTGGCTCCCGACGCCCGGAGCGTCTCCCGCGGCGGCTGGGATGGGAGGACCTTTCTCTCTCCCATCCCGCCACCTCCTTCGCGAGCATAACTTTTTCGCAGAAGGAGGTGACTGCCTCCCACTCCCTCTCGCCCCGGACCATGGCTTGCACCAGGGCCGGGCGCGAATCAAATGTTCCCTACTTTCATTTCACAATTTCGTTATTCTGCCTGCCTAGCCTTTTCCCAAGTATATTGGGGTCGACTTCCAGTCTAACCGGATGCAGCTGAATTTTACATGGAGCGACTGCCTATCTGACCTCCACAACCCATTAACCCTTACAATGTAATACGATAACCCTTGGTAAGACTGGCTGTCAGACTTTCGGGCTTCTGACTACCCCGTCAAAGATATGGATGGTGACTGTCAAAGATCAACGGACTAACCCGGCAAGCATAGCTTAACCTGATGGATGGAATAATCCGTGCAGCTGTTATTACTTTGCCATCGTATTAGAAGGTATTTGAGTTAAAAATGATGAAATACAAATGCATGCAGATGAAGTCGCGGGCAACAGCTAATCACTTGTACGTTTTCGCACAAAGCCCTGTTTTCTTGTCCTTATAATTCATAATTGACTATTTGAATCGCTCAAAAATAAAATATGAAATCACATGGAAAAAAGCCCGCTCGTCATAAAAACTTCTATCACTGTACAGCAATAAAATATAATGCTAAGATATAATTGTTAAATTGCATTTAATGCTAATAAGTATTCAATTTGACTCTAAAAATCTGTGACGTCACATTGTTATATTTCTTACAAATCACGTACAAATGCCGCGTTTTGACAGTTCTCAAAAAGTAACGTTATTGACTACATTTTTAAATACCCAATTCAGGATAGGTACCTACATAGGATTTTCTTTGGCGAACATGAACAATCTTTGCCAAGTCTCGTTATTTTTAAATTCACATTCAAACGTAAACATTTTATTATCCTTTTACGAATTAGAGCCCTTATCTTAAATAAAACTTAACAATCATTCAAAATGAACAGTTTCTTTTTGAACTAATCTAGTGGCCTTCTGTAACATATTCGCCTTAGGCGTTTTGGTGAAGCCATGAGGCACACTTTTTTTAATATGGATACTTTTAGGGTGACGACTCCCGGCCACCGTAGGCGCGGGCCTGCGGACGGTGAGTAATGGGTAGCTCACAGTCCGATCAGGGCCAGCCCCGTGCTGGACGGCGCGTACGTGTTCCACGCGCGCCTCAAAGAGATGTCAGCATTAACGAAAAGGCCCGTTAGGAGTGGCTAGAGAGGCTTCACGGCGCCCTCACCTACCGCCTGACGCAGGTTCTCCCCGGACATGGATGTTTCGGGAGGTTCCTGCACATAATCAGGCGGGAGGAAGCGCCCGGGTGTCACCACTGCGGGGATCGCCCAGGAGACACGGTGGAAACCTGCCCCGCTTGGGTGGAGCACCACCGTGTCCTCGTAGAAGCGATCGGCGGCGGCGACCACTCGCGCCCGGCCCTGGTGCAAGTCATAGTCCGATGCGAGAGGGAGTGGGAGGTAGTCACCTCCTTCTGCGAAACAGCCATGCTCGCGGAGAAGGTGGCATAATGAGACAGGGAAAGGTCCTCCCGTCCCAGCCGCCACGGGACACGCCCGTCGGGAGCCACGTGTCGACTCCCGGCCACCGTTGGCGCAGGCCTGCGGGCGGTGAGTAATGGGTGGCTCACCGCCCGATCAGGACCAGGCGCGTGCCGGACGGCGCGTAGATGTGTTCCACGCGCGCCTCAAAGAGATGACAGCACATGCAGGGGCCCTTTAGGGCCAAGCCTGCCGGGTAAGCGGGATTGTCCGAAAGGTTTACCGCTACCCCAGAACATAAAGGGCTACGGAAGTAACATGGATGGGTTTATCTATGATTTATTTTTAACTCAATTTAAACGAACCTGCCTTATCTACTGAAAAATACACCTACGTGTTTTTTTGATACATATACACCGATGTAAGTAATTCTTCTCTCCAAGAAGAATACTTCCTGGAATTTTTCGTCATAATTTTATTTTACATTCCGCGTATTTCGTTAAGCTTTTGTCGACAACACAAAGCGAGTTCTTTTAACTCATAATTATATTCTGCTACTCAGAATTTATTTTAAAGAAGATTTATTCAGAAAATTGGTCAAGCAGTCTATATTTGTCTATGCTTTGTATGCTACAACCTTTTTTTTTAAATATAACGACTGAAAGGTGTATTCTCGTATATAAAAATAGTTTGTGGTAGATAACAGTAGCTACAATAGCTCGATGCCGAGTTTGAGAGAGGTTATGCTCCTCTTTTTTGCTTCGTCATGCAAAAAACCAGCGAGTCATCAATGTTGGGCACGGGTCTGGTTAGGAAGTTGTATAAAATATAGTAGTTAGGTATATAAAGTTATATGTTCCGTTCCGTGAAACCGTGAAAACGGTTTGTCTGGAAGTTCATAAATTAAGGCTTTTGTAAACTTTTCTTAACAAAAAAAGCATCCCATCGTGGACAAAAAAAATCATACCAACCTCTATTAAATCAAATCATCGAAATAATTTACTTTTAGGAGACGAGAACCTACAGCTTAATACATTTATATAGGTGGTAGGTATACTACATATTTTCAAAACCACACGTTCCATAAAAGTGAACATAACATATCATTAGGTACGCCTTGTATCAAAGGTACGACAGAGGTACGTTTATGTCCCATTTATTATGTATATGTAACCTTTTCCCAGCAAACAGCCGCAAATTAAGACACTGGACTGTTACTGACAAACTTCAGATAGAAAAACCTAATAACATTTTGCCCGACCCGGGAATCGAACCCAGGACCGCAGCAGTAGCACCTGCGCCCACTGTACACGAGGCCGTGAAAATGTAAGTAGGTATTTGAGAACACATAGGAATTCCAGTGTCTAACTTAAGTGACCTGACTGCTTTCTTATGGCAATACAGCGTATAATCGCATCGCACCACATCCTTGGCTAACTCGGCGATATTTCCAATAAAGTATCGCTTTCTGCGAAAGAGATATTCATGGAATTTCATTCATTCCTCCTACCCGTGACGTAGTATGTACTCGCGCCGTATTAGAAACGTATAAAAAGGTTCTCTTGTGACGCAAGTACGTAACACCGATTGTCCTAAACGTGAATTCAACGGTGGGTCAATGGCCGTCTCCTGATCTAAAATAGCTAAGTGGTAAAAACTGTTACGGAACAAATTTAACATGACAGGGATTGTGGGTTAATCCTGTGTATTTATTTAGGTCGTTGTCGTTCGTTATTTATCTTCTATACATATCATGACAAAGTTGGTTGTCGTGTCTTCTAAACCACGCAACGGATTTTGATGCGGTTTTCACCATGCATAACGCATTATCAGCCTATTACTGCTGGACACAGGCTTCCTCTCTGTGAGAGTAGGCCGCAATCCACCACGCGGGCCCAGTTTAGGTTGGTAGATGGGTTTGTTACCATAATTTAGAGAATTTATTTCCTGCATATAATAAAGAAACTTCGATATTTTGTCAAGTTGTAAAAACCCTACTTTGCAATAAATAAATAAAAAAGGAACGCGATCTTCTTCATTTAGGTACTTGTTATATTCTGCTATCACTGACAAAATGAGCTATTTGACACGGTCAAAGATAAAATATGAAATCACATAGAAAATGATCGCTCGTCATAAAAACTTCCATCACCTTACAGAAATCAAATATTATTCAATTTGTAGAATTGGATTTAATGATAATAAGTATTCCATTTGATTTCAAAAATCTATGACCTCACATTTATATTTCAAATCACGAACAAATGCCGCATTTTGACAGTTCATAAAAAGTAACGTTATTGACTACCCTGTCAAATACCCAATATTTTACTAATTTAATTGTGACCTCCAAAACAATGCCAACAAACAAGTATTAGAGGCAAGGAAGACGCCAATCCTTAGTCAATAAGTGTAGTTGGTAATTGCTTGCCCGTATTATCTATAACACAAGGAGCTCTCTCTTATAAGTGGTTAGAGACGATTATTTGCTTTATGGTTGAAATATTATTTCGCACTGGCATACTAGACTTTTTTTTGTTTATGGAAGTTCGCAGTTCAACCAAGGGGGTTAACTGGGCATACTAGACCAAAACTACCACCGTTTAGAGTAGTAGGTAATATTTCTAAATAATGGTCCCCCAAGAGGCAGAAGCCAAGAAATATCCTTATACTTATATTAAAGCGAAAAGTCATTCACTCACTGATTAATAAGGAAATCCCAAAAACTGCTGAACGTACGAAGATGAAATTTGGCACAGACGTAGATTATGAGTAGGAGACGTCAGCTAAGAAAGGATTGTAGGAACCCCCCCCCCCCCGTAAAGGGGTGGAATAGGGGGTGGTAGTTTGTATGAAAAATGTTCAACACTGACACGGGCGCAGCCGCGGGCAGCAGTGAGTATTTCAATTTATTTTATGTTAAAGCAAAAGGGTATTATGAAAAACCCGGAAGCTTAGTGTTTGTTCGCCTTTGTTTTCTTCTTAGAATCGGAACAAAACATAAGTCCTGTTTTAAAAGCTTCTTTAACTCGGGCCAAAAGCTTTCTTATATGTACCTAGTTCTAATAAATAATTTTAATTTCGGAAGATAGGTCAGGGGTCCATAAGCAGTATAAAAACTCTGACACCAGGTTAGTCACTAACCACACGAAAAAGAAAGAAACAATTTCGGAAGTCGGTGGCAAAACCGAAAAACAAAACCAAAGACACCGCTTTTCTAAATTAAAAATGATTCTTCAATTTGTAGAGTCGATTGCTTTTTCGCTATCAATTTAAGGGCGGCCGTGCCTTGTCAAAAATGCCGATTTCAGGTACTCTTGTATCATCTTTCTGATAAGTAAAAAGGGGAATGAAGAAATGTACAGACGCCAGCACATCAACCTATACCAAACTGTAAAATTTTCCCAATAGAAAATGAACCTAATGCTTTTGTTACAAAGTTGAAACTCTATCAAAGTAATTAGGCAGATTAGGGTGGTCTCTGTACCCACCTATTGGCTCTCAAAGGTACGTACAATATTCACACATCTGCCAGCCGGCACGTATTGTTGATAAACACACCCGGCGCATTGATGACCGTCCATTAATTAGCACCGTCAACATAGGGATGGGACACACGCGGACGTAACACGGTTTTGGATTAACTGAACAAACATTCGAAAGTTATTTCATTGGCATCATCATCATTCTCCTGCCCTTTTACAGTAGGATTGATTTTAGATAAGTTTTCTGATTACCTATTTCTAATGCATTTACGTCAATCAATCTGCCCAGCCTTCTCCCAAGTATGTTGGAGTCGGCTTCTAGTCTAACTGGATGCAGCTGAATACCAGTATTTCAAATCGAGCGACTGCCTACCTGACCCCACAAACCAGTAACTGGGTAACACGCCTAGGTAAGGCTGGATGTCAGACTTTCGGGCTTCTGACGAACGTTACGACTGTCAAAGTTCCACAAATGACAGCCGGGACTAACGGCTTAATGTGTTTTCCGAGACAAGGAGGAGTCTCGTTATGTAAAGATGGTCACCCATCCACGGACCAACCCCGTCCAGTGTTGCTTAACCTGATAGATCGGCCCATAGGGCTGTTGTTACTTAGCCACGAGCTCCTACCTTCTACGTATACCTACATCACATCACGCCTGTATTTCTTTGACAGTTAGGCAGTGGTGTACCTATAGTACTTCCACATTTCGCCAGTTATGTTTTAGCCCCATGTAATAGCCAGCCTTTTGACATCAATCAGGCACAAATTCAGTCTCCGAACTGCTGTTGAGAAATTCCATCCAGCATTTTATAGCAGAAAAACAAGTTGTGCAATAAAATACCTTTTATTCTGAAATCTTTATGAATACAAGGAAAACTATCGAGATTGTATATTTTAACAACAACACTCATGAGTCATTTATTTAAATAGCAGATTTGTTTGTCTCAGAAAGCAACAACCAATCTATACTAATATTATAAAGCTGAAGAGTTTGATTGTTTGAACGCGCTAATCTCTGAACGTACTGGTCCGAATTGAAAAATTATTTTTGTGTTGGAAAAATTATTTATCGGGGAAGGCTAGGCTATGTAACATCACGCTACGACCAATAAGAGCCGAGCAGTGGTTGAAACCTCGCGGGAACAGCTAGTGATAAATAACATGTTATGAAATGCTACAATGTTCCATCTTATCTTGGACAATACAAATAAAATGATCATTTTGTAAACATCAGAGCTTTTTTACAGCATCAAAAGCTCTTCTGCCCGTCGTCCAAAACTACCTGTACCTTCCAAGACTTAAATGATCCAAACGGCAGAGCTGCCAGGCTGACGGTTAGACCAAATATAAGTCATCGGCACGAGAAGAAGAAGAAGAATATAATCATATACAAAATAAGGCATTGGCTCAGAATTACTCATCCTCAGAGCATACGCTCCGTCGCGTGACAGATCCGCATCTATGACCTGTTTGACTCCGCTATCGTTCTCCAGAATTGATTTATGATTTGACACATAATTATCCGGTGTTTACCGCTCTCTAATTGAACGCATTTTATGATGCCGCCTGCCTGATATCGATTGTAATAAAATTGTACTAATAGGCTTGGGATAAGAGGACTTTATTAAGCGAGAAGTAGAAAAAGGTTGATAGAGAATACTCGTATGTGTCTAAGACGGATTATAACAAAAAAGATTAGGAATATAGATTGACAGCCTTGATGGTCTAGTGATGGCATGCGATTCTGTTGAGCAAGAGACCCTGTGTTCGATTCCCAGGTCGTGCTAAGTATTATTGGGTTTTTTTCATCTGGAACCTCTCAGTAGCAGTCCGTCAAAAAAAGCTCTTTTTTTTGAGGTTGGGAAATCATCCAATTACTTTTCCCACTCTGGGTGGAGCGAAAGGGAGTGTCAGACTCTTACAGACTACACCTCTGCCTAACCCGTCGCAGATTACAGGCGTGATGTTATAAACTGACGGCGTTTGCGATTACGCGATGACAAATACTACCTACACGGATTTTTAAGGAGATTTAATTAACTGATACTCTGAAAAGTTATTGACCTTCCAATGATATTAGTTACAATCAAATAATCTGCTGAGCCTTTTCCCAACTATATTGGGGTCGGCTTCCAGTCTAACCGGCTGCAGCTGAATATCAGTATTTTACATGGAGCGACTGCCTAAATGTCCTATCTACCTCCACAACCCAGTAACTGGGTAATACGATACCCCTTGGTAAGACTGACTGTCAGATTTTCGGGCTTCTGACGACCTGTAACGACTTTCAAAGACGCACGAATGACAGCCGGGACCAACGGTGTTACATGCTTTCTGAGGCACGGAGGATATTAGTTACAATTTACATACATACCTAGGCTGCTTGTCAGTTCTTTTAAATCCAATGATTAATTCAAAAAGCGTTAGAAAAAAAAACTATGTATGAATTAACAAAAAATATAAGGAATTTCAGGACCGCTGTTACATAACAAGTGCTTGAAGTTCGTTGATGTGAAAATAATTCGTTTTACGAAGCCCGATGAGAAGGATCAAACAATGAGTTCTTCACTAATTAGGAATTAACTTTCAGGGTTGGAAACTGGGTTAAATCAATTTGTTTCAACATGTATTTTGCCCACGCATTACCTAATCAATCAATCAATCTGCCTAGCCTTTTCCCAACTATGTTACGGTCGACTTCCAGCCTAACCGGTTGCAGCTAAATACCAAAATTTTACATGAAGTAACTGCCTACCTGACCTCCACAACCCAGTAACTGGGTAATACGGTACCCCTTGGTCAGACTGTATGCCAGACTTACGGGCTTACGACGACCCGTAACGACTGTCAAAGATGCACAAATGACAGCCGGGACCAACGGCTTAAAGTGCTTTTCGAGGCACGGAGGAGTATCGGTACGTAAAGATGGTTACCCATCTACGGACCAACCCCGGCAACCGTAGCTTAACCTGATGGATCAATTCGTGCGGCTGTTATTACTTAGCCACTAGCTCCTCACATTACCTAATCAGTAACTAAAAATAAGCTGTTCCATACATAATGCTCGCATAACTCGTCAAAATGTAGGGAACAGCTGATTTTTTTTTCGCGATTTTAAGTATTCCCGTAGTAAAAGTGATCCCTTAAACTGTTGCCCATGAATTCAAATTCACCCTGTAAGGTATACCAAATTTCGCCAAACAAAAGCTATTTTTCATTACCTAAACCAAAAGTAAAGAAATGAATAAAGCCTATATTAAAATACTCCCTTCCATTAATAACTTGTCTCGTGAATTCTGGAGTGCGGCTAAATATAAACCCTAAAGGTTAAAGTAATTTGGTTCCGTATCACTCAGTCTCCAATAAATTGCGTATCCATCTTTATAGATTTTTGATAAGCCACCGTGCGAAGGAACATCAGATATGAGTATTTATTTTATTATCCTTTTACTTATTCGACACGGTTTTATTACAATTTTTTTCTCGAATTGGGAAACATTATAATAGTTTTTCTTTGTCTTCGATACGTCTTTGATAGTTTTCAACTTTATTACAAAAAAAAGTATAAGGTTGGTTTTCAATTGAACAAATTTGACAGTTTGGGATAGCTTGATGTGCTGACCTCTGGACAGTAAAATAGTAACAAAGTCAAAACTGTGCTTTGCATATTTTTGAAAAACGAATTGCTACATGGTCTGGCAACAAATCTGATGTCGAAAATATAGTTTTTAGATTTTTTTACTATTTGTCTGGATGAAATTTGGCACACGGATAGTTTATAAACTGGAGCAAGGCATAGGATACTTGTATCTTAATTCTAAAACTTCTTTTATTTATTTAATCCCGGTAGTACAGAGGCCAGCACATCAATTTACCACAATCTGTCAAATTTCTTTGATAGTATTTCAACTTTATTGCAAAGACATAAGGTTCATTTTTAATTGAGAAAATTTGACAGTTAGGGATAGCTTGATGTGCTGGCGTCTGTACGTTCCCGGGGTAAATTTTGTGACTTCCACGGGTGAAACCGCGAGCAAAAGCTAGTTTCTAACTTAATTTCCAGATAAGTAAACGTTATTAGCTTTCTAAACCACTTTTCAATGTAGGCTATTTCAATCACTGTTTTAATTCTTAACAGAAAGAGCACCACTTTAAATAATCGAAAGATATTTATTTGGTGAAAATGTAGGTGTACAGATAAAATGGATTGTTTTACTTTATAATAATATACCTAATATATATTAATAGTGTAGTGTGTGTCTATAATATATTGTTTGTATATGTCACCGTTAGTTTGTAAAGATCGTTAGATTACAATCTATCTAGCGAGATTGTAAACAATCGATAGATTGTGAACCGTATCATTATGATTGCAATTTGACTCATTATTCTTCGCTATATTGTAATCTACCGAAGTGAAACCGTTAAATTACAATCTGAATAAAAATCTCTTTTTTCCATATTTTTTTCTATATAATCTAGTCGTTTCTGGCACTCGCCGGCCGCTGCCGCGGCACCGCTCGCTTCGCTCGCTCGGCTCGTGCGTAGGTGGTCACAGTTTAACCTAACCTAACCATTTTTTTAAACGTCCTACATACACGGTTCACATTTTGACCGCTTCCCATCGATAGATTACAATCAAGCGAAAAATGATGCGTTAAATTGCAATCATAATGATACGGTTCACAATCTATCGATAGTTTACAATCTTACTAGATAGATTTAGATAGATTGTAATATAACGATGTTTACAATCTTACGGTGACATATATGAGGTGTTAAAAAATTAACTCTACGAATTTCGTGGGAGCATTGTACTCATCGTTACGAACAACTCTTGCTATTGGATCAACCCCAAAATCGCGAAAAAAACATGAGCTGTTACATACGTTTATGCACACGTGACTTATATAATGCTCCCACGAAATTTTTAGTGTTAATTTTTTAACATCTTATATTGAATGAATGCTGAACAGTTTTTCGTTATTTTTTCTATATTCTGGCCTCTTTCGATTAAATATATCTAGAACAAGTTTAGTTTTGCCATTATTATTCTTAACAGCCACTTTTTGGACTAATCAAGAACACAATTCTAATTCGGACTTCGTCCAAAACTTCTCGAAACAAACATGACCAAAATCTGAAATACCGTAACCAATTACCTAAAACTCATCAACAAACTACAGTACCCGGCCGCAAAAATGGCACTTCGAGTTAAGGCCAACGCACACTACCGACGGGCTGGGGACAGCATCGAGATGGATTTGGCGAGAAGCACCCCGCGGTATATCTTGTAGGAAATGCAGAGTGCACGGCGCGCTTGCACTTAACTATCTCCAGCGTATTCTATCTCGCATTCCGCCGCGGTATCCAACAGCACGCTTTTGAAATCCGCAGAATAAAATTCCCTTCGAAGCTCCGTGTTCAGTCTCTGAGCTTTAGAATCTACATCTTGTTACCATTACCTAAGTTAGAATTTACGTTGGTTTTAAAATATTCTACCCAGCCCATGTGCACTGACCTTTATAGTAAACTAGCTTCCACCCGCGTCTTCGCCCGCAAAATATGTCAACAAATTATACACATAAACATTCCTCCTGAATCACTCTATCTATTAAAAAAAAACCGCATCAAAATTTGTTGCGTGGTTTTAAAGATTTAAGCATACATAGGGATATAGGGACAGAGAAAGCGACTTTGTTTTATACTATGTAGTGAAGTTTGTCTGTGTATAGAGCATCATCTCTGACACTCGTGCCTGTGTGGCAGTATATTTCTACGGGTCACGTTAACCCCTAGCTACTGTCTAACCCTCTGGCCACTAAACAAACAGACTGACAATCCAAGTATTGACATAGGACAAACTACGTTACACGGCCAACTGCGTATGAACACTCACCCATATTACGTAGCAGCGTTGTCAGGCAGAGTCAAGCAATAGACAAGTCACATTAATGGGACAAGACAACGCTTATAAGATGCAGTAGTAAGAATAAACAAGACAGAAATATCTATCTTTTATCTACCTCTTTTGCTTTGTCTGACCCCAAGTTGTTGAAAACCAACAACTGGAGTCCAAAGAAACAGCTGTCTCAGTGAGGTTACCCGATTACATTAAGTAGTACCAGTTTTTTGGTAGTGACACAAATTTTCCTCAACTTATTCTTTTTTGTGTTCTTTCTGTGCGTCATGTTTTCCGCAAATCAAGCTTTTTTATCTTTCTTTGATATAGTTTACAAAGGCCTTTCAAAGACAATCGCTATCATCTCTTCTTATATGCTTCTTTCTGTGTGGTAAGTGCTTAACCTGGTGTCAGATTTTTCATGCTGCCCATGGGCCTCTGTCTTAGCTTCACATGCTGTTGAGAAATCTTTCAGATATGCTGGTTTCCTCACGATGTTTTCCTTCACCGATTTTTAAACAAGTGATAATTTATACGTACATGAATCCGTAAATTCAGAGGTGCGTGCCTTGGGATTGAACTCGAGACCTTTGGCGTGAGCATCGAATGTTAGTCCATTGAAATATTACAATTTCAGGACCGAATATTGCATTTTTTAGAGGACGCAATTTTATTTTTGGGGCATGTTTGGGGGTCAATAGAAGCTTAACCTCAAGTTTTGAGGTCGGCACCCTTGTCCCCCGGCCGCTATCTTGGAAGAGGGCTTCTTCTTCTTCTTCTTCGTGTGGTTAGTGACTAACCTGGTGACAGAGTTTTAATGCTGCCCATGGGCCTCTGACTTAGCATCACATGCTTTTGAGAAATATCTCTTAGACATCAACCCAGTAACTGGGCAATACGATACCCCTTGGTAAGACTGGCTGTCAGATTTTCGGGCTTCTGACATACGTATATGCTCATAGCTGATCTATACCAGACTCCATCTATTCGTCTGAACTTTACACTGACGCTAGTGGTCGTTAACCTTCGCGATGAGTTATGGCAATCAAATTCGCGTGCAGACACTTATATTGGCGCAATTATTGTGATGGACGAATGTCGGTGGCATATTTACACACTGGCCGCCATTAATGAGATGTTGTTATGTAACGTAACAATAAACTGTTTTTCTATTGAAGTAGAGCAACAAACTTTATTATTCTCTTCATCATCTTGGTGGAACCGGATGCAGCTGTATACAGTGTGTTAGATTAAACGAGGGACATTCTTTCAGGGGACTCATGAAAATGAACAACTTTGACTATGGAACTAATAACAAAAAAAAACAGCTGTCGCATAATTCGTCAAAATGTATGTGTATTTCAGAGTTGGTCCCATGGACAAAGTTGTTGATTTTCATGAGTACTATACAACCTGAAAGTATGTCCCTCGTTTAACCTAACACACTGTATTTAACATGTTATTTTACATAGAGCGACTGCCTATCTGACCTCCACAACCCAGTAACTGGGCAATACAATATCCCTTGGTAAGACTGGCTGTCAGATTTTCGGGCTTCTGACGACCCGTAACGTCTGTCGAAGATGCACAAATGACAGCCGGGACCAACGGCTTAACGTGCTTTCCGAGTCTTGGTATGTAAAGAAGGTCACCCATCCACGGTCAACCCCGGCAAGCGTAACGTAGCTTAACCTGGTGGATCGAACTGTGCGGCTGTTAGTACTTAGCCACTAGCTCCTCAGTACTTACTACGTACGATATTTTAAATGAATTTCGCGTTCAAGTAAAAATATCACAGTAACCTAAATTAACTCTATTTTTGGAATATAATAATGGATTTTTCTTTTCCTCACGACCCGAGAGTATATTTAACTGGGTTAGCTTTTAAAATATCAGCACGTGCAAAAGCATTTCCTTGGTACTCTCTGATTTCACAATATTGACCACACTTACTACTCAATCGAGTTTGTTTTCCAAACTCAGACTTGGCCGGTATTTTAGAGCATGTATATAAAATAACATTGACGTAATTGAAAACAAACTGGATGTTTGACTGACGCATAATATTCGACGCGAAAACTGCGTGTTTTGATCGTGGTTTATCTTATTTACCAACGTTAAATTTTAGTAGCCATAAATCAATTTATTTATAACTAATATTTTTCATAACATATGATTATGATATCTTATGTTGGGTAGGGAGATCTCATGTTTTGCAGTATTGGTAGACCGACTCTATGGGCGTCTATATCCTCATCATCATCACAGAACTGCCAGTCAAATCTGTAAAAATTTCACCGTGGAAACTTAGATGAAGTGAACTAGAACTGAGCTGCCATTCTTCGAGATTTTAGGAATTGACACTATTGATCGCTCACTCCACCTATAAGACCATGTGGTAGCCACGGACCAAAATCGATATGCATTTTGATTACAGTTTGTGACTACAAATATTTAATAGATTTAGAAGAAATATTGTTTTGCGATTTGAAAGATACTCCATATAGATTTCAACTTCATCGGTATTTTTTTTTTCTAAAAAAGAGCCCCAAAACTTTAAAGTTCGTTACACTGCATCGCTAAACCATAGAGAATTTCGAGCGGCCATTGTTGTTTACATCTTTGGCAAATTTTGAAACTCTGGATTATAAGTTTTCTGTTCTGTTTATCTATGGCAATAAAACCGATATCGACCATTCTGCCAATGTCTAGTGAATTGGAAAAGTAAGTGTGCGTTTAAGGAAAAAAAGAAATGAGAAAAAAAAATCCTAAGTTTTCACAGTTCAATTGATACAGAATAGCACTGCTGCTTTTTTTTTAAAAACAATCGCCGCACAACTTTGAAACTAACTTTAAATTGAGATCGAATGAACCAGAGTCATCTTTCTGCCAGCCTTCATGATATAAGGTTACTTTTTGCAGACAACCTTTACAGAGCTGTAGAGCGCTTACGCCGCCACGCCGTCAGCATTTCTCTAGCGTTTTATTAACTACGGTGCCGACCGTACTCGATAAAACACTTCTTTGTAACATATAAGTAGTGTAACTAGGTGCTGCCAGCGGCTTCATCCGCGTGGAGTTGGGTTATATCGCAATATCGGGAGATATTTTCGAGACAACAACTAGCCTATGTCCTTCCCCGGGATGCAATCTATCTCTCTGCCAAATTTTATCTAAATCCGTTCAGTGTTTTAGACGTCAAAAGGTGACAGACAGAGCTACTTCCGAATTTATAATATTAGTAAGGATTATTCAGGATCTTTTAGTATAAACATTTTTATAATATATGTTTTCTTCCAGCTGTCTATTGTCAACTGTTGTCTAAAAATCTATTCTTTTCTACATCTAAATCAATATTAGTCTCCAGTGTGTTTCACTTTATACTAATATTATAAAGAGTTTGTTTGTTTAAACGCGCTAATCTCTGGAACTACTGGTCCGAATTGAAAAAATATTTTTATGTTGGATAGTCCATTTATCGAGGAAGGCAACAGCAACAACGAGCAGGCATGTAACATCACGCTACGGCCAAAAGGAGCCGAGCAGCAGGTGAAACCGCGTAGAAGTAGCTAGTCTTATAATAAAGACGCGGAGGTTTTATTCTATTCTAAATTATATTTTGACCATGTAAATCACTGCTATTAGCAATTAAAACACATTTAAAAACATCATTGATGCATGAACGACCGCCTACCTTCTGGAGAGAGAAAATTAGGCGAAGGTTTCCGTGAGCAAGGCGAGAGGCTTTGCTGCGGGAAACCCTCACGTAATTTTCTATTCTATTATGTTCCGCTACCGTCATTACCCTCACAAAGACTGCCTTCCTTTGTACAGGTCGTCGTTGTAGGGGTCTCATCAGAAAACCATTTTTTCTCCGTTTGAAGTTAGGTACTGACGCTAGCACATAAAGCTATCCTAAACTGTCAGCTATCGTAAATGTTCCCAATTGAACTTGAACCTTATTCGTTTGTTATAAAGTTGTAAATCTATTAAAGCAATTTGACTGATTGGTGTAGCTTGATGTGATGTCTGACCATTAGGGAAACACCGAATACGCATGAATACGACGTGGTACTGGTTTTTATTATTTGATTGAGGTCAATTTGATTATTTTTATTGATTGATTATAAATAAATTGTATAAGATTCACAAAAGCAATTTTCCAAATAAAAAACCCGGCTAAGTGCGTCTCGGACCACGCACAATGGAGGATTTCCGTAGTTGGGTTGAACGTATCCCAAAAACAAGCTTAACATTGCTGTTACAAAACCTGTTCTCCCATCCATCGATATACGTCATGATCAATGCTCCAATCGCAAAAAAGTTTATATGTGATAAAACTACAAATTAACGATATACTGAGCTTTTTTTCCTTCACCTCTTGCCCAATTTCATGATTCTAGGTCAAAGAGTGATTTATTTGACACGGTTGGCGCAGTGGTTGAGCGATTGACTGCAGCGTAGCATGTCGTGGGTTCGATTCCCGCTAGGAACAGATATTCCGGGTCTGGGTGTTTGTCTAACAATAATTATGTAGGTATGTATTTACAAAAAAAAATGTATTTATGGAGTTTATCAGCCATGTCGTTACCATCATAACATAGTGCTTTTCATAAAAGTAGACACCCGAGGTGAGCAGACCGTAGATAGCGTTTTACGTGTTACACAATTTATCTCGTTATTGGTCGATTCGCACGATTTTTTGGCCAAAATGGGTGAATAGACACTTTAAAATTTTATTATTCTTCTGAAGACGACTAACATGAAATAAATTTATTTGTGGGCGAATCGAAAACTTCAGAAATGCTTAGGTAGTGAGCAATCGGCACTTAGGAATATACTATACTACACTATACTATACTTTAGGAATATTATGCAATATAGTTAAGAAAAAGTAAAATAGAAGCTTAATTTTATCAATTATTTTTGTCCAAATTTATATTTTATTCAGCAAAAAAAAATATGATTGCATTAAATTCAAAATGTGCCAATTGCTGAAAATATTCATATGTAGTATGAGAGTTGACGATTCGTCCACAAATAAATTAACTTCGTACAAAAATTTTAAAGTCTCGATTAGCCCGTTTCGTACGAGTAGGTAACTAAATTCGTGCGAATCGACCAATAAGGCAATTTACCAAAAGATCAGGCTCCACCACATATTGGCTTAACGTTATTTATCTATTTGATGCCACATCAACCGAAAACATTTTAAGGAAAAATGTTTTAGAGATTCCTTTTTTTTCTCAGAAACTTGCCAGATTGATATCACACTCGATGATCTTATTATTTCAAAGCTTTCAAAGGAAGTTCACTGAATTTATCCCTTTCAGTATTCATTAAACTCGCTATTTACATTTCTGTGAACGAGACGATTTTGAGTCAAAACCTTTGATAAAGTTTTTGACAAAAACAAATGAACGCTAAAATGGCTGCACGGATTTGTATCAAAGTTGGCACATGGGTAGGCCATGACCTGGATTAGGACACAGGATAGGTGTTTGTCAAGCCGTAGGCAAAAGTTAGTAGATACAATTTTATTTCAAATATTACAATTAATTAATTAAAATGGTATTTACAAATATAATCTAACACTAAAACTAAAAAGAATATAGGTACTATGTATATGTACATATGTAATAACTAACCAAAATATGGCGTCGAAAAATTTCTCCGCATCGCTGTCTATTGGTTATGTACCCAAGAGACTGGCGGCATTGCCACAATGTATGGCAATGCTAATCCTCTGGCCAAAGTAAAAAGATTTTTTTATTTAAATTATACCAGCCTAGTATTGTCCCACAGCAGGATCTGCCTCTTATCATACAGCAATCAAACATAGATTAACGCTCATACCTTAATCTATGGCCGTTAATCTGTTGATTGCTTTATTTGTCACATTCCCCTATATTCTTCAAGTTGCCTTTAACACAATGAGTGAAAGAAATTTAGTTTTAACAACTTAACCCAAAAGTCAATTTATTGTTTCTACGAAATATTGACTTGTAGACCTATTCAGTGAAAACCTTACCGTATCCACCAGCTCACTTCATATTTATTCAAATATGAAGTGAGCTGTCAGTCCCGAGATTCCTAGCGTCAGGTACGATGATAGTTTACTTCAGGCTCACTTTACCAAAATGTTCACGGTGAGAATTTGACAGAATAAGCCGGCTGCTTCTACCATAGTAAATACCTATTCAAACTAAACAAAATATCCAATAACTTCATATAAAACAGACTTCAATAGTTATATTACTTTCGTAACAAGAATAGTTCCCAATTTCCCACTGTCCTACTTCGCCAAGTTCCCGAATTCAGAATCATACAGCGTTCATGAATAAACGAGTCTGAACCACTAAATTCCGTTCGGTTCCTTGTTTTGTTTGTATGTAGGTAAATAATTAAACGAACTAGCTTTGTGTTTGCTATTTACAAAGCTAAGGTAGCAATTAACACTTGACCTATATATTTGATACATTCTTCTGTTTCCTTGATTGTGTGCGTGTGTATTTCAAAAATAGAAGCTTTGCCGATAGTGTTTTGTTTTGAAGCTACAATGTCCTTTAAAATAGAAGCTTTGCCGAAAGTGTTTTGTTTTAAAGCTACAATGTCCTTTAAAATAGAAGCTTTTCCGATAGTGTTTTGTTTTGAAGCAATAATGTCCTTTAGTGATGAATTTAAAACAACATGACGGCTGTAATCCCCGGAGGGTTAGGCAAAGGCGTAACTGTGGTATTCCCACATTTCGCCATGTAATAGGAGCGAGCCTATTGCCATCAAATTCAATCGCCGGGTTCTACTGAAAATTTTCTAATGGAAAATTCTGGTCCGATGGTATTTTTGTTGGGTTCCATACTAAAGGGTAAAACGGGATACTATTACTAAGACTCCGCTGTGTCCGTTTGTCTGTCCGTCTGTCACCAGGCTGTATCTCATGAACCGTGATAGTAAGACAATTGAAATTTTCATAGATGATGTATTTCTGTGGCCCATAAAACAACAAATACAAAAAAAAACTGAATAAAATAAAAAATTAAGTGGGCTCCAATACGCGCGTGCGCAGGCCGATGGGACTCCGCACTTATAGCGCACTGCATAGGCCTACACGCGAAAGCAAGTGCCTGAAATATTTTCGTTGTTTTGTTTTATTTTAATTTTCATTGTTATTACACTATTACTAACGTAGGCTAAGAACATTGTTACTAACAAGTTATGGAAGCAATTCAGAAATAAATTTTATTATTATTATACAACAGACATTATTTTTTTGCCGTTTTTATAGATCGAGACTCGCACTTGGCCGGTTTTCTATTTCAGTTACTCCCAAAAATATTTTGATAAATATCTCTTTTAGAGAGATCTTTATAAATCATTTTTTTCCATTGATGCGAACGAAATGATCTGTTTACCTCTATTTACTAACAAAAAATTGTTGGTACATAATATTTGTATGTTTCCAACAAAAATAACCCGGTAATAAAAAATATAATAGAACCTCGTTTGATCGCCATACGAATGAAAATAAGGTCATGTTTTCATTCTCGATCTCTACCAACAATAGCCTTTACCCAAATCTTTCTTCAGACGAGAATAAATACATAACCTGATTTGAATAAAAACTCTTTTTTGAAATCCTGATCAATACATTTAAAAAGATTTTTTTAATGCGCTTGCCAGCCAGTGATAATGTATAAGTACAAAGACGTACCTAGGTGGGACGAACCTACCCCACATTCGATATTCAAAAACGGCACAATGTCATACTATTAGATGACCCGTGGAAATAGGACGGCATGTCGTAATTATTGGAAGCGAAAAACAGACAAGATGAAAAAAACTTGGCTAATTGGCCAAGTTTTGACTTGCGTTGCGTGTATAACCTATGAAACTCCTTTTAATACCTACCATATCATTGCGTGCAGCACCGTTTTCATGATAGAAGTGGAACTTGATATAAAATAAAGAACAAGACAGATTTATATGTGAGAGACAAAGGGAGTTTGAGAGAGATCTTTCTATTCTCTCATGTAACGAAATGTGCCTAAACGTGACGCGTCCTTGAAATTTCACTCTCATTTCTCGTTCAATGATGGAATAGCCAGCCAAGAACTTTGGCTTTATCCATCGAGTCGAGCCTTTTTTGATCAAAACTTTATTCCAACAATATCAAAAACAAAATACTAATCGTCTTATTTGTCAATTCTGTAATAAGAATTTTATTTACGTCAAATAGACATGAGGCCTGGGTAAAAAAAAATAGTTTTTGTCCGTCAGTCAGATAATATAATAAATATAAGACTCGTATTGTTTGCTTTGTCATATTAATAAAATATGACTTAGATAAATCGCATTATAGTTGCGAAGTGGGGGCTTGCTACGTCACAAGTAATAAAATCTTTATGCCAAATTTTAACCCAACGTAATTTATTTATTTATTTATTTAAGATACATACACAACATAACAGAATGAAGTAATCATTGATTACATAGAAAATGGAAAAATACGTGTCCAATATTTTTTAATGACTTGGTTGACGGACTAAAAAATATTTAACCATCACCGCTTTTGAGGAACGACATTAAACTGACCGAATTTAGAACGAGTTTTGTATTGGGACGGTAGACATAAACTAATAATTCGTACCAAAGAGACAAGACTAAAGGACAATTGTCTACGGAATATCCGGTCTGACTCGTGGAAAATATAATAAAGACCTAAAAATATAGTAGAACAAAACGGGTAACCATTATGGCTTGTCTCTGGCCAGTCTCCGGCGTATTTCTTTGTGATGGCAGATCAGGTAGTTTAATTTTAATCAAACTCAAAGCATTTATTTCAATTAAAACATCATTTACAAGCACTTTATAATTATCGTTTATCAAACAGTCGTTGAGTTTGATTGAAATATTATTAGGTGTATTATGAGAAATAAATTGGAATAATTAAAACACAAAGTCAGAGGCGCGTGTTCTAGCAGAAGATAAAAGGCTAATATATTTAAATTATTGAATTGGTTCTTTTCATTGGTTGTTTTCTCTTCCACTCTTACATACGTTGTCATTTCTATCCATTTACATTCCTATTGTATGTATAATCGAAGAGATTTCTTCAGAAATAAGCATCACCTGTGTGCGTATTTATCTGTTCCTTTCTGCTTGTTTTTTTATATGGGTGTGCATAAATGATTAAATAAATGAATATATGAATAAATATACAGATAATTTTCAACAAACGATAGCTATTGACTTTGACTAGCAACAAGCCTGTAAGTATATTGTATCAAACCCCCTAGTCACACGTGTCCGTCTGTCTAACCCGTTTCCATCATGACTTCGAAATAACATAAACCGAAACAAATTTTATCGTTTTTCCCTTTTTTGTCTATCAATCCGAGTGAAAGTTTATTACAAAAAAACTGGCAACATTCCAAAACTTTGGGGCTTTGGGATTTTTCAAGTGGCAACATTATTGGGGAAAGTATCCCACGAGGTTAAGAAATTGACTTTAACTACGAACAAAAAAAATGCTGTCGGAAATAGGAAAGAAATAAAATTAAAAATAGTGCTGACGATTTTATTTAAAAAAAACAAAAACCGACTTCAAAAACCTAATAAACACTAAAAACTTAAAAATAATATTAAATCGAATAACTATAATCAAGAATTATTAACCTAAATAACCTTAGATACCTAACTTTAATCTACACTATATTTTACAACTTAACAGTTTTTGGAGTCGGTGCCAAGCCAAGTGCATCTAATATGACCATAAAATATTTTCCCTTAATTTTTACTACAATAGTTTACGAAAGTAAATTAATATCATATGATTAGGTACTGTTTTTTTTTACAAAGCTGTTAAAAATTTTAGTCAGTGCTCGATAGATGGCGTTGTACCGTTTTCAAAACAACTCTGTCTTCTTCAGTTGATATTCTGTTTTGTGTTGTAATTTTTTTTTCAGTTTGTTTTGTTTTTTTGCTGCTATTGTTCTTTTTTTTAGGTTAATATTTTGTGAGTGCAGGCTTGGCACCGACTCCAAAAATTTTTAAATTGTAAAATATAGTGTAGATTAAAGTTAGGTATCTAAAGTTATTTAGGTTAATAATTCTTGATTATAGTTATTCAATTTAAAATTATTTTTAAGTTTTTAGTGTTTATTAGGTTTTTGAAGTCGGTTTTTGATTTTTATTTAAAAAAAAAATACTTTCTAGTTTTTAGTTTAAGTTTGTACATAGTTCATAGTTTTGAAGTATCTTTTTCAATTTTAAATAGAAAGAAAATTCATTTTGTTTAATATGGGTAGGCCTACTAAACGCGCTGCTCAAATGAGACAACGCCGTTTGGAAGAAAGTAACGACGAAAGGGAAGAACGTTTAAAGAAAAGCAGGGAAAGAAATACTAGAAACATTTCAAACGAGAGTGATGAGCAACGAGCGTATAGACTTTCTCAGAAGAGAGCAAACACGAAATTATCAAGGTTTAATGAAAGTCCAGAAAGTCGTGCTCAGCGGCTCAGTTTGATTCGTGAACGATTATAAAACGAGACTCAAGAGCAACGTTCTCATCGTCTTGATTTAATTCATGAACGTTTGTCTCACGAGACCGAGGAGCACCGTGCTCATCGTGTCGGTTTAATTCATGAACGTTTGTCTCACGAGACCGAAGAGCAACGTGCTCGTCGTGTCAGTTTAATTCATGAACGCTTGTCTCACGAGATCGAGGAGCAACGTGCTCATCGTGTCGGTTTAATTCATGAACGCTTGTCTCACGAGACCGAGGAGCAACGTGCTCATCGTGTCGGTTTAATTCATGAACGCTTGTCTCACGAGACCGAGGAGCAACGTTCTCATCGTCTCGGTTTGATTCAGGAGCGCTTATCACACGAAACCGAGGAGCAAAGTTACCGTCGTCTACACGTGGAATACGAGCGTCTATCCAATGAATCTGCGGAATCCAGAGCGACTCGATTAGATATTATGCGACAAACTAGTCGTAATCGTAGGGAGGTACATCAGTAAATGATTTTGAACAGGCTATTAACATTTTCGCTGACATGCCATGCTATTTGTTATAAAGCTTACAGTACGTTAATACCCGAAGAATTGGTGCGTCTGGGTCAAATTGTAACATGCTCTCGCTGTCAAAACAATATAAGGAAACGAAAAATTTCACCAGCAGCTTTCTGGAATAAAATGACAGTCGTGACTATACCTCAGGAGCTAACTAATTTTCCAAAATTGGAAGAAGAATTTTTATGCCGTGTTGTGCCGTTTCTTAAAATAATGAAGATACAAAACCGTTTCTCTCAAGATTGGTTCAATGGACAAGTTACACATACACAACATATCTACGACTGTAAAAAAAATTTAGATGTAACAATGATAAATTACACCTTTACTGTATTATTGTTACAATTTTAAAGCGCCCTTAAAAGTTAACTGGCGTCATGTTATATTATGGTATGTCTTAAACTATGCATACACAAGCAATCGCAGCAATCGCGAGGCATGTGCTGTCGTTTTTTGAAGATTTCTATCGTCTATGGTTAGTCCATCACCTCCTGACCTGATGATCACGAGACCAAAATGGCAAACGCCCTTTCAAACATCATAATAATAAGTTACTAAATCAGTCGATGCCTTCTCCTTACTGTTAAGGAGTTGTACCTTCCATCATCAGCTCAGCTACATGAGGTGATAATTACCATACGCAAGTACTTAAATTACTTCATAAGATTGGCGAAAAACGATGTGTGGGCCCATAAAATTTGAGGGTTGCCCTCGATTTCTCCAGGATCCAATCATCAGATCTTAACTTGGTGACTATGGGACCACTTCAGAAGTATCTCCTTTCGAAGAAAAAAAGAATTTTGAAAATCGGTCCACAATTGGCGGAGTAATCGCGTAACAAACACACAAAAAAAAAAAAACATACCGTCGAATTGATAACCTCCTCCTTTTTTGAAGTCGGTTAATAAAACAATCCACTAGCCGAACTTTAGTTAAAACTACAAAACAATACGCCTTACGCTAAACCCGTGTCGATTAAACCTATATTTAGAAACCTATATTTAGAATATTGGTCCATTACATTATTTTCGTCCCTAGCAATTCCTCGCGCACATTCGGAGTTGCCAACAACATACATGCTTTACTCCATCTGAAAAGTACAAGGAAATTCCATTTAACTTTCGAACGTTGACTTAACAATATGCCTGTATTCCCGGAAGGTAGCCGAGGTAAGACAGGTATGTATACCTATAGCACTCAAACTTCGCCAGTTATGTTCGAGTGCCTTGTAATAAGGTTTAGCCCGGTTGATAGCAACAGACTCGCTCCCTAAAATGTGGGTGTAGGTACTATTGGTTGGGTAAGCGGGATTGTCCGAAACGGTTACCGCTACCCCGGCACATAAAGAGCTACGGAAGGAACATGGATGTGTTTTATTCAGTAAGAGTCTGACACTCCCTTCTGCTCCACCCAGAGCGGGAGAAGTCATTGGATGATTTCCCAACCTCAAAAAAAAAGGTACTATTGGTATATCTCTGCCCAAGCCTTCGAGGAAAGGCGTGATGTTATGTATTCTATATAAAGTCCGCTCCTACAGCGCAAGACCAGCTCAAGGTCAAAGACTTACCTGCCATTCACATGCTGTACTGGTAGACGTATTTGATTTCAGTTCGCTGAAGTGTCAAAGACTCCATTACGCGTGTGTCGACCGAACGATGACCGACGCTGATCATGGCTCACTCGTTTCTGCCGTGACTTTGTTTGCTCACGATGTTTTTCCTTCACCAATGTCAATAATGTTCTTGGTAAACTCAGAAAGTACCTACATATGAATTGAAAAAGACACATTGGTTACTCCGGATTTGAACTCACAACTTTCCTGCATAGAAGTCGAGGCTTTCACCACTGAGCCATCACGATTTGCTACTAACCAAGTAAAACCAACCTTTATCTACAATTAACCCCTCAAATGTCGTATGAAACCCATAGGTTCATAATAAAAATCCTCTCGTAATGACAGTATACATAACCGTATAAATCGTTGAGCTCTAATAAGCAACGGGTTCTAAAAGGCGAACATCTAATGGGTTAAAACGTTGAGTGACATGAACTTGCAATAAAATATAATTCGCATTGTGTCCTGAACTTATGATGAACTGAATTTGAGCTTTTAATAATGGTATTAATCAATCGCGTAGCCGGTACTTATGATCGGAATGAAGTCCAATGGTATTTGTAAATCAAACATAAACTCAAATCATTTATTTAAAATAAACCAATTACTTTTGACTGTAACTTTATTTTATATTGTGACAATAGTTTATAATCTAACACTAATATAATAATATTTACATTTAAAAGCTAAATATTCATAGTAATATTTACAGAAATAATAAGTAAAAACGCTTTTGACTTGTCAAGGGGTCGGTCAGTAAGAAAGATCAAGCTTGTTGCCTATTCCAAAAGCACCTATGGAGAAGAACGGGCAAGAAACTTCACGGACACTTTGAAGGGAGCTAAATGATCCAACAAATTTATTATGAAACTCAATAAGTGGTCACATTAATTCTTGGAACCGTTTTATTGGTCATTTACCGTAATTGATTTCGGTATTGAAGACAAAAACATAGTCCTACAAATGTATAAACCAAATATGGTTTAAATACTTTTTGGCCTATGTTTAGTTAACTAGTTAAATTCCGAGAAAAACCCAATTACCCTTTGCGCGACCTAGGAATCGGACCCGGGACCTCATGCTTACGACTCGCGCTTGCGACCACTAGACCAACCAGTTATATAAATTAATAAATATTAATCGCTTCAATAAAAGGTTCAATATACTAAGTTAATTTTTCCTTAATTGAAATTTGAAAGTCACATTAGATAATTCTATTCATAAAATACTTCTGTTGAAATAATAAATTTACTAACGAATTAAATTCAAAGATAAATAGCAACACAACTAAATGTCTTTTATTTTATATTTTTATGCGCAAACACGATCTTCAAAATGTGTTTCACATTTTAATATTATAATGTAGGTAGGTGGCAATGGCATCTACACTACAAAGTTATAGATGACATTAGAGTTGTTCAAGTGTGTTATCTAATTCGATGAAAAACTTCAAACAATTCAACAAGAGTAACCGCTCTTTTGTAAAGTAACATAACTTAAAGGCGCTAGGGTATTTTATACGTAATATAATATCCCCGAAAGGTAAGGCAGAAGAGTACGCATATTAGGTACCATAGATCCTAAGTGAAACCTCGTGGGATTGAGACCCTGGTTGGTTAGAATATAACTGATAGCATTCGACCTTTCAAAATGATAGAATAGTATGATAGGTTTAAAAAAAAAAAATAGGAGTCTGTTAGTAGCCGTGCTGCTTGACGCATGTATTCTTAGAAACCAGCGTGTTTCGATTTGTAGGATAGAAATCCCTACAACACGCTACACGACCTCTAACTGTGAGCTCCCGAAGTGAAGGTCTCTCTGGCCTTCACAGTCCCTACACCGACATTTTGACAGTCATGTTGAAGCCCTGTGTAATGCCGGGTGAGTCTATTGCTATCAACCGGGCACAAATCTAAATAACCGGCTTGCTAATGAGAAATCGTCTACGGAATAACACTATGTCCGATTCAGGAACTGGACCCAGGACCTCATGCTCAGTAGAAGCGCTTACGGCCACTAGACTAACGAAGCAGTCATGTTGATGGCATTTAAAATATTCTTGAAAAATCATATTTATGGTAGGTACATTTTTCAAAGCTATTCGTAGCGTTGTAAAACATACTGTGTGGTTGTGCTACAACCCAACAATGATTTTTTGGATGAGGTTGAATTAATATAAAATAATAATTACTGACCGAATCCGCTAAAAAAACTAGGAAAGCCAATTACTTAAAACAGATATTTAAAAAGAAATTAAAAAGTAAAATTTTATGGCATTCCATCATATTTTTGTCGCAAATGGCCAGTAGTGAATGAATAAGAATTGGTTACGTATTTAGTACTTACTAATTCCATAGTTCACTTCTATAAGGTGTTAAAAAATTAACTCTAAGAATTTCGTGGGAGCATTGTACTCATCGTAACGAACAACTTTTACTATGGGATGAACCCTGAAATCGCGAAAAAAATATGAGCTGTTCCATACATTTATGCACACGTAACTCAATAAAATGTATGGAACAGCTCATATTTTTTTCGCGATTTCAGGGTTCATCCCATAGTAAAAGTTGTTCGTTACGATGAGTACAATGCTCCCACGAAATTCTTAGAGTTAATTTTTTAACACCTTATATAGGTTATACAGGTAATATTTTAAAAGAAAAGTGTATCTGTCCCGACTACGTTAAATGCTCTAAGGTCCCGACACGATTTGTGTTTAGGTATTTAAAAATGATATTTTGATATTTAAAACAAACGATTCGTATTTTTAGTATTTGGATACTTTATGTAGATAAATGTGTTAGTTATGTATAAGGCAGGCATAACTGGCCAGATTAAGTCTGTAGTTTTTTTTTTGTAAAACTCACTTAAGTACCAACCAAAAATAAGAAAAAAGTATAACTTGATAGCATTCAATGTTTTTAACCTGTAAGAGCCAGAGTGAATGTTATATGAGGTCGAACATAAGTACGACTAAGTTTACACAAAATATGTAAAATTAAATTACGTTCAATAATATTTTAGTACTAAAAAAACCCGTCTTCATTTAATAGGTACTTAAGATTTGTTTAAATATGGAAACCTTCATTATATTTATCACAGATAACTAGATGTAGAGATAAAATCATAGATTCATAGCGTTATGTTAACATGTTTATTCATTCAATATGATTACTTCTGTAAAATAATATGGATCACAATTAGCTTAATATAACAACGATTGTTACAAAACGAACAGTTAAGTATTTTCAATTAATCCTATTACGCTTTATGGCATTTTTATGGAGGCCACTTTACGCAGACTGACCCAAATTGATTCAAGGGAAGTATGAACTTTTTAATAAAAAAACGGTCGCTTTTACCTTGAGGAAAAGTCAAAAAGGTTCTAATTCGACTGTAAAAAGGTTAAAGGTTTTTCGAATTAAAAAAATACTGTTCTTAGCAGGTATCCTTTTCCTACAATAAACTTTTATTTTAAAAAAAATCGTTTAATAATAAATATTTACTCAAATTAGTACAAAGTGTACTTTTTAAAATGTAGATAACATTATGAACTTTGAACAGCCAATCACATGCGAATAATCTTTTGCGCAGTTAGTATGAACGATTAATGTCACTATTATTATGCACATCAGTTTCGTTATCCATAAATATTTCGATTTTCAAATTTCGAAATAAGTTATATCGGATGAAATAATGATCAGCCATGACAGTGATGTCAACGATCTTAATAGAGAGCTATTTTTCTAATTGTTAATATTTTTTGATACATAACTTCTGTAAGTCCTTAGACAATTTTTGAAAAACCAAGAAAATACAGTTGGCAGTAAAAAAACATAATTACTATGAAGAAAAATAGTAAGTAAGTAAGTAAATTTTTATTTCTTTAAACATGGTGTACGTGTATGTGTAGGAAGAGATGGTGCATAAACCGTGATAATATTTATCAAACAGCACATTGTATTTAGCTGGTGTCGGTCAGTGGGTCGTCTTAGGGGCGGAGTTTTAGGAGTTGGATTATACGCTTAGGGGCACTATGGACAGCAAATTTCCAAAAAAATAAAAATATCTGGAATCTGTATTTTTTTTGCATTTTCGGGTTAAACTTGACCATAAAAACTAATTTGGTTCTGAGAAGTATGGCCCTACGACGCACCGCTTCCAAATTATGGGCCCCCAAATTTTATGTTATTTTATATAAAACGCTGTATATTTCCAAAATGGTAGCTCAGATGAAAATATTTTCAGAACCAAAATAGTTTTTATGGTCAAGGTTAATAAGGTTATGCAAGAAAAATGGACGAAATCTGTTAAAAAAAAAACTTCGAAGTCCTGCGCCCCTAAGAATACGCAAGCTGAGATCGGCCGATCGAGACTTAATATATTTTTAATTGTTTTTTTTTCTCTAAATATTTGTCGATTTTTTTATATCATGTCATGGTTTTCGATTAGAGCAACAATTTCTTTCATGAAAAGATTTTCATCTGAGCTACCATTTTGGAAATAAAGTGCGTTTTGTGTAAACCAGAACAACATTGAAAAGCTCGTAACTCGGAAACGGTGTGTGGGCCATGCTTCTCAGAAGCCAATTGGTTTTTATTGCTAAGGTCAATCTGATACTGCAATAAAATTGAATTATTCCGAAAATAAATATTTTTGTAAAATTTTCTGTCTTTGCGCCATAGCGCCCCTAAGGCTACACTCCGACCCTGGTGTCTTACAATGTTACAGTTTAATATAATTAAAGGCGCAACAGCGACCGGCTCGGGATAACAGAATAATTAACTTAGTTTGTGGTAACTTATGAGCGGAGTTCACGAATATATGGCAGCTATACTAGTAGTATATGTTTGGTATAATTTCCAATCACAAACTTTTGAACCACTCTGACGCCACACAGGTCTGACGGGAACTCCGTTCTTTAGTATTCAATTTCTGATTTTGATCATCTACTTTTGCTGTTGACTGTACATACCAAATTTACTTTTTTCTACTCAGATTTATGTTTTTGTTCTCCGAGAAAATAACAGTCTGGAAATGAGATTTCATATTCTATATTTCCTAGCATAATTTAGTCAGCACACTTATTAATAATTTATCAAAGTTGTCTAATTTCGAATCTATTTTATAATATGAATAAATCATAGTAGAAGTCTACCTATTTAACTACCCCAAATAATTTATTAATAAATAATTATGGGCGCCCGATATATGAAAGTTTATTTAGCAAGTAGATCGATAATTTATGATACCTAATGGCAACTTCAACTTCACTTTATAAAGCTGTTTTGTGACGAATCTATACGAATATTATAAAGCTGAAGAGTTTGTTTGTTTGAACGCGCTAATCTCTGGAACTACTGGTCCGAATTGAAATTCTTTTTGGGTTGGATAGTCCATTTGTTGAGGAAGGCAACAACAACACGTAACATCACGTTACGACCAATAGGAGCCGAGCAGTGGGTGAAACCTTGTACCCTTGTGGAGTAACTTTGTACACCAAGTGTACAAAGTTACTGAATCAAGGTTAGATATAAATAGTTTAGGGGATAGCGGGTTTGCCTGCATTACTCCCCCTATTATTTTTATAGTAGTTATGTATCTTCCGTTCTACATATATTAAACTAGAAAGAAAAGAAAGAAAGAAAAAACGTTTATTCTGCACAGACAAACAAAACGCACTTTTCTAAAAACAAAATTGCTTAGTAACTAAATACACCCGTGCAACCGGCTAAAAAACCTCGTATTCAGAGTCACGATTCACGATTGACAATCTGTATCTCGGCCATGGACAATGGATGGACCACTGACACTTAGTGTCTGTAACATGAAACTTATCAACAAAAACTAGAATAACAAAACTAAAAAGTTATTTTTAGAATAAAAACATAAAAAATGCACGAGAAACTAAACTGCCGATTGCAGAGTGATAACTACTATTTACTGGTTTTTTTTTTAAACTCTACTAGGTACTGCTTTTTCTATCGATGGGAATCGTCGCGAAGCTGGACGCGTTCAAGAGCAGTCACTGTCATAATTATTGTAAGGGAATATTGACACTGACAGTTGTAGAACGAGGTTTAGATGTGCTGATCGCGTTCAGTGTCATTGGTGAAATTGGTCCTTGCCTTGTGTTCCCGTCATGTCTCTCTTTGTTTTTTTCTCTATCTAATTCGAAAGCGTTTCCCTAACACCTAGTCGCGACGATTTATCCTAAAAGCTCTGCCAACTACAAACGAATAAACAGACTTCCTAGTTTCATCATAACAAGGGAAGTAATAAAAATTACTATCACACGTATTTGTAAAGATTATTATTTTTAATAACATCATTAGAAAACAAATTTGTTTATAATCTATGAAATATGCGTACCTACAACGTAACATTACGTTTTTAATATTGTACGAGACGGAACTAAAATTTTATTGGATTACGCTAGAGTAATGAAACTAACCTAAAGTAATATTTTTGTATAAAATAATTTCTATTTGCTTCTCCGTATAGATGTTTAAATGTTTAATCTGCTTTCTCAAGGAATCATGATCGTCTCAGAAGCATTTTCCCAATATGACTGTAAATACTAATGTGTGGTGGAACTGGGCTTAAGGAAATGACGATTTTGTATTTAAAATTGTCACACGCACAGACCCCCCCACCCCCCACGTAAACAAACACATACAAAGAACTAGTAAGCTATTTGCGTACTAGCAAATATCATAACAGTGCAGACCTTTTTACCAAAAATATATTCCACCACAAATTCTATAGATACAGCATGTGGGTCGGCTTGTCAGATATTGTTCAAATTGATCGGTAATGGGACTTAAAACGGTCATGATACACCCTTTTACCGGCGGCGGCATACACGGGATTTATTTAATATCGTTATGTTGCTATTGAACTGAAAAATAACTATCCGGAACATTAACAGCAAAGTGGCTAAAAAGTATATCACGGTTAACCCCAAAACTGCAAGTCGTTTGGAAGCTTTTAAAGTTAAACTCAATAGTAAATTACCGGTGGAGTCTAGTCATGCTGAGCATACTCATCCATATGATGACTTTTTTAATATGTACTGTAAAGAATTTAATTCCACCTTTATTCCCAAGACTATCTCGGTGAATAGTAGCGCATCTTTTAGTGACTGGGCTACCACTGGTATTCATAGAAGTAGAACACGCCTTTATGAGTTATACAAAGAAAGGACTTTTGTAAATACTGCTGAATTTAATTTATATGTTAGAAATTACTCAAAATTATTTAAAAAGGTTTGTTGCGTAGCCAAGTCGCGTTATCTTAGTGCGAAGATTAAAAACAGTAGTAATGTAATTAAAACGACTTGGAACATTATTAATAGTGAAACGGGAAAGTCTAGTAACCGACATTCTGACTACAGCTTGTCTGTTAATGGCAACATAATTAAATCAGACTTACAAGTCGCCGCGGCCTTTGAAAAGTTCTTTTCGGATATTCCCGTTTCAACTACTAAATCCTTAAACTCATCACCTTCTGTTGCTGAGTCTTTACTTAAGGAACATGTTAATATTTGCGATATGGAATTTCATTTTGAGCATATACTTGTAGAGACATAAAAAAAACCTTTCACACTTTAAATGTAAAAGACTGCAGATTTGTGGGGTAATTCTGTAGAAGTGGCTAAGTCTGTTATTGACATTGTAGCACCTAATTTAGCTCTTATCTTTAATAATTGTATCGACTGTGGGGAGTTTCCTGACCTAATGAAAAATAATAAAGTAATACCTTTGTTTAAATCAGGTAGTACATCAGACCCCACTAACTATAGACCTATTTCAATACTACCTACCTTCAGTAAAATATTTGAGAAATTAATTCTAGAGCAATTACAAAGATTTTTTAACAAACATAAATTATTACACACCAAACAGTTCGGGTTTACAAGGGGTCGTTCAACTACCGATGCCGGTGTTGAACTTTTAGGACATATTTACAATGCATGGGAAGATAAATGCGACGCCTTGGGGATTTATTGTGATTTGTCTAAGGCCTTCGATTGCGTTCTTCATGAAACATTAATCAGGAAACTCCGCCATTACGGGATCCGAAGCACCGCTCTGGATCTTCTTACTTCGTACTTGAGTATTAATTATAATAGAATTCAGAGCGTTGACGTTAATGGAAAAAGATCTCCCGGATCTATAGTAACAATGGGAGTCCCACAGAGCTCGATTCTTGGCCCTTTTTTGTTTCTTATTTATATTAACGATTTGCCTTACCTCATAAAAAATAGTCATGATATAGTGTTATTTGCAGATGACACTTCACTTTTGTTTAAACTTAAACGTCAGCAGCCGGCTACTGACGATGTAAATAGCGCTATCGCAACGGTAGTTCATTGGTTTAATGTTAATAACTTACTTCTTAATGAAAAAAAAACCAAATGTATTAAGTTTACGCTACCCCACGTTAGACAGGTGGAAACCAAAGTGTTGGTAAAGGGCGAAGAATTGAATCCTGAAGATACCACAGTATTCTTGGGCTTAACTTTGGATGCTAAGCTTCAGTGGGGGCCACATATAGATAAATTGTCAAAAAAACTAAGCTCCACAGCATACGCTGTTACGCACTTAGGGCTTGTTTCACGATCACCGAGTAGGTAGCCAAAACTCGCGAAAAAATTCAAAAAGGAACAGGTTTTGTATGAATTTATCTACCAAGTGTGTTAAGGTGAATTTTGCCAAAGGTGATGGTTTTATACAGGCCCTAGGTATGTTGAATTTGTATTTTTTTTTGTTTTTAAGTTTTTTTTCTTCCACTGCTTCACAAAATGAAAGTTAGGTAAGTTACTTCTAAATTGAATAGTAGTACAAGAGCATGAACGATTATTTGAGAAATTCGATTCTATAATTTTATTTTACAAAGCCATTGTGGTCTACCGCTGACCACAATGGCCTTGTAAATTAAAATTAGCCGTTGGTCCCGATTCTCATTCGTGGATCTTTGACAGTCGTCCGAAGATCGAAAGTAGGACAGCCAGTCATGCCAAGGGTTATCGTATTACTCAGTTACTGGGTTGTGGCCATCAGATAGGCAGTCGCTCCATGTAAAATACTAGTATTCAGCTGCATTCGGGTAGATTGGAAGCTAACCCCAACATAATTAGAAATTGCAGATTGATTGAACGCTATTGTCGTCAACAAGTGCCTACACGCTTTTGAGAAATCCATTGTAAATACTCCGGCTTAAACACAATCCCTTATTTCAACAATTGACGATCGTTGCTCGATTTTTATTGTACTGCGAATAAAACTTGGTGCAAAATAAACATGTTGTTTCATTTTCAGGTACGTTGAGTAAAGCTTTAACACGAGTGCAAAAAAATAAGGTTGTAAATGGATACGACGATAAAAATACAAGCCAATAATGTGATATCGCGGGTTCTATTAGACATACATTTACTAGCGGATGAATAAACAAATAAATACAATATACATGAAACAAAATCTAAAATAAGTGTGTTGTGCTTATAAACTAAAGCTAACTCCTTTGTACAATTAGAGAAATGAATTGTTCAGCAAATGTACAGACGCCAGAGCACTGACCACTGTTTCCAGTAGAAAATGAACCATATATTTTTGTAATAAAGTTGAAAAACTATCAAAGAAATTTGACAGATTAGGGTAACTTGATGTGCTGGCCTCTGTACACACTGTGTCAATTAGCCGTATAACAATCGTTTCATACACCTGTCCAAGAATAACAGTTGTGATTCGAATATACGGACAATTTAAATTGGTAGGTAATCCTTGTCTTTACGTAAGTTTTGAGGTAATTTGAGCACTGTATCAGCAATGCTACGGACAGTCACCATGAAGTTTTATTTTCATTCATTAATATTTCAAGTAGAAGTAAACCACATGACAGACGATTATTTGGATGGTTTTCTACACCATTGTATTGAATTCGCTAGACACACACATGTACTTTACCACTGCACTACAATATACGTTATCATTATTCGATTGAATGAAATCTTTAAAGATGATCATATGTCATAGAGGTGGGGTCGATCCATCCAGGTTAAGCTACGCTTGCCGGGGTTGGCCGTGGATGGGTGACCATCTTTACATAACGAGACTCCTCCGTTCCTCGGAAAGCACGTTAAGCCGTTGGTCCCGGCTGTCATTTGTTCATCTTTGACAGTCGTTACGGGTCGTCAGAAACCCGAAAATCTTATAGCCAGTCTTACCAATGGGTATCGTATTGCCCATGTAGTCACTGGGTTGTGGCAGTCAGATAGGCAGTCGCTCCATGTAAAATACTGGTATTCAGCTGCATCCGGTTAGACTGGAAGCTGACCCCAACATAGTTGGGAAAAGGCTAGGCAGATGATGAGGTCATAGAGGTCTCGAGTTCGAACCCAAGGCACGTATAAAAACTCAGACACCCGGTTAGTCACTAACCACACGAAAAGAAGACTATTAAAGATGATAAAAATAAAAATATGGCGATCACATCACGTTCTATCATTTACGGGGATTGCTTACTAATAGCTCACTAATTGCTTAGAAACTATATGTTATTCTGTACCGCTAGCCAGTAAGAACGCCATTCCTATTCACGACCACCGTTCCCCTAAATGAATAAATAACTATTACGAAACTATGTATTAGATAACAAACCATGTGCCCGATGGCGTTTCTCATTGGCAAAAATGTCGAACTTCGATACAAACTTTCGTTCCCTGCTGTAAGTTGGCTTCAGCCCTGGTGGTTGAGGGACACGGGATGGTTTTTCAAAAATCTTTCCTTACTGCGCGCTATTTTTATTAAGGAATGTTATGTATGATTTCTTTTCATGATTCTATACCAGCTAGAGAAGAGCTAACCGCACGCCGCTTAAGATTTGCGTGGTCAGTTTAGTGGATGAATTTCAGATTATTATAAAGTAGGTTCTGCGACGGGGATGAATTTTTTGATGCCCTATGTGCTTTTTACCTTCTTTAACAATCAATTTAGCATAAATTATTAAACTTAATATTTACATACCTAAAAAATTATTAATAACTATGTACAAGTATATAACAGGAGGGAAAAAATAAATAAATATAACTCAAAGGGCATCAAAAAATTCGTCCACATCGCTGTCAACAGGAAAAGTTCCCAAAAGGCTGGCAGCATTGCCACGTTGTATGGCAATGCTGATTCTTTGACCGAAAAATAGGCCAGCCCTCTGGTCACGTGAAGAGTCGACCAATCGCTTGGCGATGTCTCGATAAACATAGTGGGTACTCGGACCCCATGGGCCTAGTGTTTCAACCCCAAACGGCTCGAATATATAACTTCCAATAAGGTTGTTATACTTGCGCCGTTTGAGGTTTTCTGCATCTGCAGCAGCTGCCCCAGCACAACCCGCCGTGCAAGGAAGATGGGATGGCGCAAGGTGTCGACACACGTTGCATCCCACACCAACGGCCTACCTACCTTCCAAGGCATTAGCGTCATTTCATCTGGTCTCTTCCCATCGTCGCGTGCCAAGCCTTTGGGTTCTAAAACAGCTGGCACCCCGGCGGTGACAAGAGCACGACGGATTATGTCATTAATGCTGGCGTGCCGTGCTAACCGGCCTGCGCTTTTACTACTTTTACCACTTGTACATAAAAGATATATTTTTTAGTTTTATGTTGTATATTATATTGTATTTAGATTTGTGTAAAGAGCATTTGTGTAATAGTCAGATATGAATAGTATAGTAAATTCTATAATTTCAGCAATAACCTATAAAGTCAAATCATTTTGGCACATAAAAGGCGTTCGTTGAACGTAAAAATTTAAAGAAATTTAGAACTGCAGTGTGATTCTGTAAGACCACGTTCTAAACTTCGAATCTGAATCCGCAGTGAGTTTCTAGATTGGCATTCTAAAAACTCGGTTGATAACTCGAATTTACACTAGCGCTACCCTTGCGAGTGTGTCAGCGAGTTGAACTAAATTTACCGTGAGATTTTGACAGATAAAGTATGAGATGACGTAAGAAGTGGCATTCTGTAAGGTAATTCCACCATCACTTCGGAGCGCACTTCGCACTCGAACTCGGTTCAGAGTGTCAAATAAAAAGTATCTATTTTACGAGTGAAACTAGAAGAAATCCTATTTATATAGTGCTAAAATAATATTTTTATGTCACAGTGTTATCAATTAGTACAAAAACTATATAATTTGTGTTAAAAATACTTTTTGGGCGTTTGTGTGAAGTGAATAGGTACTTGAGAAATAACGATGGCAAGAATGTTTTTGTGTAAATCTTTATTAGAAGAGGCTCATGCTTTGGATAAACAAGAAAATCATCGTCGACGTCGAATCTAACCAAATTCGAAGTTTATCTTTATTGACCCGAGATGACGACTTTGTGAGCGTACCTAGGTATATAGATTGTCAAAGGAACTAATTGACCAACTAGTGTATGAGTTACTGCCTCTGATAAACCCCACAAAACGTCGAGGCAAAGGACTTTCAACTCGTGTAAAAGTAAGTGCTCATTTTACTAAATATAAAGTTACTTTTGTAAATATTTACACAGTTTATAGCTGATAGATTTGCAACCAAGCACACCAACATAATTTATCACATACCTAACTCATGAAAAAGCTTCATAATAAGGAGTTTGTTTCCCTGTGAGATATGTTTTCATGTTAGTCTAAGGACCCTATTTGAATAGTTATAATATCGGTACTTGGTATGATTATTATGCTTGTAAATAAGCAATTATGTTTTTGACTAGGTCTAGATTACTTAATTTTTTTATTTATTAATTGTTTACAGTTACTATTGGCAGTTGTCAGAAAATAATAAAAGAAAATATGAACATATTTATTGCAGCCATCAGCATCTCGTTGCATATATGAAGTAGTGGAAGCTCTTAACAATCCGGCAATTCGGTCCGGTTCCCTCAAAATATACAAGAAAGACAAATGTTAAAAGAAAGGTTAGTAGGTATATTATAATTAAAGTGATTCTTTGATTTTTACATTTTTATGAAAATTATTAATGTTAGTGGTTCTACAAAAAGTTTGGCTTTCCAGCAGCTTTTGGGTTTGTTGATGGCACCCTGGTGGCATTGAAAAAACCAGAAGAGAATAAAGAACGTTTCTACTGCCGTAAAGGTTACCATGCAAGAAATGTGCAACTGGTAAAATGGATTTCAACATTGTAATCTATTACTATTAGGTATTCAATTAGTCTTCTTAATATTTTATTTTATTTTTTTCAGATAACAGATGCAGATCTAAATATTTTAAATGTGGATCCAACATATGGTGCAGCTACTCATGATAGCTTTATTTCTAACTATGGTGTTATAAAACCTCACTTGAGGCATTAACAAATGCCGGTGAAAAAGTTGTTTTGCTCGGTTATATTTATTTTCTAAAAATGAAGCTATGCTTAACGTGAGAGCAGCAGTGCACTTCAGACACTTAAGCTGTGAAAGATGAATTAGAATATTTTAAACAAAGTTATTTTTAATAAGACCAACTCTCGTTTTTGTAAATAGATAAATATAAAAGAGGGAGGTATAAGTTTTCTTTAGCCATTTCTTTCTTAGAGAGGCCTCCCAATTTGTGAAATGGTGGTACATTCAATAGATTTATATTTTTAGCACATTGGGAAATCTATAGAAACAAACCAAATCCTAACTAATCACCAATGGACTTTCAATAAAACTGCTCTAGTATCAGTTTAAAAATGTTTTATTTATTATACAGGGTTATTTATAAAACACCAGAAACCTCTTAAGAGGTCATTGTACTCATCATTATGAACAACTTTTACTATGGGACCAAACCTAAAATCGCGAAAAAAAATCAGCTGTTCCTTACATTTTGACGAGTTATATGAACATAAATGTAGGGAACAGCTGAATTTTTTTCGCGATTTCAGGTTTGGTCCCATTGTAAAAGTTGTTCATAATGATGAGTACAATGACCTCTTAAGAGGTTTCTGGTGTTTTACAAATAACCCTGTATATTATACTAACTTCTATTTTTACACCCTATCTTTATTCTTAGCCTCTGCCAATGCTTGCAGCCCTTTCCCCACTGCAGCCACAGCTTCAGCTAAAATTCGATCTGTTTCCCTCCAGAAAGGACTGCAGGATTTGTGCATACAGTTGTATTTTCAGCTGCTGTTCTTCCACCCTTAGGAATCTTTCTGTAGTGGTGGAGAATTCTTCGCCGTTGAGACGGTGGAGGAGCAGCAACTGAAGACGAGTGACGTGATGCTGAAAAAAGAACCCAGATTACTACTTTTCCGTCTCTGTATATATTGGAAATAGCTTTGTTCGTAAAAAATAATCCAGACCTATTTCAGAAATTGTCACTGCAACCAAAACAAACCCAGTACGGTCTCAGTATGTCAATGAATTGAGTCAAGTAAAATGTAAAACCTCATTAATGAAAAAAAGCTTTTTTGGTATTGCGCCACGCATTTTCAATAAATTACCTAATTATATTAAAAATATGACTGTTTTAAAATTTAAGAAGACACTTAAACATATTTTGACTGAAAAATGTTACTACACAATTGACGACTTCCTGAATGATAAGTCACTAACTAATTGACATACTTCTTTTTTTCTTTTTGACATTATGCCATTTGACATTATTATTATTTTTGCATTGTTTCAATAGTTCAATTTATTTTGAGTTGGAAGTTAACTTTCTTTTAATTTGACATAATATGTAACTGTTCCATTTGACATTATTTTGTTTCGATTTGACATTACTAGTATTATTTTAGCATTTTGTTTTTTTTTATGTCAATATTTAATTTATTTTAATTTGAAATGTAATATTATTTGCATGCCCATGTGACAGTAGAATATGGAGGACCTATTTTATATGAAACACCTGTACAAATTACCCATGTTTGCAAATGAATAAATGATTATGATTATGATGCGTAAATAAAAAATCTTAAATAGCAGCTTTCCATTGTCATTCGTTTGAAAAATGAAGTTATGGTAGTTATTTTTATTTTGTACTTACAAACGGAACCAGCACCTCGACCAGCACGAACCATATTTGTCCAAGAGCGGCGAGAAGGGAAGCAAGTGGCTTGGCGTGACGTGAAGCTAAAAATATAAATATGTAGGTACATACATGAAGGTTCTCTAATCTCAAGTTCTTTCCGAAATCAAATAAGTATACAATAAAAGTACAAATCAACTCGAGATGTATCAGTTTATGAACTGAGTTCATCATTGAGCATGAGCAAAGCAACATAATATCGTCATCATAACATTGTAAAATTAACAATAACATTAAATTTATGAAACCAAGGAGCACACTTCAAACCAAGATTCGTCGCACATTCTAAGTGGTTTGCTTTGAGGAATGTTAAGTGGTTCTAACTAACATGTAGTAAAAAAAAGTGATCCTAACCTTGGTCCACTGTTTGTAATTGTTGATTGTGCCACCTTAACTATTTTGGCGCACGGCTAGTTCCTCCTACTGGCGTCGACTTCGCTCTCTGGCATTTTGAGTTCTCAAGAAAGCCTTCGCCATGCCAGGGTTTCTTTCCATAAAGTCTACCAGAGTTTCAACCTGAGCCGACGATAGGTGAGAAAAACGTGTCTCATTTGACCTGGAACATTATTGTTGTATTAGAAAACAAAAGAAATGCCTATGTACTATTTTAATTAATATCATTTTTAAACTTTACAACACAAATATAAACTTACTTCATGAATATCTCACAATTATTTTCGGCACTGAACGATCCAATCAAACGTAAACAAAACAACTCAAGCGCAACGCATTGTTTAAATATTGTCCACAGATTACTTTTTAAATTTTTCTGTTTTTTTACTTATTAGTTGCCTCAAATTCCTTAAAATAAGAAATTTTCAATTTAAACATCATATTAGCTAAAATTTTGTGCCAAAAACTCAACAAATGTGTCAAAAAACTAAAGTCGATAAATCTCGACTTACATTTTGTTGAGTGTGGCAGGCACTAGTACAATACTGTTCGCTACGAGACTCACTTCACTTCGCTTGTGACTAGGTGACGCTTACAGAATGCAAAATCAAGGTCATTTTAAACCGTAAGCGAAGTGAGAGCGAATACCGAAGGGAGATGCGAGTTGTTGTTTGAATTTTACAGAATCGACGTACTGTATCTGGGTGCTCCTTCCAAAGGGTACATATAGTATCGTATGGAATATGAAGAATCTCCACCGTTACTCTTTCAAAAAGTTTTAAAATATAGTTGTACCTATACAAGTACATTAATTATGTAATTATAATATATAAATACGATGCACCTAGAAAAACTACTGTACTACAAACTGTAAAATAACAACAGGTACTTAAATTAACTAAGTATTTTTTGACATATTTAAAAACATTTTAAAAATAGACGGGTAGTAATAGGTTTTTCTAATATTTTAACAAGTAATAGAATGTAAAACGCGCGCGCGCGTTACTTCGCATCACATAATACCAATTGTTTGGTTATTGGTTGGACTAGCTTGTTCTTAGGTTTTTTTTCCAAATGGTTGACAAATGCGAGGGATTTGACGGGTGGTTGGTTTAACTACTGATCAAACAGCTCGCTCTGACTTTGCCTAAGTTTGCTTGGAGCTTGAATGAATATCCTCATTGTTAAATTAATTTGTGGATAACGGTGCTGGTTGTGCGATTACTTAATTAATTTGTAAAATAACCTAAATATTAAGCATTATTGTGCAACTGTTTGTTATCCTGAAGAAATAAAAATAAATAAATTAAACCAATGTCATGAAAATAATAAATTACATTAGCAAACTATAAATGTCCTTAGAAGCAGGACCAGCATGTAACAAATAAAATGTCTTCCAGCAACAAGTCACCTAAACATCATAAACAAACAAAACTCTTTTGATTTTAAGAACACTGATGCCTCAAGAAATTTTCAATCATGATAATCCATGGCCTCATTATCTTAAAAATATTATACAACAAAAGGTCCCTGAAGACATCCCTTTTGAAAGGGTAACTTTTGTTATATCCTGAATATTATGAGGATTCATAATAAACTTGACTATATGGACGGACATGTTTCGTTCTTCACAAAAGGCCTTTCTGCATACCAATATCGTGTCATGTCATGATATTTTTAAAGGCCCATTGTCCTTTTGAACGCTATTGTCACATATACCTGACAAGCAAGCGCATGCCCTGAACGCCAACGACACAAATATGTGAGAAGGCGGTGCGCTAATAACACGAAATAAACAATTAAATCATTAATTGTGTGTGTTTTATATTCATGATAACAAGAAGAAATAAATTTGGTGCTTGGCGTGGAGGGCACGTGTGAGCGTACGTTCCTGCTCTGGCGTTCAAAAGGTTAAAAAAAATTGTTTGTCTGTAGATATCGGAACCACTTTAACACGTCATATTAAAAAATATAAATTTTATTAAATTAGCTAGATGGATTCGGTGTTTCCCATCTGACTATTTCGAAAGGTCGAAACAAACTGAGAGGTCACAGTATCTTTAAATTTCAGACATCTCAGTCTTGATCAGATCATGTGAAGACTAGGTAGTTCCGTCGCTTCTATGATCTTTTATGTCTTTAGTAGTAGTTGTCAGTAATAAATGTAGGTAGCTCAATTGAGCAGTTAGGGTACATTTCCACCAGAGATGTGCGCCGATGCATAGTGGCGAATGTGCGAAAAACTAACCAATAACAACACTAGCTTAGCTCAAGTAATTCGATTGGTGGATTTTTCCGTACACACCGCGCCTAGGTACCATATCTCTGGTGGATGCCGCAAGACGACTCAACGACGACGCTACTTCTACAAAACTAAAGTGTTGCAAACTCAAATCACCAATGAATAGCGTTAGTAAATTGTTTATGATTGGTTACCTACGTCGTTTGTTTACAGAACCACAGCACGCCATCTTAATTCCAAAATTTTAGGCTTCCTGTCTTTTTTAGAGCAGAACAAAGTAGGTTCCTAATAGTAAACGTCTAGGTTCATCTTTCTGACTGACCGACCCTATGCCAATTCAAAGTGCCTGTAATTGGTTTATTTAAAATAAATGCTTTGAGTTTGAGAGTTTACAGTCGCTTTTGCTCCACACAGAATTTTACTGCCCGTATGTAAATTTTCTGTACATCTGCTGAATGATCAACCATACCGTATTCCAAAAGTTATCTACTGATAATAAAGTAAACAGAATGTTCAGAAAACGTGGCTGGGTGGGATTGAATGTTTTGATTTGATTATCAAATAATCGAATCAAAACACTAAATCCACAGCCACGTTATACTTTAACCCGAAATTTTAACTTTAAATCAATTTAAAGGTGAAATAATTTGAAACCCTTATTTTCGAAAACAATTTTTCAATTATAATTACAAGTATTCAAAAAGTAGTGAGAATTAAAGTACCAAGTATAAAAAATAAACCTTGTAAATAAAGATAAATGTGCTTCTAATTTTCTTTAGAAAATGATTGCGTAATAATTTAACCTGAACTGGGTTTGTTTACACTTCATCAAATACTACGAACATCGTGAGGAAACTAGCATGTGTGAGAGATACTTCTCAACAGAGAAGCTAAGTCACAGGCCCATGGGCAGCATAAAACTAACAACATAACACTAACAACATAAAACCAGGTTAGTCACTAACCACACGAAAAGAAGAAGATCAAATACTTCTGAAAAAACAAAAGGATGCATAAGCATCCTGCAGCTTATATAGCAGTGCCCTTGTCCACCGCCACTTGCCGCTTGGCAACGCCCCCTCCGTGATTTTAGTGATTAAAAATATATTGGTTTTCCTTGCTCAGCACTTTTCCGCTCTTCACCGCTCCGGTGGCGGCCTTGGGTTGGTCGGCGTTTAAACTGAGCACTCTGAAATTTTTGTAGACCTTTCAAAAATCTTTTTGATTTGCTGAATTATCAAAATGTGAAGATATTTTTTCACGCCGGAAATTACTTTCTTCTAGAATCGCTGATTTTTTAAATTCTGCTTTTTCGCCAGTTTAATGATAAATGAGGTGTATTACATCTCTTTATAAGATTTACGATGTTGTATAAGTGTATATTTATCGTGCATTTTTACAGGCATATACGATCAGAAATTAAAACAAAAATCTTTGTTTTTGTGATCGCCAATACATTATTAAAAGCAATTTTTGTAAAGGCTACGCTACAAATTTGCTACGATTTCTCGGAGCTTTACTACGATTTTTACGACAATATTACTAAAAGTAATTATCCCTTATTATTATTATTATTTAAATTGATCAAAATATAGTCGTGGGGAAAAACTAACTAAACTAACGTGGGGAGAGAATTAAATTAAAAATCCGTTTTTGGGGAACACAAAAAAGAGTGACACAATTGTAGATATGTTTTTATAAAAATTTCAAATTGAGTCGATTTACATTGTTATCAAATATGCGCGACCCCATTTTGTGTATAAATAGAATAGAGAATTTTTATTTACATTAAATTTAATTTAAAAAAAAACTGTACATGCTGTACATGACCTACAAATATTTTCAATGGAATAAGTTAATATAAATACACAAATACGGCTGCTTCAATCTGTCTTGCCTTTTCCCAACTATATTGGAGGCGGCTTCCAGTCCAACCGGATGCCGCTGAATACGAGTACTTTACGCGGACTGCCTATCTGACCTCTACAACCCAGTCCGTAACTGGATAATACGATAACCCCTTGGTAAGACTGGCTGTCAGAATTTCAGGCTTCTGACTACCCGTCTTGATATGTAAAGATGTTCACCGATCCAATCCTATCCCTAACACCGGCAAACGTAGCTTAACCTGATGGATCGATTCGTGCGACTGTTATTACTTAGCCACGAGCTCCTCCGCTTTTTATATTCATTTGAATGAAATCCTTTTTACTATTAATCTAAACGAAATTTTCTAACCTAAAAACCTTTAAATACCCTCTGTCGGGAAAAAAGCGTTATCAGCTATTTCGATTGGAAACAGGGTATCGCCAGGGCTAGATACGGAATCTTATATTACTTTGGTAATGTCCTGAGCGATCTTGCCCTACGACCTAGAACTCTACTACATAGAAATAGGTCTTAGAAAAGAAGTATTTTATGAGTGATAGTTTTGTTTTCAATCTTTCCTTTTCAAGACACATATTCCTCATATCATCCACTTTCTCCAAATGATTTTAAACCTTAAAACATCAACGGTTAAGTTCAAAATCGATTGAGAAAATATAACAGTTTGTGGTAACTTGATATGCTGGCGACTGTACATACATGTTTCTTAAACTTAAATATATTCACGTTATCGCACTCCTTTTAATCCATTGAACTCATTCTGAATATTATTTTCATCAACATACAACACGTCACTGACCTGCAAATTGAAAAAAACATCCCCTTAACAAAAAGCCCTCGTTGCGTTCGGGATTCAAAATGGCGCCTGTGACTTGACTCTGCTTTTAGTGAATAACCCACTAATATAATAGTCTTAGAAAACACAAGCGGAGTTTATAAAAAAAAAAACAAATCACTAAAAGCCCTACAAGGTTTTATTTCTTACAAGTTATCTTTAATTAACACCAATCACACAGTAAATAATGAGTACACAATAATTATATAAAACGACACTAATAAATGCTATAACGTCCTTAAAATACGTCCGTTGCATCCGAGAGCCAAGTAGACAATGCGCGCGTTCGCTTTTTTTTTTTTATTTTTTTTATAAAAATGGCATCTCGCAGTTCAACCAAAGGGTTGTCTACTGCTTAACCGGGCTTGCCTGTGGCTGCCACAAAAGAATTGTAGCCTCCAGCCAGGGCTTAATAAAAACTAAAGCTAACTTACAAAACTAAGCGACTACACGCTAAGGGCACCCCCTGCGGGGTTCGGACCTCGGCTTAAGGCGTCGCTGGGGGGGGACAGCAAGGGACAGCTGGATCGGGGGTTTTTAAAACTACTGGCTCAGCGGCAACGCGGGCTGGCTCGAGCAAGGGTCGGGAGGGTGAGAGTGGACAGGGTCGTCGCGACGGGCCTCGACGGCGAGGACGGAACGACGGAAATTTGTATCTGTATGTTACTCTAATAGTGCTAGTAGCCGGGCTGCTCTCCTGGAGGAGAGTGGTGGCATCGTCAGGGGCAACGAGGGTATGCCGTGGACGGCGAACCTTACTGATGCGGGACGGCGTGTATCGGGAGGCGGCCGCAATCAGGGGATTGCGGTGCTTTATGGCAGTGTCAAAGAAACGCTTCGAGAGGCGTTTCATGAACTGCTGAACTGTGGGGAGTTTAAAATCTACATGAAGGTCCATGTTACGGACGTAAAAGGGAGCTCCTGAGACCTTACGGAGGAACCGGTTTTGAAGTGTCTGCATTCGATGCAGATACTTGGGTTTGGCGTGCGCGAAGACGACGCAAGCGTAAGTCATGATGGGGCGGATTACAGCCTTATAGAGACGCAGTTTGCACCGGAGTGACAATTTGCTGCGTTCTGTAAGCATGAATTGGAGCCTACCGAGAGCGAAAGCGGCCCGCGAACGGACCTGCTTTATGTGCTCTGCGAAACTGAGGTGCTGGTCGAGAGTGACACCCAGGTACTTGGCATGCTTCGCCCAAGGGATCGGCTTGCCGTACATGGTGATCGGATTAGGGGGGTTGGGGAGGGCCCTACGAATTCTCCTAAAGAGAACAGCCTGGCTTTTATCGGGGTTGACCTCGATTCTCCATTTCCGGAACCAAGCGCCGAGGACGTTGGCCGCGGTCTGGAGAGTCTGAGCTATAGCTGGCGGACTGGTCCCTGTGTAGTAAATGGCCGTGTCATCGGCGAATAACGCCAATTGGGCCTTTTTACTCTTGGGGATGTCGCTAGTGAACAGGGTAAAGATTAGGGGGGAGAGAACGGAGCCCTGGGGGACTCCGGCGCGAATCGGGTGGGGGGCAAAGAGAGCGCCCTCGATGCGGTAGCGGAAGGTGCGGTTCGACAAAAAGTCCCGTAAGATGAGCACGAGACGGTCGGGCACGCCGAGTTGGTATAGCTTATATATTAAGCCATTGTGCCAGACTTTGTCGAAAGCCTTCGCTATGTCGAAGAACAGGGCGCCAGTCATAGCGCCACGCTGGAAGCCGGCACTGATGTGCTCGACTATGCGGTGCGCTTGCTGGACGCACGAGTGTTGGGTACGGAACCCGAACTGCTCGTCCGGAATCAGGCTCTTCGCCTCGGCATAGTCCTTGAGACGCTTATAAATAAGCCTCTCGTAGATTTTGCCGAGCACGTTGAGCAGACTGATGGGGCGATAGCTGGTGGGGTCTGATTTGGGTTTGCCGGGTTTGGGGATACCTATAACAGAGGCCTCTTTCCAGGCTTGTGGGAACATGTTATTACTCATGGCGCCATTGAAGATGGCGGTCATGAGCATGATCAGTTGGGCGGGGAAGAGTTTGAATACCCTATTGGTAATTCCATCTGAGCCGGGGGCTTTACGAGCCTGAAGACCCTTGATGATGTCTTGCACCTCGTCAGGGGTGACGGGGGGCAGAGGATCATCTGGATCTTCGACGGGTGGGAGAGAGGCTCTACGTTCGACTTCGGCGTCGACTTTGGCGAGGTGCTTTGGGTCGACCGGAAGGGAACTGGGGGAGCATTGGGACTCGAGACTGTCGGCTAGGAGCTCGGCTTTTTCAGAGCTATCGAAAGCGATGCTCTTGTCAGGACGGATGAGTGGAGGGGTGGAAGATTCTTCGGGAGCGCGAAGCTTCCTCTGAAGGTTCCAGAAGGCATGGTGATTGGGCTCAAGTTCGCCGAGTAACTTGTCCCAGTTGTCCGAACGAGCTTCCGCAATGCGTTTCTTTACAGCACGCTGTAAATTGCGCATGTGGGCTTTGTTCGCATCGCAGGGGAAGGAGTCGTAGGCACGGATGGCTGCGTTCTTCTCGGTTATCAGCTCACGTACGTCAGCGGGTAGTTTCCAGCGGTGGTCTTCCACCACCGGGACTTCCCGTGAGCAATCCGTCAAAACGGATTGCACGTGTTCTGTAAACGAGGCGATCGCGCCGGTAGTGTCATCGACAGAGACAATGAGGTCAGGAATGGATTCCAGCTGAGGTGACAGAGTGTCGGATTTAAGCTTTTCGCTTACTTTCCTCCAGTCGGTCACCAACTGGGTGCGGGGCGGGTGGTCAGGGTCAAGCGGACCCCCCGTGTAGGGGGTGAGGTGCATGACGACGGGACGGTGGTCAGAGTTAAGCTCTTGTAGCGCCTCTAAAGATTGCAAACGAAGGTTCACATTCTTGAGGAGCGCTATGTCGAGGACATCGGGAGTTTGGTTAGGGTCGCCGGGATAGTGGGTGGGAGTCATCGGAGCGATGACGTCAAAGTTAAGGGAGGCCCCTAAGTTGAACAGTAATCTGCCTCTGGTAGAGGTGAGATTACTGTTCCAGGCGGGATGTTTGGCATTGAGGTCGCCCGCCAGGATGACGGAGTCGCTCAAGCCGAAGAGGAGTGAGAGGTCGGCGGCGATGGATAGATGATCCTCGCTACCGTTGGTCGGTGGGAAATAGCCGGAGATGATGGTGATCGGTTGATGACCGGTCATGGCGAGCCGACAGAGAGAGATCTCCAAGTGAGAGAGGAGAGGGGGGGGATCTAGCGGGATGCAATGGAGAGTCCTTCTGAAATAGATGAGGGTTCCGCCCTTGTGACAGCGTGACCGATCATTGCGAACTATGCGATAGTTGGCGATGTTCGGGTTGCGTATATGGGGCTTCAGAAAGGTCTCCTGAACTAATAGGACGTCAAGCTGATGGTCGCGGAGGAAGGCGGCGATCTCATCGCGTTGACTTTTAACGCCGTTAGCGTTAAAGAAACCTAGCTTGAGGGACCGGGGCTTTGTACATCTAGCACCTTTTGTAATATCCATAATTGATATTTAAAAGGTGAGGTTGGAGATGGCGCGCAGTACCCCGGGGTAGCTGTGGTATGCCATGAGGATTTTAATAGGGTCGCCCTTGGCGGCGTAGACCTGATCGGCCATCGCGATTGCCTCCGGGGTTTCGAACACTTGGTTCATAACCGCGAGGGTGTGGACGAGGATCTCCGTCGTGGTGGGCTTGATACCTGCTGGGGAGAGGGAAGGGACCTTTTTCGGAGCTGCCGAGGCAGGCTTCAAGGGGGCGGCGGGTGGAGTTGCCAAAAGGGCCACGGGGGAGGGGGTTAGCCCAGGGTTAACGGTAACCTTAGGCGCGGGGTTGGTAGCAGGGGGCTGAGAGATGGGGGCCGCGGTGACTGGAGCGTCGCTGCGGAATAAGTTGGCCCAGGGCATGGGTCGTTGGGGGCTGAGTCGCACTGGCAACTGCGCTGAGGGCACCTTGATGGTAGCCGAGGGGCTTTCCCTCTTCTGGCGATCGCTAGCGCGCTTCGCCAGTTTGGGGGAGGAAGCCTTGGGGGCTTTAGGGCAGCCACGGTAGTTGGCTGGGTGGCCAGATTGACCACACAGTACGCAGCTCGGGGGTTCGGTGCATAAAGCCCGATCCTTGGGGCGGGGACAGTCCGCTGTGCCATGGTCACCCAGACACTTGACGCACCTGGGGGTGGCGAAGCAGTTAGACTGCGCGTGACCATATAATTGGCAGCGATGGCACTGGCCAATTATATTAGTGCGGCGGGGTTTCTCAATAGAGATCCCCGATAGTGAACAGACCGACTTGATCTTGAAGATCGGGTGGTGCCCTTCTACAGGGTCACACACCACGAGGACCATGTCGTAGGCATGTCCGTGACGCGCCTTGTGAAGGCGGTGCACCGCTGAAACTGAGATGCCTTGGGCAGAGAGGTCATCTTTGATGTCCTCCGTAGGGATCTCCTTCGGGACTCGGCGGATGACTACGCGAGTCGGTGTCTCTTCCGGGAGAGAGTAGGTGTGGAACGAGTAGTTCCTCGTTCGCAGCATAGCGGTGAGCTCCCTGTAGTCCGCGGACGAGGGAACGGACACCTTGATGCCCTGTTGGGTTGATGTGGCGCTGGTGTACTGGATCTTACGATCCACGCACATCTTGGACACTTCGGTCCATTTGGCCTTGTCTTGGATAAAGACCGGAGGCGGGGGCTTTTGCTTCTTTCCAGAAGCGGAAGCGGGTTTCGCCTTATTGCCGCAGGGGCGGGGAGCCTGAGAAGGGGCAGGGGTGGGGGAGGATGAGGCCGCTACGGCCTTTTTGGCCTTGCTGGCCTGGGATGAAGACCCTTTCTTCCTCTTCCCTCCTTTTCCGACGACCTCGTAGTCGTCTTCCGAGGATGAGGAAGAGGCAGAGAGGGGGCCATCGTCGTCCGAGATCGGAGCGGACGTGTCCATGCTCTCCGGTAGAGCTTGGACTGGGGTGGTGGGGGCAGCCTTTGTCATTACCGGGACAATAGAGCCCAGTGCAGCTGCGGACGGAACAATAGAAGTGGCCGAGACAATGGGTCTCGCACTAATTGGGTTCGCGGAAGCGGGCTCAATTGTCGGTAATGACAATGGAGCCGGAATTCCGGCAAGCGGGTTTGAGCAAGCCGCTTGAATAAGGCCTTGATCGGCCGGCGGGGGCGAGAGCGGGCTGTCGAGCGCGTCGGTGAAGTCGGCGACTGCCGACGATGACGCGGTGGGACTGGCACGCAAAGCACGGGCGGAATGCTGGGCCACGAATTTCGGGTCCGGGAGCAATTCCGTAAGAAAATATTTGACCCATCTCGGGTCGTAGTCCGACATTGTCGGTAGGGAAAAATTAAAACCTAAATGCGAAAAAACATGGCATTCGCACCTAACGGCCCTAGAACCTAATTCCCCGGGTGGATAGGCCCGGGGATGTGTAGCCTCCCTGTCGGGCGCAGACAGGGAGGTGAGTACCTATGGTGAGCCCTAAGCTTGTAAACCGTTCGCCAATCTTATTGTGCGAACGGGCCCTGACCGGGTCTAGTGCGAAGGGGTAGACACTCCCAACCGACACTAGGTGTGTTGCTGTGGACGAAGTCAGAAACTAGAGTTGACTAGGAGATCCCCCAAGGCCAAACTTCTAGCTCTCGGCTCCAATTGACTGCCTCACCCTGAAGGGGATCGGCGGGTGTGATTGGGTCAACACCCCACTCGGCTTCGTTGACACCGTGAGGTTTCAACCGAGGACCACGAAACTGTGGTTTTACCCAGAGGGGGCCAAGACCGACGATAACGTTTTGACACAATTTCTGTTAAGAAATAGCGACTGTAACTACCTCCTTGAAAAAGGCAGTAGTATACAGGAAACACTTGTAGTCGATGACTACGAAACTGGCGTCGACAGGAACGTCGACCGGAACACACTAGCGGCGAGACAGGGTGCGGCAAGCAGGTAGCGGAGAGCAGGTAGCGCGCGGCACGTCCGTCCGGGGCGAGTGTCGGGCAGCGAGTGGCCTCGCGCGCGTTCGCAGCGCGCCGTGCCTTTTTATCTACACCCACTCGGTCCGGGTAGGTTGGAAGGGGGTATATCTAAGACGGCCGTTCCTGATAGCGTGACGTCCTCGACCGCAGCTTCATTCTCATTAGATCCATCTCTCAAAGCTTGGCCATCATCATTATTTTGGCCATCATCGTTATCTGAAAACACATGAGTTCATGAGTAATTACTTTCGCTATGGTTTGAAGCTTATTCAACCTGAAGTAGTTTCATAAGTTAAAATTTACGAATCTGTCCAGTGTTCCAGGCGCAAGCGTCCACTCAAGCGCCAGCAACAAGGACCATCAATAGTGACTTACGGTTGGAACAGCTTCAAACCCAAGAGATTCAATGCATCGCTAACGATAGAATCCGGTTTCCATCGTTCACCATACATTGTTATCGACAGAGGCCCAAACGTTCGCTTGTCGTTTTCACGAATACATAGTAGAGGCCCAAATGTTATGCTTACTATGAATTTGTGACACATCGCGTCATTGAGACAGAGGCCCAAAAGTTCTGCATGTCTCCACTATGACCGCGAAACAAAGCAGAGGCCCAAACGTTAGCATGCTCATAACAAATAACTCACCACTCTCAAAGAAAGCTGAGCACGTATCCGGCGTCCACTCACCGCGCCATAACATCATATGTTCTGCTGCGGCTTGAGTCTTTTTCCCATAAGACCCAGCTAGTAACTCTAGCTCATAACGGTGGTGTGGCAGCGCTTGGACCACCTTATACGGGCCGCGCATGCCGGAGTCTAGTTTCCCAGTAGTCTGAGCAACTTTGCTCACAAACACAAAGTCACCAACAGCAAACGTACGTGGCTGCCTCCGATCTTCATTTACATAAGCATCCTGATAATGCTGATTGGCTGTGAGCAACTCAGAAGCTCGTTGTCTTCTTAGAGTTAACAAGGCTTCTCTATTGGGATGCGAGTTTTCAAGAGCAACGTCTCGCACCAAGGATCTGATGACGGGGGTAGCCGCGTCTATGCCCACCAGCAGCTGTAGTGGTGAAGTCTGGGTAGTGGCTTGTCTGCAGATGTTGAGGGTGAGCTGCACCTTCCAGAGCACATCGGACCATTGCGAGCCTTTATTGCCGACCTCAACCCGCAGCATGTTAAGAACGGTTCGGCAGTATCTTTCCACTTGGCCGTTCTCGCGATGCATACCCGGCGTAATAAAATGTATTGAAGATCCCAACTCAGTAACCCAATTTTGAAAAGCTCTACTGTCATACATCCTACCACGGTCACATACTATCATAGATGGGGTACCAAATAGTGATACTGCGTTAGAGAATACTCGCTTCAACTCATCAGCGTCTTGTCTATATAAAGAGTACAGTAAACAATACTTGGAAAAGGCATCAATTATAATCAAAACGTATTTAAAACCATTTGATTCTGGGAGTGGTCCAAGAACATCGGTATGTACCACAGAAAAAGGGATTTCCGGCTTAGACCAGGACTGGATTGGCTGAGAGGGAGCTCTGGGAACCCTTTTATGTGCCAGACATATAAGGCAATGACCTATATACTTCCTCACAAATTGCCGTAAGCTCGGAAACCAAAAATGTCGTAAAATTAAGTCAGTAGTTCTGTCAGTACCAATATGATCATGGTCGTCATGGAAAACCCTTAACAGACTGAGCCTATGACCCTTTGGGATGAAGCACAAAAGTCGCGGTTCTTCACCAGTAGGCGTAAATTTGTAAAACAATAAATCATTTTTGATGGTGTACCTCGTTTGATCTAATTGCCCTTCCCTCAATTTAGACATCAATTCCTGAGTCTCTGCGTCAGCGGTTTGAGCAATCTTTGCCCAGTTGTTCGGATTTTGGATATGTGAGACATTATCGGTAGGAGGAGGGTTACGGCTTAAAAAATCCGCGTGTTGCATTAATGAACCCTTCCTATAGTCGAGAGTGAACGTAAAATCCTGTAAGTATACCCACCAGCGCGCAACGCGAGGCAGCAAGTCTTTTTTTCGCTCCGTTACCTTTAAAGAATTGCAATCCGTCACTATCTTAAAGTGAATACCAATTAGATAGTGGCGAAAATGCTGGAGCGCACGTACAACAGCCAAAGTTTCCAATTCATAACTGTGGTACCTCGATTCCGCACCCTGAGTGGACTTGCTAAAGTACCCAACAACCCTCTTTCTCTTACCGCTGTGCTCTTGGAGTAAAATAGCACCAAATCCAACTGCACTAGCGTCTGTGTGGAGCTCTGTAGGCAACTGGGGGTCAAATATCGCTAAAACCGGTTCATTAGTCAGGCAATTTATAATATAGTCGCGGGCAGTGTCCTGCTCAGAACCCCATGAAAAAGGTTCACCCTTCCTCAGCAGCCTTGCTATGCTGCTTGTCTTAGAGGCATAGCCAGCAATATAGCGGCGGAAATATCCTGCGAGCCCCAGAAACTGGCGAACCTCTTTCATGTTTGTAGGTTTTGGAGAACGTACAAGTGCATCTACTTTACCTGGACTCGGCCGTACCTGACCATTTCCAATCAGTCGCCCTAAGTACTCAATCTCTACGTCTAGAAAAGTACACTTTTTCAAGTTTATGGAAAATCCCGCGGCCTTGAGTATCTGTAAAACTTCCCTTAACGTTTTAAGACCCTCATCTATCGAATTTGACAGAATTAATACGTCATCAATATAAGTTAGAACCCTACCAGTGTCAATGAGAGGTTTTAATGTTTTAGATATAATCCTCTGATAGACGATCGGGGCATTGGCTAGACCATATGGCATTTTCAGATACTCATACTGCCCTTCAGGCGTTACGAAGGCAGTTTTGCTTATGGAATCATCATCCTTCATAGGTACCTGGTGAAAACCAGTAGCCATATCGAGGCTGGTGAAGATTTTGAAGCTACCAAGTCTATCGATATGGTCATCGATCAGCGGCAAGGGAAATCTCTCTTTAATGGTAATGGCATTAAGGGCTCGATAGTCGACGCACATCCTGTCACTCCCGTCCTTCTTTTTGACGAGAATGATAGGACTCGCGTAATTGGATTGTGATTCACGAATTATTCCCTTGCTGAGCAGATCGCTAACAATGTTGCGAACCCTATTTTTTTCATCTAACGAAAGCTTATAAGGACGGTGGGTTATTGGAGTGTTAGACGTTAGTTTGATCTCCATACTACCTGTGTTCACAGTGGAAGTCGCCGTACCGGAAATAAACAAATCAGAGAACTCTTTGATAATTTTCAGTAACCGATTTCTATCGGCACCCACTAAAGGAGTTTTAATACACTCATGATCCATAGTGTTCACAAGCTGCACGGTTGTCTGAACGTCTGACCTGGTAAGCCGCTGTTCACTACTAGTACGAGTGTAAATCAGCCCTTTTCGATTCAAGACGTCAGTACCAATTAGAATAGGCGCATTGATGCATTCAGCTGGGACAACATATAAATCAATTTCCAGTGATACTTCTGGGAATTCTACAACTGTGGTAATGACAGAGGTTGATTCAATTACCTGACTTCCTATCCCACGCATCAAGCGATAAGCTGGTAAACGATTAAAATTAAAATGTTTTAGCACCTTTTCTGAAATTAAGGAAATATCAGAACCGCTGTCAATTAGAACATCGACAGGCACCTTCTGGACGACGGCTGAAATTACGTTATTTTGTCTGGAGTCGATTCGGAGCAAAAATTTACTTCATTCGTTTTCTTATTGTGACCCTCAGAACGCTGTTTTTGGAAACATGAATCGATTGAATGCCCATTACGTTTGCAAAAAGCACAGCGTTGAACGGGTTTATTAGTTTTATCGCTTGATGTAGGTGGAGCTGACGTAGAGGCACTGGGATCCTGAACCGAATTGGTATTTTTGGACTTTTTGGGACAATACCATTTCTTATGACCCGTTTTGCCGCAAAAATGACAAGTGATATTGCTATTGCCTGATTTAGGTGCCTCACGTTTACGTTGGTTAGAAGAGTTATTAGAGGGGGCACGATCACGAGCAGTATTATTGTCAGTTTTGGGTTTGACGTAAACTGATAAAAATTCTACCAGATCTTTACATGCTAGTTTAGCATTGGTTGCCGCAGCCTTGACCTGGGGATCGCTGATACCTCTAATAATAATGGCGGATTTTAACTTATCTGATAAGCCTTGAACTATATTGAGACGCAGCAAGGATTTACGTGCGTACTCTGCATAAGTTAGGTACTTGTTTGAGTTCGTACACATAACTTCATATAGTATGGATGCAGAATCGATATTACGAGGACAAAGAGATCTAAATTCAACCTTGAAGTTACTCCAGGATCTATCACTTGTCACCCAGTCATTTAACCATGATCCTGCATCACCACGCAAACAAGAACCTATCCGCCCTAGACATTCGCGATCATCCCAATTATTTATCAATCGGCCACGGTCAACCTCAGCGCACCAGACATCGAAATCTTGTATACTTGGATCAAACGGTGATATATAGAAGTTATGAGACTTTGCTTTTAAAAGCGTGCTCAAGGCATCAACAATACTGTTCGCTACGTCCCCACTCTCGTTTTGCACATCTGTCGCACGCGAGTTATTCTCGGCGGTAACTTCGTTAGTTATTGTCTCGGTCAAGCTTGAACCTTGCTGACTAGCAGGGATTGGTACGACCGGAAGAGGGGACAATAACTGGTTCTCGTTATTTGGATGCAACGGACTATCACTACTAGATGTCGTAGGCAATCTCCGCTCAATTACTTCTAACCTAGTAAGAATTCGATCAAGGGCTACATCGCGTGAGTTGTCGCGGCGGTCATACGCGCCTTCGCGATATCTACGAGAGCCGCTATGCGGGCTATGCAAAACACTACGACACCTAGGCGACCTATCTCTGCGGTCTCTTGGACTGTTTCGACTGTGGCGTGCGACAATCGGCGGCGTGTCACGATCATTCGAAACATCGCGACGGTTTTTGCGAGAACCGCCACTAGACTGTCGCTCACGAGAGTTTCTACGTCCTCTAGACCGAGACGAACGCCCTGACATTTTGTAAGAAACAAAACTTAGGTAGGTACTTACGTTTGCGCCCAATAATCACAACACTAACACCGTTACTGAGTATTTAAATGGATAGCAGACGGCCCAGAACGCGTGACTATCCCACTTCTGATCTTAGAAAACACAAGCGGAGTTTATTAAAAAAAAAACAAATCACTAAAAGCCCTACAAGGTTTTATTTCTTACAAGTTATCTTTAATTAACACCAATCACACAGTAAATAATGAGTACACAATAATTATATAAAACGACACTAATAAATGCTATAACGTCCTTAAAATACGTCCGTTGCATCCGAGAGCCAAGTAGACAATGCGCGCGTTCGCAGCGCGCCGTGCCTTTTTATCTACACCCACTCGGTCCGGGTAGGTTGAAAGGGGGTATATCTAAGAATAGTCTATAAGAATTCTTTGAATTCAGATATTTATAGTTAAACGTTACGTGGGCAAATTTGAACGCAGACATAAAAAGACTGGCGTATTTTTATATCAAGGACAAAAATGGACTAATAATTGCTACAGAGGATTCGTTTTAAATTCTCTTAGCAACGGACCTGTTATGTACATGATACATATATCTATGTACAATAAACACATAGCTCTGCTCCATTGTTATCAAACGAAATTGCCATCGCCCACGTGACATGGCTGATATATTAAAATGTCACCGAATGATATGAAAAACCCAATAAATACACAATGTTTTTAGGAAAGTGTTAAAAAGCAATAGAAGGCTACATTTTTATGAAATATCTGCAATATTTGCCTACGAGATTAGGTATGCAATTTTGTCGAAAAATTAATAAACTTAGGAATACGTGACTTTTATGAAGTGTTGCCACTATGAAACTAATCCGAAATTAAATTATATTATTTAAAATAATATAATTTAATTTCGGATTAGTTTCATATTACTAGTAATTGTTCAATCTTGTACAACTTTTCTTGATTAATCAAATTATTAAACATTAAACCGAAAGTTCCAGAATCGAACTGAATAAAATCGAACCACTCCTATCCGTTTACATAATATTCAGAAAAACGAGCTATTTCATGATAAAATATCAAGTTTCTAAAGTTATTGCACATACTCGTATATAACCGGGTCTCCTTAGATTACGCCATGACCTCCCCGCTGTAATACGACCGCCGCTAACCAGTCTATATCATGTCGTACCGTGAGGCTGAATGATTACTTACATTTACCACAATCTAAGTTTAAAAACAAATGGTAGTGTTACTGTACTCTTCTGCTAACAACCTAATGTAATTTACCCATATTAGCAAATAAATGATTTTGAATTTGAATTTGTTCTCGGTTCATGAAAGAATTGTAATAGTAATTTTTCGTTTTTGGAACGAATTTACTTTTTTTTATAATTATGAATGATGATATCTTCGAAACTATACATTGTTGGACCACATATTCTAAGACTTTTTGAATTATTATTTTTACTTATAGAATATAACTCTAGAGTTATGGGATTAAATATATCTCCTTGCCATCTTCCCTCGGGGGTAGACGGTAACTACAGAACTCCACTTATCACTTCACACCACATTTTAATAATATCCATTCTGTGTCCTTCAAGAAGCGTTACATGGCAAAAGAAACATAACCTTGAAACATTGACACCTCTATCAATCATATCTACTAATATTATAAAGCGGTAAAATATCTGAATTTATATTTTTGGGGGTCAATTTCGAAACTTCTGATCCCACTCGGAAAATTGTTTTGTTAATGGAAAGTGCTCAATATTGCCGAATGTCATAGAATATAAATTTTATGTTACAGATGCTATTTTATGCTAGTCTTTAACGCAATAGGTACTGAATGTAATTTTTTTCTAAAGTAAACTATTTCATATTATGTAAAATAAACACACATACATTCAAATCAATACGCTAAGAATAATATCGATACGCTAAGAAGAAGATTCAAATCAACCTAAAATAAGCAAGTTAAAAAAACGAGCCCTTGTAAAGGCTACGACGCGCGGCTACGAATTTGCTACGAATTGTCGTAGCATTGCTACGAATTTAATAAGCTTGCTACGATTTTTCCGATAACTTTGAATAATGTTTTTGATGGGTGCTTCTGGGAATTTGATTATTATTATCTTAGAAACTAGTCAACACATTACTCTTATATTATATTATCTTGGAAAATAAGAAGGCTTATAATAGAAGCATATATTTTATGTCAAGGTACAGTCAACAAAGCTATTTGATATACAGGAAAAAAATAATTTTATTCACTGCACTGACAATATATATTTCTAATGTGTTTATTGTAACATTTTAAGCTTATAAAACTACCACCGTGCACCGTTGCGTAAAATAATTGTTTACTTACTCAGCACACTCAGAAAATTGTTCAACTCGAACAAGCTACCATACCAAATAGCTTTGTTGACCGTACATACGCCATGTTTAAAGCAATTGCTCTTAGTTGTTCAACGGGTATCGTGTTATAATGCACATAGGCAGTCGCTCATGTAAGATAATAGTATTCAGCGGCATCTGGTTAGACAGGTAACCGACCCCAACAATCTGCCTAGCCTTTTTCCCAATTTTGTTGGGGTCGGCTTCCAGTCTAACCGGAAACAGCTGAATATCAGCATTTTACATGGAACGACTGCCTATCTGATGTCCACTGTTAGTAACTGGGTAATACGATACTCCTTGGTAGGACTGGTTATCAGACATTCGGGCTTCTGACTACCCGTTACGACTGTCAAAGATCCACGAATGACAGCCGGAACCAATGACTTAACGTGCTTTCCGAGGCACGGAGGAGCCTCGTTATGTAAAGATGGTCACCCATCCACGGACCAACCCCGGCAAGCGTAGCTTAACCCGACGGATCGATCCGCGCGGCTGTTGTTACTTAGCCACGAGCTCCAGGAAACCCAGCTAAACATATTTGTGAAAAGACTAGGCAAATGATGAGTTGTTCATACATAAACTCAAGGCTTCTGCCTAATGGGGTAGACAGAAACTATACTACGCCCACACTCCTTTTGCTTCCTGTATGTTCATACATCTGGATACACACGGCGGTTGTTCAGAAGACGAATTTTTGAGAAAGCTATTTCTTATCACGAGTTTGATAAACTCAAAAATAGTAGGTAGATACCTATACGCAACAGCCTCCTACTGGATTTCTAAGGAAATTTTCAATCTGCATTGCTCCCTTTGTTGGAAAACTTAATCAGTTTAACAATGTTAATAACGCAATGAATGTTATAGAACTTTCCAAATGTATGACATTGCCATTGTAAACGTGTCACGTAATAACCCCGCGGTTCTTGGAGCTCGGACAATGAACTGTACCGCCAATCATTTAAGTACTATTTTTGGGTTTATCATCTTACTGGATCCAGTTTCAATCAACTAACTGAATGTTTGCTTTCCGATTTTGCCATCACATCGTTACGTCATAAGCTATCGGGACATCACAGGAAACTAAAAGCGTTTCGCTCTTGACAGGCTATTAGGAACTTTTTTATTTTTTTGATATAATCGAGACCATTGAATCCACTGAAATTGCCAACCCGTTTTAAGCATGCGTAGTGATCAATGTTCGTACCTTCTCTGTATGAGAAAAGGTTTTGTTAAAGGTTGTCCTTTTTTTTTGGGTGGGAATTCATCAAATGACTCCTGCCTTTCTGGGTGGAGTGGAAGGGAGTGTCATACTCTTACTGATTAAAACCTATCCATGTTTCTTCGTTAGCCCTTTATGTTTCAGGGTAACAGAAACCCTTTCGGACAATCACGCTTACCCGGCAAGGTCTTTGCCCTGATGTAGGACAATAATAGGCTGGCTTTATTATTATATCACACCATTGCTTTATCAGAGAGCTGGTTCGTTTTTGGCCAGAGAATTTGCGTTGCCATTCAACGTGGCAATGCTGCCAGTCTTCTGAGCACGTTTTCAGATGACAGCAATGCGGACGAGTACTTCAACGCCTAAGTGTCCTTTTGTTTTGTATTTATTTGTATAGTTAGTTAGATAGTCATTTATAAAGAATATTGGATTTACTTTTGGAATTACAATGTATTACTTTTATTTTTTATACAAAGTCTGATCTATTGAATAAAGGTAAGGAGCTCAAATCAAATCGACAGTACGCAACTCTTCAATATCAACATTCAGTGAGCTGCAAAACACACACATTTACAATTGGAAACTAACATATTTGTTCTACAAGTAACCAATAATGTATTCCCTTTCCCTCCATTGATATGAGCAATCCCGTAATGCGGGATCCCGCAACGGGGAATGTCGGGAATCCCCCCGGATCGCGACTGCGAACATGACTAAAACGACGAGAGGAAAAGTCATGTTTTCTTTCAAACTTTATTTTTGTTCGCATTATTCGCGGTTATAAAACAGTCGAGAGGTGTCGTGGGACACCCTTGGCAAACTATATCAAGACATAATGAGACACTTTTGTTACGTAACAAATGTCGTAAAGGTCAAAATGGTCAACTTTTTTCGGTTCAGATCTCATTCGTCAAGAGTGCAGAGTATCACGTGTGAATTATCACACGTGATACAAGCAATGTTATTGGAATGAACTTTATTAGAACTTCATTCCAATAACATTGCCTGTATTCGAAGCGCAAGGCAAAGGTGTAAGCTAACATTTCGACAGCTATGTGTTAAAATCATGTAATGGCATGCCAATTCAATCCGGACTGCAATTTACAATTTCCTAATGTATGACGGCATGGGCAGCATAAAAACTCTGACACTACGTTAGTCACTAACCACAAAGAATAGAGCATGTTCGAATTCAAATTCAATTTCTTTATTTCAGACATGAGTCCATAGTGTTAGGATAAACAAAAGAAAGCAATCACCGGCGTTTATAAATACAGGTGAATATGAATTCATGGGCGATATTTGAAAGGATCATTGTACTCATCATTATGAACAATTATTACTGTGGACATACACCTGAAATCGCGAATAAAAATCAGCTGTTCCATTTTTTTTTTTAACAGCTCACTTAACGAAGTTATGAATAGTACTACTGGTATAATGGTTGGATCTGTTGATGATAAGGCACTCTGAAGACCCGATCTCTTCTCAGAATTTCTGGAGCTAATAATAGACAAAGAAAATTCTTTATAAAAATCTAACACAGGATCAGCAACTTTATTTTTAGGGTTCCATACGCCTGGACGAAAAAATGGAACCCGTAAAAGATCACTCGTGTGTCTGTCTGTCACAGCCACTTTGCTCCTATAAGTTGGTATAAGTACATTTCTTTGTTTTGTTTAGTTAAGAAAATAGATTACTTCGGAAGTAAAGGGGGTAAAAGCCTTAGATTTTGAAAAAATTCAATAATTTCTACAGACTCCAGGCAAATCTTTACGAAGTCTATGGTCCAAATATAACACGGAAAATGTTTCAATGCTGTGCGTAAAACTTACATTTACTGTTGGAATGTATAGAAGAACATATTTTTCAACTACTACAATAAGTTTGTTCTAAGGATAATATCATAACTACGGAACCATTCTTTGCGCGTGGCCCAACACGGGCCACGCACTTGGCCGATTTTCTTAATATATATTTTTTAACGAAAGCTTGTGAAATATTATACTATACCTATGATATATTAGCGGATTATTCCTGCATTTATTCAAATTACACATTTTCTCCCCATCATCTGGTTCAAGGATAGCATCAAACGATCCAAAAATTCATTTGAATTTTCTTCAGGTAATATTTCGAAAATTCGATACCGTTTTCTCAAAGAAATAAAGCAACATATCCACTCATACGGAACACTGACAGCTTCAGTGATGCGAGCTGAATACAAAAATATTGATGTAGGCACCAATTGTTTTTGTTTTGAGCGCGCGGGTGAAATAGTGTTCAGTATCGGATGACACGCATCAATAGGTCGAAACCTTTTAGATAACGTAGCGATGTTTAGGTCGGCCATTGTTTATACAAAAATTCATTATTACGAACTATTTGAAGTTTCTGGACACAGAAAAGTATTAAAAAATCAAGTATTCAGACATTCTGATAATTTTCTCTTTTTAGTTGCGTTTTTGGTGTCGGGATGTTTTAAATAATTTGAATACTCAATTTCAAGCTTTTAGTTTTAGTGTTACTATTATAGGTATATTTGGAATTTATTAAATACTAAAATTTATTTGATACCAACTTCTTAGAAAACCTTCCCATACCTGTATTTGCAGACGCCACATAAAAAAAATATGGCCTATGTAACTCCCACATAAAAGACGCATCTAACGACAGCACGTTTGTTAAAATCCATCAAACCGTGTGGGTATAAACAGCTTCAAAAATCCATTGATGGATCCTCCTCTTGATGGATTTACATACTTTTGAAAAACATTACCCTCCTTCTGGGGCAGTCGGGTAAAAAGCGCGCTTTTAAAACTCGCACAACAAAATCTTCCAAATTCAATTAAATAACAACAGAAGTAATAACAGAAGCATCTAGCTAAAGAAGTAACACAGAAATAAATCAATCGAGTTAATTAAGTTGTAGATGACCCGGTAATATAAAACATGGAGTTTATCAGTTCGTTATCACTCTTAGTGCAAGGTCGAGAGAGGGAGACGGATTATTGTGACACTTGTACCGCCTGCTCGATTGATTGATAGCTACTGCTACTTCACTATTGAATTAGCGTGAACTGATCATCATCATCATCAGTCTCCTGCCCTTATCCCAATTTATTTGTGACCGGCGCAACATGTCTTCTTCTTCCATACTTCTCTATTAGTCGTCATACCTGTAGTCACTCCCGTTTTAGCCATATCATCTTTCACACAATCCTTCTATCGTTTCTTTGGTCTTCCTCTACTTGTATACTCATCCATACATTGGCGTGCACCGATGTATGACCAATATTTCTATAGCGTTAGACTCTTACTGACTAAAACCCATCTATGTTTCTTCCTTAGTCCTTTGTGTTCCGGGGCAGCGGTAAGACTATCGGACAATCCTGCAGACTATCTCGTAAATGGCTGCGATTTAGAAAATGTCAATAGCTACAAACTTTTCAAGGAGCCACAAAGTTTTCGGGACGAGAATTCATTCATACTGAATTGTATCTGATTCTGCTGCCTTGACCTGTGGAAAAATCATAAATTCAGAGAATCACATAGAATAGAACGTGTTTTTCTATATTTTAACCAGGATAATAATTTCCAAGGTTTACCCAAAGAGGCTTACCGTAATCCAGGATTGGGGCGTCTTAACAATCCCATTTTCCGAACGCCCAAAATAAAATACTTTTCACTACCTAAATAAATATGACACAGTAAATGAACGGTAAAAATGTAACAACTTTTTACGAAATAATTTACAATTCTATTAAAAGAAAACTCTATAAAATATGAGATGGAGTTTTCTTTTTATCTTGCTAAATAATATCTCTCCAGTAACACAACGGTAACGGTAACCAAAGGCTAAAGCACCAGATCCAGGTGCAAGGGCCGTTAATGCGAAGCCAGCACCGATTGGGCCTAGGCACCAGCAGGGCTTTCGGTCCTACTGGTCCCATTGATTTTGGCGTTCCTGACGTTCCTGACACAGGCATGGTGGATGGCGCCAGCACCAGAGGAAGCCACCAGAATCTCCATAGCAACAGTCCCCACGAAAGGCAGTCACCTACAGGCTACAGCAAGTTAAGCAAGGTACATGTTGATAGTGGTGCTACTTGTATAGATCAGCGGTGATAGAAATGACTATTTATGGGTCAAGAGTTCTAAACTATGACTGACAGAGCAGGGGTTCTTTAATGACATACAATAATAAACTATATATTCAAAGTCTTACAGTGCAAATTCGTACGAACATCGCCGCAGACATCAAACTACTCCTTAAGCGTTTTCGAGTGTGCTCGCGCACGGCTCTTTTGTTCTTTAAGACAGTGGAGATAAAGTTTATTATTCAATGTCATCACGACTGCCGTGCGATCTTTTTGGTTTGCGAAGAAACTGAAGAACCAATACAAAGTAGCTATAGACAGGATTATACCACGTTGACGGGCAATATTTACTGTAACCTAACACTCTCTACGTAATCGCCAAAGTTGATCCAAGTTCAATGTCCAACAATCGATTCACGGGGTTCACATCAACGCAGTTATTAAACGAAGACAAAAATTATGACAAACACGAAAGTAGCATGTATGGTCACCAGCGTATCAAGTTATACCAAACTGTAAAATTTCTCCAAATGACTTTAAACCTTAAAACCTTGATCATAAAGTTATAAATCGATCGAAAAAATTTGATAGTTTGTGGTAACTTGATGTCATTTCTACTCATTTCTTAATGTAGGTTATACAATTTTAAGTTCAAAAAAAATTCCTACCGCCACAAAGTTGAAATCAGTAATTTGTTATCTAACACAAAACGCTGAAAACAGAAGTCAATTCTGAAACAAATCATTCGTGACATTGGACCAGTTAGAAGTAATTGCTATGATAACAGCAAATCAATTTAGGATACGCATTTTTTTTTCACCTAAAGTAATTAATTTTCAACTCTGCACATTGGTAGAATGATGGCGATCGTTTTAATGATGAGTTATGATATGACACTTATTACGGTGTCAGGGACAAATCACCAAAATGGACGTAAATACTCTGTGTACAAAGCATTTTTGTGATTGCCGAATATAACAAAATGATAAATTGGTCTAAATGAGAGGTCTGAGTGTATTAGGATGTCTTTCTCCAACCTAAGTAACCCTTATCCACGGTCAGAGAAAATTGTGGTCCAATTGATATACATATAACGTCAATTTGCCGTGTTATAGCCGCTTCTTACAAAACTGCCAATATTGTCAGTTGTGATTTGAATACACGGACAATTTAAGTTAGTGGTCAATTAACTAACAAAAAAATTCCCTAACTTGACATAGGTAGATGTTTACTAAGGTACTGTATGTTTGTTAAACTATTGTTTTTATTAGAATAAACTATACCTAGACCATAATTATAACACAAAGTCAAAAATTATAATTATTATTATTATCTTCAATCAATCAAAATTTGGGGTCGGCGCAACATGTCTTTTTCTTCCATACCTTTCTATTAGTCGTCATCTCGGTAGTCACTCTATTTCTGATCTTTCACACAATCCATCCATCGTTTCTTTGGGCTTTCCCTACTTGTATACCCATTCATATTCATACTCAAAACTTTCCTGACGATATTCCTGGCCCATAACATATACACAGAAGTTAGATTTCGAAGAACTGCGAAGCCACTTGAAACTTCGACATCAAAAAAATACAAATTCTTGAAACCGCTCTTGATTTAACTCCAAAACGATTCGAGTACTTACTTTTTGTTTCAGTAATTGGATTTTGCAAATCCCAGATTTTCGGATTCGCTTATAAATAGTTTAACTGTTAAAATGTAATGAAATATTTCGGCTAAAATACAAGTGCCCAATAAATATTTTAACAGGTAGGTACCTAGTCATGAACAGCCAGAAACGCACTCAGTGCCAAGTTTTATGACAATTGACTCATTATCGTTTGTTTATAGAAAAGAGTATTAATATCTCTCGCCTGGAAATTAGTATTTAAATTAAATGTTCGTCCAATATAATTGGAGTCAACTTGAAAACATCTCAATCAGTCGATTCTTGTTATCATTATAAAATATCTGCGCAAACAAAAAGTGTTTTTCTTTTTGCAAAGCTTATTTTAAATAAAGAACTCTTTTTATTTTTTTACTCATTCAAAAAGTATCTACTTCTTGGCAAGTTCAATCTCAGATCAAATAAGTTCAATAATAAAACTTGCAGTGATGCGTCTTTCAAAGTTAAAAAAAAATCTAACTTACTTTGATGAAATCCTGAATAAATAAGTATAATAAATCTAATCTAATACTTACAATATTCCCGGTAATAGCATTCCAATGTAAAACAAAACAGAAAGAAAACTACTTACAAAAAAGTTTTCACATCCAAACTTTTTTCTCACCAACCAGCACTTCACTTCACTTTTAATTTCAATTTTAGAATCACCTCACTTCTTTTTCTTAATAGTCGATAATTTCCTGATGACGATTTATTTAGTCGATTATTTTCACTAGTGATGATTTTGTGATAATGATAAGAGATGATTGTATATACGTTTGTTTCGTACGCGCGCGGTCTTGCTACTGGTTGTAGTGTCGGGCGGGCGGCCCGCCCAGATGTTATCTCAGAAGTACCATTGGACGCGAACTGTGAGCGCGAGCGGGCATTTACTTGTTTTGTGCAAAATATATATTACATATTCTATTTATTTTTGCTTTTTCTTCGCTAAATTCTATTTCTTTGAAATGTGGTGTTGTGTATAAGTGGTGGATTTTCCAACCTCCTTTTTTTTGCATAAATATTTCTTAAGTAATGCCTGGTTAAAAATCAAGAAAGCATTGAAAAAATGAAACAATTGTTATATTCTGACTGGGTTAGTTAAATGACATGTGTTTCCTCAACGAAGCATAACGTTTTATAGTTATATCTGGTCAATTAGGTTATATTTTGTTGCTGCAGTATTATTTAAATTGTCACGGCTACGATGCTACGTCACCGGTACGCCATAGCGGTGACGTAGCACCGTAGCAGCAGCGTAGCATCTCGTAGCAAAATTTAAAAAAACTCATAATTTTTGTGTCGTATTATTATTCACCTATGTTTTCATGGTGAGATTTACAGCTGGTACTATTTAGTAACAAACTAGCTCCATATTTCTGAATGACCGACACCTTTAACAAATAACCTATTTCAGTTAAACCATCAGGCACTTTTGCCAGTAAATGGTTTAACGGATATGAATGATTTGAGTTAGTTTATTACTCAGTAAACTAACTCAACTATTATGGCAGGAGTTGCATTTCATACCTAAAAAAAACTACACACTACAGGTTGCAAGTGCAGTACATCTAATAAATCAAAGCCGGTCCGAAGTTCGTGCAGGAAGCTGCGCAATAACATTTTTAGGAACCAAAAAGAATAATAGAGAGAAGAAATGACGCGAGTGTGGCGCTCAGAATGTGCGCGAAGTTCGTTATGCCTATGTTCACACCGGCCATGACATCGCCTCGCCGTACTTCTTCTTAGCGTGTTGACAGCAAAAATAGTACTTTATTAAATATACTATATATATTTTAAATTAGTTTGGCCCAAAATTCAGCAACGCGAATACTGTTCACTGACGCAGCCATTAGGTCGTCACGTGCCGTACTGTACCGAGCTCAAATTCCCCCGCTACCGCTCATGCCTTACAGCAAGCCCTCCCACAGGACACCCCGTTGCCGTCAATTGTTTCACTCGTTAAGCACTTCGTAAACACGTCCGTTTTAATGATGAGAGCTGCAAAGGTGTCTGCAGTTTTTATACCTACCCTTACCCAACCCTTGTTTGTTTTTACGCAAACCACTAGAACTGTTTGATAAGGTGACTCAAGGGTATGATTTGGATTTGTAAACAGAATAAAGACGAAGATGTGAGTATATAAAATACATATACATAACCAAAACTAACCTAACCTAAGCAGATTAGTAAGTATGTTAGTTTTTTTTTATAACTGTTTAAGATGCTAGAAACCTAATTAGAGAATTTGTTTACAAGATAGGAAGAAAGTCATTAGACAGTGGCGCGAGAGAAGTCTTTCGATATTAGTCATCAATTACGTCATTCTATGATGCAATTTATTATCAGTTGATATGACGAACTGCTGGAATCTTTAATACAGCTTGTTAAAAGACTGCACAATATAACATAACATAATAATAACCATACTTGAGCGAGGAATTGACGGCGAACAGCGGCGGATTGGGAATCACTCATACCTCATACCGCAGAGCTATTACTAGTTATGTACTAGAACATCGATCGTTATTTATTGGATCCTCTAGTTCGTACGCCGGTCCTATACCAAATCAAAATCAAAAGTCATTTATTCAAATTAGGCTGAAGATCAGCACTTTTTGAAGGTCAAAGTTACATAAGACAGTCCCCCAAAAACGCCCACCCTTCACCACTTCCTAGTGCTTTAGCTGGGAAGAAGAAGTGGCGCAACAAACTCCCCAGCAGCACAGCTGTCTGATTAGTTGGAAGAACTTGACTCTACACACTTATCGTATGAGAAGTAATTAACATTACGAAACACATCACATTAAAATCAATAATTTGCCACATGTCAGCTAGCACACGTCAATATACCAATTAAAACATTAAAACTGACTGTACTCAAGCGTAAATAAAAAAAAAAATAAAAAAAAAAAATAGCCTCCAGGTAAAAGTGCGTGCCCGCTTGCATGTGTGCAATGCTGTACTATGTCCATACAGCCGTAACTCGAAGTTACAAATGATAAACTAGGACCATCGAAGTAAAATCAATCAATTAATGGTTAATGAGTACTAACTAAGATCAGGATAAATAAATATGATCAACTGTCGAGGTCTCTAGCTAACCACATTTTGCAATACAACTCAATAAAAAAAACATTGTAATGAGTAGATTATGTCAACAATAAATAGATAGTAAAAATAAAAAAAAACAACCAAAACACAATGAATAGAATACATAATAAAAATAATTTTATGAAGCTAATTCTGGAGAAAGAACATAAACATTGTCTTGTGTTAATCACAGCGACCAACTATTCTTGTCGTTTAAGTAGTCGTTGGTAGTATAGTAAGCCTTTGAACAAAGGATAGATTTTACTTTAGTTGTAAACGTATAAAAAGGCAATTCTAGCAAAGAAGAGGGTAGCTTGTTATAAAAGGTTATACCAAGCCCCACAAATGAGTTATGAACCTTATGAAGCCGATGAAAGGGAGCACGTAGTTTATCCTTATTTCTAGTATTGATGTTGTGAATATCACTGTTTTTAGTATACAAGTGTATATTTTGTCTAATATATAAAATGTTGGCGAAAATAAATTGTGACGCTACCGTAAGAATACCAATTTCTTTAAAAAAATCTCTCAGAGATACTCTGGCACCTAGCTGGTAAATTGCTCGAACAGCTCGTTTTTGAAGAACGAATATATTATTTATATCTGCGGCTTTGCCCCACAGCAGAAGGCCATAGGACATAACGCTATGAAAATAGCTAAAATACACTAACCGGGCTGTATCAACGTCAGTGTATTGTCTTACTTTCCTGACGGCATAGGCGGCTGAACTAAGCCGTCCTGCTAGACTTGATATATGTGGGCTCCATTGGAGTTTAGAATCTACTGTTATTCCCAAAAAGACTGCTGTGTCTACAGTTTCAAGCACCTCTTTATCTAATATGATTTGTGGTCCTAGATTTCAGACATTAGGTAAGGCGAATTTTATACATTTTGTTTTCTTCGCATTGAGAACTAGGTTATTAGATGTGAACCAATCCGTTACTGTTGAGAGTGCACTGTTAACATCGTCAAAAACTAGTCTATCTCTGTCTACTTTAAAGATAAGAGAGGTATCATCTGCAAACAGTACAACATCACAGAGACCCTTTAAATGGAACCCTTTAAATGTCCTCTATACGTAGTACATAGACCAGCCACAGCATCAAATCCATGTTCAAAGTCAAAGTCAAATTATTTATTTCAAATAGGCACAAGAAACGCACTTTTGAACGTCAAAATGAACATGAAATAGAGTTTCTCCAAATCACTTCCGAAGTTACAAAACATCCGTTGTATGTTAATCGAACACCACAATTCCACCGAAACTAGCAATCCAGCAGTTTAACTACATCCTACATAATACATGTACCTACACAATTCAACAGATAGACGCTCTACAGTCAATTGGTTTCCGGCCGTTATTTTACCTTTGAGTATGTTTAAGAGAAGCTAAGTACCCCTTTGTTAGACTACGTCTGGGACAGAATGGATATCTTACTATATAATTATGCTTGAATACAATCACACTAATATTATAAAGGCGAAAGTTGTGTGTGTATTTGTATGTTTGTCACTTCTTTACGCTCAAACGGATGAACAGATCTGGATGAAACTATTTATTTATTTATTGCAAGAACAGAGGTAGTTTATGACCTGGATTAATACATAGAATACTCTTTATCTCGGTAGTACGTTCCATTGAAATAATTTCTAATATCTATGCGGGCGAAGCCGCGAGCAGCAGCTAGTACTATTAGAAATGTGAAAGTTTTAATGCATGGGTTTTTGTAACTCAATCATGCCCGAAAGACTGGATGAATTTGGATGAAATTTGGCATACAGATATAGTTTATAACCTGGAGTAACACAGGATACATCTTTGTCCCGTTTGTATCTTCCCGTAGGATAATGTCCGATGTACAGGCGGGCGAAGCTGTTGGCAAAAGCTAGTTTGAAATAAACTTCGTTGAATTATTAAGCATACTTAATATAGCTCTCTCTGAGCTTTAAAAGCATAGCCAGATGGGGCAATTTTCTCCTAAAAGACGGTATTTTGTGGTGGATCTATAGGTTGTCTTCTTCATACTCTCTGCACAACTGAAATCCCCGAAAGGGACAATCCGATAGACACTGAACACGACACTGCAATTAAGTAGCAGTTTAGATGTTGATTGAGTTGTTTGTTCTTTGTTGTTAGTTAAAGTTGCGTCGTGGTCTGTTGTTTCTTTAACCGCATTTGACCGATTTCTTCACTGAACAAACAGAGAGCCAGGCACATGTAACCGTGACCTACTTGGGAAACCTTAAATTGACTTCATACCCAAGTAGTCCGCAGTAAAGAACTTCAACATAACAACTGTAAGAATTAAAATAAATTTGTAACCCAATTTTCCCACCCTGTAGACATTTTAGAATACATATTTTTACAAAAGGCATGATTATTTGACAACCTAAACATTATTAAAATCATATTTTTAATGAATAAGCTTTCCTACACTATTACACTAAAACTTCTAACTTATTAAACATTCCTGAAAAAACTTAATATTCTAATTTCATCAGTCTCTTATTATAAAATTAATATCAGTATATTATCTACCCTAACAATTTTAATAAGCGTCCTTGTTGTGCAGCTTTGTGATGCAATAAGCTCTAAGTGGGTCTCCGAACAGACTAGTTCTGCATTATTTGGGACCTGCTTTGTCAGAAGATTACGTTCTTCATCTTGCTTTTTTAAAAGCCCTAAATTCTCGAAAACCGATACCTTCGGTCTGAGCCGTAAATCGTTAAAAGTTAAAGTGAAAATTCCACGAAAATTACATAAATACTTCACCTTCATTGACCTAACCCCCGAACCACTGAGTGTCCTTTAGACTGGCTTTAAAAATAACAAGTCATAACATCGAGCTTGTAATTCCCCGAGGAGTAGGTAGAGGGACATATTATATCATGTCTCCAGTTACCTACTTTATTATTTAGTCCCATGCAACAAGTAGAACAATTTTAAATGTTTAATTATTCTGTCCCATTCACAGAACAATCTCGAAGTCCGCCCTGATTCTGACAATTTTATGAAGGGAAAACCCTAAAGGTTATACTTTTCGCGCTCAATCGAGTTTGTGACCACAAAGCTTTCAAAACCATAAACATTTGATTATTATTTTTACATATTGTTTTTGTACATATTATTATAATTTTTTAGCTTTTAAATGTAAATAAGATTAGATTAACATTATATTAATTTAGTTGCTGTAATAATAAGCTTAAGTTAACGTAAATAAACTGTTAAGTTACACCTGTTGTCGAGCAGGAATGAAAATTAAAAAAACCATAAATAATTAGGTTTATTTTATCAGAAACCTATTTAATAAATTATTTAGTTATGGGACTCAAACGTGTTTGGCAAAATGTGGGTGTACTATAGGTAAACCCGAGTAAACCCATAGATGGGTAAACCTCTGCCTAACTCTTAGGCCCTTTTTTGAGGATGGGAAATCATCAAATGAACCCTCCCGCCCCGGGTGAAGCGGAGGGAGTGTCAGACTCTTACTGAGTAAAACCCTTTCGTACAATTCCGCTGAAGATAATGATAATGTTTATTGTGCTTCTACCCACTGATATAACTAAAGGTTAGAAGTAATAAGAAAGTCTGAAGAACGACTCGTGGCTTACACGTTCAATTCGGATATTACTCATGTACGGTACGGGTTCGATAGGTAAGTTCAAGTGTTGAAATCAATTATAATCAGCCTATTGTTCTCACTGCCTTCTCTCTTTGAGTGAGAGTGGGCTGTAATCCAGCGCGCGTTGGCAGATGTCACAATGACATGTCTTCGAAATGTTCGATGTTTTCCTTCGCCGTTTTGAGAGCAGTGGTGATGTATCAATGTTGATGATGAATGAATGTTTTATCCTAAAAAACAATTTTATTTAGGATAAAACATTCCCGGGATGGGAATGTTTTATCATAATTTTTTATCTAAGTAGTCACCTGTGGTTTCGTAAAAGGGTTCTGAGATAACCTAGTTTTAGAAAGTTGGCAATGCTGCCATGTTCAGTAATGGACAAATAACGGTATACCTACATACTGGCTGATATACAACTTAATGCAAGTTTCAATAAGAAAGCTTTCCTGTAAAAAATGTTCTGCGTCAATCGCTGAAGCCGAAAGCTCTACAAAAGCTGAGTGCTTTAACCAGTTATTCAAGAAAAAGCTACTCCCGTTTTTCTCTTTTTTATCATGTTTATATTCTCAAGAAGATATCGGCGAAGTTTTGCTAGGTAATTTAATTTGACCCTCTATAACTATTGTACCAAGTTCTTGTAAGTAGGTACTTATAGGAATAGATGCCTACCTAAATAAATCCAATGCTGAACAAATACAACAATCGTTCTAATGAACAAACTATTAAACTAAAATAATCACAAACCTACAAAATATTGTATTTTATGGTGAACCTAGATAGCTGACAAATCGAGGCTAAAAGGCGGGCGATTCCTGGAAGCTATTAAAGAACATTTTGATCAGTTAACTTAATGTAAAGGAAGTTTATAACAGAACATATCTCCATGCTTGTAGCCCCCGAAGGATTTCGACAGAAACCTTTAATTACGCCCACATTTCACAATGTATTATATTCAAGTCCCATGGAGTGGGGCCTATTGTCATCAAGCGAGCACAAATCCAGACTGCGGGCTGCTACTGAGAAATTCCAGATGAAAGAACCCAATAACACTTTCCCCGACCTTGGAAATCGAACTCAGTACCTCATGCCCAGCAGAAGCGCTTGCGACGTTAACCTTTTGAACGCCATTGTCAGATATAAGTGACAAGCAAGCGTATGTCTGTACGCCAACGACACAAATATTTGACAATCGCAATAACACTATAACACGAAATAAACAATTAAATCATTACTTTTGTGTGTACTTAGGCTTATAGATGTCTTAGAAATTTAAGCTCTCGCACGTATTGAATGACAGGAAACAAATTAAAAGGCACCATGGATATTGGGCAATACCTACATAATAACAAGAAGAAAAAATATGTAGCTAGGCGTGAAGGGCACGCGCGTGCGTTTATGGAACAGGCAAGTCCATGAAGTTTATATGGAAATATTTTTGTAGACATGTCTGAAACTTATCTGCTTTAAGCCCGGATTGAGAGCCAGGGATCCTAGGCATTTAACATGAGATTGAGAACAAGCAAAGCCATTTTGGAAATTTATCATCGGTTAGATTTCTTTTGGTAGCTTCAAATAGAAATAGGAATTACTCTCTCGACTTACCTATGCAGAAAAGGAGAAAAAACAAGAGAAGCTTTCCTTTTCCGCCTCGAATTTTCGCAGGCCCAGGCGAAAATCCAAGGCAGGCTTTATTTTTTTAACAAATTCCACAATTCCTCAATTGGGTATTTCAGAGGGTAGTCATTGGAATATACTATTCGCAACAGTGGATTCAAATCGCAAGACATTCGTACTAGCGTACCATTTAAACAGTTTTTCGAATCAACGTGTTCGCGACAACGTCATTCGATATAGCGGTTTTCGACTTAATGTGTTTTCGAAATGGCGTACCACACTTAATTTTTTTCGAAATAGCGTGCGTCGCAATAACGTCATTCGAATCTTCATATCACTCCCGTCAATAACGTTACTTTTTATGAACTATCAAAACGCGGCATTTGTACGTGATTTGTATGAAATACATTCAGTCTAAAAAGTATCGGGAATGGATGATTTGTTTATGGTTCCAAATTCAAATTTTTGTTTTTTTGTAGTTGTTAGATTGGCACAACTGTTTTCCATTTTGGCGCGGAGTTTGAGTTGCATCTGTTATTTTATATTAAATACAGTGCTGGTTTTAGTAATATCATATATAGTGTGTATTGCGAATTTCATAATGGACAAAAATATCGAACAAAGAGTTTGTCTTAAATTTTGCATCGCCAATGGAATTTCGTGTTCGGAGTCACTGAAAATGTTACAGAAGGCTTACGGTGAATCGACTTTATCAAAAATCGTGCTTATGAGTGGTTCAAAGCGTTCAAAGGTTCAAGCGAAAAAACCACGCCAAAGTCGATCAAAAGTCAAAGTCATGTTGACTGTTTTCTTTGACTATCGCGGTGTTGTGCACTCTGAATTCTTACCGGAAGGTCTAACGGTAAATAAAGAATATTATTTGAGCGTTATGCGGCGTTTAAGAGAGCAAATTCGACGAAAAAGGCCTGATTTGTGGAAAGAAAATTCTTGGATTTTGCACCACGACAATGCGCCTTCGCACAAGGCTATCATTGTGAACGAATTTTTGACCAAACACTCAACAAATACCATCCAGCAACCACCATATTCACAAGATATGGCTCCTGCTGACTTTTTTCTTTTTCCTAAACTCAAATTACCACTTCGTGGCACCCGTGTTCAATCCATAGAAGACATAAAGGAGAATTCGCGGCGAGAACTGAACTCAATTCCGGAAACAGCGTTTAAAAAATGTTTTGATGAATGGATTATTCGTTGGCGCAAGTGTATCGTTTCTAAAGGAGCATATTTTGAAGGTGATAAAATGAATTTGGATGAATAACAGACATTTTGTGTATTATTGATCTTTTCCCGGTACTTTCTTGACAGAGTAGTATAACAATGAGACGTCAAAGATTCTTAGCATCAAATAGAATACTTATTAGCTTTAAATGCAATGTTACAAATACATCATCGCATAATATTTAATTTCTGTACGGTGATGGAAGTTTTTAAGACGAGCGGTCTTTTATCTCTATGTGATTTCATATTTTATTTTTGACCGATTCAAATAGTCAATTAATTACCTAAGCAAAGAAATTAAAGATACGAACTTTACCTACCAAGAGCACATGAATTCATCACGGCAGGTCAAAAGTTCAACGTGTGCAACTTCTTAAATCCGTTAATTAACCAATGTGCTTGTTAAGAAATATCAAAAATTAGGTGGTTTATTATTCGCAGTTATACACATACATACTTAATGTGTTGTTTGTGTGGCGGTGAGATAACCCGCCCGACCTCGGTTATTGAAGCAGATAACGCGTTGAGGGCGCGCGGGAAACTGGACGATTGAAGAGATGTCTGAAAACGTGGTCAAAGGAAAATGTACGGTGCAAAGTGCATTGAAATTACAACATATTGATACTAATCTATACTCCGTTTATTATAACATTAGACAAATAACAGCTAAAAAACGACAGTTATTGTGTAATATTGTTGACATAACTGCATTTTAGTTGTTTTTTAATATAGGTAAATGGTAAATAGATTAAATTGCTTCGTATGTAACGTGAAATAACGGAGTTTAATATCCGTCTATATAGAAATAACGAACAGTGATAACCGTTATTCGTCTAATGTTATAACAAACGGGTTATAGAAATCTTTAAGCATATCTGATGATTTTGTTTGTCTCAAGTTTTACTAGACAGTGATTAAAACCTCTTTGCTACATTATATAGTTTCACCTTGGACCAGAGGAGGAGGTTGGAGGTAAGTAGTTACCTGTACCCCATGTAAATAAACAATAATATCATGGCCCACACCTCCAAAATTCAAAACGTTTGAAAGTATTTGTACCACTGACCAACGCATGTTGCTGCCGGACTGCTACTGAAGACGAATACTTACAACTCTTTCGTAAGGATGTGACTACAAACATTGAAACAGTAATTTGAAGGGGCGCGCAATCTCTGCAGTACTGTCATGTATGATACACATAGAGGCAGGTACCAATTTTACTGGCGTGGAATGGACCTACCCAAAACTTAAATCCATATCTGCATCACCTTAACACGATGTAAGAACTGCACCCACCATAAACGTCGGAAACCCATTTATTCCAACTAGTACAAGTCACGCTGACTCAGTAAGTCCAGTCCAGCGTCCATCAGATATCAAAAGTCCCGCCCTAGACATAATGGGCAGTATCGCGCCGTGGCATACGACCGCAGCATGGACATCGGCGCGGGCGCACGTGCCCGCCACGCTTACAAACAGCGGACGATCGCACCGAGCCCCTTACGCAATGCTCCCGGAAGCACTCGGGTTATGGATTTATTTTTATTGGTACATTTTTACCGTAGGTTGCCTTGATTTTAAAATCAGTGATGCAACTGTAGGTATCACAGCCCTAAGGCGACCAACAACCATTTTGTTTGTGTGGAAGCGTAAGTACATTCACGCTAGAACGGCGGAACGGATTTGGATGAAAGGATCATGATTTGGGATAGGATTTTTTATCGCCATATTACCACGGGATCGACGGGTGAATGTGGGTGAAACCACGAAGTGCAGCTCAATATAAATAAGATGTCGCTCTTTTAATTTTTTTTTCTGCATGCATCATTTCACGGTTCTTGTACCCAGCAGTTACATTATTACTATAGGAATAGAAGATATAAAAAAAATTCTAATGCATATGTCAATTTAGGAAAAAAAGTTTTAGTAATATTAATAAACATTAAATTTCATTGGCGAGATTTGTGTCAACTATCAAAGCAATTTCATTTTATATTGTACTAGCACTTTGCCCGCGGCTTCGCTCCCGTGATCTTTCCCGTGGGACCCGTTATTTTTCCCGGGATAAAAAGTAGCCATGTTACTCCTAGAAAACTAAGCTTTCCAACGGTGAAAGAATTTTTAAAATCGGTCCAGTAGTTTTTGAGCCTATTCATTACAACCAAACAAACAAACAAAGTTTTCCTCTTTATAATATTAGTATAGATTTAATAAGAGACAAGTGTCCAATAATATAGTCTTTATTTAATCTTTTAACTTAAAACCATTTACATTAGCATTTAATCCTATATTGTTTTGCTCAAACAATTTACCAAATAAGGAACTGTACAATTCATTCTTGCTCTCATCTGTCCAAGAAGCCGACTTCTCAGGAGCCATGAAATTCACCAACTTATTATGAACTACATACTTAACCTTCCTTCCTTTCGTGGCTTTTGTGTCTACTTTTCTCTTCATCTTGCTTCTCATTTGCTGTAAAGCTATCCATTGACGACTCAATTGTACAGGGTCCGAAATATCCGCAGACTTGCATTCAATTAGTTCTCTTAGTAACTGATGATAGAAGTCACTATCATCAAATATTTCTGGTATATACTCGTCATTGTCCTTACGGTCTCGTGTTACTGGGTTAACTTCCGCCTCATCACCATCTTTAATTTCTTCTTCTTCTGGGATATCCTTCTTGTACCCAATTATTTCATATTCAGATCTTTTGAGCTGTGTACGTCTCACCAACTTCTCTCTATCAGAAAGAATGTAAGATATTTGCTGCAAGACGGTGTTTGTAGGCGCATTTTTAATGTTAGTAGCGGTAGCCAGACGTGTTTTGTCATTCCATTTTTGAATTGAGGTGTCTCTGAATGATTTGAAAGCTTTGTGGGAAGTTGAGAGGTCGGTTTCATAATCTTCAAGTTTACGTTTCCTGGCTGGTGCGGTTTTACTTTTAATTTTAGGTGTTGGGACTTCTTCAGCTGCCTCTTCAGCATCAGTGTCTGATGGTATCTCCTCATTGTCTGTGTCACTTGGGATTTCTTCATCACTGTCTTCTTTTGTAGTTTGTTTTGAGTCAGCCAGTTGTTTGCTTAATTTCTTATTGCAAAGGGTCTTTGTTTCTGGATATTTGCTTAGAAGCAAATTCTGAAGAGACAGTAACCTAAAAAGATAGAATAAAATTGATTAATAAACATACTTAAGGAATATTTTAAATATAAAAACTTTGAAACTTGTCTCCTTATATGTAAAACTCTCATGACACAATATTAGTTACCATACTCCTTCGAAATGGCTTGATCAATTTTTATATGCATATTCAGTAGGCCTGAGAATGGGCTACTATCTATTTTTCATACCCCTGAGTGATTAGGTAGGTAACATAGGTAGGGTATGTTAGGTAGGGTAGGTAGTAGCTATGTGTCGTTACGAGATTTTTACGTAACACAACACAACGCGGTTTGCGTTTAGACAACGTTTTCCAAACGATCTATTTCACAACGATCTATTTTACGACGCAACACACGGTTGTGTTGTCAAAATCGACAACACAACCGAACCGGACCGTCGAATCGTTGGGAGACTCCCAACGTTGTTCAAAATCGACATATTGATGAGAGAGTCCCAACGATATGTCGATTTTGAACAACTGTCTTATTTATAAAACAGCTTGATTAATGCAATAAAAGAAAACATCAAATAAGCAGCCCTAGTGTAACACATTACGGTCGACTATCATAAAATTAAAAGATGAAACCTACAATTTAAAACGACGTCTCATTGAGAATTATAGCTATTTCTTTAAAAATCAATGCGTAACGGTGGGTGCGAAAGAGATGTATATATATTTAATCTTTATGCAATTCTACGTTACGTTTCACGAAATCATGACGCGTTCCTTTCCCGAGATCGTTGTGAAAAATAGATGGTTGTCAAAATATCTCGTAACGTTTGCGTTGTCATTCATAGACAACGTTTGGAAAATTATCCGTGGTACACAACGACCACTACTAGTAGGTAGGAACGGTAGGCAGGTAGGTAGGTATCATAGTTAAGGCAGGACAACATCTGTTGGGTCAGCTAGTTAATACTTACTATAATATTATACACAGATGGTACTAATTAAAAATTTTACTTACTTATCCAAAACATTGGTGACATTAGCCTTAGTTGCATTAGCCTCTTCAACATATTCCTCATTCTCTTTCAATTCACTGTAAGCTTCAGGCAAAGGCATCTGATTAGCTGTGTTCACACATCTTTGAAGATGTATCCTCATCTCCAACAGACTCTCCCATAGCAACAACTGGTTTCTTACACAAATACCCTTCTTAGCATCTTCTGATAAGTTCTGCTTTTTAACATGTTCAAAGTTTTCTTTCATTGGTTCTTCCATTTGGCTGATATCATATCCTTCTCCCTCGTCATCTTCTTCATCACTGCCGTCCTCATCGCCACTACCGTCCTCATCGCCACCACCGTCTTCATCGTCATCCGAATCAGCATTTATTTGCTTTTGAAACTGAGTGATGCTGTAATCTTCACTTTCGGCATCTGAATCAGAATCTTCTAAATCCGACGATTCCTCTTCTCTAGTTTTTGGTTTAGACAAGTCGCTCTCAGAGTCAGACCCGTCCGAGTCGATTGAAAAGTCCTGTTTGCTCTTTTGAGGTTGTTTTTGTTGCGGCAACTCATCGTTTGAACTGCTGCCTTCTTCATCAGATTCGTCAAGATCTTTCCGAGAAACTACTTGTCCCTCATACTTTTTACTAACCTCACTCAATAAACCCACGTTTTGTTTACGAAAATCACTAATAGCCGCCTCTACCTCGCTGTCTGAAGAACCCAAATCATCACGCGTTACAGTTTTCGGTTTTGTGCCAAAAACATGATCATCTTCTATGTCAGCACGAGGTTTTACCGTTAAAGCGTCTGCTATTTTGTCAGATAGCAGCTTCTGTGGTGTTTTCTTCTGTTTTAACTTCATTTTGGAGTTATTTTGTAATTTTAACCAACAAAATACATTCACGTGTTTATGACATTGATTTACAAATTATTTGTCAAAGTCAAACTCAAACAAATGTCAAGCAAATGACCATCAATCGAGGTTTACGAAGCATGCCAGATTTAAAACCTATCTTTAAAATCTTTTGTTGATTTGTAAACTTAGCTACCAATAGCTAGAAAGCGGTTTATCAGCTGACTAACAATAAACTCCAATATTAATATCTATACATGTGTGATTGTATAGTTTGCTACTTTTATCTTATCTGTGTGGATGTGATGTAATCATCTGTTTTAATGGCGCGAAAATTGACATTTAACTTTTGACAAGCAAAGCAAGGCAACAGCGATAACGAACTTCGATCGGCAAGTAAACACTTAGCTGTAATCCATAATCCAAAGTTAACAAAATGCCTAGAAGAAGAGTTATGCCGAAAACTGTTACGTGGTTAAGTGAGAAAATACATGATCCACAGAGTTTAACACCATCGTTTCACCATTACGAGTAAGTTAACCTGCAAATACAAAACAACTTTGACTTTTTTACTTTTCTTGCCTATAACAGTTTTTTTTTTTTTAGGAAGTTTCAGTTCGGGAATATCATAGCTGGAATTAGAGATTGTGTTCTTATTTCGAACGCAGATGCGGCAGAACCAGATACGGAGGCAGGTTGTGATGCGGCTCGCATTATCTCGTTATATGAAGATAGCACCAACGCCAGTGACCCCTTCAGAGCCAAGGTTCAGTGGTACTCGCGGCCCAGTGACTTGCCCAACTGGTGTTTTAGTAATATGGAACCAATTAATTTCTATGAAAAAGAAGTAAGTTATAAAGTCGTTATATTTACTTCTAAATTCGTTCATTGAGACAACATAACTTTTGGGCTATAATCATGAAACTTTTACCTATGCCTTAAAGCTAATAAGAACATTTAAAATGATTGCATCACAAAGAATACTGGATTTATTTACTTTTTCATCATTAACATTACAACTTATTTATGTACAGACGCCAGCACATCAAGCTATCCCTGTCAAGTTATCTCAATTCAAAATGAACCTTATGTCTTTGCAATAAAGTTGAAATACTATCAAAGAAATTTGACAGATTGTGGTAACTTGATGTGCTGGCCTCTGTACTTACATTTAATGTACCATTCTTCATAATTGACTTCTCAAATAATTAGTTAAAATTTTTAACAAATTCCAGGTAATAGAAGACCATCGTCCCTTCAACCAAGATGTATCAATAGAAACATTCTTCAAGAAATGCACCATCACTCTCACAATAACAAAAGATATGGACGATATTATTAATGAGCCCTACCATTACATATGTAGATACCGTCTCATGGCCTTGAGCAAGCGCAAAGTACAGATAGAACCAGTGCTTGAACAGGAACGACAGGCAATAGCATTGTTAAATACACCCAATAAGACCCCATCAAAGACAGCAACTCCGAAAACACCAAGTAGTTTAGTCAAAAGAATGAGTAGAGTATCCATCTCAGAGAAGAACTGGAGTGTCAGCAAAAATGATGGCACAAAACTACTACTCAAAAGAGCAATATTAGCTGACAAAAATGAAAAAGATTCACCAAAAAAAGTTACTCCAAAATCAACATCAAAAAAAGTTACAGAAACACCAAAGAGCTCTAAGAAGTTATCCAAGTATAATTTAGAAGATCTGTTGTCTATGGAACTGAAAGAAAATTCTGATGATGAGCTCCCAACATTAATCATAAGGCAGCATGTACCAACCACTCCGAAACGAAAGCAGTCAATATCTAAAATAACAAATGAGGAGACTCCTAAAAAGGTTTTAGTATTTGAGGATGAAGAAAAGAGTACTCCTACTACTAGACGAGGCAGAGCTAAGGTTGCTATTAATTACCAGGAACCTGAAGTGTCACCAGTAAAGAGGACTCCTAGAAAAGCAGTGCACAAAATGTCAGAGAGTGATGATGAGTTTAAGCCAGCTCCTAGAACACCTAAAACGCCAAAGACACCAAAAACACCCAAGACTAGGGCACCAGCACTAACACCTAAGCGCAGTGTGACTAAACGAATTTTGACAAGTCAGCTAACGCCTACTTTACATAACAGAGCACACTCCATTGATAATATCAATGGTAAGAGCTACAAACTCTTCTGAGACTGTCTTGTCTATGATTTATTGAACTACATATTTTTTGATATGGTAAAGTGAACCCTATATTAACATTCTATTACTTTTTCAGAGTTCCTAAAAGATAAGAAGTCCCTACCTGGCAGAGAAGGTCAAATGGAAGAAATTCTATCATTTGTTAAATCAAAACTTTTGGATGGTACCAGTGGGTAAGTGCTATTGCTTTTCAGTGCAGACCCAAATGCAACACCTGTAAGCATATATTAAAAAAAAACAGCATGTTTTTTCACCAAATATCCACTTGTTAAAAGATTTTTCATACTTTTGAAAAATTATTCTAAGTTACCGAGTTGCTCAAGTAATACAGCCATTTGTTCCAGGTGCATGTACATATCAGGAGTACCAGGTACCGGAAAAACTGCAACGGTCAGCTCAGCTCTCAAGTACTTAAAAGAAGAAGTGGACTTGCCAGACTTCCAGCTTGTTGAAGTCAATGGCATGAGGATTGCTGAACCTCGGCAGGCTTACGTGCAAATATACAAACAACTTACTGGTGAGACACAGTTTTTACAAAAAAAAAAGTAAATTCTACAAACAAGGCTGAAATCAGATCTTTTTGAATATCAAAATTACAAAAGACAGTGCCTCTTTACTTTACCTGTAACTTTAATAGCCATTAACATAAGGTTCAAATTGTAATGATTAATTTTTATAGGTAAATCTGTAGTATGGGAGCAGGCCTGTGCATTTTTAGAAAAAAGGTTCACAAATCCTGGACCAAGGAGGACACCAACAGTATTGCTAGTAGATGAGGTAACAATACTTTCCTGTTTTTATATCAAAAACTTTATTCATTGATAGTTTTAATCCAAGCCAAGCTCAACCAAGCCTGGTTTATTTAAGAAAGTTGCTCTTGAAGCTACTTCTATTTAAAGTCTTCACTACATAGTATAAAACAAAGTCGCTGTCTCTGTCCCTATATCCCTATGTATGCTTAAATCTTTAAAACTATGCAATGGATTTTGATGAGGTTTTTTTAATAGATTGAAGGTTTATATGTATAATTTGTCATCATATTATGCGGCCGAAGCCGCGGGCGGAAGCTAGTATAGTATTAAATCTTTATTTCAGACCACAGAGTATTCATACAGTAGTGGTAGGAAAAAAAAATCAAAACTATTGGCACTAACAAAACCGTCACAGTCTTTATCCAACGGAAAAAGTTATAAATTATTTTGTTTCCATTTCAATTAAAAAAAAATATTATATTATTTTATCTAAAAACAACTCCAATACTTTCAGTTAGACGCCCTCTGCACCCGCCGTCAAGACGTCCTCTACAGTATAATGGAGTGGGCAGCCCACAACACTGCCCTCCTCACTGTCCTTGCAGTAGCCAACACGATGGACTTGCCCGAACGAGCGCTGGCGGCACGGGTGGCTTCCCGCCTCGGTCTGACCCGGCTTACCTTCCCCCCGTATACTCACACGCAGCTCCAGAATATCGTTGCTTCGAGACTGGCGGGGGCTAATGTCACTGCTGATGCTGTGCAGCTTATTGCCAGGTATGTTACAATTTTACTCTTATGTCGTAATAACCCAAAATAAATTGGGATAAAAATTGCAGTATTTATTGGCATAAAAAGTGGCACAGGGCCAAAGAGTTAGACAGACACACCCACAGTTCATCAACTATGTTTAAAACCCATGTTGTAAGGAGTGAAGAATCGCCAAATTCAGTCTTCAAACTCAAAGTATTTATTTCAAATAAACCAATTACAGGCATTTTTGAATTGTCAAGGGGTCGGTCAGTCAGAAAGATGGAAGTTAGTTGCCCATTCCTAAGCACTAGGTACCTATGGAGAAGAACAGGCAAGAAACTTCATGGACACTCTTTTTCACCCATGGACTTCTACACCATGATAATAATAACAGTCAGTTTTAAAATATTTATTGTTAAACACTTTTTTTATTTAGATGTAGTAAACATAGGTTTAGTCGATTTAAAATAGAGATGCAATCAATGTTTCTACCAATAATCGACTATAAAATACAAAGTGTAAAAATAAAGAAATGTTTCAGAAAAGTGGCAGCAGTATCCGGCGACGCTCGACGCGCGCTCGCTCTATGCTCTCGCGCATTAGAACTGGCAGGACCGGAAGGCGCTGGTCTGAAGGAAGTGCAGCAAGCACTCGGAGAAGCCGCCTCGAGTGCGGCTGTACGGGCTATAAAAAACTGCTCGCCTGCTGAGAGACTTATGTTGAGGGCTGTGGCTGCTGAGGTGAGCTACAAGAGTTTTTCAAACATTTCTCTCTAAGAATGCGGTACCCTATATACTAGGGCAGATTTCACCATTGAAACTGAACGCGATCAGCACCGTTCGTTTAAACTGCGTTCAAGAACTGTCAATGACATAATTTGCAGAATATTGACACTGACAGTTCTTGAATGCAGTTGTGATGTGCTGATGGTGTTCTGTTTCATTGGTGAAATTGGCACTTGGTGTTTTATAAAGAGAAGAGGGTATAGTTGACAGTGGCTAGGTAATAAGATGTTGAACTACATACTGCATAAACATAAAAAATATAATAGTCACGATTTACTTATTTGGATATGTGTGATCCTAAACACACCCACAAGATAAAAACAATTACTTGTGAGACATTGTCTGATTAAAGGTTCAAAACTTATCTTTTATAAGGCATGGCAGCACTACATTATTTTACTCGATTCTAAATATATTTTTCACTCCAGGTGGAGAGAACAGGCTCAGACGAGACAACCCTGTCCCGCGCACTCCAAACAGCGGCCGCCATAGTGTCTCTGGACGGTCGTCCATACAAGACGGCCCCGAGTATCCGCGCGCCCACGCCGTCGCAAGCGCAGGCTATATGCACACGACTGGCGGCGCTAAGACTGTTGCTGCTAGAACCTAAGCCGGCTGAGCCGAGACTGTTGTTAAATATAAGTGCTGATGATGTACATTATGCTACGAAGCAAATTACTGTATAATTATTTTGTCTGCCAGTGTCGAGTGAGCACAGACAAGCAAACAATCCATGTAGCTAGATAATAATTGTTCGACTATGTGCCAATTTCACCAATGAAGTTGAACGCGATCAGCACTTCTGAACTGCGTTCAAGAGCTGTCAGTGTCAACATTGTTCGGGGAATATTGACACTGACGGCCCTTGAACGCAGTTTAGAAATGCTAATCGCGATCAGATTCATTGTTGAAATTAGCCCTAAGTATTGTTTACAATAGTGAATATCATCTTGAGATTGTGCATTGTTGAACTCCATTCATAGTGGTTCAGCAAAGCTTGTCAAATAGTATTCAATATAAATTATCATCTGCCTAGCCTTTTCCCAACTACATAATGATGGGGTTAACTTCCAGTCTAACTGGATGTAGGTGAATACCAGTGTTTTACATGGAACTTGCTCCATGTAAAACACTGGTATTCACCATATCTTACCTCCACAAGTAAGACTGGCTGTCAGACTTTGGACAACCCGAAACAGCCAGTATAGTTGTATTCAATGATAAAGTACAATATTATAGAAAACAGGGTTAAAATGTATTTTCATATTGCATTTATATTTTGATATTGGAAATGACGAGTATTTGTAAAATAAGTATGAGGTTTGTAAAGTACACATTTATAATGATTTTTAACATTCTCTTTTGACACGGTGATCTGTTATTTAAAATGACTGAATAATTTAAGTTTTTTTTAATGATATTTCTAATAAATTAAAACATTATTTTTATTTTGTTATGTCATTGAGTAGTCCCCAACTTGTATGATCTTGATAAGCGCTTCGATGTTGTTGTCTTGCACTGCTTTTCTACTTGCTGCTACCACTGCTTTGCCGTATTTACCAACTGTAACAGAAATTAAGGTTTTTTATTGAAAAAAAGTGCGGTAGGAGTTGATTGGTTGAAATCATCAAGTAAGGAAAAATCGTTTGCCCTCTCCATGCGACTTTTACTGTCTCTTTCTAATAGGTACGTGCGTTTTTCATGTGTGTGTGTGTGTGCAAATAAGTCCTGAAAAAAGGAGGTACCTCTAAGTCTAACGGCCTGCTGCAAAATTGTGTGTAAACTTTTCAGAGCGGTAACTGCTTGTTCCTGAGTAGAGCGTCTGATATAGCACCCTGTGAGAAGTTCCTCATTCAACATTATCACTTCCTTGTAACGGTTTAGCATCTCCTTCCTAGAAATAAATATTATATTATAATTATATGTTTTTACCTAAAAACTTAAGGGAATCGTTTTTGAAGGTCATACAAATCATAAGCAGCCGCGTCTTGAGCCGCTGGTAATAACGCAGTTATGAGTTGCGCTCGTTCCGCTGTTTCTGCAGCTAATCGTGATCTCATTTCGCCTATTTGTGATACATGTTCCATTTCCTCGCGGAGTTTCTTTTCAGCTTCGGGAAACTGAGCGACGGACTAAAAGTTTAAAAAAATCCCGCTAAAATTAAATTAGTCAATGGTATGATGAAGTACTACTCTATTTTAGTCGATTTTACATCTGGCATCTCAACGATAAAAAAATGGCGTCGCGTCAGTTATTGCCGGCGTGGGGAATTGTCATTTTCTTTTCAGAATTGTTGTAACGAAGTTAAAGTTTTTGAGAGGATTATTGTGAAAAGTTATATGAAAATGGTTGAAAACAACGATGTTGAATTGTCTGAAGCAGAGGCAGAACAGTATGACCGTCAGATCCGTCTGTGGGGTTTGGAATCTCAGAAAAGGTTGCGTGCTTCGAAAGTTTTGATCATCGGAATAGCGGGCCTTGGCGCTGAAATTGCCAAGAATGTTATATTGTCCGGAGTGAAAAGTGTATGCTTGTTAGACAACGAGAAACTAAAGGAAATAGATCTGTATTCGCAGTTTTTGGCCCCGCCTGAGAAAATCGGGGAGAATAGAGCAGAAGCCTCGCTAACTAGAGCGAGGGCTTTGAACCCAATGGTAGAGATTACATCGGAGACGAAGTCTGTTGATAACCTTCCCGATAAATTCTTCCAACAATATGATATAGTTTGTGCAACTGGCTTGAAGCAAGAACAACTGGAACGCATTAATAACGCTTGCCGCGACAGCAATAAGAAATTCCTATGTGGCGATGTTTGGGGCATGTACGGTTACATGTTCGCCGACCTCGTCGACCACGAGTACTCTGAGGAAATTGTACAACACAAAGCCGTTAAACGCGGATCAGACGACGCGGAGAAGAATGCTCGTGAAACTGTCAGTATTAATGTAAAGCGCAGAGCAATATATGTGCCTTTACAGAATGCTCTATCTGTGGATTGGATGAAGCCTGAGATGCGGTCAAGACTACGACGTGGGGACCCTTCGTACTTTGTGATGAAGATTCTACTGCGTTTTAAAGATGAGTACAACAGAAACCCTGACCCAGCTAAAAGGAAAGAGGATACCAAAATTCTGTTGCGGATGAGAGACGAGCTTGTGAAGGAACTGTCTCTTCCAGCTGGCTTTATTGTTGATGCTTTACTTCTAGATGTATTTGGCACAGTCTCTGGTGCTGCGGCAGTTATTGGTGGTGTAATTGGCCAGGAGGTTGTAAAGGCAGTGAGCCAGAGAGAACCGCCACATAACAATATGTTTTTCTTCAACCCTGTCAAATGTGTCGGGTTTGTTGAACTGTATGGTCAGTGAAATTTTGTATTCAGTGTAGAATTTAAGCAATATCGATTTAAGTTTAATAAATTATATAAGTACACCTAAGTAATTTTATTTATGTTTTAAGATTCATAATATAATTGCATCTCCCAATTTTTTTCTGTAAACAAAATATGCACATTCATGTGGAATTTCAGAACAGCCCATATTACCAATCTCACTAGTTTTTTTTATATTATTCACAAGTCTTAAAACAATAAACTATCTAACACCAAATTATATAACATTATGTAAAAGTATACAAAGGGAACAGCTTATGAGCTGTGTCCAATGGGGAATCAAAAAATACCACCGCTAGCCCAGCAACAAACAGTCCACTTGTATCACTCGTTTAGCAGTTTTATACCTTTTATTTAGATTTGTCGCTCACATACCTGGTAGCTACCAATCTAAAGTTGTACTCAACACTGCAACAAGCGGCTACCGGCCGCGGCGACTGTGGTTAACACTGCCACTACTTTTTAACAGGTGCTATTCTAAGCACTTCTATGTCTTTCATCCATACATTGCAATGTGTTTTGAAGGTACTCAGTAGGGATTTTAGCGACACATATACATGTTGAAGGCACTGAGCTTAGAATGGATAAAATGTATTGAGCATGAATGTGTGTATGAGGCACTGTGAGATAGAACAGAAAACACAGCTGTGCTCATACAGTGTATGGGAATTGATTGTGTATGCACACTTCAACTTAAAAAAATATGCCATTAATAAATACCTGCAAATCACTCAGATTCAAATAAACAGCCAAACTCTGAATCAGATCTCCAGCCAATCTAATATCATGGGTACTAATCTTAACTTGTCCATCTGCCCCAAAATCCATGCACAAAAATGAATGGTCTCTCAAACACAGAAGATTTATATGAAGTTCCTTAGTTTCTTCTGTTTCAAGGTTCAACTCTTCATCTAGTAGAAAGTTCTGGTTTACCCAGATACAGATTCTTTGTACCCTTTCAGTAATGCGGAAAGTGACAAAGCTGTTCCCTTTATTGCGAATTTCTTTATTGATCATCTCGTACATCGCGAACCTTGGAAGTTGTTTTGTCAGTTCGAATATGTGGAACTGCTCGCTGTCTGGGTAGCCAATGAGAGCCTGTACCAAAATATTTGAAAAATTAAATCATTTGTGTGTAGGGACCTATGCGGTGTATCGAGATTCGAAAAATATCAGCTAACCTTGATATGAACATCAACCGGAACATCGCGAGGAGGTTTTAACGGAACATGTAACAGAGACCTCAGTTGGCTGGGCTGAGGATGGCGAACGAAAGTCTCTCCGCTCTCGAAGATGCCCTCCGCCAGAACCAGTGCGGCACGAACTATTGTCTCATTGTTTGTTGACACAGCTAGTTGTATACTTCCCTAAAAGTATAGCGTAATTATATAGCGTACTACATATCTGTGAGACATAATAAGTGCTAACGATTCGCTCGGATAAAAACTGCGTTAAAATCAGTTGGAAGATCTATGAGTAAAGAGGGACAGACGGCGGCTTTGTTTTATGCTATGTAGAGATTAATAGTTAGGCTTAGGGATTTTTGTTTCAAAATCAAGGCACACTTATCGATGGAAGCCTATCGCAATTTCGTCAGTGCAATAACGTGTTTACGTTTAGCGCCGCCAACTTTCAAACTGAAAATAAGCTCCCTTGCCTTATACCTCGAACGAAATCCAAGATTAGGACGTGTACCTCATCTGCAGTATGCAGGACAGCCACCTGCAGCCTGGTGTTAGTAGGCATAGCCGAAGCTGGGCGCTCCAGACTGTCCACACTCGCACTGCCACTGGCCGCATTAGCCTCATAGTGCTGCAGTTCCACCATTAGCGCCTGCTTTTGGTTGAATAGCTCCGTGATTGCCTGGCGATCTTCCTCTGAAGCCATGTTCTTCGAGGCTGTATTGAAGCCAGTGTTTTCTTGATAGGGCGGATATCCTAATACTGTTGAGATGTTCAATTTTTTAGACAACACGATCTTATAAAAATCTGCACGTCCAAATGACTACTTACACCTTAAAAATAGTACGGCATCCTTCATCCATTATCCATCCTAATAAGCAGCATCCGCCTTCAAAAACTTAGTTTAAAACTTATTCGGTTCATAGGATTGCAGTCGGTACGGTGCAACATAACTATTTAGTTACTTACCCTCGCCCTTATCAGACACGCAGACGAGATCAGGGACTCCAACGGATCGGTAGTCCGCAAGCAACATGGCTGCTGCATTGGCGCGCATCTGTATTCGTCGTAACACCTGGCCTGTAGTGCCTTCACGCCAATCTACGCGACCGTTTGACCAGCAGCACGCTAGAGTCTCGCCTGACCATTGGAGGGACAGCGCGTTTTGTTTAGACTGCCCAAGAAAATCTCAATTCAGTTTATATTTATTTCGATAGTCTCTTTACTACACTTTCTACTTACCTACATACCTTTACTCGCCATAGTCGAATCCCCTCCTCATATATTCCAATGGTGCCATTGGCAAGTCCATACGCAAACCTTACTTCGTTGACTGGAGAAAGACATAAAATCGGCCCAGTCTCAGCAATTTCGGCTATGAACTGGTTGTTCTTCAGAACTCTGATAAATGAGTCGTCACAACCAATGAGAAGCTGGAAGATTGAATTACCAGAAATTTATAAAAACAGCAATTCGTCGCCCTTCTAAGCAGCATTGTCAACGGTTAAAGTTGGTTATGAAGCATGTAACAAGTCACGCAATCGGTATTTATGATGAAGACTGCAATTGTCTTTTCAGTCTAAATAAATAATCCAATTACGTAAACTAGCATTGCAAGATTCGTGACAAATAAAAATTACACATCTGCTATGAATGAAAAATATCCCGGTATAATTATTTAGTTACGACTGGGGTAAATACCTAACTACCTACATTATACTTTTCTTTATATCAATCAGAACAAAACACCGACAATGTTGACCTCTCTCTTACCTCATTCTCCCCATCTTTATCAAAGTCGAAAGTGATCATAGCACAAACTTTCCCGCTGACGACATTCCAGAAAACCTCTTTCCCTTCCCAGTCGATGGCCTGCACAGAACTGTTGCCGCCAATGATAGCCAGAGTTTCCGTATACTTGCCGAAGAAACCAGCTATGATCACGTTGACACCATCAGGAGCCTCTTTAAAGAAGAGGTCTGTATTGTCGTGGACATCGTATGCTGAAAGCGGTTAAAAGTAAACTTGGATTTTGAAAATGTTTTGGTAAAGTGGTCTCAGGAGTCAGGATTGAGACGAGTTGTGACAAATATTACGTCTGCTGCTGTGCGGCTGTTCTTTGGTGGAGTGAAATGAATTTGTAAAAAATTGATGCAGAAGTAACAGAAGATTTTTATCTCACATTGGTCTACACACATGCAAAAAGGGTTCGAACAATTGACGATTAGATAGAAAGCTTAAAAACATGACAACAACAGTGACCAGAAACAGCCTCACCTAGTATTTGTGTAGGTGATCCAATAAGCAGCATATCTCTGCCAGTGTCAGGCCGCAGTGGTCCAGCCGCGAGTGCTATAATGGCCTGGCTGAGGTTCAATTCTGAGACCTCACCATGTGCTTGGGACCGTTGCGCTCGACCGGTGCCCACTCCACCGTGGGGGTGATGGATAATTATCTGTGAGTTGAAGAATATAGTACCTATCATTTAGTCCTATAAATTATTGTGAACTCATAAGATTAGTTTCAAGTCTCTCGCAATGGAACCTTGATTGTTACCGAGTCAATGGTTGGTGACAATTAACTAAGCAACTGTTACATTTAGGGCTGCTTAGTCCTACAGTCGGGCATCAGGGCCTAAAAGACAAATTAATGAGGGTCAGTGGGTCATAATAAATAATATTCCTTTTCCATGTCCAAGGACTACATAGAAGGTCAGAATATTATAGGTATTCTGAAGTAAGTATTAACTTTATCGTATCCAGCAGATGCAGTGAGACATGGGTGCGTTCCATCGTACTTCGCAATGGTCACCACATCAGGCGTAACTTTATGATTCAACTCCAACTTGAACACTGGCTGAACTGTTGATAGTTGCATTTTGTTACCGACTGTGTTTTGTTTGGATCCAGATTTTTTTTCTAGTGCCAGTATTAGTTGCCATGGTAACGTGCCTTGCAGTACGAAATTGGAAATAAATGGATTTAATTTGAATAGGTACCATTTAGTTTTCTACTGTTTATTTGTTGAATTTTGCGAAAAATTAATTGCGTTGTATTTCTTATTAGAAACTATGACGTCGCATGTGGTCGCATGGCGCTACAGTTTTACATTTGATTCAGTGTCCATTTTGCGTTCAAAAACCTACTGTTTTAAAACATTTTATTAATGTGATATTGTTATGTGCTTGAGTGATTGAGATAAACTTAGATAATTTAACAAGTAGGTATTCGTTTATGGTATTTTGTCATAAAACTATAATTAATAAAACAAAATGGAAAAATACACCACCTTTTGAACGCAAGGAAAAGATAAACGTCAAGTTGACACTTGACTCTGACTGACAAATTCAGTCAAATTATTTTTTTGGCATTTTGTTTTACGCATCTAGAGAAATAACATGCTTACTTGAAATTGTGCCGATAACGACAATATTAATAGTAACACGAATGTGTTGTGTGTTTATTGAATTAGTACAAGTGACCAAATGGGTAGTGAATTGAATCTTGAGTCTACGGAAACCAGGTATTTTTCAATATTTAAATTTAGATCCGTATCTCGAAATCTCGAGTTATTTCGGCCTAATAATATTGCGCAATTGCTTCATAATTTTCGTATCGAGCCGCCTCTGCTTCTGATGTTCTATAAGTTTTTGTTTAAGGAATTAATATTTTCGTAGGTATACATCACACCGCATTTGATGCGTCTGTCTGTTATGCCCAGAATTCACATTCCATGTTGTTATATTTGGACTCAATATCTCATGCCGTTCATTTATCACGTCATTATTGGCTTTATAAGGTAATTGTCATAGTCATTACATTATTTATTCCTACACTTTCATGTCTATGAACTGCACTGCAGCTGTAAATACCTAATTAATGTTCTCTCATGCATTTAGAAGCTTAATTAATCTTATTATCTAAGCAAATCTGAAGCATCCACTGTCTTCGTAATTTTTCTATGTTTGGAAAAATTTTGGACACTATAAACTTGGTACCTAGTAGCTAAGAAAAGTTTTTTTTAAATATGATTTTGTAGAAATTCTGTTTATGAAGAAAATGTGAGTTCTGGATTTATTATAAAATCACATTCTGGACTTAGGTTTGACTTACTAGTATGGTATCTATTTTTTAATTAAAAAAGTACGAACCTGGTTACTTTTTTTATTTAAAATTTAAATAAAAAAGTAACCAGGTTCATACTTTTTTAAATAGTGATAAAGTAAAGTAATTATTAAAACATTCATTATATCATGCAATTTGTTATCTTCTAAATTGTTGAAACAAATTTTAATGTCAATTTCAAAGTATTGCATCAAATAATAAAATATTTACTATTTCCCCATATAAAAAAATTATAGATAAGAAAACTCCTTATTCATGCTTATGATAGTGTCTATCATAATTCATAAGCATTAAATAAAATATTTTATGAACAAAGTAGCTAAATAAATGTATGATGATTTGTTAAATTTAAATATAATAAATAATTTTTTATTCAAATAATCAATTAAGAAACATTATAACTTGTATGAAATAATAGTTAACCCATTCACTGCCACAAACACATATGTGTGTTGAAGGCACTGAGCTTAGAATAGCACAAAAAATTGTGGCAGTGTTTGTGTTAAACTGTGTAAGTAAGTATACATACAGGTTGTATTCAAAAAATAAAAGTTTTGTTTTTCTCTTGAAATAGTTAAAACCCAATCTGTATAATATTCATAAAAGTTGTTCACCGTTTGCATGTTTTGTATAAAGATAAAATATCAATATAATATTATGTTGATATTATTTCAGATAATAATATAACTCAGCAAGCACCAATGGTGTTCAACGATAAGCAAGTTATTTACTCATAGCTTAAGTGTTGTGTTCATTTTGTGTGATTTGCTTTTGTTGTCCTTGAAGTTAGTTGTTTGTATGACTCCTAAACATACTGGCTAATATTACTTACATGAAAAAAGTAAAAAAAAAAACTTGTTTATGTAAAAAAAAACATTATCTGATGAATTGTACACAGTCATAGTATCTGTGAACTCATAATATTTATTTTGTAAATTAAGAAAAAAATAAGAGTATTTTTATTGATTGAAAGACACGGAACAAGACACAATTTTTATTTAAAAAAAAATGTCTCATTACTCTTATTGTGTCTGTCAATGCATTAATATAAACTGGTTGCCAACCCAAACAGTGTATTTCACCCTGACAGATCATATTAATAAGACTGGTGCACCATCATTTATAATTATAAAATTGAAATTGAGTTTCTATCAAATCTGTTCAGTTGATTTGAAATCATTAATTAGGGCAAACTTGAATAGAAAACAGGTTTTAGAGGTTTTCACTGCTTTTTACTGCAGTAGTATAAATATAATGCCACCGTGTATAGGAGTCAATATTTGTGTACATGCATGAGCAGTGTGGCCAGACAGTGAGTTACCATGACTGCCTAGATGAACCACATTTAATATTGCAAGCTACCATTATTCATCAGTGTTTAATAGGTTGTACCAGAACTGATATGTTAACAGATGTAACAAGTTAACAAATGTCTCATGATATTATGGTATTACCTACTAGAAAAAAATATGTCTAGCTTGATTTGGACCATTTTAATGTATTTTTTTACACTAATTAATTGGCAGGCATGATTTTGCTATCCTTACAAATTATTGTCTATGAATTTGTGTATTGTCTATTGTACTCCCTATAGCCCAGCCAAATGTTCATATTAATATCTTTTTAATTAAATATCGATGGTTTTTTCTTTTTAAATTTCAGTACAGTTAGCAGGACATGGATTGGAACTGTTTTATCCATTATATGGAAGTAAGATATATTTCCAGTTGATGTCACCATTTTAGTTGTCTATGCTTTATTTTATTTATTTTGGGCTACTTCTTATTTATTTATTCTAATCAACTGTACTAATTGTGGGGATTTTCTGTTAGAGTGAATGTAAAAAAAAAGTAAAAATCTGATGTGTCACAAATTTAATATCTACAGTAATTTTATTTTACATGATACACCAACATTAAATGTATAAAATAGGTGTAATTAATAAAAAATATTCACAAAGCAAAGAAAAATGCTGGATTTTGAATACTTAAATGACCCTGTCTTTTTCCAAAATCAAACAGCAATCTCAAAAATGTAGACTGTAAGTTCTCCTAATAAAAATAACCCTGCTCTGCGTATTGCTTCGGTTAATAACTCACGTTAGTACTAATAAAAACAACATGACCTAATATTTTTGTTTCGAAAAACATTTCTAATGAATATGTTTGCCTTCGTAGTTAGTCCATGCTAAAGAAATTAGTCCTGTTGGGGTCGCGGAGCGTGCGCGAGCGAATCCCGCAGTTAGCAGGAGATTCACCGTGGGGTTTTAAGCGGTAGGCAGACTCTGGCTGACATAACACTATTCATTCGTGCTCCTCAGGTGGAGGGTATCCGAAATCAAAGTCATTTCTTTCAGTCATTCGACTTACGCTGCTGATTCTCAATCAGCAGTCCTGAAAGGCATCACTAAGACCCCCCTTTTACCACTTCCTGGTGCTTTAGCTGGGAAGAAATGGCGCAAAAAATGCTTAGCAGCCCATATGTCTGTTTCGTTAAAACAAATGCTAAAAGGCCGTACACACACAGTCGAGGTAATTTTTTTGTAGTTTCTAAACCAGTTATAAAACATGATTGGGCACATATTTCAAACTTTGCTCTATGAGTCACTAAAATAGTTATAATGACTGCCGGAGGTGGCCTTGGACTGCCTAGACTTGACCTTTGCTTGGTCAATTAGTAATGGACGAAGGCACACTATTGATTATTATTGTAACAAAACATATCAACCAATACTTTGTTAAGTACGGTTAGGTTTGAAGTTAGCCGAAAAATGAAAAAATATATTTTATGTTTTTTTCGCAGATTAATTCATATTTTAGAACGAATACCGATACACTAACAAAATTATATATTAAAAAAAATTACGCCCTCCGATATTACTTTACCAAAGTTAGTCAAATTTTAAGGCCAAGACCCAAGAATTTGTTACTGATCAGCGACTCGCCTCGTGTGTTGAAGCCGCCATAAAGTTTCAATCGAGATCTACTCTTTAGCATCTACATGTTAAATTAACGAATAATTGCATACAAATGTCTTGTTTCCATCTTGCTAAAACTTCGCTGACCAATGCTGATAGATAGTTTCTTTATTGTAATCGAACAGCTATGACTAATATATTTGTGAGTAACAATACTAACAAGTTCATCTAATAACAATTAACCCAATACACCAAGTAATTAGCATTGTTTTTATTTGCAATTTCAATTATTTTTATGTTTAGTTTTTTATTGTTTAATTGAGTGTGTGTTGACCTGTTAAAATAAATTGTTTATTGAGCCAACTATCAGTGATCTAAGTCACAAACACAAGCCATTGTCTATTTAAAAAAAGGCAATAAAGCCTGGTTCCTATACTATCAATTGTAATAATTGTTGTTCGATTCCGGTCTGGTCTTTTGAGTGGTTTCTCGGGGATCATTTTAACTTTTAATGAAGATTTGAAGACCCTTAGGGTCTCCCCACATTTATCGGCGCGGAATCGGCTTAAGCCGAGTGGGTATCACCACACTACTCGACTTATCGCCGATCAACTGTTGCGACGGATGTTGACAACGGCTCGTTTTGCCGTCGGCCGGCGCGGCGTCGCGTCGACCGAGCCGAGGCGATGCGAATGATATTAGTAAAACCCTTATTACGTAGACATAAAGGCTTTTTGACCGGTGTTAGCTGTTTCCACGTCGATAAATGTGGGGAGACCCTTATTTTAAGGCTATACGGTAGCCTTTCCCCTCTATCTCCCCGGTAAGATAGTAATCGGGCCATGAGCATATAACATAAACCATGATTATGTACAGACCCCAGCTCATCAAACTACCCCAAACTGTCAAATATTCCCAATTGAACCTTAGTCTATTGTAATAAAGTTGGAAGTATAGCAAAGAAATTTGACAGATTGGGGTAGGTTGATGTGCTGGCCTCTGTGCATATTTGTATTGTTTTTTAAACGTGGCTCAGTAAACAAATGGCTTTCATCTATCTGAAGTGGCCTTGAACAAAAACTCTTGTTTAATTACTTAAATATTTTTATTCTTCTAGTTGGACCGGTGGGTGGTTCAGCTGGACCCGTCAGTCAGATGCAATGCTACGTAATGTCGAGAAAAAAATATTATCATGTAAGAACATTATTTTTCTTTACTTTTTTTTTTTGTTTAAATTCACCACAATCTTTTTAAAAATTATCGTTTTTTTTTTTGTAACTCTTTGTTCGTGAATTCTTGTATACGATTAGAATCACAAAATTCTCATTTGTCTCGTGTACGAATCGATCCCGAATTCGCGACACGTGGCCAGCATAATATAGCAAAGTAGCCACAGCGCCAAGCGCGTCGGTTTTTATAAAAATGTTATACATATTTTGAAATTCTGAGATAGATAGAATATTCTTTATTATGTATACCATACAAATTGCAGAAAGGTATGAATTTATTGAGCTCCGATAAGAAAAACTGTGGTGGTACAATTATAGGCACATAATATTCTTGTGGCCGTGTCAAAGTCAAAGTCAAAACATTTATTTCAAATAGGCCCAAGAAAGGCACTTTTGAACGTCAAAAATTAACAAGAAATAGAATTGATTCTAGTCGCCCCTTGCAAAAGGTAGTTTCGTGTGGAGAAGAATGGGCAAGAAACTCCACCGTAAAGCCCGGGTGACACGAGGCTAGTAAATCAAGCTAGTGAGCCAAGCTAGTGCTGCCAAGCTAGTAAGCTAGTGACACTAGCTTCGTGAAGACGGAACTAGCTTCGTTTACAAGCTAGTAAGCTAGTGTGGAAGCTAGCAAGCTAGTGCCTCAAGCCAGGATAGTTTTATAGCTTGGGGTTCTATTTTTCAAGCTAGTAGGCGCCCCCCAGCACCCGTTTTACTATCCTGGCTTCGTTACTAGCTTCGTGTCAACCGCGAAGCTAGCGAACCTAAGCTAGTGTGCAGTCGGAGAGCGTGGTGAGAGTGCGTGCAATTTGTTAAAATGCCGAAATTAGCGGACGAAATTAATTTAAAATTCGTTCAATTGTACAGAGAAGAGGAATGTTTGTGGAATGCAAGTATTCCATCTTACAAGGACAAGCAAATGCGAGACTCGTCACTAGAAAAAATACGCGACATACTAAATAAAGATGGAATAGAAATGTCGATAAAAGAGATTAAAAATAAAATTAAAAATCTAAGAGCTACATATTGTCAAGAATTAACAAAGATAGAAAAATCTGAGAGGTCTGGAGCAGGAACTGCAGAAGTCTATAAGCCAAAAATTATTTGGTTTGAGGAAATGCATAATTTCATAAAAAAGGTGCCAATGAAGAGAAAAACTTCGGTAAGTTATTTTAATATTATTTACTCTTTACAATTATTTACCTTAAAAGTACTTATTGAAATATTAATAATCGTCGGCATTTTTAATTTTTCTTGTAGTTTTGTCTGAATTAACGAATCATTCTTGCTTGCCATGGTACTGCTCCATCATTGTTGAAATATCTCTTAAATTTCTCCCTTTTTTCGATAGCTGACAGAGAAGAGTGGTTACTTCCCTGTCGACTGATACTGGGTAAACATAAATTTTTCATTCTCCATGAACCGGGAATAATGTTTCCCGCTTCAATGTCTTCTTGGTCGACATCACTACTAATGCAATAAGTGCTTTTTTGCTCTTTTCGTAACCAATTATGCAGAGCACATGATGCTAGTACAATTTTGTCTACTGTTTTTACGTCAACTGCGATTGGTCTTTGATAAACACGAAATCGGCTTGCCAATATGCCAAAGGCATTTTCTACAGTTCTTCTGGCTCTACTTAGCCGGTAGTTGTATACTTTTTCTTCATGTGTTAAATTGTCACCTGGGTACGGTTTCATAATATACGATTTTAATGGGAATGCAGCATCCGCCAAAATTACTCCGCCTTGTGGTATAAGGTTATTTTCTAGTTGATTATATATGGAGCAATTCCTAAAAACACTTCCATCAGATGCCATTCCACAGGCGCCGACGTCAATATAAATGAAATTATAATCGTAATCAACAATAGCCATAAGAACAATACTGAATGTTTTTTTGTAATTAAAAAACAAACTTCCACTGTTGCCAGGAGCTATGATTTGAACATGCTTCCCGTCGACGGCGCCATAACACGCTGGAAAGTTCCATTTCACTCTGAAACCATTTTCTATAGCTGCCCATTCTTCAGTTGTAGTTGGAATTTAGAGGAGGAGAGGGCGCTGCAGTGCGCAAGTAAACATTGGCTCTGTGTATTTTTTAACATTAAAAATAGAAACAGTGTTGTGTTTTTATTTTCAGAACAATCAAGATTCTCCAAACAATAATAATGATGACAACAGTGCAAGCAACAGTCAGTCATTAGAACCACCCGTAGCAGAAAATCTGTCAGAAAAGACAGTTGAAATGTCTCAACCTGCAAGCGAAATGTCGTCTATTCAAGATAAAACTTCTAAATTTATTTCCCCCGGAAGTAACATTCCGCAATTTAAGAAACGGAAGGTTTCGCAAGTGAGTTCATTGATAAATGAAATTAAGGTGATTAAGGAGGATTTAAACAGTTCACGAGAATTTCAGGAACCAGAGCTGGATGAACATGAGATATTTGCAAAATATGTAGCAAGTCAGTTGAAAAAGCTTTCACCCGGACAGGCCATTTTAGCTAGGGATCAGATCAACGCAACACTATCCCGCTGTCGGATGTATGATTTAAACTTCGGAAATACTACATTTTCGTACCAGTCACCTATCAATTCTTCAGACTCCAATATGTCAACCACATTTTCTTACAATAGTTCTGCAGCAAGTCCACTCTACACTAATCCACCATCACAACTACAACAGACTGAGCAACGTGATGAACCCATCATCCATCCGCCACCACAGCAAGAGTTGGAGCAAGATGAAGATCCCATCTATCAAGCATTTCAAAATGCTTGATACATTTCTCGCCATTTATGTAGCGTAAACGTACATTTTGTCGTCATTTATGATTTTCTCATTTTGTAATTTAGAATTTAATCTCGCCATTTATGTAAGCGTAAAAGTACCTACTTTAATTTGAAATAAATAAAATTCTACATACCTGTATATCTTTCTTTAATGCCTTATAAATTTCACTGCAAACTTCTGGTATGAATCTAGATATAGTAGATCTTGAAACACGATACATGTGACTTAACTTCCTGTAATTGACACCAGATGATAGAAAATCTAGAGTTATTTCCAATTTTATTTTAGCCGGTATGGCTTCTCTCATATTAGTATTTAATTTTTGTATTTGTGGTCCCACTAGATTCAGTAAATTGTCAAAAATATTAGGTGTCATTCGCAAAATACTCTTGAATTCGCCGGAATCCTCAGATCGCAGTTCTTTTAAAAGTACCTAATGCAGATGCTCCATGACTATGTCTTCTTAAGATCCAGGGTCTTGTCCAAGTACGCTTTTCTTCTAGCAGAGCTAATATTTCATCTAGCGCATGTTGACACAACTTCCGAATTAACTTTCTTAGTAGAATTGCTTTTCTCTTACGCACACTGTTCATTTTTACGTATACGTGTTATCAGGTTAAGCACAACTCACTACTGACTTGACTAGCTTGAAATTTCCTAGCTTCGTGTAGACAGCACTAGCTTGGTTACAATCCAGGCTAGTAGGTAAGCTAGAAACCAAGCTAGTGACCCCTTACTAGCTTACTATCCTAGCTTCAAAATACTAGCCTCGTGTCACCCGGGCTTTACTCTTTTAAAATGTTTCACAATGTTTTGTATACATGTATTATAATATGTGAAGACGATGCACCCAGAATAAAAACAATACACCAAAATGGTGAAAAGAAGAACGCATGTAGCAGTGAAAAATAAACTTAATTAGGTATGTCATAAGTACATGGTGCTCACATATTTACAAACATTCTAAAAGTTAACAATAATAAATTAATCAATGTGTGAGATGTGACCTGAGCAATGTATTAACACGCAGTGCAAGTTCAGTGGTTCAGGGTTAAGACAAGCTATCAGTTAGATTCGTAAAATCGCAAAAAAAAACAGAATTTGTTAAAACCCTATCATTGGTAGGAAGCAAGAAAGTTATTTTAGAAAGTCTGCAGAAAGTCGCCTTTTTATCAGTCGAGAAACGAAAAAGTGCGGTTCCCTTCAATACCAGTATGAATACCAGCTGAATACCATATATACATGGAGCGACTGCCTAACTGGGTAATACGATACCCCTTGGTAAGACTGGCTGTCAAACTTTCGGACTTGCTGTTCCCTTATACCTGTTAAATTCAATTAGAGGAAAATTCATTGCTTTTACTTTAACACCCCTCCCCTTACGCCACGTTCATACGGAACTTGCCCATTACTGAGCGGTACTGTCTATGTAATTGTGGGGGCCTGCATGTGTGGGATTAAGGCGAGTGCATTTATGACACACTATTTTTGATGTTGGTAGGTAGTAAAATAGGCCAGATCCATCAACATGACCATTATCAACATCTACTTGAGCTAGTTTTGGATATACCGTAACTGGGGGAGGCCTATGTAAAGCTGTGGACGTGTGTCGGCTGAAATTATGAGCTCTTAATTGGATCTTTCCACTTCGAACTATAATAATAATATCCTTGGACCCTTCACACAACGCCATATAGTCCCAAGCTAAGAAACCTAATGCTTGTGTTATGGTAACGAGATGGCTGATAAACTACTTTAAATACATCTATACATTTTTTTTTTGTAAATACATACATATCACAGATAGACAAACACTCAGACCCGGAACAAATACTTGTAGGTCGTACAAATATGCAGTCAATCGCTCAACCACTGCGCCAACTATGTTCAGTTGTTTTCGCGCATAAATAGTGATTTTGTAAATACCGTGCCCAATTCCACAATAGACGAAACCATTCCTAAAAACATACTGTCTATACTCCACACAGTGTTATCACTTTAATTATTTTCCGGGATGTAGTCCTCGCGATAATAATTATTATATTACTCGTACATATCATGATGCACACAAACCTACGTGCTGATAACAATCAGAAGCATGACGTGTTATCAATTCGATAACAGGCACATTCTAGAGTATAATAAACTTTTATAGTCATTACCTACTTGGACTTTGGAGCAGATTCGTGATTTTATTTCTTACTAGCTGACCCGCGCAACTTCGTCTGCGTCACTTAATTTCTGTGCTACTGGGATTGGTTCTTGCCAACGACCATACAGCCCATAGACGCCTAATGCTTGATTTAACGCACCAAAACAATTCTGTCAACTAGCTGAGGTATGAGGAAGCGGGGTACTGCGTTCTGATTGGCCCTACCAAGGTCATTACGCCTCACTAGAGATGGGACCGGTTTAAATAAAACACAAAGGTATCGATATTTTTGTATAAGTACCTTACCTTTAATACTTTTATTTAATTGGTTTTTTACCTTCCTATTTCTTAATATTATTTTAACATGAAATGTAAAAGATTAAAACAAAATAACCAAATTTCGTATTCATTTAAAAACAACATTACGTTTTAAAAGAGTAACGTGGAGTTTCTTGCCCATTCTTCTCCATACGAAACTACCTTTTGGAAGGGGCGACTAGAATCAAATCAATTTTTTTGTACATTTTGACGTTCAAAAGTACCTATTAGAATAAATGATTTAACTTTGACCATTATACTAGTCATTTTTGAAATGTATTAATTTTGTATAAATCCTCCGAACAGTGTGTTTGTGCTGAGCAGACTTTGTAAGACTTGACTTTTCAGTTCTCCCGTTTGGTTGCAATAATCCATTTATTTTTTATATCAGGATCTTGTGGGTACCTAAAATCAATTATCGTTTCACAATAAACTTAATGTCTCTATTGTAATGATTCAAAAGATCTTCAAATTTCGTATAAATAGTAGGTATAGGTTTTTACGATATCGATAATTTGTGTCATAGGATTTGGTGTATCACTAGTTTTGTTTACCAAAAAATAGAAGAAAAGAGATAGCTAAAAAATTACATTCAGAAGAAAGGGACGCAAACATAAAAGACATCAACGAGAGTCGTTGCACCTTTTTTCACCTACAACTATGACCAGTATAAGATGAACTCCGATAAATAATATCAGAAAATAATTCTAATTAAGATTATGTAACTATTTACTTACCGATGAAATGTTATGCCATCTTTCCGGAAACTAGAAGTTTGGCTATTGTAACCACACCAACGTATTGTGCAAGGGGCCATTATAATAATTTATTTTCACCAATTTTTATGGACTTACGCGGAAGTGTTTACGGCTCACAGAAGTGGTCGAAACTGAATCGAAATTATTGAGTGTTGACCTATATCAGATCTATAAGTCTGATGTGTTGACAGACAACGGTCGCCTGTTATTAGGCGTCTATGGGTTGTATGGTCGTTGGTTCTTGCCTTAGTTGGGACTTTGGGAGTGGTCATCTCTTAATGCCTTGGTTTATTTTAATTACTTTTGATTATTTTATTTTTTAATTGTTTCTAATTGATTTACTTTGGACGCTTGAGAAAGAGTGGTTTAAGTTATGAATTTTCCGTTTTTTCTGCAACATTTTTCATTGATGATCCGCTCATATTGGTTGTAGCGTTATATAGCCTATAATCTTCCTCGATAAATGGACTATCTAACACAAAAATATTTTTTTAATTCCAATCATAAGTTCCTTAAATTAGCATGTTCAAGCAAACGCTCATATTGGTTGTAGCGTTATATAGCCTATAATCTTCCTCGATAAATGGACTATCTAACACAAAAATATTTTTTTAATTCCAATCATAAGTTCCTTAAATTAGCATGTTCAAGCAAACAAACTCTTCATTGGAAAGGAACTAGGATCAATAATCAATTATGAATTGCAATAACAAAAAGGTCATTCCATACTTCTGTCTACCGACAAGACCAACGAGACAAACACACAGTATTATCAGCTCATAATGTTCCCTCTGCTGCTTCGAGAGAGAGTGGGATGTAATCCATTCCACCACGTGGGCCCAGTGCGGGTTGGAAAAGGTCTCATGTCTCCGAATTTTTGGTTTGGACATGGCGGTTCCCTCACGATTTCCTTCACCATTTTCAGAGCAGTGGTGATGGAATTATTTAGGTACACAGAGTAAAGCGCCTGGTGCCAGCTCCGGGGCTATGATGACCAAAGAGTCAATCATGTATAGTTCTTTCTACCAGCTGCTTTGCACACGGCCACGTCGGAAATACCGGGATGAAAAGTACCCTATGTGTTAATCCAGGTCATCAACTATCTCTATTCCAAATTTCATCGCGGTCCTTGCAGTCTCGCAGCTGGAGCGTAAAGAATGGAAGAACTAACAACATACGAACACACACACACAAACTTTCGCCTATATATTATTAGTGTGATGTGATTAATTAGCCTCAACACCCAGCCCGGTAATATACACACATCAAAAGTGTCTAGGGATTAACATATATTTTTGCAATAACTTTTCTCTTGATTGATATTAATTTAAATTTTCTTTAAGGATTCATCAAATAAAGTGTTTTCGTTTGTCACAGTAACGATAAACCAAGTCACCTTTGCATTAATAAAGAAATTTGCCATTTTCCTAATAAAGGGATTTTTGACATTTGAACCACTAACATTAAAGTTCGAAAAAAAGACTGAAATAACAGTTTTCTTTAAAATTTTATTGGATAACTTAAACAATTAATAATCCGTGTTTCTACCGCGAACACTAACAACACAAGAACATCGGTTTGGCATACTCAAAATGAGTTCATCCAAATCACGCTGTGGAATGGCCGCCCATGTTCGTTGCAACAACAAAAAAAGGTCTTCTTGCAACTGGATACCCTCCATATTCGGCAGAGCTCTTCTCTGTAGCATATCCCATGCATGCTCAATCGGGTTCAAGTCTGGCGACTGAGCAGGCCAGGGCAGGACATTGATGTTAGCTGCGGCGAGAGTCTGTCTTACAACTCTTGCGGTGTGCGGTCGTGCATTATCATGCATTAACTGAAATAAGGGACCGATTTGCACTTGTAGAGGAACGATGACGTCAGATACAATCGTCTCAGCATAAATTTGAGCGTTGAGGTTGCCTCTGATCCAAATCAACTCAGTTCTTCCGCCGATCCAAATACCCGCCCATACCATGATGGTTCCACCACTATAAGGATGGACTTCCTGGCAGGATTTTAATCGCTGTTGGCGTCCAGGGGTTCTCCAGTGTCGTATACGTCTTGTATCCGGTCTCATACCAAAACGAGACTCATCAGAAAAGCACACGAAACGCCATTGTTCTTCTGCCCAATTTCTGTGTTCAAGAGCCCATTGATATCGAATCCTACGATTGTGCATTGCTATAGGTGGTACCCGTAGCGGTCTTCGGGAATGAAGGTTCACTTCATGCAAGCGGTTTCTGACTGTTTGGTCGCTAATTAAGTTCCCTGAAGAGTGATGAAGCCTCACGGCTAACATCATGGCGGTTATTGTTGGAGCTCTTCGAGTTAAGATTTGAATGTATCGGTCTTGTCTCCGTGTGGTGCAGCGATACCGTCCTTCATGGCGCTCAGCCACGGTACCAGTGCTTCGGTAACGTGTCCAAAGTCGACTGATAACACTCTGACTTGTATTCAGAGCTAAAGCCACAGTACGTTGCCGGGAACCAGCTTCTATCATTCCCACGGCTCTGAGCATTTCTTCCCTGCTTAAATGACGTCGCCACTCCATAATAACGTTGGTTTTAATCAGTAGTAGGGAAACAGTAGCACTAATAATGTCTTCAATGCGCTGTATGTTTTTATAGGGAAAATATTGACAGCTGATTTTCATCTTTTACTCGAATTTGATTGACAGTTCCTGTTTCAAATTATGAAATGCACCAAAAAGGATCCATATAAATTTATAAAATCATAAATTTATTACAAAGCCACATCTCAATCTCAAGAAATCCGCATAAAAATGCTTGATCCCTAGACACTTTTGATGTGTGTAGTTTAGGTATCACCGGACTGGTTTAGCGGATACCTAACCGCTTTCCCTCAACCCTTTAGAGAGCGTATATTAATTGATATTAAATCGAGTAGGTACTAAAGACTATTGGTATAGCATAACAAGTATTAGCAAAGACTACCGATATCTTACACTGTTTATTCTAAAATTAAACTTAATTAAAATAGAGTATAAAGTCCCATTCAAATAGATGGACAAACTATTCGATATAATTCAGACCACCAAAATAAGGACAATGGTAAAAAATAATAATAAGAATAACGCATTAGATACTTACAAGACGTGTGCAAGTACCTACCCATAATGGATGTGTTTAGACCACAGAACAGATAAAGAGGTTAGAATGGAAATAGTTCCTGATTTGTATTAGAACGCGTGTCGCCGCATGTCTCAGTCCCACTCTAGTCTCTCAACTACAAGCAAGAGATAATACGTACGCGCATTACACACACAAATAAACCACACGCACTTAGATCGCGTGTTTACTATTGGTTGTCACACTAACGCAAATACTGCTCTGGACGTACACTCACACACGTGTAAAAGCAATATATTTCTCATATATGTTACGGCTACCAAAAGGTCGATTAATCATATCGATAAAATTACTGTAGTTTAGTTAATTAAAGTTTTGCATTTTTTCAAGTTGCAGATACGGTACGAATAACTTCCTAATTACATTAAATAAACTTAAATCAAAGTCAAATTAAGGGGGAACATCCGATACTGCCGCGAAATTTAAATTTTCTTTAGTTTTATGCTAGTTGCAGCTCTGTTTTACGTCATAATAATGAAAGACAGAAAAATAGCATTTTGAATAACATAAAACGTAAAACAACGCTACAATATGCAAAAAAACTATAAAGAAATTTTAAATTTCACGTCCATATCGAATGCTAAGTCGAATTAACATAATATAATCTAATTAATTTATTGTGAACTACTCCGTGAAAAAGTATTTATTAATTGTAGCATGTTAATTTATTAATAATAGCTGTGCCCGCCGGTTTCACCCGCGTTACATAAACATTTTCTGCAAAATGTTGCAAACATAAATTGTGCTACATTTAGTACGTATCCATTCAATTCTACCAGTTGCTTCAAACCACAGTTTTCTTGTAGCTGGATCTTTTGTAAAATTAAAAAAAAAAGTGTTTGCATCGTAAATTAGATTTTAGACAAAAAACCAACTAAGAAACTAAATTAATAATCCACATTATACAATAATTGGTGTTAATATAAACAAAGTTATTTTCATTGTTATATTACTGACAATAATCATTCGTATACACATCTTAATATCGACATTGTTTACAATTTGGTACAACACTATCGACGCGCATAGATTTCCCAGAAATGAAGCTTTGGATCGACGCACGCGACGTTCGCAGTGAACGCAATACATTGCGCGACCGCTGACGTCGTGCAAGATCGTACCAATGTAATGCAAGCAATGTATAATTTTGATTTTATCGTTTTTGTCTACAAACTACATAATACTTTTGTAATAATTACAAATATCACTCGTATTTTAAGGTTTTTGGAGTTACCGGTGAAAAGAAATCCCTCCTCGGGCCACATTACACTCCTGACTTCTTTTCCGACACGTTATAATTGGGCAAGACGGCATAATTCTTTTTTTCCGCGGAGAATTAAACGCTTTCACAATAAGAGCGTGACTGTTGACTGATGATTCTAATTTCGGTTGGGTTTGGAGCGCCCTCGCAAATGTGTGGCGCGCCTGTCCCGCCCACAAGGCCCTTCTAACCTCTTTAACTGTTCTGTGGTTTAGACTACTCACTAGTCATGTGCCAGCAAATAATTAAAATCACTTTAATCCGTGTTTTTTTGCTTGGATATCTTTGGTTAAAACTACTGAACGCAAAAATTTGCTCATTGCTAAAATTGTGTTAAAATTTGTTCATCTATTCTTTCTTCGTGTGGTTAGTGGCCAACCATCCATCCGTCCATCTATTTTAATGGGACCTTACATTGCCAGTGAGCCATGCGATGAAAAAACCGACTGTTTACTAACTTCAAAAGAGAGTTGATCGTGACCCCAATAACCTACCTCGCGTATCTGACTCAGTTCAATAACGTAGGTATATTATTATTTTCTTTATCGATTTCCTACTATAATGCACAGATACGGTCGGCATTATCAACGTATTCATACAATGAGTGACCTCAGCTGGCTTGCTGATTAGTAATCCTCTAATACTCAACCTTGACAGGGAAATGTTATCGAATATTATTTACGTAGCAGTTTTACCTCCTGGTATTAAAAAAGTTAATTGAATCTCCCGCAAAGACTGGCAGAATTATCCAGTAAAGTACATAATTATTAGACTGTTTCTTTAGGTCCTCACCAAATTAAAAAATAAATGGTATTATTTTTGCCATTGACACGCTAAGAAGGTTAGACTGTTGTCATTCGATGAATTAAGAAACGAAAAGCCATAATCAACCAATAGGAATTCATTATTTTTCAGCAACGAAGTATTTTCCAAATAAAGAATTTTCCGCTCAAATGTTATATCAAATATTGATTGAAGAAGTAATTGTGTCTCATCATTAGTCACAGTTGAGCTAATATTTACCTTAGCCCTTTGTGTTCCGGGGCAGCGGTACCCTTTCGGCCAATCCCGCTGAGGCCCCGTGCCTGCTACCAAGCAGGCATCGGTCCTCACGGGCCAATTTATCTATGCTGACATCTCCATTTCATCCACCCTAGTAACAGTAATGTTAAGTCCCTTATCTGATTCATTTTTTATTTATTACATAAATAATCTGATGATTATTGCTCTTTCATTAATAACCCGTTGCCTGCGAAATTAGATATGACCTTACATTAATGAATACTAATGTCATTAAAAGTGCTCAATCTATCATTCAAACTTTGATTGATATCTCGACTCGATACGCGCTTATCCTCAATACATATTTACTACCTATGTGCATGGGTACGTATTACAATACCTACCGAAATTTTAAGAACCGAATTTTAAAATACCTATTGACGAAATCCCGAAAAATTAAACGCCGAATGATTGTTTGGCCGAAAGTTTTGATTTTAGGTATTTTGTCCATTCGGGGCTTTATCCTTTTGGGCATTTGGACATCGGTATTATATGTTTCGATATAACGGCTATCGGCATAATTCGGGATTTTAATACGTACCCATGTGCATAGCGAAAGTGTGGAATGCCCGGCGTTTGTGTTTCCTATACCCCTTCAACATTTTAAGCAAGATTGAACACGCATCCTTCTGGTTACGATTATTCCATCGTAGACTTCATTCATTGTTCTCCACGAGGCGAGGCCAAGGTCAGGGGCGGGCCCACGCTCATTAATACCTAAACAATTAAAAAACTGACGCAAGACCATTTAAAAATGGTTTCACATTGTTTTGGTATCAAACCAGATTATATAATGGTGTTGTAAGATTTTTGCCTGGCAATAGTGACTCGGCAGAAAAAAAGGCGGTATTAAAAGATGCGATATCATCGAGCGAATATATTTAACAGCTGTTTAGGGAATCCGGTTCTTACGTGTTTGGAGATAGGGACTACGGGTTGAAGACTTCAAGCACGCTCTGATGAGCACAGCCAATAGTATTGATACGGAAGTTTAAATACGCCATGACATTGCATTTTGAGCGAAATGCTGATAGCGTTGTGTTTTGGCGTATAGATATAGCGTTAGTCATTTATTCATTTGTTTAACATAGGTACCATAATAATGGTATATTATGGCGTTAAGCTACCATAAACTCGGCTTTGGAATTTGAACGGTACCTATAATCAAATACGTCGTTTTATTTACATGTTTGTGACATGAACAAGACCAATATTGAACTGGTCTTTTTATACCTACTTGCATTTCTAAATTGTAATACGTTTAAAAATAGACCACCCCTTTACTGACTGTCGAAGTTTTTAACAAGTTGTGTCCAATTTTATCTGCAAAACGAATGTAAATTTGACTTCTATTCCAGGTTTAAAAACCGCATACAAACGTTTCTACGTGGACATAGGCAGCGTGGTTGGGCAAAGCGACAAGATATGGACGATATCGTTGAACGACGAGTCGCCCAAGACTCCACTGGTGCTCCTACACGGAATGGGCGCAGGCCTGGCGCTCTGGTGCCCTAATCTCGACTCGTTTGCAGCGACAAGGCCTGTTTATGCTATTGATTTGTTAGGTAAATATGTTTTTTGTTTGGTGTTTTTCTAGCAAAATTTTATTATTACTGAAAAGCAACTTGGAACCTGGATAGGCTTAGTCGATGGCAAAATCCCCTTGATGGCGAAATGTGAGTATCTTCTGCCTATCCCTTTGGGAAACACATGCGTAATGTTATGTTGTTTTCTTTAAGCTTCAACAAAGTAGTAATTAAGATCTACGTGCTAATCTGTAATGCGGAAGAGATATTGGACTTGAGCCAAATTCACCCGAGTAACATCTCGACAGACGACGCTGAGGCGAAGAAAACTTATTAAAGCCATATACCTAGTTCCGGGTCAGGGCTTTCCGGGCGCCAGACAGTCTGGGCTCACTGACCGCTTATGTCATACGCAGTATGCTCTGAAACACAAAAAAATCGGATTCTTCCAATACGCATGTGAACAAGTTATGTGTGTGCGTATTTGCACGCCACTCTTGGCAGTATGTGATGATACCATTGACAAATCTTAAGACAATAGTATTATATTTGAATTTTGTTTTGAAAGTAAATGATTATGATTATAAGAGATGGAGAAGGAAGCAAGCTTTTTCCGTCATCTCTTACTTTTAGGATACTTAGCTTTGACTTACTTACTTATGTACTTAGCCGTAACCCTAATGTGTGGATCTGACCCTTATGCTATTGACTTAAACACGACGTGAATATTTTTTTTTTCGAATTATGTGTTATCTATCTTGAATGTGTTGCTGGAGTAAAATTATGTGCATTATGTCGGGTGTTCTGTGTAAGTAAGTATGCAAGGGTATCCATTGTTCCTTGTTATTTTTAACTAAATTTAACACGTACAACAAAATTGTTCAATCATTTTTATGTTTCCATTAATTAATGTAATTGGTCTTGTACCGTTTTAATTAACTATACAGGGTGAATTTGAATTCATGGGCAATATTATAGGGGTCATTGGTAGGTACTCCTCATTATGAACAACTTTAACTATGGGAACACATCTGATATCGCGAAAAAAGAATTAGCTGTTCCCTACATTTGTCTGTATGGAACAGCTGTTTTTTTTTGTAAATAAATAAATCCGTACGTCTATCTGTGAAATCCACACTAATATTATAAATGCGAAAGTAACTCTGTCTGTCTGTCTGTTACCCTTCGATCAATAATTATTGATCGAAGCTGTTACCTTTTCACGCCTAAACCACCCAACCGAGTTTGCTGAAATTTGGTATGTAGATAGTTTGCATTCATGAGAAGGACATAGGCATATTATTTTTTGGAAATTCAACCCCTAAAAGGGTTACAAGGGGTGGCAAAGTTTGTATGAGAAAAATATTTTTATTGCACTTTTTTGCATGGGTAGGTAGGTAGGGTAGGTAAGTTGGTAGGTAGAGTAGGTAGGTAGGGTAGGTGAGGTAGGTATCATAGTTAAGACAGGACGACGACTGTCGGGTCAGCTAGTCGAAGATAAATTAATGATTACATTTTCCCCAGGTTTCGGGCGCAGTTCCCGTCCTAAGTTCGCGTCAGACTCCCAGAAGGCGGAGGCACAGTGGGTGGAGTCGGTCGAGGAGTGGCGGCGCGAAGTCAACATCGGGCAGTTCATTCTGCTGGGGCACAGCCTCGGCGGGTACATCGCGACGGCTTATGCTATCAAGTACCCTGAGAGGTAAACTATTGATAGATGCATAGTACTTTTCTAGTTTTGTTGCCATTCTAGCTTTTCTTCAAGGAATATGGTTTAGGTAATTGACGTAGTCTCCGACTCGTAGGTTCAGCTTAGAACTTTCAAGGGAAACGAACTGTTTTTTAAAGTTTAAAGATGAATTCAGTAAGCCAGACATCCTGGAGCAGCAACATATTGGATATCACAGTAAGTCCCTTACATGACACCAACGACAGTGAGTTTCGGGGTACTGTTAATATTCTACCAGTTCTTGTCCCTAAGTGCAGTGATAGCCTGGTAGTGTGACCGTCGGACTGCCAAGTCATAGGTCTCGAGTTCAAACTCAAGGCTCCTCTGATTTTTCGGATTCGTGTGCGTATTCTGTAATTATCACATGCTTGCAAAATCGGTGAAGGAAGACATCGTAAGGAAAAACCGGCATGCCTGATAGATACTATTTCTCACAGCGTGTGAAGCTAAGTCAGAGGCCCAAGGGCAGCATAAAAACTCTGACACCAGGTTAGTCACTAACCACACAAAGAAGAAGAAGAAGAAGTTATATTTTTGATCTAGAAAATTATGACTTCCAGTTGAAAAACGTACACACACATGGCAATCTTTTAACTGCCACTTCTGTAACTCACTCTCAACCATTCCATTCCAGAGTCCGCCACTTAATCCTAGCCGACCCTTGGGGCTTTGCAGAACGCCCACCAAACGCCTACGAGAAGGCCCAGCTCCCATTGTGGGTGCGGGCCGTCGCCACTGCCGTCCAACCCCTCAACCCTCTGTGGGCCGTCCGCGCCGCCGGGCCGGCCGGCAAGTGGCTGGTCAGTAAGACACGCCCCGATATCTCGAGGAAGTACCTGAACTTTGTGCCCGACGCGGAGACCGTTATACCTGAGTATATTTATCAGTGTAACTCGCAGACACCTAGGTGAGTTTAAAGTACTTATGTGTGACAATAATAGTGTAAATACAATATATTAAGGGGGGTGGGGGGGTGATAGCAATTGGTTTCGTCACCACTTTTCTTAAAAACGGTGAAGGAAAGTATCGTGAGGAACCGGCATGTCCTTGAACCAAAAATTCGAAGATATATGCCAACGGTGCGTGTTGGCACACGCACTGGGCCCGTGTGGATCCACCACACGCGGGCCCAGTGCGGGTCCTTCCTTTTCATAAAGGAGGCCTGTGTCCCAAGCATTATAGGCTGATTATGTAAGGGGTGATAGTTTTCGTAAACACTACCACTTGCAGAGCACGGAATCCCGGTGCGTTAGCGTCTTAAGATGGCAGTATAAATTATATGGAGCCGAAAGTACGTTGAGCACTTCAGGTGTTCAATACCTACATTTGGACCGGAACGTCAATTATGGCATTTTTGCAAGAATCAACAACCCTGACTTATATGAGTTGAAACATCAGACTACAGAGCTGTACCAAAAACTATTGCCAATGCAATAATAACAATTTTCATAGTCCAACGGCTGATTCATGCATTTCCAAAACTAGAATCGAATGTATAAAATGGAAACACAAATTAAGTACCTATTTAAATTTCGGACTACAGCCTTTAGTAGACCATCAGGGTCCTTGAAAGTGGCCAGTTTAACCTTTTGAACGCCTTTATCACTTAAACGTAACAAGCAAGCACATGCCCTGTACGCCAACGACACAAACATGTGACAATGGCAACAACACAATAACACGAAATAAACAATTTTATTAAATCATTACTTTTGTGAGTGTTTATACAGGGTGTCTGAGAAAGGTGTAGCGAAAATTAAGCGTGCGGTACAGACCATCAAACGGAACAACTTTTTCCTATCCAAAAAACAAAACTTTAATACCTACATGACAAAATGTATGTTTGATGGTCTGTACTTATTTTCGCTACACCTTTTTCAGACACATTGTATAGATATCTTAAAAATGGAAGCTCTGGTACGTATTTAATGACATGAAACAAATTAAAAGACACCATGGATATTGGGAAATTCATGATAACAAGAAGAAATAAATTTGTAGCTTGGCGTGGGGGGCGTTCAAAAGGTTAATAATTAAAACGTATCTTCCGACAGTGGTGAAAGTGCCTTCCACACGCTCATGACGGGTTTCGGCTGGGCCAAGAACCCGATGGTGCGACGCGTGAATGAGATCGACCCGGCGCTCCCTATCACCGTACTGTACGGCTCGCGGTCCTGGGTGGACAACAGCACGGGGCAGGTGCTGGCTGAGCATCGGGGTCCTGCTAATACTTATGTTCAGGTAAATAAGATTTTTTTTGTCATTCTAAGTTTTTTTATTTAGCCTACATTGTCACACTTCTGAGCAAAGGGTTCCCCCAAATCCTTCCAGACATCTTTCTCTTGAGCCACCTCGATCCATCCCTTGCGGTATGCGTCTAGGTCGTCTCGCCACCTCTTCCTGGGCCGGCCCCGACGGCGCCGTCCATCCTTAGGCACCCACTTTGTAGCGGCTGCTGCCCAGCGGTCACTCTGCATGCGGCTAACGCGACCAGCCCAATCCCATTTTAGCTTGGCAGCCTTTTTGCTAACGTCAACGATCCCAGTTTGGGAGCGCAGCGTGGCATTTCGTATTCGGTCAGTTCGTTTAAGGTCCAAAAACTCAATTTTCATATTTTTTAATTTGTAAGTCAGTATCATGTTGTATGTTGATCAAAAGATTCGCGACTGTAACAAATATGTTTTGTAATCATCAATACTACTTAAACATAGTTTTGTAGTCACAATGTCTGTTGCAAGTTAAGTTGATACTTACTTACGAGCCACAAAAAAACGAAGTGAACAAAAAGTAAAATTGTACCCACAGGTAATCAACGGCGCAGGACATCACGTCTACCTAGACAAGCCGGATCTTTTCAACAAGTACGTCCTAGAAACGTGCGCACGCGCAGACGCGCATGACCCACGCCCCACGCTGGCGCCCGGCCCCCCGGCGGCCCAGGCCGCGTCCGCGCCCGGGGCCCCCGCGGCCCAGGCCCCGCCCCCGCCCGGGGCCCCCGCGGCCCAGGCCCCGCCCCCGCCCGCCAGCCCCGCGGTACAAGACGCCCCCGGGAAGGCGCAGTCCTCAGAGTCCGCGCAAAACTCTTGATAATAAAAGTACGTTAGATATATTATTACAATTGTTACGCACATACGGTTATGTATAGCTACTATTCGTTGGTACTGTTTTCAGTTGAGCGTTCATGTTCGGGTAGTCAATGGAGGATAAAGAATGATACAAAGTTCTACGCTATTTGTGAACTGTGAATATAACGCCTTTCGTGAGGCAATCAAATTGATAACATCACTTTTTGATTGGACACTGCCTAGTATAGTAGCACACCGTAAAAATGGCGTCCTGTGTTTTAGGATTACTTCGTATTTGAGGTGTGTCGGTCGTCTTTGTTACCATGATTAATGATAAATAATTTTATTTTTAAGTAGGTTTTTACAAACACCTTAACAGGTCAATCATATTTTAAAAAGTAGATGAGGTCGTCGTTTCCTATCTGACTACTTAGAGAATAAAGGCCGAAACAAACTCACAGATCACAGTCTCTTTTAAGGTCATCATCATGGTCAGATCTTGTGAACACCAAGCCAGAACATGTGATAGTCTCTTTCTAAAATTATGTAAGAAGTATATTCCATCACGTAGTTGTCGAGACAATTCCCAGTAAATTGAAACTTTGTAATGGTCACATAGATCAGAAAACAAAAGAAAGGAAATACGTTTATTGACGCGAAGAAAGAACACAAACGCAATAAAGCTGTCATTGTTCAGCATAATACTACGTCCCTATGTGAGACACAGCGCTGGTTTTCAGCACACATATAGAACAATAGACCTCGTCGTTTTATGACGTGCAAGTGATATTAAACCTTAAGGTGGTACACGTAAGGTGCGAGATTTAAGTTTCACGATAATCCTCCATTGTCTACTACTCCTTATCAAAACAAGAATCGTTATTGTTGTTTTTCATGAGATCTATGAATGTGTGTTTGAAGTATTCGATTTTGTGTAATCGATTAAAAATGTCCAAAACTTGTCACTTATGTGGCAACACTAAGTTAGGCCTAAAGTGGCTCGATTGTCGCAAGAGATAGATGGCTTAGTTAGTATGAAGTAAAGTATTAAATCATTAAGACCATTTCTAAAACTTATTAATGCTTCATAGAGACCAATTAAACAGACTTAATACTTAAAAGATAATTTGAAAGCTTTCTAATGTAATTTACTTATTTTAATAGTATCTTATCTTATCTTATTTTATTTTAGACGTCAAACTCCTATTTATAGCAAACAAAAGGGTTACTTAAATGTTATGTTTAAATATGTCTTCAAAGAATTTGTTTTATGTATTATTATTAAAACTACAGGTTACGGGTAAAAGCTATGATTTTGTTGAAGTTTGACTATTGTAATGAAATGTTTTATTATGTTTTTAGAAACTGTATTTTGTTATCAACAAAGTTTTAGAACAAGACCAATATCCTACAGCGTAATATTAAGTATGAATACCTACTTCCATATTCTAGTATTTTCAATTCCAAATATCAGTGCCTTCAGTATTAAAAACTAATCCTCTCTTCAATTAGAAACATGATTTATTTATTGGCATATATAGACTTTTTCCTCAAAACTCCTTAGAAAAAAAAAAATTTTGTTTATTTTGTTATTTTTGGCATCGCCTGTTCCATACCGTAAGGTTGGCTTCTGCAACTACCGAGTACCTGTTTTGAACACATAATAATGACACTATTTCTATCCGACTTTTTGAATGAAGTTGGCGAATGAAATCTATACCCAAAAAATTGTTACGTCACCACACTTTTGTTATTAAAGGAACTTAGTTCTAGCCGACACCCACGTGTCTGTGCCCCACGACACCTCTCAACTGTTTTTTACTTTTGTCAAGATGTTGAAACAATAAAAACAAAATGTTTTTTTTTTTGTGCGTCAAAGCCATAAAGTGCGAGTGTAAAGACCATTCTCTAAAATCATATCGTGATATAGCATTCCCCTCTAAATATTACCCAGAAGGGTACGGGCGTTAAGTCAGCCATCAATGGTGTCAATCCCTAGCATAAGGGGAAATGACAGCTCACTTCCGTCACCTAAGTATTCACAGTGAGATTTATACTGAATAGATCGGCTATATTAATTTTCATCTAACAATAAGTGCGCAATAGTTTGGAGTACATAAATGCACATGGTACAACGACAATCAAAATAATAAGACATGAGTGAAATGCTACCCTCGGTTCCTCGTTCCTCTAGCGTTAGATGACGACACGACAGCCCGTTTTCTTATTACTTTGGTTGGTTAGTAAACCGTTAATTTATTATGTGATTAGCTTGCCCAAGTTCAGTGCAACCAAGGAGTAATTTGCATGGGTCAAATTGGCTGACTCACATTTGAGCGGACCGCACCGCTACGACACGCAACACAACACATTTTGTTAGGGGTTACTTTCGCCTACAAGCACAACGGTGTTGTTTGACTATGTGTAGAGTAATGCGAGCTCGTTGAGTATTGTTGTTTAGCCACAGGCTTTTTGATACACGGAATGAAATATTGTGTAAATACAACATAATTTATTGAATATTTTGTTTTTTATTTTTTCTAGAAACCCAATCGTGCTTCATACGGAGTTTACGACTTAACAAAACATCAATTTCTTTATTATATTAAGTTTAAACCTCACAGAAAAACTAAATGATGGTGAAAGCTGAATCAAAATCTGTTACGAAGTTTAGAAGAAGAGTGTGGCAACACAGCCAGACAAAAAAAGCCATTTTCATTTATTATTAATTCTTATAAATGTATGGCAGAATTTTGCTTATTTTTAAATTACGCACAATAGATTCCTATTGGATAAAACACCATTTTCAAACAATTTTCTGGTCTACCTCACTTTCACCTTTTAAAACTGGTTTCAAGTAATGCTTGAGTGAGGCTCTGTAATAGGTTAATGTTTTGGGAAATTACGCAGTTTTTAGAATAAAACAAAAAATTAATTAAAAAAATATGGCTTATATTAAACAGGTTACAAAATCGAACATCACAATTAAATCAACATGGTGGTAAACATTCAGATCAACATAATCTCAGGTGGGTGTGGCTCACGATCGTCACCTTGCCTTCGTCTTGAAGGTCGCGTAACGCCTCGTCTAGCTGCTCTCGAGATACCGTCTGGAATATGAGAAATAACATTTAGACCAGGGCCGATAACTTTTGAAACCAAAAAAAAAATGTAGTACGATGAATTTTTTTTTTATAAACCAAAAATTAGCTTATTTGATTTTTTTACATACATTTTGAGGTTATGTGAAAAAAGTGTTAATACAAAGTTGTAAATCTTTTTATTACCTAAATCTTTGCCATGTAATTTTTCCCATAGGACTTTTAGTTTTTCCAGAAATCAAGATAAACCGTATTTTACCCTTAAAAACGCAACCCCATCCACTTCCCGACCTCAGATCGCCCGTAAATTAGTTTTCCTTTAATTTTTGTTATATTCTGTTCCTTTTCCAGTAGGTTTCATCCTACTACTGGTCTAATAACATGCCTTGTTTTTCCAAAGGATTAGATGTAGTCAGAGTGGGTCACACCAAAATTTCGCCATTGTTTGTGCAATATATATTAGGGGGCGACTCTATTGCTATCAACCGAGCATAAATGCAGACTCCGGGCTGCTAATGAGAAATTCCTAATGGAAATACTCAATAATACTTTTAATGAGCTGGGAATCGAACCCAAGAGTTCATGCTCAGCAGTAGCGTTTGTGTTTTGTTATATTCTGTTCCTTTTCCAGTAGGTTTCATCCTACTACTGGTCTAATAACATGCCTTGTTTTTCCAAAGGATTAGATGTAGTCAGAGTGGGTCACACCAAAATTTCGCCATTGTTTTAAGTGCCATATATATTAGGGGGCGACTCTATTGCTATCAACCGAGCATAAATGCAGACTCCGGGCTGCTAATGAGAAATTCCTAATGGAAATACTCAATAATACTTTTAATGAGCTGGGAATCGAACCCAAGAGTTCATGCTCAGCAGTAGCGTTTGTGACGACTAGATTGTAAAGGCAGTCTGAATAGAATACGCGAGTAATATTAGTATTGGTGAAGAAAAGTAAATTTTTTGTTGAGTGGACAACAAACGAGCTTTTAACACTAAATTCTGTATTTATGCTGAGATTTTAAATCACAGATCCGTTACGATATATTCTAGCAATGTTTTCAACAGGCAGGCAGATATAAAATCTATAAAGTTGGAAGCATCAACTTTGTGCGTATTTTGTTCCTTTCTTCTTTGTGTGTTCTGTTTTTATGTGTGTACATAAATGGTTAAATGTTAACTTACCACCTAAGTATATACATTGTGGAATGCAATAAATGATTGAGTATTAAATTAAGTGCTAAACAGGACACCATGCTTGTCGTAAAAGTTGATAATCTTTATGAAAAGCATAACTAAAGTCTTAAGCCTAGCATGTCGTAGTAGTAACGATGTTGTCCGTTCGTGTTTTAATTGGATGCTTATTTCACCTCCATCCTCAGTATGATGAATGCATTATCTATACATCCAACCTATAAAAATACACAATTTCTACTCACAACTTGCGAGTTAGTATTGATCTCCTGCAGCAGCTTGGAATGTGTGATGGTATGTGGCTTGGAGTAGGGCTGGATGAGGGCCTTGAGTGCCGTGACCAGGTCGGCCCGGCGCCTGCGCGCGGCCGCGCCCAGCCCCGTCGTGAGGATGCCCACGTCGATACGGCCGGAAGCCGGGTCGGTGGCGGACTGCTTCAGGGCTTCGCGGTGAAGTCTGGAAAACAAGTAAATTGATTCAATTGATATGCTTCACCTATTGCCACGCATCTCGTCGCCGAATTCTTGACCTCGTTATTGTAACTTTTTTGAGCTGTTGTCAAGTAAATTAATATCGTTCTGTGCACATTTGACATTTGGCACGTGGGTGAGAGATTGGCTAAATCAGGAGTTTTAGAAGCTATAGAATCACTCTCTTTGTAATCACACCTGCACTCCAGAAGACCTTTGCAGGGCCAACCGCTTTCGAAGTAGCCGAATTGTAGTCGAAGCTTTATTTAAAAAAAATCAGCTGTTTCATACATTATGCTCGCATAACTCGTCAAAATGTAGGGAACAGCTGTTTTTTTTTTCGCGATTTCAGATTTGTTCCCAATGTGAAAGTTGTTCATAATTATGAGTACAATGACCCCTTAAAATAATTCCCATGAATTCAATTTCACCCTGTATATTATGTAGATGGAATGACTCATCAATACAACGAAGAAGAAAAGGCTCCGTCTGTAACAAAACGTAATACATAGTGCAAAGTTTTCACTCACACCGAGTTGCAGAGGACTTCAGATATATTTGTATACAATTACCTGGAAGCTTCATCGACATCAGATATTTCTACGACAGGCGACAGTCTCAGCCGTGCATGCGCCTCGGCCAGTCGGATCAGGGACTCTAACTGTCGCGGGTAGGCAGAGATCTGACCGCGACCACTGCCGACACGTCTGCAAACAATAACAAGTATATCAGGATTTATAAATATGTTGAGGTGATCGGAGATCTTCTGCCTAGCCTTTTCCCAACTATGTTGGGGTCGGCTTCCAGTCTAACCGGATGCAGCTGAATACCAGTATTTATATGGAGCGACTGCTTATCTGACCTCCACAACCCAGTAATTAGGCCATACGATACCCCTTGATAAGACTGGTTGTCAGATTTTCGGGCTTCTGACGACCCGTAACGACTGTCAAAGATGCACAAATGACAGCCGGGACCAACGGCTTAACGTGCTTTTCGAGGCACGGAGAAGTCTCGTTATGTAAAGATGGTCACCCATCCACGGGCAACCCGTAGCATCCCGGGCAATGCGTAGCTTAACCTGATGGATCGACCTGTGCGGCTGTTAGTACTTAGCTACGAGCTCCACGAGGTGAGGTGATCGGCGATAAGTAAGGAATGCAAATCAAGCTTGCAAATAAAGTAAGGTGATTTTCTATAATTGCATTTATGGCATTATGACCCATTCATTCTTATTTATTGATAGGAGGCCTGATTGCCAGCAATGGGAGCATCATGGACCGGTTATGTCAATGGTGAAAAAGTCAATCTTTGTACCTCATATCGACGTATGAGTCGATGAGCCTCTGCTGCGCTGTCTCGCTGAGCGTCGGCTGAACGTGCTCCTTCGCGAACGCTATGTAATCACGCATTAACGCCATATCCTGAAATAAATCAAAATAGCAAGACTTATAAACCAGTTCACTGTTCTTCTTTCTTTCATGTGGTTAGTAGTGACTAACCTGTAGTGTCAGAGTTAGAATGCTGCCCATAAGCCTCTGACATAGCTACACATGCTGTTGAGAAATATCTCTCAGACATGCTGGTTTCCTCACGATATTTTCCTTCACCGATTTTTAAGCAAGTGATAATTTATACAATACGCACTGTTATAGTACGCGTCTAACTATATGGCGGCTCTGAAGTTAGCTACTCACTGCGCAGTACCGCACTCCTCCCCCCCGCATGAGTTCGTTACTGCGCAGCGACTCTCCTCATGTTCAGAGCAGATATAAAGTTTGAATCGACTCTCTGATCTTAGACCACTGGCCTCTTTGGCGGATATTGAAGGATAAGCCTTTAATGGTGCAATATACTTTTATTATTTTAATGATCCACAGGTTTAACAAGCCAGTGTAATTTTGCTCACTAGCAACATTGTGCAAGTTGACGACCGCAACCACAGTGTAAATAAGTAGATTGCAGTGTGCATACGCAGCAAGTGGACTTCCTCCGAGTTCTCAACTAAAATTGTGAAAATTCTAACTAGTGCTGGCCCAGTGGTATCGCCCCGAGTGCCCGCGACTTTTAAGGTGTAGGTTGTCAGTTGGAACTTAGACAGGCACTTAATTTTTGTCTTTAATTTCATCATGCTTACAAAAAAAATTAAGATATGCGACGTCCACCAAACCGCACTGGGCCCACGTAGTGGGTGATGGCCTACTGTACCTTTCACAGAGAGGCACAGGCCTTCTGTGTCTGTGTCTGATTATGCTAACTAGTGCTACAAATCTTGGGCCAGTAAACATTGTAAATTCCTAACATAATCGAGTTTGTAGAAGTCGGTAGTAATTGACTATTTGACACGGTCGGTCGGTCGGTTTTACACCGTGATGCGGAAGCGGTGCGCATCCTTGGTCCGTAGGGTGCGGGGCAGCGCCAACAGCATCCTGTCTATGATAGCGAGCAGGCTTGATTGTGTTTGTGAACCACTGCTGCAGGGTGTCGGCTGGGCCTGTCACCGTGCAGCAGTGATGTCACAATCTGTTTTTTTTTTTTTTGGAATTGTATTACTAACATAGTTTGTAAGTATATTGTTACTAACACTATGAGTCTTGTTGCTTGAAAATAAAATGATTATTAAAATTAAAATATAAAAATCACATATAAAAAAGACCGCTCGTCTTAAAAACTCCCATCACCGTACAGAAACGCGAAGATATAATATTGTAAAATTGCATTTAAGGCGATTGGTACGGGCTGTTCCCAGCCAATGTCCCGCTAGATGGCGCTGAAGGCTACATTTCTAGTTTATTTGAGTTTTTGCGTAATTGGAAAACTATTATGTCGTAGGAGTAGTGTTCGCGGTTACTAAATATTATAATTTATTGAAATATGTCATATCATTGCCTTAAAATCCACCCAATTCGGTAAATAGATGTATTTTAACATCTGCCATTGCATACAGGGTCGTTTACACACACAGACGTATACAAAAATGTTTACTAAAATTGAACACTAGATGGCGTGAATGTAAAAAACAAGTTTTCCATTTTTCTGTATGGGTAGACAGAACTTCAGAACACCACCTGCTATGTTTTATATTCTAAAAGATTGTTATAAAAATAAAACTTATATTTGTTGGCGTAAACTATTTTATTGATCAATAATTTTGGGAAATAAATAATGTCAAAATTGATTACAATAAAACGCAGTTTTATTTTATTACATGTTTTTTTATCAAAACATGTATTTGAAGTAGCATATAATATGCTGATCCATGCCTATTCACTCAAAACTAATAACAGTAATGATTTGTAACAGTAACAATTATTTCAATATTATTTTAAACATTTCATAACCAACACGTAAGAATAATTCATAAACAAGATACAACAACAAATCTAAAACACTTTATTAGGTGATAATGATAATAACCAGGAAGGTGAAAAACATATTTCCGATTTCGACGCACTCAAAAGCTTTTAGTAAAACATAGGTAAGCATGTATGCCTAATGAAGTATTATTTCACCTTCTGATTTTACAGTAAATACAAATAAAAAGAAATATACAGTGGTTATGTAGATTCTAAACAAACTACCACCAAAATACAATTAGAACAAAAATCATTTGACTTGTTGATTTCAGTTTCTAAACAAACTACTACCAAAATACAATTAGTTTGACTTGTTGATTTCAGATTCTAAACAAACTACTACCAAAATACAATTAGAACAAAAATCATTTGACTTGTTGATTTCACCCTCTGCCTTGAAACTAGCAGTCAAACGGTCACTCCTATGAGTATTACATATATAAATCATTATCATGCTGTCCTACAGTGGAGATTTCAATCAAAGCAATGTCTTCTGGTGACTTTTGGAATTCTGTTAGCCGTTCTTCACACTGTATTTTCAACTGTGCTTCGTCAATATCAATAGGATCACAAGCTTCGGGTCCATAGTGCATATCCGGTTGGGATTTCTCTCTTCGAGCAAATAATCGTTTGCGTGTCAAAGATTGCTGTCGTATTCTGCTCTGTTCCTTCCGTTTTATGTACTTTTTAAAATGTGTCCCTGGGCTCTGTGTGGTCTGCTTTTTCCATGCAGTTTCATGCCATTTGTGTCCCTTAGCAAGTGATAGGCCTGAAAACATATTTAAATGTTATATTTAAAAAAAGAAATGTTGCATTATTGCATATAAATTGGAATAAATAAGGGCTGGAGAATGATGATATTCCATCACAATCAAAGAATTTCTTACTGGTTCTAATAATTTCTGACTGTTATTACTGTATATTTACCTGCCACATAAACACACCGCTGGTAAGAACCCCCTTTTCCTAAACTTATTCGTTTTCCACAGTTGAATTTGTTTATTACGCTCATAAAGTTTTCTGCCACATTTGTTGTCTCATTAGACAAACAACCTGCCTTCAAAGCAATTTTTTCATTGGCTGCATAAATCAGAGCCCACACCTCTGGAGCATTATTTTTCAGACTTTCTACATGATTTTCTTCCTTCTTTTCACTTTCATCTGTTAATGTTTTATTGACATTGCAGTAATAATTCTTGCAGTTTTCATGTACTCCGAATACATGAAGCGGGCCATTTCTCAATTCTGCTGCCATAGCAGTATGCTCACTGCTACACATGATAATTTTCCGTGCTACTAGTGTAAGCTTCATCACCTTCGGCTTCAGAATATTTCGCCCAGAAAGAGGGAGTTTAGTGTTGACCAAGATCTAAAAAGCACAAAATATAAATACAGAATAATATGCTTCACTGATCTTGAATTGACTTTACAAATTTGACTTATTAATTTACCTTGTAGAGTGCACTGGTATAGTTTTTGATAACATGATTCTTGCATTCAATTTTTTTTATTATGTTCCCATATGACACTTTCTCTTTCAATTTTGCATACACAGAGGAGTCTCCGTTACCAATAAAACTCAAATAGCAAAGTTGATGTATTTCTTCACTGTTTTGAAAACCTTCCACAATAATATCTGATTCCATTGCTGTAGATGGTCCAGTAAAATTTTTGCAGCAGTTATGTGCTTTCATATCCAGGTTTCTCCTCTCATAATATTGACATGTATAACAATATTTGTTTCTAACACCAAGAAATTGTCATTTTTTAGTTTCTTTACCAATAATGCAGGCCTGGAAATGAAAAGCAACACTTGTAAAAATAATGCACATAGGTAATTAAAATGTCATAAAGAACTAAATTTGTTTTTAGTAAAATATTAACTTACCATACCAGATGATGAATCAAAGTTATGCCCATATGACCTTTTCAACCATCCTCCATCTACATATACAGTAACAAATGGAACACCGTCTGAAGACACATGACCTTTTTGTATTGCAATTGATGTTTCTTGTTGATCAGCTATTTTAATTTCCTCTGTCAAATGTTCAAACCACACACTGCCTAATTTTTTTTCAATACGACGAAATTTGTTAGCTGACATTGTTGGAATATCCATAAGACTTGTTATATGAGCTGCTTGAGTGTAGAAGCTACCAGAAGTGACAGTTGCCCACACAAATGCAGTATTTATTTTATCACTGCTCTCCGTAAAATGCCTCCACGCTTTATCACACATACTGCACTTGAAAATTAATTCACTTCGAAATCCATCAAGTCTTTCACTAACAAATTCAATTTGTGAAGATTCACACATATTTCGATGTCTTTCCATAAGAAATGCCCACTGTATTACATGCTTCAAGTCCACAATGCGATACCCAGATATTCCAGATAAACATTTATTTGGACCAGGTTCCACAATCATTTGAAATGAATCAATTTCCGGATCAGGTTGCGGCCAATTAATCTCTAAAGGTTCAACCACAGGTTCAGCTGTCACTGTGCTAGTACTACTAGGAGCACTGTAGGTGGCCTCTAAGCGGATTTTCGGTTTTACACGAATATATGTTCTTGGTTGTATATGTTCTGGGAACTGAAAGAAAAAAAAACAAATTGTGATTACCATAATAAAAGTATAATACCTATATCCTAGATCTATTTTCTCCTTTCTCAATATTTCGTAGGTTTTTTTTACGTCATCTTATGGTTTTAGATTATAGCAGCCCACATGACGACCTACTGACCCTACATACACGTAGTGTTCCTTTTACGATCAACAATAAACCATGTTGATACATACATTATAGAGTTATCTAAGACGATTTCTCGTGTTTACGAAGAAGTCGGATACAGAATTAGTTGTATTATGCAGGTTCACTTACCTCCCTTCGGCATAATATCTCCTTCTTCCACTTCGAACTCGTTTCAAAGATTTGCGCGACCCCGAATATTCGTGTTGTCTGTACGACGCCTTGCTTGTTCGAACAGACATTGTAGACGTAATCTAAATCAGAAATATAGAAAAACAAATGAAAAACGAAAGAATAAGTTCCTTTTAGACACTCAGTATTTGAATAAAATAAATATCGTAATTCGTAAGTCACATGCATTGAAAGATCTATCAATCTTTTATGATTGAGTTGCGTTCTGAAATAAAATCTAAGAAAATAAAATATAACACTAAAATTTACTTATCTTTATATTTCAATGTTATCTTTATACACCTGGTAGAACTGGCCGACGAATATAGATATATATATTAGATTCAGCGATTTATTTTTAAACAATAAATTACGGAACAAAAAAAAAGGATTGTAAGTAACTGAATTATGTTTGTTTCTGAACGCACCGAGTCGGTGCACGGAGTACATACCTACTTTGATAAAACAAACTAATAATATTGTGTGTCTGTCTGAAAATTCGGAAAAGCATATTTTGCCAATGTTTGCAAGTTTAATTTTGTGACTACTTTGGTAGTTTACCGATTTATAATAATTGTATATATCGTTGTTTAAAAAATATTCAAACACATTAAAATATGATACACTGATTTATCACTGGTTTCAGTGATGAACTGATGAGTCAATGTTAGCCACAATACTAATCACTTTCGTCATACGTGTGTATGATTGATGTGATTAGCAATGTGGTGATATTTCAGAAAAATCACGGGCCAGTTTGTTGTTTTTAATCCCACCGAAAATATAATTGTGTTATTAGAATAATTAATTACTATACCTACGATAAATTACAATATAGTCTCAAATGCATACTAGAGAAATATTGCAATTTGAATCAATTAAAATGCACAGCATACAAAAATAAATTCTCAACACAAGACATTCCGCGCGCTAATCATAGCGCGTAGCAATGAAAATCAAGAATGTAATTTTATATCGAGTCGACCAAAGTAAAAGTACCTAGACAATACATTGACCTCTAGACTAATAGAGGTCACTGGTCAGGTACCTACATACATACAATAGGTACAGACAGACCTACGACCACGCTACGAGTTGCCACACAACAATAATGAGTAATAAAATTGTTTACAAAAAAAACATAGATTTCTAAGGTCATTAGTTTTATTTTATTTTATTGTAATTTTTTTTTGAACGATTGGAAATGAAATTACTCAATTATTGCAGTTAGAACTTTGATTTATTAGAATTATAAGATAACGAACGCGAACGCGCACGACATCTAGCGCGTCAATGTTTAAACATCGCCTTTCGTTTGCTTGTCAAAAGTCACGCACACTACTGTAGAAGTGTCAAATTTTGCCGGTATTTCACTGTTGTTTTTCTAAGTAAATAATGTAAGTTATTGATTAAAAAGGTCGATCGCGGACACATTTCATTGTAGAGAAGTGATAAAATGATTAGTTTTAATGAAAGAGTGTCTGTGTTTAGTGTATAAATGTATTCAAAAATGTATGGACGGAGGGGCGGTACATCCACCTTAATGCTAATAAGTATTCAATTTCATTCTAAAAATCTGTGACGTCACATTGTTATCTTTCATAGCGCGTTTTGACAGTTTATAAAGTAAAGTTATTGACTACTCCTTCAAATACCCAATTTTTGAATACTTACAACAATGTCCTCGTCGTCCTGCGAGTTGGTGAAGTCTTTATAGTATAGTGACACGAGATGCGAGGCGAGGCGTCGGTCAAACACCTCGTCTTGTGGGTCCAGCACTAAGAAAATTAGGTCGAACCTGAAATATACATAATATCTAGTGAAACAAGAGTAAAGTTTAGTTGTATACTGTACTCAAAGTACGCGCATTGACGTGGGGTCGCGGACAGCAGCCCGCATTACCTAGTTGTAGCTGGGTAAACAGTAAATTGTTAAAATACACAATATATTTTATATTTATTACAAAAAATTGCTTTTTAACCCACACACTGCTATGAACACGTATGTGTGTTGAAGGCACTGAGCTTAGAATAGCACACAAAATAGTCGCAGTGTTTGTGTTAAGCGCGATTTAGAGAAGTATTGAGCTTTTACTCACAGAAACTTTTTTTTGTTTGTTTTTGTTTTGCAGGAGTGGGAAATCCTCATGGTCACCCAGACTAGCCCACTTGTGAGACCGTCTGGGCAGTGCTGGACTCTTACCAAGTGACCTTTAACATGATCAGAGCCTTTTGTTTTGTGTCTTGTTTAGTTTATTTGCTCTTGGGATTTGTGTTAGGTTATCAAGTTTTTTTTTTGGAATAGTTTATAATGAGTTTAGTACTGGCGACTTTGGTCCACACATTAGACTTAGTATGGAGTGATGAAAATTGTGTTGTTTTTATTTTTGCACACCATCAATTCCATATAAAACATATTCATACTTCAATGGCATAATATCAATAATTCCATATTTGCCTTCTAGATGGCGGGTGCAACATAACGAACCTAGACATCAACGTGTGCGGCAGCTGCACATTCTCCACAATAGTCTTGTTTTTGTTCCACTGTGACTCCGCGGGATTGGCGGCGGCGAGGATCGAAGTGCGCGCGTTCAGCTGGCAGATGATACCCGCCTTCGCGATCGACAGGGTCTGTTGTTCCATTACCTAGAAGATAATCATGATTATGGGTATTTTTTTGGGCAATCAATCTTTTACTATTATTATTATTTTGGGTAGTGCATGGAGCACATACAAAGAGGAGATGTCATAATGTGAATGAGCACTGTGACAATAAATGTGTCCTGACGTCATCACGGTGGGCGTGGCCTCGGTCAGTTGGCGGCACACGTTGCGTAGGTACTGACTACATGTTTACAGTCCAGTGTTCAGTCTAATTTATTATTTTCTATCTCATTTTAAAGAACAAGATGAAGTGTTGTGTGCTATCATGTAAAAACTATTCAGATAGACGTTCTGGTGCCTTGGACGGCATAACATTTCACGTGTAAGTAATTTTATTTCATAAATTATTAGAAGCGTTCTAGAAAAATCTGTGCATTGTCTCTTAACAATAGTGTCACTGCTCGACAAAAGATGGCGCCACTTTGTATCACATCATGTCACCTATGCACTAGTGACATCTAGCGAAATCTAGCTAAAACGACATTGTAACAATCGACAAAGCTTAATCTATTAATTGTCCTATTCACCGCTAGATGGAAAATTGAGAAGGGCGTGGTTTGTAACGTCCCTCGCTCCCCGTAAAGTGTCACGCATTATGTTAAAGGGAAATCCAGTTACGGCATCTCCTCTTTGTATGTGCTCCATGGGGTAGTGTGTATTCCGAGCTGCCAAGCCCTCGTATCACTACGACCATTACTGATCTATTGTGATCCAGTCCTGCTATGTCAAAGAACTGCAGGATTTTGCTGAGCTCAAGAAACTCAATAACCTTCGACTAACTTCGCAGTATGTTTCGGCTCTCCCGAAGATAAAAGTTAATGTTATTGCATTATATTAAAAAAAAATTGACTTACTTCGTGCAACACACTGCGCGTAGAATCATTCATCTTGTCGAATTCATCGATGCAGCATATACCATTATCTGCCAGTACTAATGCACCTCTGAAAATAAAGAAAATACCATAAACAATCGAAATAATAGATAACAAGACATTTCCTCTTTTACATCGTCTTTTTTATAACTGTGTTTTGTAAGTGCAGCTTACGATCACGCTGACGACTTTTTACTCATAAACAAGGTCTGAAATTCGTCACCCAATAACTTTTTGAATTAAGATTTTACAGACTACCATACTAGAATAAGTTCTCAATCCCGCACAGGTGTCCAATATAATAATATATTCTTAGATATACCCCCTTCCAACCTACCCGGACCGAGTGGGTGTAGATAAAAAGGCACGGCGCGCTGCGAACGCGCGCATTGTCTACTTGGCTCTCGGATGCAACGGACGTATTTTAAGGACGTTATAGCATTTATTAGTGTCGTTTTATATAATTATTGTGTACTCATTATTTACTGTGTGATTGGTGTTAATTAAAGATAACTTGTAAGAAATAAAACCTTGTAGGGCTTTTAGTGATTTGTTTTTTTTAATAAACTCCGCTTGTGTTTTCTAAGATCAGAAGTGGGATAGTCACGCGTTCTGGGCCGTCTGCTATCCATTTAAATACTCAGTAACGGTGTTAGTGTTGTGATTATTGGGCGCAAACGTAAGTACCTACCTAAGTTTTGTTTCTTACAAAATGTCAGGGCGTTCGTCTCGGTCTAGAGGACGTAGAAACTCTCGTGAGCGACAGTCTAGTGGCGGTTCTCGCAAAAACCGTCGCGATATTTCGAATGATCGTGACACGCCGCCGATTGTCGCACACCACAGTCGAAACAGTCCAAGAGACCGCAGAGATAGGTCGCCTAGGTGTCGTAGTGTTTTGCATAGCCCGCATAGCGGCTCTCGTAGATATCGCGAAGGCGCGTATGACCGCCGCGACAACTCACGCGATGTAGCCCTTGATCGAATTCTTACTAGGTTAGAAGTAATTGAGCGGAGATTGCCTACGACATCTAGTAGTGATAGTCCGTTGCATCCAAATAACGAGAACCAGTTATTGTCCCCTCTTCCGGTCGTACCAATCCCTGCTAGTCAGCAAGGTTCAAGCTTGACCGAGACAATAACTAACGAAGTTACCGCCGAGAATAACTCGCGTGCGACAGATGTGCAAAACGAGAGTGGGGACGTAGCGAACAGTATTGTTGATGCCTTGAGCACGCTTTTAAAAGCAAAGTCTCATAACTTCTATATATCACCGTTTGATCCAAGTATACAAGATTTCGATGTCTGGTGCGCTGAGGTTGACCGTGGCCGATTGATAAATAATTGGGATGATCGCGAATGCCTAGGGCGGATAGGTTCTTGTTTGCGTGGTGATGCAGGATCATGGTTAAATGACTGGGTGACAAGTGATAGATCCTGGAGTAACTTCAAGGTTGAATTTAGATCTCTTTGTCCTCGTAATATCGATTCTGCATCCATACTATATGAAGTTATGTGTACGAACTCAAACAAGTACCTAACTTATGCAGAGTACGCACGTAAATCCTTGCTGCGTCTCAATATAGTTCAAGGCTTATCAGATAAGTTAAAATCCGCCATTATTATTAGAGGTATCAGCGATCCCCAGGTCAAGGCTGCGGCAACCAATGCTAAACTAGCATGTAAAGATCTGGTAGAATTTTTATCAGTTTACGTCAAACCCAAAACTGACAATAATACTGCTCGTGATCGTGCCCCCTCTAATAACTCTTCTAACCAACGTAAACGTGAGGCACCTAAATCAGGCAATAGCAATATCACTTGTCATTTTTGCGGCAAAACGGGTCATAAGAAATGGTATTGTCCCAAAAAGTCCAAAAATACCAATTCGGTTCAGGATCCCAGTGCCTCTACGTCAGCTCCACCTACATCAAGCGATAAAACTAATAAACCCGTTCAACGCTGTGCTTTTTGCAAACGTATTGGGCATTCAATCGATTCATGTTTCCAAAAACAGCGTTCTGAGGGTCACAATAAGAAAACGAATGAAGTAAATTTTTGCTCCGAATCGACTCCAGACAAAATAACGTAATTTCAGCCGTCGTCCAGAAGGTGCCTGTCGATGTTCTAATTGACAGCGGTTCTGATATTTCCTTAATTTCAGAAAAGGTGCTAAAACATTTTAATTTTAATCGTTTACCAGCTTATCGCTTGATGCGTGGGATAGGAAGTCAGGTAATTGAATCAACCTCTGTCATTACCACAGTTGTAGAATTCCCAGAAGTATCACTGGAAATTGATTTATATGTTGTCCCAGCTGAATGCATCAATGCGCCTATTCTAATTGGTACTGACGTCTTGAATCGAAAAGGGCTGATTTACACTCGTACTAGTAGTGAACAGCGGCTTACCAGGTCAGACGTTCAGACAACCGTGCAGCTTGTGAACACTATGGATCATGAGTGTATTAAAACTCCTTTAGTGGGTGCCGATAGAAATCGGTTACTGAAAATTATCAAAGAGTTCTCTGATTTGTTTATTTCCGGTACGGCGACTTCCACTGTGAACACAGGTAGTATGGAGATCAAACTAACGTCTAACACTCCAATAACCCACCGTCCTTATAAGCTTTCGTTAGATGAAAAAAATAGGGTTCGCAACATTGTTAGCGATCTGCTCAGCAAGGGAATAATTCGTGAATCACAATCCAATTACGCGAGTCCTATCATTCTCGTCAAAAAGAAGGACGGGAGTGACAGGATGTGCGTCGACTATCGAGCCCTTAATGCCATTACCATTAAAGAGAGATTTCCCTTGCCGCTGATCGATGACCATATCGATAGACTTGGTAGCTTCAAAATCTTCACCAGCCTCGATATGGCTACTGGTTTTCACCAGGTACCTATGAAGGATGATGATTCCATAAGCAAAACTGCCTTCGTAACGCCTGAAGGGCAGTATGAGTATCTGAAAATGCCATATGGTCTAGCCAATGCCCCGATCGTCTATCAGAGGATTATATCTAAAACATTAAAACCTCTCATTGACACTGGTAGGGTTCTAACTTATATTGATGACGTATTAATTCTGTCAAATTCGATAGATGAGGGTCTTAAAACGTTAAGGGAAGTTTTACAGATACTCAAGGCCGCGGGATTTTCCATAAACTTGAAAAAGTGTACTTTTCTAGACGTAGAGATTGAGTACTTAGGGCGACTGATTGGAAATGGTCAGGTACGGCCGAGTCCAGGTAAAGTAGATGCACTTGTACGTTCTCCAAAACCTACAAACATGAAAGAGGTTCGCCAGTTTCTGGGGCTCGCAGGATATTTCCGCCGCTATATTGCTGGCTATGCCTCTAAGACAAGCAGCATAGCAAGGCTGCTGAGGAAGGGTGAACCTTTTTCATGGGGTTCTGAGCAGGACACTGCTCGCGACTATATTATAAATTGCCTGACTAATGAACCGGTTTTAGCGATATTTGACCCCCAGTTGCCTACAGAGCTCCACACAGACGCTAGTGCAGTTGGATTTGGTGCTATTTTACTCCAAGAGCACAGCGGTAAGAGAAAGAGGGTTGTTGGGTACTTTAGCAAGTCCACTCAGGGTGCGGAATCGAGGTACCACAGTTATGAATTGGAAACTTTGGCTGTTGTACGTGCGCTCCAGCATTTTCGCCACTATCTAATTGGTATTCACTTTAAGATAGTGACGGATTGCAATTCTTTAAAGTTAACGGAGCGAAAAAAAGACTTGCTGCCTCGCGTTGCGCGCTGGTGGGTATACTTACAGGATTTTACGTTCACTCTCGACTATAGGAAGGGTTCATTAATGCAACACGCGGATTTTTTAAGCCGTAACCCTCCTCCTACCGATAATGTCTCACATATCCGAAATCCGAACAACTGGGCAAAGATTGCTCAAACCGCTGACGCAGAGACTCAGGAATTGATGTCTAAATTGAGGGAAGGGCAATTAGATCAAACGAGGTACACCATCAAAAATGATTTATTGTTTTACAAATTTACGCCTACTGGTGAAGAACCGCGACTTTTGTGCTTCATCCCAAAGGGTCATAGGCTCAGTCTGTTAAGGGTTTTCCATGACGACCATGATCATATTGGTACTGACAGAACTACTGACTTAATTTTACGACATTTTTGGTTTCCGAGCTTACGGCAATTTGTGAGGAAGTATATAGGTCATTGCCTTATATGTCTGGCACATAAAAGGGTTCCCAGAGCTCCCTCTCAGCCAATCCAGTCCTGGTCTAAGCCGGAAATCCCTTTTTCTGTGGTACATACCGATGTTCTTGGACCACTCCCAGAATCAAATGGTTTTAAATACGTTTTGATTATAATTGATGCCTTTTCCAAGTATTGTTTACTGTACTCTTTATATAGACAAGACGCTGATGAGTTGAAGCGAGTATTCTCTAACGCAGTATCACTATTTGGTACCCCATCTATGATAGTATGTGACCGTGGTAGGATGTATGACAGTAGAGCTTTTCAAAATTGGGTTACTGAGTTGGGATCTTCAATACATTTTATTACGCCGGGTATGCATCGCGAGAACGGCCAAGTGGAAAGATACTGCCGAACCGTTCTTAACATGCTGCGGGTTGAGGTCGGCAATAAAGGCTCGCAATGGTCCGATGTGCTCTGGAAGGTGCAGCTCACCCTCAACATCTGCAGACAAGCCACTACCCAGACTTCACCACTACAGCTGCTGGTGGGCATAGACGCGGCTACCCCCGTCATCAGATCCTTGGTGCGAGACGTTGCTCTTGAAAATTCGCATCCCAATAGAGAAGCCTTGTTAACTCTAAGAAGACAACGAGCTTCTGAGTTGCTCACAGCCAATCAGCATTATCAGGATGCTTATGTAAATGAAGATCGGAGGCAGCCACGTACGTTTGCTGTTGGTGACTTTGTGTTTGTGAGCAAAATTGCTCAGACTACTGGGAAACTAGACTCCGGCATGCGCGGCCCGTATAAGGTGGTCCAAGCGCTGCCACACCACCGTTATGAGCTAGAGTTACTAGCTGGGTCTTATGGGAAAAAGACTCAAGCCGCAGCAGAACATATGATGTTATGGCGCGGTGAGTGGACGCCGGATACGTGCTCAGCTTTCTTTGAGAGTGGTGAGTTATTTGTTATGAGCATGCTAACGTTTGGGCCTCTGCTTTGTTTCGCGGTCATAGTGGAGACATGCAGAACTTTTGGGCCTCTGTCTCAATGACGCGATGTGTCACAAATTCATAGTAAGCATAACTTTTGGGCCTCTACTATGTATTCGTGAAAACGACAAGCGAACGTTTGGGCCTCTGTCGATAACAATGTATGGTGAACGATGGAAACCGGATTCTATCGTTAGCGATGCATTGAATCTCTTGGGTTTGAAGCTGTTCCAACCGTAAGTCACTATTGATGGTCCTTGTTGCTGGCGCTTGAGTGCACGCTTGCGCCTGGAACACTGGACAGATTCGTAAATTTTAACTTATGAAACTACTTCAGGTTGAATAAGCTTCAAACCATAGCGAAAGTAATTACTCATGAACTCATGTGTTTTCAGATAACGATGATGGCCAAAATAATGATGATGGCCAAGCTTTGAGAGATGGATCTAATGAGAATGAAGCTGCGGTCGAGGACGTCACGCTATCAGGAACGGCCGTCTTAGATATACCCCCTTCCAACCTACCCGGACCGAGTGGGTGTAGATAAAAAGGCACGGCGCGCTGCGAACGCGCGCATTGTCTACTTGGCTCTCGGATGCAACGGACGTATTTTAAGGACGTTATAGCATTTATTAGTGTCGTTTTATATAATTATTGTGTACTCATTATTTACTGTGTGATTGGTGTTAATTAAAGATAACTTGTAAGAAATAAAACCTTGTAGGGCTTTTAGTGATTTGTTTTTTTTAATAAACTCCGCTTGTGTTTTCTAAGAATATTATTAATTTCAGGTAGCAAAAACCCATAACATAATAGACCTAACAGACTATCATACATATTTATAAAAACCACAAAAATAAAAACTATTGTACACGAAGTGAGTAGAGTGAGAGCCTTTCGCGGAATTGCCGATACCAGACACCTTTCGACCAAAACTCTTCCTTGAGGAAGGTCTCCATAACGATCGAGCTCGCACCACTCACGTCTGCAGCACCAGCTGGCGCGTGTCGGGGTCCTTGGTGACGTAGGCCGTGAGCCCCACGGCCGAGCTGCCGCGGCCCGACGTGTATATAGTGTGACTCACGTCTGCAGCACCAGCTGGCGCGTGTCGGGGTCCTTGGTGACGTAGGCCGTGAGCCCCACGGCCGAGCTGCCGCGGCCCGACGTGTATATAGTGTGACTCACGTCTGCAGCACCAGCTGGCGCGTGTCGGGGTCCTTGGTGACGTAGGCCGTGAGCCCCACGGCCGAGCTGCCGCGGCCCGACGTGTATATAGTGTGACTCACGTCTGCAGCACCAGCTGGCGCGTGTCGGGGTCCTTGGTGACGTAGGCCGTGAGCCCCACGGCCGAGCTGCCGCGGCCCGACGTGTATATAGTGTGACTCACGTCTGCAGCACCAGCTGGCGCGTGTCGGGGTCCTTGGTGACGTAGGCCGTGAGCCCCACGGCCGAGCTGCCGCGGCCCGACGTGTATATAGTGTGACTCACGTCTGCAGCACCAGCTGGCGCGTGTCGGGGTCCTTGGTGACGTAGGCCGTGAGCCCCACGGCCGAGCTGCCGCGGCCCGACGTGTATATAGTGTGACTCACGTCTGCAGCACCAGCTGGCGCGTGTCGGGGTCCTTGGTGACGTAGGCCGTGAGCCCCACGGCCGAGCTGCCGCGGCCCGACGTGTATATAGTGTGACTCACGTCTGCAGCACCAGCTGGCGCGTGTCGGGGTCCTTGGTGACGTAGGCCGTGAGCCCCACGGCCGAGCTGCCGCGGCCCGACGTGTACTGCGCGCGCGGCACCAGCGCGTGCACCCAGCGCAGCAGTTGCGACTTGGACGTGCCCGGGTCGCCGCACAGCAGGATGTTGATCTCAGATCTGTAACATGGAGGGTTCAATGTAGATGTTATTAAATCAATCTGCCTAGCCTATGTATGCCGGAGACGCGTTCCAGTCTGACCGGTGCAGCTGAATACCATTATTTTACATGGAACAACTGCCTATCTGACCACAACCATAACCCACCACAATGTTATTAAAAACATATAAAGTGAAAATAATCGTCTATGGTCGCTGAAATAACTAGTAAATAGCTTCATTTTGCACCAAAATACAATGCGATGCGCCACTGCGCGTAGACGATTAAAGAACCCCGCTGTGACTGAATAGAACGTGTACAGCCTATAGTAGACCACTGATGGTCTTTCCAATCGCACGCTTCTTCAGTCTCATCCAGCTGCTACCAGGCACCCTGCGAAGATCTACGCTCCTAACCTGAAGGCGTACTAAATTACATGGTTCTATTATAAGTAATAATAAATAATAATAATTATTTATTTATTTTCTCGCCACAATACACATTGAGTACATATTTTTAGGGAACAGGAGGATACAGTAAGTATATTGTGGGAGATTGGTGCCTAAACTAGGCTTGGGGCCTGTATTTCAGGACACCAGGTCTCCACCCTTTAGGTTACAAGAGATCAGAAAGAAAGAAAGAAAGAAAATCAGAAAGTAAACTCTTCAGCAAACAGTACTAACCTAAAATGTGTCCGTCCAGCGGCATTAAAGTTCTTCTTGGTTCCCCCCAGCAGTTGTAGCAGACATCCTTTCTTAATGTCCAAGTTCTCGTAGATAGAGGGCGCGATGGCGCGCGCTAGTCGTTCGTAGCTATCTGCCTGGGCCGCTAACTCTTTGAATAACTCGATACGTTCGGGAGGGAAGCGGTGTTCTTTGCTGTGGAAAGAAAAACAATATTTAGGATATTAACTATGTTGCTATGCCGACAGCAAAATGTACGTGACTAGCAGGCGGTCTGACCAAATGGACTTCTGCTTTATGGAAATCGATAGGCTGTTGTGTGCCGCGAAACCGTAAGAGATACCACATGTTTGACAGGATTGAGAATTTTAAAACGAGCAACAGATAACGCCCTAGCACAATGTCTGTCTTCTAAGTGCCTTATCACATTGGTGATTTACAAACGAGTCCAAAGCGAGGCGAGTGCGTAGCGAGCTGACCACGAGTTTGCAGCGAGCGCGCGAAGTCGCCGCGAAGACGCCGCGGGTGCATTGCGGGTAGTAAAGCTTACAGCAGTGTTTCCTCGTCGGAATCCATCCTGTCATTGTTTGTTCAAAATCGCAGACTGCACGCCGCGAACTCGCAAAATATTAACGTAACAAAATTATTAAGGTCAGTTGCGAGGTTCATTGGTTGACCTCGTGACGTTTATTGGTGATAACTCGGCGTCCACCCGTGGCCTACCTGTCGACAACGAGTAGACGCCGTGCGACGAGGCGGTGCAAGGTGGGTGCCGGGTGGCTTTAATGAGCTGTGACCTTTATGGTCGACTGTAGCGCGGCGTTATGACAGGAGTCAAATAACGTTTCCTCGACTACCACTACGTCAGAAAAAAATTGGCAGAAATGCTCTGCTACCCGTGCGAAGCCGGAGCAGGTAGCTAGTCCTTACATAGTATAAAGCAAAGTCGCTTACAGCGTCCTAATGTCTGTATGTATGCTTAGATCTTTAAAACTACACAACGGATTTTGATGCAGTTTTTTTTTTAGATAGAGTGATTCAAGAGAAAGGTTTATGTGTATAATTTGTCGACATATTATGCGGGCGAAACCGTGGACAGAAGCTAGTTTTAAATCTTATATATAAAATTCTCGAGTCACAATGTTAGTTACCATACTCCTTCGAAACGGCTTGACCGATTTTTATGAAATTTTATATGCATATCAAGTAGGTCTGAGAATCGGATACTATTTATTTTTCCCCCTTCCCCTAAGTGGGTAGGTAGACAAGGTAGGTTGGGTAGGTAGGGTAGGTAGGTCGGGTAGTTAGGGTAGGTAGGTCGGGTAGGTACGGTAGGTAAGTGGGGTAGGTAGTTAGGGTAGGTAGGATAGGTAGCCTACCTACAGGTGCAGGTATCATAGTTCAGACAACGTCTGTTCAGCTAGTCAACATATAACATAGGTACCCCTCCTCGGTCTCCAGCAGCCGCTCGCTGTGCACCTTGCGGTAGTGCAGCGCGTCCACGTGCGTGCGGTGCAGCGCCTTCAGCGTGGCCTGGCGCGCGCTGACGCTGGCGGGCGCGGCACGGAACACGCCCGTCACGGCCACGCGCTCGCCCGCCGCCGCCGCCTCCACCAGCGCGCCGTGCGCCAGCACGCTCACCGTGGCCGGCGTGCGGCCCGCCGGCATGTCGTCTGCGGACGGCCAACATGAAGGTGAGGACATGGAGAACTCATTTCGAGTACGCTGATGCCGAAAATTAGATCGAAATTAAGCTTACCAATGCAATTTATGATAATTTTATCAATGTTCGGAAACTAAATGAATTAAGATTATTAAAATTTTAGATGGCAGCTATGAATGGCAAATTATGCGCCTTGAGTTTAATTTCGAGGGCTCAGTCTTCATGACAATTCTGAATTTTGAGGCATGGACGTTAAACAACCATGATTGGTATAGTTTATGAAGTACACCCTAAGTAGTTAGAACCATATGAAGGGTGTGAACGACAATGCAATAACAAGCACATCTAACATTCTACCTTTATCGCTAAAATTGGAACATATTTGGTTGATATTGAAGAGGTATACAGCTCAGCAAAAAAAGCAAAAAAGCTGTTCCCTACATTTCGACGAGTCACGTGACCAAAAATGTATAGAGAAGCTGTTTTTTTTTGCGATTTTGGAATTGGTCCCATAGTAAAAGTTGTTCAGTTCGGTGGTCTGTAGCATATTATGCTTTTGTATGTATATAAGGTGACTGGTAATTAGTGACCGATATTTAACCTTTTAACCGCCTCAGTCGGATTAATACGACAAATGTTTTCGTGCCCGTGCCGCCTGAGTCGTGTTTATACGACTGAGAATATATGTTTGGGTTTTGTTGTTAATGTAATTGCAAAACCATATTAATGTCTGAAATAAAGGTTTTTTTTATGAGTTGGACGCTGGGGTACGACAACTGATATTTAGTCGGGCGGTAAAAAGGTTAAACACGTGATTGTACTCATGATTACAATCAACTTTCCCAAATAAACTTTTTTTGTATACTCAATAGCTGCTAACAGCGGATAGGCGCTAAGGTCATTGAACTTTGCGCGCGCCTGTTGTATTGTTATTGTGACAAAAATAAAACTATTGAGTATACAAAAAAAGTTTCTTCACAATCACTTGTTTAAATATCGGTCACTAATTACCAGTCATCTTATATAATACCCAGTATATTATTATTAGAGATGGGACGGGTACCCGGTGTGGATCCGGTACCCGGCGGATCCGGCACTTTTTCAGGATCCGGCCGGGTACCGGGTAATGGCGCTGGATACCTGGCACTGCCGGGTAATTAGGTCTAGGAAATTTTTAAAAAAAGTTATTGCGTTCGTTTTTCCGCGGAGAATTGAACGCTTTCACAATAAGAGCGTGACTGTTGACCGGTGATTCTAATTCTTCTTCTTCGGTTGAGTTTTGAGCGCCCGCTCAAACGTGTGGCGCGCCTGTCCCGCCCGCAAGGCCCTTCTAACCTCTTTATCTGTTCTGTGGTCGGCCGGCACGAACGCGCGAGGCGCGAACCGCTTGACTTATCGTCAGTCGCGCCCAAACAGGGAAGTGGAATGTACGTCTTTTCATGCCGGGTAATTTTTCCGAGTACCTGTCTACCCGGCATAAGCTTGCACCGGGTACTCGGTTGCCGGGTACCCGGCAAAAGTAGGATCCGGTGCATCTCTAATTATTATGTTCCAAGTTCCACTTACCGGGCGACTCCTGCAACTTGACCAGCTGCTTGTCACTGAAGTGCGACCTGTTGTGTATCAGGTTGTAGGAGTGCGCCGTGTTGCAGTGCGAGCAGTGCGCGGGCTCGGGCACGCGGCCGCGCTCCAGCTCGGCCGTGGCCGCCGCGCCGCACACCGCGCAGCGGAAGTACGCCTCGCGCATCTCGGGCACGATGCTGGACGTGCGGATCACCATGCCGGAGAGGGTTACCAGCTGGTCGATATCTGGCAAAAATTATGGAATTTTTAAGTAGGCGTTAATCGTGGAATTGTAGCACAAGTTTGCATATAATAAAATTGGTTTAGTAACTCGCGTAAACTCAGATATAATATACAAATAGAACAATCACTATAGCACCTTATGTCATGCATATTTTTTCAATTTTAATGTTATTTTAGTTTCAGTAGTGTTCAATTTTAATCATTTTAAATAGTTGATTACCTTCAGGGTTTAAGTCCCTCATGTGTCGCTGCGGCGCGTTGAAGGGCCGCACTTGTATCTGATGCTCCAGCACTGCTGCCGGGTAGCGCTCGAAGAACAACTCGTTTACAGCCGCGTCGAACGCTGGCACCACCTATACAGAATAAAAAAAAATATAATTTTATTATGCAAATATTTTTAAAGCTACATGGGCACCTATTTTTAAGCTTTGGCTGGAGGCCTAAATTTATAGAGGCATCCACAGGTAAGCCCGGTTAAGTAGTAGACAACCTCCTCAGTTGAACTGCAAGATGTCAATTAAAGAAAAAAATATATGGGCACTTATGAAACGTGAGTTTCTAGGTGTAGTTCCAATTGGTTGTTTCTTAAGGATGAATAACATTTAACATAGCTTTTATTTTACGATATTTTTCTAGTTGTGTTTTAAGTCCTGTAGTAGGAGGCGAGGCTATTGCCTTTATCAGGGCTCAAAGCTGACCTGCGGGCGGATACTGAGAATTGCTATGCTGAGGTGTTTTTTTTTTCTTTATGGTAAATAGTGAGTTTTTAGGGCCTATCTTTTGTTATACAAACTTTTCGTTTTTCCGCCAATAACGATATATATATGTCGTCGCATCCCTATTTCAGGACGGCAACATTATAAAATAATTAGTACTCGTTCATTTTGTAATATTGGTCAAACTGTAACTTAATTCTGATTGGTTGATCGGTTAGTACAGTGAACGCCGTGAGGTGGCGCTGTTAAATTTTCCCGCCAAACCGCACGTGGACAGAGTCGATTGAAAAACGTGGGAAATTGACATTCAATTCACTTTTGGCGGTAACTGACGCCATAGAACAGATCAGACGATCGAAACTGTCAAGTTCACCGTACGAGCCTTTGTTCCTTGTTTAACGACAACAACCTAATGTAAATTTTGCGAATAAACGTGACTGTAAATTAGTGCTACCTTACATATTACGTTTTACTGGTTTGCCCGAGTACCCACACTACCGACCGACCTCATGGAACCCGCACCAAGAAACGAAGACGATGAACAAAACATCGCTACGCCCACGCTCCCGCCGTCATATATAATATTTCTTGTAAAAAACTTACCTCTTGTGGATAGCACACGAGTTGCCGATGCAATTTTGAATCAAATGCTTTGATGTGTTCACAGTCTACATCCAGGAACGGCTCTTCCAATGTATTTATCTGAAAAATAGAGAATGTTTAATAATAGAGATTCTTATGAATAGCTTTATTACTTTTTCAGTTAGACGAAAATGTAAGTAATGTGAGGGAATCATTAGTATTGCAGGTAATGAGTAGTGAGGTAGAGGAGTTCCTATTTATTTTTAATAAGCTGGGCAAGCGTCGTAGGACAAATACCTTCTCCCGTGTAGTGCGGCCCTTTTGAACGCCAAAAAAAATATTGAATTGATTCTAGTTGCCCCTTCCAAAAGGAAGTTTCTCTTATGTAAAGGTAGGCTTTCAAAATCCGCCAAGACAGGCAAAATTTTTCGTTATAACTAAACTCGAATCTCAAACTCAAGCATTTATTTCAAATAAACCAATTACAGGCACTTTTGTCAAGAGGTCGGTCAGTCAGAAAGAAGAAGCTAGTTGCCGTCACCATCAAAAGGCATCAAAAATGAAATACAAAGCATCGGTATCTTACCTCTTCCAGCTTCTGTTCATACAGCGGCTCATTAGTCAGAGCGGTCGGCTCCACAAACCTCTGCAGGAACTTGACGAACTTGTCCCGACACTCGGCGATGGCCACGTCTGTGCCCCACACCACCAGTTGCGGCTCGCTTGATGCCACCTCCGCTCCAGTGTCGTCGATCTATTGAAATGATTTTTGGTAAATAAAATGCGGAAGTACTGAGGTACTTCTCTCTCTCTGTTATCTTTTTACACCTTGGTGGCGGATGTGGATGAAATTTGGCACTTGGATAAAGCGTTATCTGGATAAGGACTTAAATTACTTTTTATCCCGGTTGTATGTTTTTTTTGTAAGGATCAATTGCCTCCTCACCCGCTGTGGGTGGAGCGGAAGTGTCGACTCTTACTGATTAAAACCCATCCATGTTGCTCTGCCCCTTGTGTTCGGAGGCAGCAGTAACCCTTTCGGACAATCCCGCTGATCGTAGAAGTTCCTGTGGGATAATTTTCGACCTCAAAGCTGGCGAAGCCTAGGCATAAGATAGTTATTACTTTGGATGGGAGCATGGATGTATTTAAAATACTTTTTGAAAAATCAAGGAAACTCATCTTCAGCCTTATTCCGCCTTTTTTCTACAAATCAGCAAATAAAACCTCCAAAATACTTTAGACTACAGAAAAAAAAACAAAAACTCAACTGACACGACTCGTCAGTTAAATCATGGGAAAATACAAAAAAATGTAAGAGACAAAGAAAAAAATATACATTAGAAAAATGCGCGGCTCCGGATGTGACTTGCAGGTAAAGCCTTCATTTCCGAGGAGCGAATACGAGTCAGCTACGAGTTTAAACGGAAAGGCTTCGTCAATTATAAGCAGCTGCAGAATCTGCCTGTCTTCGATCATGGACCCTGCAGCGTTGACGTGCGGTCACCGGTTCTGCGAGAAATGCTTGACGCAGTACTGGCGGATACGGGAGAAGCCGGATTACATCGTGTGTCCACTGTGTCGGGCTTGCGCATTCAACGTGGATTTCGTTAAAGTATGTGATCTTGTCTTGTCTAAAAATGATAGGATGAGTACATTTGTACAGTACAAGTAGTAGGTAGAAAAATATTAGTTCTCTAGTTTCGTGGAACTATTTAAAGCACTGTTCTGAAAACAGCGTGAGGAGACCGCATGCCTGAGAGATATTTCTCAACAGCATGTGAAGCTAAGTCAGAGGCCCATGGACAGCATTATAACTCTGACACCAGGTTAGTCACTAACAACACGAAAAGAAAGACTGTTTTGTCTCCTTAAGAGAGCTAATTCTAACTGATCTATCATCATCATCATCAGTCTCCTGCCCTCATCCCAATTTATTTGTGCTCGGCGCAACATTTCTTTTTCTTCCACACTTCTCTATTAGTCGTCATCTCGGTAGTCACTCCCTTTCAAGCCATATCATCTTTCACACAATCCATTCATTGTTTCTAACTGGTCTTTAAAGAACCGAAAAACTGCTCCCATCAGTGTAAGGAAATACTTTCTAAAGATGAAATTTGGTGCTTGCACTGTAACTGATAATAACTGTAGATTCTTTTCGACATCTACAAATCAATAAAATTTAAGTATGTTTGTTATGATCATAATATTGAAATCTCTGTTTGTTATGTTATGAATATTTTTCAACAGAAAGAAAAACGCGAATCAACCGAGGACTTCAGAAAAACCTTCACCGAAATGGGCAATATGAATCAATCAGACGTCAACAAAGCAATGGTGTTTTGCTTCAAGATCAGCGTCTTTCTACCCGCTTTGTACTGTTTACTAAAATGGCTCAAGATACCTCTTGTAGAACTATTCAACAACATACGTAACTTTATAACAAATTGAAATTGTGCATTCATGTTCAGCTATAGTATTGTGTAATAGTTAATTTAATATTTATATTAAAGACAAAATGTAACAACATTATTAATTGATTTTACTTAACCCCTTTGAGTGTGTGCATCTGGATTTAGGGCCATTTTTAAATCATTACAAAATAAAATAAGAATTTTATATGACAAGCTCATGGCTAAGTTATAACAGCCACTCAGATCAATCCATCAGGTTAAGGTACGCATGCCAGCGTTGGTCCATAGATGGGTAACTATCTTTACATATCGAAACTCTTCTGTGCCTTGGAAAAGCCCTTGGTCGCTGCTCTCATTCGTAGATCTTTGTCAGTCGTTACAGGGAGTCAGATAGGCAGTTGCTCCATGTAAAGTACTGGTATTCAGCTGCATTCGGTTAGGCTGGAAGCTGATACCAACATAGTTGGGGAAAGGCTAGGCAGATAGGTAGTGATCAGAATTTAGGTCACTCTTTGAGTGCAACACTTACCCTTCTAGTGGGTGTTGCAGCACTGGGGGCAGGTACATTACGACCAGGCTGATTACTCTTGAGGTCAGCTCTCTGTCTTGCAGGGGTCATTACGCCGCGTAAGTTGGAGCGAGGGGTACTCAGCGAACTGGGGGTCCCGTAGTTGAGAGGGGAGCTCATGTCAATATCTGTGCCTGAGTAGTGAACAATACTTTCAAGTTACTTATTAGAACTAGTTTACTGCTAGAGATGATTCGGTTCTTAGAGTTTGCCAACAAACGGTACTATGATAAAAAAAGGTTAAAATTATATGTAACACAAAATGGACATTCAATTATAACTTACACAATATAAATAGCATTTTAAGTAGTGTCAGCAGACATACTTGGGTTATTACTAAATAAAATTTGCAATGGTAAACAATTTTAACTAACTGAGGCATTTCTACGCAAGCATAAGTGAAGAAGTGCAGTGCTAACACTACTTATGAGTAAGGTCTGGAACTTCATGTTTCATTATTGTTTACCATCAGCCTACATCATCTTACAGCTATTTAGCTTCAACTGATAGAAACATACCAAGTGGACTGGAAGCTATGGCACGAGCTGGTGATGTGCCGGGTGCTTCACCGGGAGTGCGCGGCGTCCTCCTAGGAGTGCCGGGCGTCTGTGGGGTCCCTCGTGGAGTACCAGGAGTTCCATCTGGAAATTCATTTTGTTTTTCTTTACAAGATGTCGGTATTAAACAGTACCAAAGAGAGCGGGTGACAAGTAAAACTACTAAAATTAAAAGTTTCAGTGTTCTTCAACAGATTTTAAACAGCAGCACGGAAAGCTTTTATACAACAACAATAACTGTCAATAAGTATTCTCCATTGAATAAGTACTAAATATCCTCGTTTGCACAAATATAATACATAAATATTACGTTACAATAAGTAAAACACACTTTTTGAAGGAGTGCCAGAGGAACGCTGTGGTGTTTCTGGAACAACAAGTTGTTGCGACGAGCGCGTCCTCCGAGACGGCGTTGGAGCATCCGACGACGCCTGCGACGCCGGGCGCTTCGATGGTGTAGACATGTTTTTCTTTCACACTAATTACAAAATTAAACGTTGTTTTCAGAAATATGATAAACAAACGCGGCGTACGCACAATAGGTTACTTTTCATTTGGCGCGAAATATTGACAGCAACTGTCAGTTCCACTTCTACAAGTTTTTGGAATAGATCGTTTTTATATACTAAAAATAAACACACAGATAGTGTGTTTTCTGTGTGCTAATTAATAATTTATTATACCTAACGTGTAATTGATTTTTATTCTGAAGAATTTGAGTTTTTTTTATAATTAGTTTATCCAGACAAATCTGCTAAGTATAGCTTCCATTGGCTTCAAATGTCATCAGAGTATTCAGAGTGCAATGCGGAATCAGAAAATACTAAATTTACGAGAACGAAGTTTAATAATTTTTTATCATACCGCCGATTCAGAACATGGCCCCTTTTTAGTTACACTCTGCCTCTATAGTTAACATTTTCTTTAGAGCATGCATACAGAAACAGATTTTCTTTTGAGCCTACTAAATACGTCACAGCAGATCGCCTATAAATCTGAAGAAAAAAAATTCCCAACAATGGGAAACAAAAGTTCCAGAAGAAAACCACTGAACTAATCGACTAAACAAAATTGTCTCTGGATTGAGTAACATCTTTACTGTTGTCAACTTTCCATAGACAAGACGAATATCTTTTTTAAATCAATTGATCGTTCATTCACCGCTGATGTTTTTACGGTGTTATTTTATGATAATAAATAAATATAACGATAATTGCGAAATAAAAGCGATTGTTATGCTCAGCAGTATTCAAAATTAGTGCAATAAAATTATCAGAATCAATGTTCTATGCTAAAATATTGATTGGCGTTGTAAAAGCTATCTTTGTGCAATCTACCTGCATCGTAGAAAATATTTTCGTGAATAATAATTATCTTTGACGGGACGTCTAAGATACGTTTTTAATGGACAATTTGTAGTGTGTATGCACTATTTCGTAGTACTTATGTTTACTTGTGATTCAGCGGTTCTCCCACAAGGCCTGAACATAATTTGGTAAGTATCGGTAGGTACTGCGATGATTCATTTTATCTTTGCGTGAATTTCCATTGTAAAGGTCCTGGATACGGTGCTCGCGATTAATATTTCACTAGATGGAACTCCGCGCATGCTACACAATTATCACGCTGTATGAGTAATACATGCATAAAATGCAAATTAAGGGGTTCCTTTTTGTCTAATAAAAATTTTCATAGTAGGGTAGAGTCTAGTTTTTAGAAATTCCTATTCATAATACCTACAGGAACAGGCAGTAATATGTCTAAGTAGCCACGGATTATAGAACAGGTAAGGTTTCAAAATAAAGTCAATGTTGTGTTTGAAAACAAGAAAAAACTTTGCTTCTTATTAAAACTAATATTTTTTGTAATGGTCTGAGATTACAGTTTACATTCTTTTAAGGGTGTTATTTTATGACACTAACTAGTAAAGCCATAAGGCCTTACATAGAATCAATAACAACATGGCATTTTCACTTTCCCTCTCCAAAGTTCAAGGTAGAGTTACAATATTGATCTTGAGTCTTGAGATTTTCTTCCTAAATAAAAAAAAAATTGGCAAACAACTATAAGCAAAGTCCTACATTTTTATTTTTAGAACAGTTCTATTTTTAAATCTACTATTAATTATTTTGTTGTTTACCTGATTTCCAATACATGACTAAATAATATAAAAAGATTAGGTAAGTAAGCCCAATCATGTTTTAAAATTCTGGTTTTTTCCCTGCTTATAAATTAATGTCCCCTTATTCCAATTTCAAATAAAAATAATTTTGCCCATTCATGTTTGCATGCTAAACCATTGAGGTGAGAGGTCAGTGACCCCTATTGCAAGGCAGTGTACACAATTTTGAATAACTGACACATGATGAGATTTGCTTATTCATCATTTCAATGTATTAATAATGCAATCTCTAGTGTTTAATATTCTTGAAATTGAATTAGCTTAACTTTTTAATTATTTTTTTTTGATATGGAGACAATGCATGTAAGATTTTTTTTTATCTTTTTAATCTATTTTAAGTTTACCTCACTAGTATGATGATTCTTTATTCAAAATTACACAAATACCTGAGTCATAATGCTGACAATTTTTTTTTAAGTCCCTTTTCAAAAATATTTATATTTTCAAATGAACATTCTAGCTGCAATATAGTTTTTTATAATCAGTTGGATCTCTGAGATCATAAATAGCTATACAAGAGAATCAATGACCTCAGTGGGTCAGTGCAAGGTCTTTGTAGCTTTGCATTAGCCCGTGAGTCAGGCAATTTAGTAATAAAAGTAAGATTTTATTCAATTTTAGATATTCTGATATTATTTAAGTATCAAATATTAGTGTATATTTCAGATATTGTTATTATAATATTTAATTACCTTCTGAAAAAGAAAGAAGAATTTATCATACCGTAAAATCATCAATGTAATTCCTGAAGGGTTAGGCATAGTAAGCACCCAATTTACCAATTGTGTTGGCTTTTTACTCAAGTGAGATGTATGTTAGACCAGTATAAAACCTATTTGTTTTGTATGTGCTTGAAACTTGTTGATGGTTTTGTTTGGGTACTTGTTGTACCTGTACTCATTGTTAGTATTCATTATACAACATAATTTAAAATATGTTATGGCTTAACTGAAGTATAATACCACAGTAACTTTTATTACTTCTAACAGTAAAATTATTTCTAGTAGGTTTACTTGCCTACTTGGTTGGACTGTGTAAACAGTGCCTATTTGCAGCATTAACCTTTTAACCGCCCCAGTCAGATTAATACGACAAATATTTTCGGGCCCGTATCGCCTGAGTCGTATATATCCGACTGAGAATTTATGTTTGGTTTTGCGTTTTTACGTCATTGCAAGACCCTATTCGTCGAAGATATATATTTTTCGATTCACTGTGCCGGGCGCTGGGGGCACGACAACTGATATGTCGTTGGGCGGTGAAAAGGTTAAATAAATGCTGCAATTTTTTTTTACTATAAAACTATACTATCCTATCTTTACAAAATGCTATTAATCCAAAAATTCAATTTAATATAACTTCGTAATAAGCCATTATTTATTTCAAAGTAAAAATACTTGTCAAATTTCTCCCCTATGAAATCCATTTAAAACAAAAGGGAGCTTCAGGCCAAGTGTTGATTAAGGAAAACTATTGATTTCTGTAGCTCTGTGTAGGGGGGGCACACTTCTCGTAATCTCGAGCAAGGTAATCCTGCCTACCCTTCGGGATGCGAGATCGCATGCGCCAAGCGCTGTTCACCCCTCATGCGGACTCCGCAATTATATGTATTATATAAATATTATATATATATCTATATTACCGTACTACGCATCTACGATATATACAAACGTTTCGTACGAATACAATTTTGCGTTGTTTTGCTTTTTGATTTTAGAGTCTTGTTACTCAATTTTAGAGTTGTGTATCGCAATTTTGGGGACAAATAATTATTTAGGACGTATCAGCTGCTTTCCGTCTCACGCTTGTCCAAAAATCTATAAACGAAAAGGGTAACTAAAATACGTAAACTAACGCTACTGCACCCTTCTAATTTTATCTTTGCGTAGAGCTGGTTGCACATTAAATTATTTACGAATTAACTACAAGCCTGGTTCCGCTAATTTTATACAAAAACCAAGTCAGTAAACGACTTTTAAATTTCTAGATCAGTTTAAACATAGAGACGGAATCTATGAACAATTCTATTACAAGCCCGGGTCATTTATAACAAACGAGTAAAAATCAATACTACGGAGGGCGCAGTATTTTTTGTAACGATTCTGGCAACGCATGATGCATCACTAATGTTGCTGTTGACCCTAACAATTAACTCAAACGGGTGTACACCGAATAGTTGAACGCACGAAACGGACAAAATGAAACCTTAATACGATCGAGAAACCTTAGTTCGACTAACTTACGAACGCCACTCAAAACTGTGACGTAAGTAAAAATTTGTAAAGCAAAGTTTAAAACTGGACAAAAGGTCACGTGGATTGTTTCTGAAAAGTTCTGTAGGTAGTTGCTTTTTACTTTTACGTTTACTTGGATTCCTGTTATGTTGAATTTGCCCTTTTGAAATAGAAATGTGTGGAAATTTCTTCGTCAATGTTCGAGTCAAAAGACGTAGTTTATACACATAGCTCTAAAATGTTATCATTTATTTTTTTCTTAGTTATATGGCCGCTTTGGTTTAAGTTATTAGAAGGCCGAAAGCACGTAGAATGGGAAGATTCGGGCTTATATCTCCCTAGGACACTATGGTGGCTAAACCGCGCTGCCAGCAAAGTCTACGCAGCTTTATGGTAGGTATGATAGGTATCTCACCGGAAGTCCGATCGGTTGCGCAACTGGCCACACATTTATTGGCAGTGCGACCATGGTTGCGCAGCTACTGGTCTCCTAGTGACATAGGGCCCTTATTAGCCTAGTTGATACAACACTAGCCCTAGTTGTTGAATGTGAAATCAATAAATAAAAGATTTGATAAGCTAACTCAGCGGGGTTCAGCAATTATCCATCTATTCTGTTACATATTTCGCACTTAATGCATAGAACACATTTTTTTTTAAACTTTGTGTGGTGTTTGGGGCATGTTGATAAAGGCGGTGTTAGTTTGGGACCGCTGTTAAATCTAAGTTATCTGTTGGTTAAAATTTCATCCTATGTTACTTGTATGTTTGTGAACTATCAAGTTTAATAAATTTATTTGAATTTCGTTTGAATTTGAACATTGTCGAATGCAAATAAAGCATTAAGTACTTATAGCATCTACAACTACGATTACTCCGTACTCCTTTTCTCCGAAACTCTCCTTCAAGGATCTTCAAGGAAGCGTTAAACGTACGTAACGTCTCAAATATTCCTTTGTTTGATAACCACGTAAATACCGATGATAACAGTGGTTTTGATAATCAATTATGTTATTATGTGTTTAAAGCTGAGTCATTGATTTCCAAAGAGTTACATCAGGAATTATTTACGTATATACCTACCTTTTTAATGCGTAGAATTAGGCACTTACTAGATAATTTAAAAAGACTATGATCTTCTTTTTTAGTTGACATTTCGTATCATATTATATTTTACTAGCTTTTGCCAGCGGCTTCGCCCGCGTGTATGTCGGAATTTAGCCCACGGGAACTGTAAATTTTTCCGGGATAGCTTATATTATGCTATGCCAGACATTGCTTCCAATTTTAAACAACTGATAAGGCAGCGCATACAAATAATTCTGTTTTCGGAGGTATTTCTTTCCGACTTGCTAGACGAAAATTGCGATAGCTTGGCTAATATGTATGATTTAAATATAATTTAGCCTATAGCACTCAGGAATAATGTAGCTTTCTATCAGTGAAAAAAATTTTAAAATTGGATCATTAGTTCCGGAGATTACCCCCTACATACAAACTTACGAAATTTTACCTCTTTATAATATTAGTATAGATAATATAAGCATACATTTATATTTATAGCAGAGATAGCCTGGTGGCGCGTCCGTCGAACTGCCAAGTCTTAGGTTTCGAGTTCGAACCCAAGGTACGCACCTCTGACTTTTTGAATTCATGTGCGTATTGAATAATTATAATTTGCTTAAAAAACCATGAAGGAAAACATCGTGAGGAAATCTGCCTAAGAGATATTTCTCAACGGCATGCGAAGCTTAGTCAGAGGCCCATGGGCAGCATAAAAACTCGGACAACAAGTTAGTCACTAACCACTATCCACACGGAAAAGAAAAGATATTTATAATTTTACACTACGTTAACTGAATGACAGTTTCTTAACCTACATTTTAATTTGAAGAATAGGCTAATAGCGTAACCCTAGCGTAACGTAGAGAATCCAAGATTCTCTCTAGGTGGAAATCCGTCAATTTACAGAAAATCGTCCCTCCTTAAACGAGGTAACTCAAAGAGAACAGTATATCCCGTTGGGATAACAGCCGTTTCCTGTCGCGTCAAACACTTCCCAGCAAAGATTCATCGCATTCCGGAAATTCTGATCTAAGCCCTCAGGTCCTGAGATCCGCATTTCCGGAATATGTAGTTATAACACGAAACGGGGGATTTGAGTCTCAGATATTGTGTTTTTGTGAGGATAATGGTATAAAGAATCAAATGATATTATTCGGTCAAACTAGAGATCCCAATTTGATATTAGTATACAGATGATTGGCCGGTCGCGTTTTACGACACCCGTAGGACGTGTTGGGACGGATTTCGGAGCCGGGACCACACGGCTAGTTTATATATACGCGTTTATAGTTGACATGGTTGAAGTTTTTGAAACAAAGAAGAAATAATAACAATGTTCGAAAGTAACAGTGGGTCCAGGAATAAGTCTGAAGTTGTTGAACCTTAAAATTGCAACTTTACACAAACAAAATTCGCTGTGACCTGTAATCTTATCGAACCAGACATGAATACTCCTAATTCCACTATCTCCAGTGTCTTAGGTCAAGTCCCATTACCGAATTGTTATCAGCACTTTTTACTTTTGCGACCTATCCACTAAGAAATACGTTAGTCTCGACTCACGTCTCTAGAAAGCGTAGCAAACGAGCTACGAGTATCATATTTCGTTTGGTCTTGAGACCAATCACCTGATGGATATGATTCATATATCTAAAATATATACGACTGAAAACGTGTGCAACTTTAGCAACGGGCTCTTGGCGATCTTATTTTGTTTGTGATCGATAGATTCTGTCATATTATCTCCGCATATTCATTCAACCGGGGTTTTTTGTAAGATTTTCGAACTTGACAATAAAACAAAGCTTTTCATAGTTATAATGCTCATTTGTTGTAATGTTCAATGAGACTTGGTTGGGACTTTGGCAGTGAGTGTGCCCGCAACTGGTCGTTCATTCAGGTAGATTTCTCCGGGCCTGTCCAGCGATGCTCAATGTTTAAGATATGCTGACCTTTAATTTACCTGAAACCATTTTGATTTACTCAAAAGATTTACTTTGGCTCTCTGATATTTATTAAAATTAAGATTAGTTTCATCCCTGTTGTTGGTTCTCCCTTCACGATAATAATACGGTAACTATTTCGGTCAAAAGTTTGCTTTTAGAAAATTAATTTTGATTCCAGTTACCTATACAATTTGTTATCTAATATGTGTTGGGTTTAAGTAGGTTTACAAAAATATTAACAAGGAAACAGTAAAATGTAACAGATTTTTGGATCCATTCTGGTGCTTCTAATTCTTAGTATTATATTTTATTTGCCAGGTGCGTACAAACAAAAATCATTTAGCAATGTTCGCTACCACTGCGCTATTAGAAAGGGCGGTGGGCGCAGAGCAGTGGAGCTCTGCAACATGCCCGATCTGCGCGAACCTATTGTTTCACTCCAACTCCATAGAAAAAACGCCAGCTTTTAATTTTTTTTCTACAAATGTACAAAGAATTTTACCTGCACTTAGAAATCGGTGTATGTGCGTAATGGAAGGTATTTAATTTATTTTATTAGTGTGCGTGGAGCGTAGTAACCTTTTTGTACTATGGATTTCTGTTATTGGTAGGTGTCGCAGGTACGTTTTCATTGTTTGGGACTGTTATCACTGTTCTATAGATTATGATGTTTGGAAGTGATTTCAGCCATGCTCATTCTACGGGTCTATAGTTAGATGTGTAGGTATGTGCGTGCCGCGTCACTCGCTGAGTGTTATCTTGAGCGTAAAATGGCGTCAGTAGTCCATAGTCTACGGTCTCTATTCCGAATAGTCTCCTTCAATCGACTCGACGATCAATACCCAAGAATATGTTATTTATAATGGTTTTCATTTATCTCTTTTTTTGGTAAAGTGGGTCTACCTTTTTGTTGACAAAATTCGTTAACTCCAAAGTCATTAAAGAATCTTTTCAATTGAAGCTGCTCTTATTTTTATTTCGACTTTATCCTTCCCTGCATTATTGTCCGTGAAAATATCTTACCCCTTTCAGCCCTAAAGGGATGTAATGCAAATCCCTTCGATGGAGGTGTCTGAATTTCTCCCTTCAGCGCTTTCAAGCGTTACGTTTAGTTAAATATATTTTATTTAGGCTAGTTCATTGCTTTCATTCAGGACTATACTTTGATCGATTTTGCTGTTACTAGCCGCAGTCATGTCTTAAATAGTTCAGGTATAGCTTAATCTTAAGATTCTAGGTGAAACTTGTCGCAAATTGAACTCTATCGTACAATTATTTCGGAATTGGAGCAAAATATTTCTCTAGCTTTGCCCCACAATCGGTGGCGCTCTCAAAGGAGTCTTTTTATCGTGATATTATTACAGCATTTTTATCCGTGGTTTCGCCCTTCGTAGAAAGTAAGGGCAGCTAGGGAAGGCATCGATTTTCGGCACCCTACGCACTTCCACAAAGTTGCGAGCGCGGGGGCGTCAAGATGGCCGCGGTAGGGACCCAGACCTGCCTCACGCGCACTCGCCTCACAAGGTCACGGTGCATGTGGTGCCAACGCTGCGCCTCCCAAAATACAAAATCACGATAATAGGAAATAGTTTCTGTCCCTTTCTTTTCTATGACAACTACGTTCGTCTCTGTTCCACATCCGCTCGTTGATATTTTGTACTATTGCGTAGTGGTAGATGATTCTAGAGTTGATTTCGGTTCTTCAAGTAAGTTCTGACTTCGGGTTCTGTTTTGATGAATTTTATTTATTCTTATGAGGTAGGTGATCTCCCGCGAATACAACATACAACACCCACGCTCAACGAGCCATTGTTAAAAACATAAACTTCGTGCAAAGATTCCCCATGGTTAGGCAAGAGGGAACATTGAAACAAATTCCAAACTCTTGCGAAATTCTCTTTGACTACCGCGTCCATAGCCCCGTCCCTTGCCAACCCTAATCATAGCAAACCTCCTTATCTAAATTATGGAAAATTTTGGAATGCGACACATAGAGCTTCTCTATCGCTCCCTCTTCTATTAAGTGTTGCTATCCCACTCTCTCTCTACCTACGATATCACAAGGGGTAGTGGTAGGGCGCGCACAAAAGATTTTGGGATGGATTTTTTTTCGCGAACTGCACCATATGAAAAGATTCAGTGCAACCATCAGTTCATCGCAGAAGCATCGATAGGGTGCGCTTCTGCGTCCATTTTGTTAGTAGTTAATTCATTTGTTTTTAGGTAAAATATATCAGTTGTTGTGTGTTTAGTGATAGTGACAGCAATTTGCTGTATTTCAAACAACATTTACATGTTTATTGTGTATTGTTTTTAATTGTGAGTACAAATTTACTAAATTAAAACTGGTGTGTTAGTGCGTGTAGGTGGGAATTATCAATTTAACTCCTGAGAGTTAGCTAACTTAGACATCTATCGTCCACTGTGGATTTTTTTTTCAGCAGCGATTACGTACCTAATTGGATTTAAAACTTTTCCTTTATATAAGAACATGGCATGTGGTATTTTGAGTACAAAAAATGCTGTAGCGTTTCCCAATCTCCAAAACCGTCATGATTGTTAATACCTCCCAGCGTTTATGAAAATAACACCGTGTTTGTTTGTTACAGTTCTGATGGCGTAGCCACGGCAGAGAATGACGTCGTTCGCTAACTTGGCACAATCATTAGCATCTTGCCTGCCTTCGACGTCTACAGCCAGCGGTTCTTCAGATAACAACAGCTCCAACGACCAAGACGACCCACTCGCTATGACACACATCATATGCAACCTCCTCGAGAACATGAATAAAGCAAACCAGGGCGGAGCATCCACCTCGGGGTCGTCCGGCGTACCATACGACATTTGGGCAGTTCCGGCAGGTGGCTCCCTGTCTAACCCACATGGACCCGTAAATCGTGAGTACAACGTTACCTCCAATAACAACCACCACCACCAGCATCATCAATCCAAAGAAGACAACTCGAGCGGCTCGCCCGGCACCTCGTCGTCGGTGTCCATCACCTGTTTCCGCTGCGAGGAGCGCACACCGACCACTCGCTGCCTTGAGTGCAACGATCTATATTGTCACGAATGTTGTCACAAAGTTACTTCTGACTGCCAGCTTAGAGAGCACACGCTGCTCCCAATACACCAAATATCGCCCATAGGGGCCAGGCCTAACTCTGTGAATAACGAAAAAGAACTCATGTTCTGCGACATACACGGCGATCAGGTTAGATATTACTGTGAGCCTTGCATCGTCTTTATATGTCAGGAGTGTACTCTATGGGTACATAAAGATCACAATTATACGCCCATTAAAGGTGCCCTGGACATGTGTCGTATCGGTGTTTTTAGAGCGATTGAGGACACAAAGACGGGAACTAAAGCTATTAAAACTGCCATAGATCGCGCCGTTGCTATGTCGAAAGCTTATGAGAAAGAAACCGCAGAGGCTAATATGAAAATAAGGAAAGCGATGCGATGTTATGCTCAGGCTATCGAAGATCGTGAAAAATATTTATTGGATAAAGTAGAAAAGATGCGTCAAGCTAAAATGAATGAATTATCAGATCATATGAATACACTTAGAGGCATATTAGCTGGACTAGCTCATACAAATGAAACTCTAGTGCGTAGCATGGACTCTGAAGGGATAGATTTGTTTATGGCGAAAGAAAAAGGAAGAGCTCAAGTTGACTATTTTTCTTGTATGTTTAAGAACATGTACGTAACAGAAGAACGAATCGTGTTCATCCCTCCTAATTACGACTTAGTGGACCAGTTGAAAAGACAGTGTGACGTGCAGTCCGCGCCTGCTAATGCCATGCACCCACTCACCTCTACGTCATCGATACCGTCACGCCAGTCCTTGCTGTCGCTACAGTCATTGCAGTCCGGTCAGAGCTTTCAACATCATAATTATAACATGTCTGGATCTAGCAGCTTGAGATCATTGCCAGACTATAGTGGACCGCACCCAAGATCAACTAATTATTATGACCACAGCATTACATCAAGTCTAGCTTTGGATTCGAATCCCGGTCGTGGAATTGGTCAATCGATACCAGGATATTGGATGTCTGTGTCAGTGAGACCTACACGCAGCCCTGTTCCTGGTGTCCCAATGTTCTCGTTCGCTCGCGAAGGACAGGATGAAGGACAAGTATCCAGACCTTGGGGTCTTTGTGTAGATAGAGAAGGTAATATCATTGTTGCCGACAGAAGAAACAACCGTATTCAAATATTTAGCAGTAGAGGAGACTTTAAGACAATGTTCGGATCTAAAGGCACTGGGCCCGGAGAGTTTGATCTCCCGGCAGGCATCACCACGGATACTTACGGACGCATCATTGTGATTGATAAGGACAATCATAGAGTGCAAATATTCACGACTTCTGGTAACTTTATTCTCAAGTTCGGTTCATTCGGCAAGGAATGTGGACAATTCCAATATCCGTGGGATGTCGCTGTAAATACTTTAGGAAATATTGTTGTGACTGATACGCGTAATCATCGCATTCAACTGTTTACCAGTGACGGAACGTACATAACCAAGTTTGTGTTTGAAGGCGCGAACCCGGCTAAAATGCTGAAAGGGCCTACGACTCCTAGAGGTGTGTGTTTTACGACATCGGGCAACATTATAGTGTCGGACTTCGAGAACCATCGGCTACTAATGGTGGACCCGACTTTGTCTAAAGTGCTGCACTGTGTGGGTCGCGAAGGTTCCGGAATCGGTGAACTCAATCGCCCATCAGGGATAGTGACTGACGATGACGGACGTATCATAGTCGCCGATTCTAAGAACCACCGCGTGTTAGTGTTTACGTCAGAGCTGCGTATTATGTGGGCCGTGGACCTCAAGAGTCCCGGCCTGGACGACAAGGACCGGCCGAGCGACGTGGCGCTCACGCCCGAGGGCTTCCTCGTCGTGCTGTTCGAGACGCTGCCCGACACCGCGCGCGACATCTCATCCCACGGCAAGCAATACATCAAAGTATATTAATATTATATTACTGTACCTAATGTTAAGGCCAACTAAGTTCATGGACCTAAGGTCTGCCGTATTTTATTTTGTTTCGTTTTATTTGTGATTTATTTGACAATGTGCCAATTTTATTATTAACGTCTGGAAAAATTCAATCGAGCATAGCTTGCGCGGAGAATGTTAGTTTGTCCATCGACACGACGTGGATGTGCGAACCATGTTCTCCATGAGTCCTGATGTATTTTTCGTTACCAGTACTTTGATTTTCGTTTCCGTGTTTGACTAGTCTCTAAGGACCAAACAATGTTTGCAGTGTAATTTACGATGTAATTTAGAAGCCGCAATTATAAATAGCTGTCAGTAATGTATCTGTATAACTATAGAACTCACCAAACTCATAGTCGGTGCACTAAATATTTAATGTCGATTACTTATAAATGTACTCTCCGGTCCGATCCCTGCGATGTATCGCTAATGTAATCGAATAGAGAAATCGTAAAGATAAACTATTATAGAGAATCACAATGTGATGTAAAAGATGTTTTTATGTGAGATAAATTAAAGGATAACTTGAAAAGTATTTTTCCACAATGTTACATTTTTGCGTTTTTTAACTTGGTTAATTAATTAATGCAGACGTTGGTATGTATTTTTATGATAAGTTATTTTGCATAATGATTTAGGTGCATATATTTTATTGTAGTTAGGCGCGCGCAGTGGCGGTGCTCGCGCTCGGCTAGAATTATGTTCGTATTAGTTATTTCTTATCGCTCAAAGGCTTCTTCTGTTTTTTTCGCGGCTTGATACGATGGGATGTGAAAATGAATGGATGAGCAAAAGAATCAATGCAATAAAACTTTAAGACTGACTTTAGAAGACTGTCTTAAAGAAGTTGAGTTGCGCCGGCGCCGGTGTGGACCGGCGGGCGGCGGCAGTCGCGGCGGGCGGTGTCGCACGATTAAACCAAAATTCTAAGTATTATTGAAACACTTGGCAAGTATACAAACGTACCTCGTTTGGACCCAAGCTGATGATCTTATCGTCGTGTTTGCTTATGAGACGTGATATTTTTATTTTCATACGTAAAATGTGAAAGGTTTTTTTTTATTTTATTTTGTGATTTTCCCAATGTCGCAAAACTTTGACTGCCGGCTTGATCGGGTTTATTAAACATAATGTTAGAAATGAATTAGAGTTGAGTGAGGATGGTGTGGCGTTTTATTAAACTGATTTATTTATTTTGATAATTAGTATAATGCCTGTTGACGGCGTAAAGTCAACGTACGGTCACCCCGCGTACAACATTGAATCGGATGTTGTGAGTGCGTACAAACTTCCACGCATTTCAGTCTTACTAGTTAATTTATAGATAATCTTATCTAAATTTATTTCAATTAGTTTTTATTCGCGTGGTCGTATACATAATCTTTCGTTTTAGTTCAAATATTATAGTGAAATTCTTTTGAATAAAAAAAAAACTATTAAATCGATATGATATTTTTCAAAACGTATGTTAGGTGACTTCGAGATAAATCCCTATGTGTTCAGTCAGTATGTGTTCACTTAATATAATTAATTGTTAGATAAATAATTTAAATCTAAGTTTAGTTGCATGCGAGAGGGTTAAGTCAGCACTCGAGTATCGTTGTATTAGATTGTGAGCACCGTTTTCCCGTCATGGTTTTCAATAATTTGACACACTTACTACATAGCGTGAATCTCTTATATATACGTATATTATTATACTTATTTTGTTTTTATCTAACGTCAAGTCTCAAAAACAATGTCTGATCTAAGTTATCCTACAATTTATCGTTTGCAGTTTTTGATGAGATGTAGTTAGAGAAATGTTCAGATAATATGACAGATTGTGTGAAAACCATGTATATTATACGGGATTTAATCTTATATGATATAATGTGTGTATTTATCGAGAGCTGAGAGGGAGGAAAAGCTTTTGTTCTGAATATAATGTTGTACATTCATGCCTGTGGCTTTGATTGAAGTAGGCAAAAGCTTTAATTTCGCGCTATGCCTTGCGCCTTGCCTCGAGGCAAGCTTACTTTTGAGGCTGTTTACTTTCCCGAGCAGACCTCCAAATGAGCAAGGAGGTTATTTGTAGAAAACATAGTCTTGACGTTTCTTTTTCATAGGCTTCGTTGTTTCCTTTGCAGAAACTTTTCCTCCATTAAGCTTTTGATTTGCGTAATGTAATATAATACTGTTACAGTGTGTTAAACTCCAATATATGTATAAGTAAATCAAATTTATAGTGAATTGAGATAAACTTGGCTTCTATCCATTGAGAAGGCCTACATGGACAAACTATACTTGCAAGTAGTTACTGCTTCAATGTACTCTCCTAACTGTAGCTAATTGTATAAAACAGTTCATTGGAGCCCCACCTGCAGCTAAAGATTCGATTGTGTTGCGACTGGGACTATTATTATTGCTATCGATATGGGCACAAAATAATTCTCATACTCCTAATTTGTACTGAGTAATTCCTGCGTGGTAGTTTGTCCGGTAGCTCTTGTTATCCCTGCGCGGTAATTGGCTCGTGTATATTGCGTAATCAACGCTAGAACTTTCTCCCAATAAATTAAAGCATAATAAAATTACTGTAAGTTACTATACGGTTAGAGATACATTTTCACGTTTGTACTTAGGTTTAATCTAGCGTAAGTCTTCTTAAAATAGTATGTGGTATTCCTAAAAATTCGAAGCTTCAAACAAAAATTTTCTAGTGACGGTTCGATGTGGACAGTAGACATAAATTAAGGTACTGATAATTATAGATAACGTTGACTGGAATATGAGTCTGAAATTAATTACTTAAGATGGGAAAATTATTGTTTGAAGTGTAACTATGTCACAACGCGTCTGTAGATTTAATGTTGGGTGCGTTTTATTTATTCGTGGTCTAAGAACGCTCGAGTAGGTACGGTTTTCGCATTTATTAGCAGCCTTTCCCTTAATAGGATAAGTAAACAAATATATTTCATAACGTAAATACATATATTACATAATATTCTTGTTAACGGTGCACTATGTGTGTCAGCGCTTTAAGCAATATTTAACAGTACAATTTTGTAATGAATTTCCTGTCCGACCTGAGAGAAGCGTATTAAAATTAAAATTTCTACAAATACTTACATCAAAGTAAATTATAACTAAAGGTAATCGCTGTAAAGCCGCTCTTGTGATAAGATAAGCAGAAGCGCAGGAAACAATCAAGATGGCGTCTATACAAATGTTGCCTGTGTGAAAAATCTAGAAAAAAAAAATATTTACTCATTTTACCTATATCAATGTGCAATTGGCTTTTTGACGGGGTCAAAAATAAAATATATGACATTACATAGAAAAAATACCATTCGTATTAAAAGCTACCACTAGTTAAGACATTAAATATTAAGCGACGAAATAATAATTGTAAAATTGAATTTAATAATATTAAGTATTCCATTTGATCCCAAAAATCTATGACGTCACATTTTTATATTTCATACAAATCACGTACGAATTCCGCGTTTTGACAATTCATAAAAAGTAACGTTGTTGACTCCCTGTCAAATACTATTTTTTTTGCCTGAAATGGGCCAAATTCAGCACATTTTTATGACTGTCGCGCGCTTGTTGTACGGGCCAACTTGACCGGTGTGGCCTCTCAAACATTTTTTTGCTAAAATATCCTATTTTCAATTTTTTAATCTTCAATTTGTTTATGCATACCATAAGTATGTTGTTAAGATTCTAATAACGAACCTTCGATCGGACAGGATTTTTATTACATGCTGTTCATAGGAACTTTACAGAGCCCAGAAACATTACAAAGTGAATACTTCTGGTTATATGGTAGGTACAACTGTAGTAAATTTTTGGCTTATAATTGTAATCACGTTTATTCCACTTAAAGTGAATTTATTCTTATCCAGCATTTCGTAGTTTTGAAGCAAAGCTTCTCTTAGGCTAAGTACAGTCTTTTGTATCGTGTAATGTAACATCGATTGACGTAACCAAGTATCATGGTCCCGCGCATACCATTACTGACTGACGATCAGTCATAATCGTGTCATGGAATGCTCGATCTCCAACCAATGATTATCTCATCACTGCCATAGAATAAGTTCCATTGTTCGTTGGAAGTTTCCATGAAACATGTTATAGTACAGCGCTGGTTACATTACACGTTGCACAATCATGTATCCACTATAACTCGTTGCAGATAACGCATTTCAAATGTACATAAATAGACTTACTTTATTTTCTTATACAAGAATGTAAATAATAATAGTGTGAATTGTTTACCTTAATATATTAAGATAATCACGTACCTATAATGTAACACCAAGTTAGTTGAAATAGTCAAAGCGAAAACCGTGCCGAACAGCGCGTCATAGTTAGGTTAAATGTGCAGTGTCTTGCGTCTTAACGGTGTTGACGAATTCCGCATATGAATTTATAATTAAATACATATTTATCTTTTCCAGTTAGTGAAGGAATTAACTTTTACATTTTGTTCAGTGCCATTATTAAAGTATTACGTTATTTTTAAAATAATGTGTTGCATGAAATGCATTTTTTTATCATTATTATATACTTTCAATATTTTTTCTTGATTTCGACCACAGTATGTTTTTTAGCCGACAACGAATCTCATAATTATAGTTAATACTGATTCTATTGTCGTTTGAAACTTAGGTAACGGATTTGCAAAGCAACTCCCGCTATGTTGCGTCTGGTGCGCTCGTAGAGCGCCGCCGGCATGTCACGAATGAAGTTTTAACAGATCCGTGAGAGTCTCAGAGCCCCGGGAGGACGAAATAGCAGGTGACATCTACTGAAGGGTATATTACGCGCTGATCTTTGACTACCACATAAAAACCAGTTACCTTTGTTTAAAATTGTAAATTGTACTATTTCATCAGACAAGTCGAGTATTGGTAACACTAGGCCTGAGGTCGTTATTGTACAACTGAGCTGAAAGCTGCTGACGCATGACTTAATTTTATGACTGCATTTAGTTTTGATATAATTTGGTTATGTTTTATTTAAATTTATTTTGTTACTCAAATGGTTCTGTGGATTCGCAAAATGTGTTAACTTGTTTTCAGATCAGAAGAGAATGTAAAGTAAAACAATGTGCCGCATTTAATTTAATATTGTGCTCAATATGTAAGGCATAATATTAGACGAATGCTGGTTCTCAGTAAACATACTTCGGTGATGATCACAAAATCAAAACGGTATATTTTGTCGTGAAGCGATGTGTACTTTGTGAGATCTGCTAGCTGCTAGCAGTATAATTGTGGTTTTGTGATAAATACAATAAAATTGAGAACTAAATAATATTGGAACTTAATGATAATTTTTGTACAAGTTTTTGATGTCTGTCAGGACGATTGTAAAAGCACACGGAACATTCAGCAGTTAGTCGAGACACGTCACAATGTTGTGGTAGAGTGTGGGAGCGAAGTGAGACGCAACACTAAAACTGCATAATAATAATGATACAATTATGAGATTTTAGCGAATGTAATAAGCCATTTTCGTGCTATTTTTGTAACTTTGACTAGGAGCTTGTGTTGTGTTAGTCTTAGTGTAGGATTTATGTGCATCCATCTCCCCTTCGCGAGTGTCCCTGTAGACGAGGTCGCTTCATACAATAGACAGCGCACAGACAAGCCAGTAAAATGTATGAGGCATGACAGTTGACAGCTGTCGAAACGTCACGTGATCCAACCATGTCACTCGCATGTCGGGCTTTTCTATGCGCTGTCGCCACACCTGATGCACCATGTCTATCGGCGAGTGTTATTGCACAACTTGCAGCTGGCTTGCTTCATGAAAACACACAGCAAGTCGAGTTGCTGCTAATTTTAACAACTAAAACTGTTAGAGTCAACTTGCCATGGTCAAACGAAAGTCTTGTCTGTGGGCACCGTGCATTAGATTGTTTGAAGCGATGCTTGCTTTGCTTCTGTAAACACTAAACTCGGGAGGACAAGCAGAGGACCACAACATCGTCAGCAAAGGGTGGATGAATGATATTGTCAATATCAATGTGTAACAGTAAGTAGTATTTTTGTACACGCGACTCGCTGGGCGCCAGGACCAGCCTCTTTTGGCCCTAACTCCCCGCGAGACGCTTAGTGGTGTTCAAAGATCAACCATAAACTACCTCTTTTTGAATAAAGTTTTTAAGACTGAAGGAATTAAGTAACCATGAATGGTGGAATGGTGGTTTGATCACCGCTTTAGAAGCCTGTTGTCTGCTATTTTATTTATCTTTTAGTTTTCTCTAGCATGTAATCGTAGATGCGTCCGTAACAATGTCACGTTTAGTTTGACTTGAGCAATTGCATATACATATATTCATGTAGTGTAGCCCAGCTTACAATTATCATAGCGAGTGGACAACAGTCTAGTTCTATTATAAGTACTTAGCGGGAATGGCTGTGCAGGCTGTCACCCGCGCCACCCAATCAGCGGCTATTAGTGGGCGAGCGTGGATGACAGAGGGTAACAGAGGTAAGGCTCACAGATATTTCCGCTAGATCATATTATTATCTACCTTAGCTTACGTAATTATTGTAATGTAATCATCTCTAATGTGTGTAATGAGACTGAATTTTTTTTTTTATTGTTCCTATTATATTTGAATTTAGACTATTTTATTGCCTATCGTATTTCATTATTTTTTTTTTTATACCTTCGGTAAATATTCATGCATCATTACATTACATTACAGTCATCCTTATAATCCTATCAATTTATGTACGACGCTATATAATGTCAAATTTTTGAAATTTTTTAAATGAATTTTGTATGAGAAATTAATCAAGTGATTGATAGAAAATGGTCTTTTAATTTTTCTCCCCACACTTGCCCTGCCGCAGTCCTCTTGTAAAAGAAGGACGCCCTCTATTGTCCTTATTAAAATAAGTTTTTTTTTTAAAGCTAGGTGTACACATTTTGAATATGGTCCTTTGATAAACATTTGACTGATACAAAATTCAAAATACTCTATAACTTATAGTAGATATTTAATATACAGGGTGTAAGGGATGCCTATTCTTCTCCATAGGAACCTACTGCGGCTTGGAATGAGCAACTAGCTTCATCTTTCTCACTGACCGACCCCTTGACAATTCAAAAGTGCCCGTACTTGGTTTATATATACATTTTAAATAAATACCCGCAAAATGTTGCCAAAGTCAAAGTCAAGATTTATTTCAATTACGCACTATATAATGTCAAAATTACAATAAAATAAAATTGATTCTGGTGGGTCCTTTAAAAATGTAGTTTCGTATGAAGAAGAACTAACAAGAAACTCCATAGTTACCTACTCTTTTGAAATGTTTTGAATTATTTTAATTAGTACAGCTCAATAATCACATATGTAACAATAGACGCGTTGATGTCCCCTACACCGTGTATATATAAAAAAGGTAATGAGAATTCTGAAAATAAAGCCATGGCTAGCATGAGCATAATCAGACTAATGTTCCCACTTGTGGGACTCAGCCCTATCAGTGGGTCTGATAGCGGGCCTTTAGATTCTTTTTATTCTAAGAAATGCCGGTTTATTACTGGGCCACCCTGTCCCATGGATAAACCCGTATAAACCAAACTGATTTCAAAAATCTGTTTGACATCTCTACTAAGTCAATGCCAAATTACATGACATTAGGTGCTGTTAAAATATTTGGAAAAGTAATCATTTTCCTAGTAAAGTTGAGCAGACTAAACAAATAATCAAATCGAATATAATTTGATAACGTACTTGAATAATAATATAAAGACACTGACCGATGGGTCATCAAATCAGTGCGATGTTCTCCAGTTTGGGCAGATTCTTCGAGTACCCGGTCAAGCGGAAACCAATCTGTTTCTACAGGCAGGAGGATTTCAGTGCAACGGGTAAATATACCATCGAAACTGTGTAAACTCTGCATCATCTTCAGTGGGAACGGTGTAGGCTGATTAAACAGGTAGTCGCAAGCGTTACTGTGCATAGGTGAGTCTGGGTTCGATTCCCAGGTATTCATTTAGCAGCTGGGAGAAGTCTGATTCAGTTAATGGCATTATAGGTACTTATGCCTGTGCCAATTCACATGGGTGTTAATCATATCTGGCACGTGAGTGTAGATATTTTCTTTACATATATACAGTCAAACGGGGTGAATAGGGATGCAGAGGTGAATCGGGAGGAAACTTTAAAAGGGATTTTAACATTGAAGTAATATAGTTTGTAGCCAAAAAGGACCAGTAATGTGTTTACTATATTATAATTAACAATAAAGTGTCCTTGTTAGCAACAAACCATATTATTTTATAGTTCCTTTCAAAGTTTCGTCCCGATTCACTCCAGCAACCCTACTCGCTCCGTTTGACGGTATCTCTACCTATCCGTTTGAAGGATACAGGCATGATGATATGTGCTGGGTATGAAGAAACTGACTATCTTACTGTCGTCCTTTATTTATAGAGTAATAACTACATGTATTATAATATCTATGGTAATAGGTAGGTACTGCCAAGGATTGTCCGTGATAAAAGAGTGTCCGTGAAGTTTCATGCTCGTTCTTCTCCATACCTACTGATTTGGAATGGGCAACTAGCTTCACGTTTCTGACTGACCGACTCCTTGATAGTTAAAAAGTACCTGTATTTCGTTTTTTTTGAAACAATGCTTTCAGTTTGGTTGTCAGAAAAGTTGTGAGTATGAATGTGGATGGCTATACAAGTAGTGGAATACCAAAAAACCGATGGATGGATTGTGTGAGAGATGATATGGCTAGAAAGGGAGTGACTACCAAGATGACGACTAATAGAGAATAATGGAAGAAAAAGACATGTTGCGCCGATCCTAAATAAATTGAGATAAGGGCAGGAGAATGATGATGTTTTGAGTTAGGAGTACCTACCAGGTCATCTTAGTTTTCGAAAACGAATCTATAGGTTAAACCATAATACGAAGAATTCTGTTATAAATAGGGGAAGCTCATAGAAAAGTAGCGGATCAGCAGAGGAATATCCAGACTGACTATGACAAACTAGTCGATTTGTTCTATACGCGGCTAGCGGAGCAACGCCAGTACAACCATGTAAGATGTTTTACGATAACTTGCGTTTCGGATTGGAAAAGCGAATAAACTTGTGTATCTCATTGAATAGTGCATTTAAAGAACAAGAACCTTCATGACATGAGGCTACGAGGAAACTAGGTCTGTCGCACCCTGGGTAGTCAGCCCGGCCAACACTTTGTAAATTTTATTTGAATCATAAAACGAGTTACTCATAAATATTTAGGGCCTTTAGGTCTTAGGTTTAATTAGTCCTAACATTTTGCCTTGTCCACCTAGCTTTGAACGTCGAGAATCGAAAGCAAATAAACTTGCACAAGTTCAAGGAAATCAACTTCTGCAAGTTTCGTTGTGTGACGCACAAGCCTCTTGTGTGCGTGTTTATAAACTTTTTAAGCACACCCCCGTACACGTGTTAGCATAAATAAGCTTTGTAAACACGTAGCTACGTCACGCGTGATTGCGTATTTATCTATAGGCCGGTGTCGCCTGAAATAAATGGTTTATTATTGCGGGTTCTCGCGCTCACTACACGTGTTTAGCTCGAAGACTACTGGAAAACACGGTGTGTTTTTTCTTGTCGTTATGCCAGTGTGTTTTACGTTAAAAACGATTACTTAAATCTCTTTAGTTGAGACTGCTATCCGCCTTTTTGGAGGCAGCAGTGGAGTAACTATACCATCTGAGGCCCTTGGCAAATTCATTGCATGGGGCCCCAAATTTATATTTTTACAAAATTTTCAATTATGTTAAAGATGTTAGGTCACTTTTGAGCTCGCAGCCTCTCGGGTTGGGGGTCCCGTCAGGCCGGGGGCACGTGGCATTTTGCCAGTCCTGTCACCCTATAGTTACGCCACTGGTAGGCAGGTCAGTAGGTATAGCCTGGACAAACTCGGTCCCTTAATGCCAAAATAGCATCAGTATCTACCTACCCTAAAATAATTTTTTGAGAGTCAAAAATTACTAACATGACCATCAGGATTCTTGTCTGAACCCGTCTTCTTGTACTTATATGGTAAATATGTAAAAATATTGGTATGGTAGGAGATGAAGGAGAAAGATCGACGATGGAGTATGCAGAAGGTGGTGGAGCGTTTCCCTGGATGGAACGAGGTGACCATCGCCAATCTGCACAGCCTGTTCTTACTGTTTGACAACCAGTCTAACGGCATGCTCGGATTTGATGATTTGTTAGTCTCGACGTTTTATAATATTTTGCATTGCAGTGTAGCAATAGGTACAAGTGTAAAGGTCCATAAGATCAGTGTTTATGCATGACAGCGATATGGGTTTGAATCCTTTATATATGACTGAATGTAATGATTGTAGATGACAAAAACCGCACTGATGTTCTAAGCGAGAAGATTCAACTAGCTCACTACCTTGGGAACAGCTTATGTTCAGCACAGAGTGTACCCAAAAACAAGAAATACAATTTAATTGGACAGTTACAAATGACATTGTTTTATGAACTTAATGAATTACTACATAATAAAGCAGCAAATGGGTAGACCATTTGCTGCTTCATTATGATAGTAATATTTAGATTTCTGTCACTCCCATTTAGTGGGGCTGTGCTGGAGAGCCTGGGCGATGAGAGCGGCATGGAAGTTCGCAAGGAGAAATTCAGTGCAGCAGACACGGACAACGATGGCTGGATCACTTATGACGAGTTTCTATCGGTAAGTGCTTGAACATTCTAGAAGTTCGTCGAAACGTAAAGTGCGAACATTGCGTAAACGAAAAGTCAGCCAGTAAAAGACTTATGACGACGACGAAACGTGACTTTACCTCACCCTTTACTTTTAATTTCGTCGGCGCTCGTATTGATTTTAGCAAAAAGTAATTTCGTCATTCGGACTAATTTTGTTGTACATGATTAAGCAATGGAATGGTATAGTAGGTATAACGTCTATCGGGTACCTATATGTAACCCCATGAAGTATACGTAACGGGTGTGTAGCGTCTACTATACGATTACGTCGAGTTTACATCGCTACGACGATGCCTACGAAACGTCTACGACGCTACGCGCAGGCGGCTACGCCGCTACGACGGCGACTACGAAAGGTCAACGACGCTATGCATCGACGTCTACGGAACGTCTACGCCGCTACGACAGCCCCTACGAATCATCTAAGATACAATGACCTCTATGCGACGAAATGTCTACGTAGCGTCTACGTCTCGTCTTCGGAGCGTCTTTCCCACGTCTATACTGTCGAAGCTGCTGCTCCTGAAGCGCAATCATTGTTTTAATTAACCTTATTTAGGTAAAAATCACAATTGTTTTACTGCAAGGTCAACCATGTTTCCAGTTGGTGTACAACTTCAACCCTGGAGAAGAGGGTCGCGTCACCGGTCTGGCAGCCTTGTGCAATGACGTCGCAGAGAACATACAGTTTGTGAGCAATCTCACCGTCGGCGAACAACTTGAGTATGGATTGTTTTAAATATAATTAGTTATGTTTTAAACTGTGTTTTATTTAAGGATAGGAAATTCCTTTCAGTCTTCGAAATGATGGCTTTTGGTAAGACTATTGTGTTGCGACAGCGCGTTCTTTAAACTAAGTCGACTCCTTTATGACGGCAGCCGGTCGCATCAAATTTAAAACTTGACACGAAAGAACCATCAGTCATATAATGTTCGTAACGAAAAAAAATTATATTTTCTTATTAGTAGAAAACGAAAAAAGTATTTCTATAACACGCTTTAATTTTTGGTACATAATGTTTAACGCCTGATTGAGGTGCTTTGTTTCGTGTATTGCCGTCGCATTGGGATCGCCTTAGTTACGAGTGCGGACACAGCCTAAGGGAACGCTGAAATAAATGAAAAGTGTTCGCAACCGCGCGTCTTGTGCCAAAAACCCTTCGAATTTTAACAACACAAGATCTAGTACGGCTGTCAAAAATTTAGAAGACGGATCAATAGTTTGCCGACCTATGATCAAGCGGCAGGGAAGGACGCGTTACCAAGGGCAAGGCCCTCGTTGCCACAAGCGTACCCCGCGTTTTCTCTGATCCCTTACATCACACCCTTCCCTTTATGCCCCTCTAATACAACCGGTCAAGCCTGCACGGGGCACCCCGCCCCTTCACGACAAATACAATAGTATTTTTATTGAAAGTTGCTTTAATAATGTTTGACTATTGGTCTGTGTTCAGATATTGAGCTGGGAGTCAAAATAACAGTGGGGCCGCGAGGTATTCGGGCGAGCGCGTTTGGTTTATCTATTGATTTTTAAGAAAGCCAAAATCATCAGCGACAACGGGCTGCTTAAAATTCAAAAGAGAAAGTTTATGTATGTAAAAATAATAATTTTAATCTTAAACAATAGCCATTCAATCTATAAATTCAAATATAAACTTGTAGGTAAAACAATCTTATGGCTGAGTGAACGAGGATTTGTACAATATATACAAAAGGGACTTTTCGTTTTAAAAGCACGCTTTGGTATCATCAATATTGGAGCTGATCATCATCGCTGAGCGAGTCGACATCGCTGAGTTCGTTAAGGTTGGGGTCACACGCGAGGCACCGCGCGCCAGCTTCCTTCCAGCACTCCCCACAGTACACGAACGGGCACTTCGGTACGCAGCAACAGTGCCATTGATTTGATAATTGTTGCCCTGAAAATGTTGCAGACATTACACTACATCGCATTGCATTGCACTGTCACTACTTCAAATTCAAAGATACCTGAACCAGACAGGGTATTCCTAGTTCATGTAGAACCCAATTATTATATACCTCTATTTTAAGGCATTGCCTTTGACAATTCAAAGTGCCTGTAATTGGTTTATTTGAAATAAATGCTTTAATTTATGTTACGTTATTTTATTTCATAGGTGCCAAAATGTAAGTACTTCTTCCCCAAACTTTGACACCTAAACTATACAAAAAACTACTTTCTTCTCACCTCTATGGTTCCTAGGCTCTGTCTCGCCACAAATGAGGCAGGTCATTCTGGCTGCGGGCAGGGCACTCAACCAGCCCAGCAGGTAGGGGAACTTCATCCTCAAACTGAGGAGGTTCTCGCCAGAGAGGTAGTGAGCGCGCACGGCTTGTACCGCTTTCCTGAATGATGATCGATAATTATAAATATTGATGTCAAGATACATACAAAAAAAAATGCTTTTGTTTGATGTTCCATCAACATTGGAGTATTTTCTCTGACCAGAGTTAGTGCCCATTTTTCACCATTGTGGCGGTCGACTGGGGCACGTCCAGTACCCGCAATCCACCTGGGACGTCTCCCACTTGGGTTTGACGTGTGTGCCTTGCAACGTAGCTGGTGACACACGCCACCACGCACCCCTGAATGCGTCTCTGACCTCGTCCCTATGTAGGGGACTCTGATAAAGAAATAAGTACCTATTCTGTTAAAGAAATATAGCAGGGACCGAAATAAAACACTTGCTTCCTTTTCTGCTCTTCGGTGTCGGCTCCTATACTTGAGTTGTTGCTTCTACGACGGTTGCTCTGCGACTGACTGGCGGCGGGTACACGCGCAACTTAAATACCCGCCGCCTTTACCTTTCTGTGGCCCGCGATTTTAGACCTCTTTTTACTTTGATTTTTCCTATCGCCGACACCTTTGAAGCCATTTATTTACTTAACCTTATGTCGTATTTACATAATTTTTGGCACATATATTCCTTATACATAGCTTAATAATATGCCGCAAAAGTTTTAAACAATATACCTTATATACAATATTTCCTAGAACAAAAACATTAAAAATTCACCAAGTCTCTTTGTTTACATTTATGTTTTATCCTATATCTTTGGAACCCTTTGCTTGATTTTTACAATTTAAACGGATTTATTCGTTTTGAGCCAAGATCAATCCAAAAAACACCATGATACCTAAAAAATCCTATAAACAAAAAATCATGTTTTCAAACTACGTAAATATTTTGAACATTGTAACAAAATCCTTTCAAACTTGAATCGAATCAGTCTTATTAGTCTTAAACCTATTCTAATATTATAATAAACGTAAAATCTGATTAATACAATTCTAATTAGCATAGTCTTACATGATTCTAATTAGAGTCTAACTGGAACTTTCACTTTCACACAATTTGATTTCACTGATTTTTGACGTAGCGGTCCCTCCACTACTTGCGCCACGTTACCCAGATAGGGTCTTGTCGCCGACAACCATCTTCGTGGAAAAAAAATGAGGATTCGATTTTCGAATCTGATTTTTAACCCTGCAATTGAAAGGCGGGGATAGTAACCTTTGCAAGTGTGCTAGCAGTACCTGCGCAACGTTTTATCCATTTTCATCCGTTTCTTGAGGATATCGTTGTAAAGATGCAATACGCGCTGTTTCTCACGACGAGGATAAAAGTAACTGCAGATTTGTCTGAAATTAGATAAAGTGTCACCAATTACCTACACGTAATTTGTTTTATTTTTTAAATAATTATGGCTGAGGCAAGAGGCTTAGACAAATATGAAATACGAATAAATACGAAATTAGCGCCTGGAGGCTACCTACGGGCCTCTTTTATTAGTAATATGAAATAGGCTGTAACTTACGCCGTCTGTTTTTAAGTCTATCCGTCTGTCTGTCCACCAAGCTGTGTTACTAGTTATTATTTATCCTGACTTTATCTTGTATGTTCATTACTGACATTGGTGAAGAAAACACATCGTGAGTAAACATGGACTTATCGTTAAAATAAGTCTGAAAACGCCAAACCGTCTTGAGTAAGTGTGGTGGTCAATGGTCGTGACTACTCTATATGAGAAGAGGCCCTTATCAGTAGAAACTGGTAGTTGCTCATAAAGTTATCTGCAGTAAACGGAGAACCGAGTACAGAAAAAAGCCTTACCTTGGAATCCTCATCGTATAAGGGTTTAAATACAGCAGCAACAGTATCCATACATATCCTCCATAGATTTTGACGAAATAAATGGGAGGCATGGCGCGTGGTTGCGGCACACACAGCTTATTGTTGACCTCGCGCCTTACCCCCTGGGTTGACAAGAGATTGGAAACCAGCTTACGGAGTAGAGTGGCTAGCAGGCCTGTGCCTTCCACCTGACAATGTACAGGAAAACCAAGAAGAAAATTGTTTATTCTTGCTTTAAAAAAAATGAGAAATTTCGGATAACTAGTGGCTGGTACCAGCTGGATTAGAGTTCCCGAGAATGGAGCTGAATGGGGTGCTACTGGAGAGGCCTATTTCCAGCAGTGGACTGCTAAAAGCTGATGATGAGCTATTACCAATTAATTTAACTTTGCTGTGCCCGACAGGGTCCATAATTGATTCAAAATTTAACATACCAACTGTTTTATTTACTACTTCCGAATTCCCGAACCGCGGCTGCACATTCGATTCGGGAATTTGGAAGTATTTGTATACCCGAACTTGGGTGTATAACGTCTCTTTCACCTCAATTTTAAAATCCTGCGTCCCTTGCTGCACAATTTCAAGCAGTGCATGCTGCCGCACCACATCCAGAGCCTCGTAGAAAAGGCGGTCCAGCATCACGAAGGTGGTGGCCGTCACCACCTCCAGCAGCACCTTCAGTATTTGCGTTACTAGTTTGCTGTGCGGCGATGTAGAGTACCACATTGAATGTATGTCTATGTATTTGTAGCGCTCCATCTAGAAAGCAGAATCGTTCACCACTCCATATCGGAAGCCTTCTTAAGGAATTAGTGTGGTTCCAATTCCAATTTCAAGTTTACAGAATAGCCTTTAAAATAATAACATTTTCAATAATTTTCATCAGTTATTTAATTTTATAAATCGCTCGGAACAAGTAACAATCGGTGATTCTATACTTTTACTGGCGAGTGTATAAGTAGGTATCTATACCTACGAAAGTTTCAGTCCTATCTACACAAAAGGTATTTAAAAATAAAAAGGTATTTCTGGCCTAGGTACCTACGTTTTAGCATGCTTTGATTTACTTATATGCTTTAGTTCGACATCAATTTTTTTTTTCTGTCGTAACTAATATTTGATATCTGATTTAAAAACGTTCATCCATATAATTAATTAGGGGTATTCAGTTAGTTCAGTCATGCATCCGGTTAGACTGGAAGCATACTCGTAAGTGTTGGAAAAGGCCTGTAGGCCTAGTGGTACCTATAGTAATGCGTTATAACGTATTAAGTACCTCCTCGTTGGTCTATTGGTCGGAAGCGCTACTGCAAGTATTAGGTCCTGGGTTCGATACCCGGGTCGGGCAAAGTGTTATTGGGTTTTTCCATCTGGAATTCTCAATAGCAGCCCGGAGTCTGGATTCGTGCCCGGTTGATAGCAATAGGCTCACCCCCTATTACTTGGGACTCAAACATGACTGGCGAAATGGGAGTGTTTCTACTATAGGTGCACCTCCGCCTAACTCTTCGGGTAAACAAGGCGTGATGTTATGAAGTGCTAATAACTTTAAGATTACCTTCTTCATAGGCAACAGTGTGACCTCATCCTTATTCTTTCTCTTCTCGTCCAACTTCTTGAAGTACCCGGTAATATAAACGTTGTCGAAGTTAATGCTGGTCAGATACATTTCGTGGTACGTCACGGCAGCCATGACGATGCGTAGGAACAGCAGTGCCATGCAGACGTTGAGCGCGATGAAAACCACTCCCATTATTATGTGCTTCTCTTCGAAGGAGTGTAGGACGCGCTCGCCGGTTTCTTTTGCGTCCTAGGGCCATATTATAGAGTATTAATCTAAAATGGTTCCGTTGCGAAAAAGGGATGGTGTTATCGGTTATGCCTGCTTTCGGCACTCTCTCTCGTTTTTAATTTGATTGCTTAACTTGCTTAACAAGCTTGACTTACACAATTACCACTCAGCAGGTATAATACCTACCAGTACTATGGATGAAAAAAAATCACGATGTATTTAATGAACTGCTTCCATCAATTCTATTATGAGGTAATCCGCTGAATTTTAAAACCACAAGACCAGTCCACGTGGCGACCCTTCCCTATGCGCAGCAGTGGACGTTTATGATTCAAAAATGTTGATGATTCGCCATTTAAGTTCATCAAAATCGACAATTCTATATTAGGCTTTGTCATACCCACCTCGGAGCTGGTGTAACAGTTTTTCACCTTATTCAGCAGCAACAGCAGTGATAGCCTAGTGGTGTGACCGTCGGACTACCAAGTTGTAGGTCTCGAGTTCGAACCCGAGACACGCAATTCGGATTTTACGGATTCATGTGCGTATTGTATAATTATCACTTGCTTTAAATCGGTGAAGGAAAATAACGTGAGGAAACCAGCATGTCTGAGAGGTATTTCTCAACAACATGTGAAGAGGCCAATGGGCAGCAAAAACTCTGACACCAGGTTAGTCACTAACCACACGAAAAGAAGAAGAAGACCTTATTCACGCCGAGTTAATTACCTGGATATCATACAAGTTCCGCTCAAATGTAATTCTGTATTTTAAGTTGACATCATTTAAGCCTCCGCCTAGTTCTTGTTTCACCTTCTTTAGACCGATGTACCCTTCGCCGAAGCCATGGTCCATCTACACATGTTAGAACAGAGTTGTGCGTTACCCTGGCGTTTTAGAGACTAGAGGTGAGACTACAACAAATATTAAGTGTATCTTTAGATCTTGTATGTATAGGTTGAAAGGTTTTTTTTTGAGGGTGAGAAATCATCAAATGAACCCTGCCGTTTTGGGTGGAGCGGAATGTCAGACTCTTAATGACTAAAACCCATCCATGTTCCTTCCTAGTCCTTTAGGTTCCGAGGTAGCGGTAACCCTTTCGAACAATCCAGCTGAAGGTTCATAAGCCTTCCTTAGCTATTCAAGATTGGCCACTGTTTGTGTAATGAAAATGCCCAGCCTGGAGGGTAAGGTTTACCTACTGCAGAACCTACCTGTTTAGTACTATCACACATATTATCCTTTGGAATATCCTGCATAAAGTCGCAGATATAGGTGAGCTTCAGAGGCGAACACAGCATCCAAGCCGAGGTCTGAGGCATACTGTGATAGCAGTTCTCATACGCGGTGGAAAAGGCTTCAATGCAGACGGCCGCCGCCTGGGTCAGCTGGTACTGACATCTGTACTCCAACTTCTTTTCATATAACTTTACATAATGATCTTCTTTGTTTTTACACGGTGTGTGTCTAAAATGTATTAGAAGATTATGGTTATTGACTAAGGCCAGATCTACAATTAAATCCTCTTTATCTGTTCTATGATTAAATCTATCTGAGAACGTGAGTTCGACGTGACATCTCCATCGAGTGGTTTGGGAGTATAATGCCCGTTTAAGAGAAACTCAATCAATACTCAAGTATTGCTTGAGTCGCGATTAAAGTCATTTGATTAGTTAAAACTAGTTTTAAGTAATGCTTGGGTCTTGAGTGACGTTCTGTAATACGGGCCCTAGGGTGCGTTCCCACTAAGGGTGCGTTTCCACCAGAGATGAGGGAGGCAACTAGGCGGTGTGTGAGTAAAGATCCACCAACACGATCACTTCATTTTCATAGCCGAGCCTGAACCCGAGATAAGCGAGTTTTGTTATTGGTTAGTTTTACGCAAATTCGCTGCTATGCATCCTCGCACATCAGTGGTGGAAACGCAGCCATAGACTAAAAAAAAATTAGATAGAAGTTCGCAGTCTTCTTCTTCTTTTCGTGTGGTTAGTGACTAAGTCAGAAGAAGTGTCAGAGTTTTAATGCTGCCCATGGGCCTCTGACATAGCATCACATGCTGTTGAGAAATATCTCTCAGGCATGCCGGTTTCCTCACGATGTTTTCCTGCAGTTAATTCCCGAATGGAACAAAAATGTTTCTACGGTCTGCATATGAGCAGCTTATCTGTCCATCGTTCTTGTGTTTGTTAATCAACCACGGTTCAAACTTTGGTCATTGACTCCCGCGCGATGTTTTTAAATTTTGAAGTAAGATATGATAAATACTAACTGATACTTGACTTCAATATCTCGAGAACGCGAGCCCAGTTTCAGCAAGCCATCCAAGTTGTCACTCTGTTGTCGTTTAATTTCTACCTCTTCTGTGTCTTCTATCTCCTGTTTTATGGGAGCTACGATGTTACTAATGGATCTAGAAGGAAATCATCATCGGAAATCAGTGACACAATGAAACTTAATAGGCCTTATCTGAATTTTGGTGTAGCAAAATGTTTTGTTTAATAAAAAATCTATACAACATGATTTTTATTATATTACCTACTAGATGGTAGGTAGGTAGATATACATTTGTATGACTAATAAACGAAAAAATATTAAAAGTCCAGAAGTCGGTTTTTCGTTACCTACTATGTTCGGGCGCCAGCGTCATTTCTCCAAAGTATCTTAAGCCTTAAATCGTTGTAAGTTAAGTTTAAAATCGATAGAGAAAATTTGACAGTTTGTGGTAACTTGATGTGCTGGCCTCTGTACAATCGCCAGCACATCTGTCAAATTTCTTTGATAGTATTTCAACTTTATTGCAAAGACATAAGGTTCATTTTTAAATGAGAAAATTTGACAGTTAGGGATAGCTTTAATGTGGCGTGCGTCTATACATAATTTTGTTGCGACATCCGACACGATTTTCCCACGTTGTCGATGTTATGAGAATAAAAATATGTTTTCAAAGCATTATCAGTTGGTAGAATATATTCCTACATAATATCAGTTTTTTCATCCATAAAGTCCGTAGTTAAAAAACCCCGAACTGATGCAACCAAGGGGTTATTGTACCAGGTGGCTTAGACACGCGTCAATCGCTCCGTGTCGATTCGATTTCGAAAATTGTTGATCGATCAATTTGTCATTTTCTAGCACTTAGCGACGAACCCGATTGATCACGAGACATTTCGAAAACTTAGGTATGCCTATTCCATACATTTCGGATTTATCTAATTTCGTTATCGTTACTGAAAATGTGACTATTTCTAGGCCCCAAGATCGGGCTAAAAAAATATGAAATAAGAATTTAGAGTCCAATAACAATTTTGATTTAAATTATTCAGCTGATATGATATCAGCATCAGATCCACACTAAACACAACGCATTTTATTGTGTAATTTCGGCAACATAGTTTTGTATATAGAGAACAAATATTTATTGAGTAAACACTACTTTATGGCTAACATTAAAAAATAAGCCACGACCCCGTAATAATGTGACCAGTAACCACTCATTACTGGCCCGTAGCTGTCAACTCCAGCTCTATTGAAGGACCATCACACGCACGGGTGGTCATATGGGTGCGTGACGTAAGTAACCGAAGGCTAGGCCTAGCTGGGAAAGCGACTATTTACTAAATATTTATTACTAGCTTCTGCCCGCGGCTTCGCTCGCGTGGAGGTCGGAAATTATCCCACAGGAATGTTCTACCGGGATAAAAAATATCCTATGTGTTAATCCAGGATATAAACCATCTCTGTGTCAAATTTCATCCAAATCTATACAGTAGTTTTTACGTGAAAGAGTAACAAACATCCATACATCCATACTTACAAACTTTCGCCTTTATAATAGTAGTAGGATTTACGACAAAATAAAAAGTAGCTAGGCTTGTGACGCTTGAGTTGGTAACTGGAATAGTCGGATTCCGAAAAAGTAAAAATAGTTTCCGTCCAGAATTAACCTTAATTTATAGTACTTTTCGGAAAACCTTTACGGAAACGGAAAACTAATACTCACCTTGGATAGAATTGGGGACAAAAATATAAACCTATTTTGTTTTTGACATGAGGACAACTGATGGAAAGTGATCAATATTTCTGACCAGCAAAAACATGTAAGACATAAAATGGGAATGACCTATAATGAGACTAATTTAAGCATTCAAAAGATAGGTAAGTAATTTTGAAGCAGAATAATAATTTGCCTGTGACGACAGAGTGCGAGGGCACACGCATGCGCGCGACCCTTAATTTTTGATTATGTGTCGAAATGCCAATTTGTATAGCACATAAACGTGTTTAGCTAGAACAGAGTTTCTCTTGTCATTATAAAGAGATTAAATCTCACCGTGTGATGTGAGTGTGAAGTGAGCTGTCGTTCCACCTAATGCCAGGTATTGACACTGTAAGCGGGATTGTCCGAAAGGGTTACCGCTACCCCGGAACATAAAGGGCTACGGAAGGAACATGGATGGGTTTTAGTCAGTAATTAGGCCTGAATGTATGGGGAGGAACTTCAAAAACAACCATTTTGTCTGTCGAAAGAGCCCAACGCATGGTACTGAAAGTAATTTCTCGCAAAAAATACACTTATCCGACACACCTACTTTACACAGACCTAGGAGTCCTTACGGTGCGAAAATTATTTATTAAACAAGAGATCATGGCACAACATAAATTAAAACCACATTTTACTAAAAGGCGGCGATTAGATATAGTTTATAACATACCCAGATTTAGAACATCTTTTGCACACAAATTTCACAATTATCTCGGTCCTAGCCTCTACAACAAAATAAGTAAAGATCTAAAATTGAAGAATCTTGATAGCCAAACATGCAAAAAAGCTATTGAAAATATCTGAAAGAACTAGACTATAACAGCACTGAAAATCTACTGTAAAACGATATTAGGCACTTAAATAAATGAAAATAAAGCACACTTAACTGCACACATACAGAAACATACATAAAACACATACACAATACATATACCCATACCCAAACACAGACAACTCCAATAATTTGTTACTTAGTTAATATAATGATCTGTACTTACTATGATTATTACCTATACAGTACCTATGTAATCAAACTATAGATATGTGACTTGTAAGGAACCTTGTGGGAATCTGTTGTTCTGAGGTTGAGGAAGACTATCCGCTCGTGATACAGTTTTATACTAGTACGAGGGGATAGGGCGAATCAGTCTAAAGGCAACCAAACCATCTTAATATTGTACCATATCACATACAACGATCTGTCTATTTTGTGTTTATTATTAAGTTACTCTGTATGGTTGTCTCAAACTCGTGAATAAATTATTATTATTATTATTATGAGTCTGACACTCCCTTCCGATCCACCCAGAGCGGGAGCAGTCATTGGATGATTTCCCAGCCTTAAAAAAAAAAGAAGGTATTGACACTATTGATAGCTCACTTTAAACTCACTTCACCAACGTTTTCACAGTGTTATTCTACCAGGACTTATAGAGGACTCATATCTGCCGTAAGTCTGCTGCACAGAACTGGAAAATACAATTGTCGGTGAAAGTTTACTTCAAAAGGAATGTCAATCAAATCTAGTGACGAGCAAATACAATGGATATCGGAACGTAAGAAATTCGAAACAAATTATGTCATATAATAATGAACAATGTGGCACATATCTCGCCTCATCAATCAATCTGCTTAGCCTTTCCCCAACTAGTTTGGTGTCGGCTGCAAGTCTAACCGGGTCCAGCTGAATACCAGTATTTTACATGGAGCGACTGCCTATCTGACCCTCACATATCTCGCCTCATATCGGCTGTAAATCTGCTGGTAATTGTAAAACTCTACAATCAAAGAAAATTTACATCACATTAAAGCAAAAAGCAAAGACAAAGGGACTTCCTAAACCTACATTTAAAATGCATGTTGTCTCAGATGTAATGGCTCAGCAATTGTCCGAAAGAGTTACCTCGGCCCCGGAACATAAAGGGCTAAGGAAGGAATATGGATGGGTTTTGGTCAGTAAGAGTCATTTTTGCGCTACACCCAGAGCTGGAGGAGTCATTTGATAAATTTCCCATCCTTAAAAAAAGAGATGAACTGGCGATTCCAAACCTCAATGTATCCTTCATCTGTTCCATTTCGCTTTGCAGACTCAGCGCCGTCCTCTTATACGGCTCCACCATCACGTCATATCTCTCCTTGGACAGGTTGAATGACAGCTGTGTGCTGCAGGCAAACACTCGTACTACTTCCCTTGCGTTTAATCCCATGTTTGTGATTGGACCTAAATGTAACACTAACAAGTTCTTGTGTTGCTTTGAATTGGCTTTTGATGGCCATTAAGTTATGGATGTAGCGTCAGAATCAAAAGAGAATACTACATTTTTCTTAAATTAATGGTGGCAGAATAGGCGACCACAATTCAATGGCAAAATAATAAAATGAGTAAATTAAAAAGGTTTATAAAATTTTTAAAAGTAACATGAAGCCCAATATTCTTTGTAAAAAATATTGGGCTTCATGTCACTTGTATTCCTGTTGACGCCTCCTGCCTCCAACTAAACTAATACGTTTGCAATGCATTGTTAGGAGTGGGTTCAGTGGGTGAGTGCAACGAATGGGGATCGAACTTACGAACACTCGGTCTTTAGTTCGAAACCAACTGTAGCGCTTTTGGTTCTAAAGACTCAATGTACACCGCCGCGGAATGGAATGGAAGCGACTTTTTGTACTTATCAAAATTAACTTAAAGTAATTTTTGCAACGTATAAACTAGATACGAGCTTGCAACTGCAGAAATATACACCGAGAATGCGCGAGAATTCTCCAGAAAACGCGAGAGTTGTTATTTGGATCGTATCTACTTTGTACAGAGACCAGCACATCAAGTTAACACAATCTGCCAAATTTCTTTAAAAAAAAGAAAGAATATCTTTAAGAAATACTATCGTATTTCAACTTTATTGCAAAGACATAAAATTCATTTTCAATTGAGAAAATTTGACAGTTATTGATAGCTTGATGTGCTGGCGGCTGTAGGTACCTACACTAACATAGAATTCAGTACGCTTAAAAAACGCTTCCGTTCCGTTCCGCGGCAATATTACATAAGCCTTAGAGAAAAAAAGCCATTGGCCTTATTAAATCTGCAGTTGGTTTTGACAAAACTTTACGATGTCCTAGAGGTAAAATAAATAAAAGTATTCTCTTACCAGCTACTACATAAGTCAAGATAACTGCCTTGACAACTCCGCGCCCAGACTTGCCACAATACATCGGGAATATTAGCAGGCATATACATCTTACTTGTATTGATATAGCGTTCCCTATACCTGTAATTATATTTATCAATATTAATAGTATAAATGCAAAATGAACTCTAATTCGTAATAGTTTCGTAATACATCGTGAGGAAACCAGCATGCTATGTCAGAGGCCCATGGGCAGCATAAAAACTCTGACACCAGGTTAGTCACTAACCACACGAAACGAAGAAGAAGAATAGTGTTTAGTGCATTCCGAATATCTTCGCGTAAGGTTTTTTAATACTATTTGGTTTGATCATTATGTTAGGAGCCGCTTTTACAGAAAATCACGTGTTTATCTGCTGGTAACCTTTTCATACCGGATGTACGTTGCGGCTTACGGTTGAATAATATTTGCCGCTCGGGTAGACCATTCTCTGGTTAGGACTTAGGATACTTAATATCCCAGTTCCCGTGGGATACCTCCTGACCTCCTCGCGGCTGGAGCCAACGACAAAAGCTAGACTTCGGTATAAGGCGTAAGCGTAGGTCACCACAATCAAGCACCACATTGGTGTACGTGTACGTAGCATGGTTTGTGGTAAATAATGGTCATAATCCTTTGTTTTACGCAGAAAAATCTGTTAAATACTGGAATTGAACCTACAAACCGTAGTGCGCATAATGAATTACGCAACCACTGCTACGATTCAGTCATCAAAGAAGGTGATTTCGTTTGCAGTAGTTTTCACTATCAGAAATAAGGCATTATCTGCTTAGTATAATAAAATAGCCTTCTGCCAACTAAGTTGGGATCGGCTTCCAGTCTAACCGGACGCAGCTGAATACCAGTATTTTATATGGAGCGCCTGCCTATCTGACTTCCACAACCCAGTTGCTGGTTGTAATATACCCTGCAAAGACCGGTCGTCTGACATCCGGACTCCTGACAACCGTAAGGGATCGACGAATGAAAGCTGGAACGCACGGAAGGGTCTCACGAACGGCTATTATTACTTAACGACGAGCTCCTCCGGAATAACAATATTTATGAATTGAAAACACTTCACTTACCAAGTAATAAACTTAAAACTAGAGACAAATGCGAGCCTAAATTATTAGGGAAGGGAATCCTCTTCAACAAATAGTAATAATACGCTTGTCCCAAAAAGAATCCAGCAAAGAAACTCGTGCATCTCAAGTTGTTACTTTGATTACAATCTGAAAAAAACAGCCTATATACGGGCGGACAGAACACACACAAACATTTCACTAGAAATTTACGTAAATAGTAGATGCACGAGCACATTTATAAATATTTATATAAATAAATATTATTGTTGTGAAATGTTTTATCAAGGATATTGACATAATATTTTTGTATCTGTGGTTCCTGATAAGAAGTTTGTTTTTCTTTTGAGATTCAATGATACAAAGAGGTTTTATTACCTACTATTAGTGTATGAATAACGACTTATATAATTATACCTTAATTTTTATTACATACAAATCTACAATAGCCTATTATAACTCGGACTACACAGAAAATAAAATATGGCGTCAAAAATTCCTAATTGGGTACATTATCACAGATTATCATTGCCACGTTGTACAGCAATGCTTAGCCTCTGGTCACGGTAAGTCAGTACTTCGGTCAAGAGACGTGTCAACAATTTTGCTGATTCATTTTCAGGCTGTATTTTTTCTTAATTAAAAGCTACATCTCGAAATAAAAATAATTCGTGTAGATGTAGAGACGCCAGCACATCAAGCTATCCCTGTCACAGTTTCCCAATTGAAAATGAACCTTAAGCTTTTGGTAATAAAGTTGCAAAAATTATCGACGAAATTTCACAGATTGGGGTAACTTTATGTGTTGGCCCGTGTACTATTTGAAACTCGATATAAATAAATGAAACACAACAACGAAATGTATAATCAAAGTTTTATTATCGATCATTGTTTAGTATAATTAGTCTTATAAAATTCAATACGTCTTGTATAGAGAACCTAGATATTTACTGAGATGAGTTAAACGAAAATGCCTCAAGCAAACAACAGCAGCATTCAGAATGCCAATTTATAATAAATTAACGAATCACTAATCCCGCGACTTACGTCTCAACATAAACACAGTTCAACACAATTTTGCTATTTCATCAACATATTTTGCTATATCAGGCTGCTGTTCTATTACATACATATAAATGCTATTTCGTACATAAAAATATAAGGGTTCACTTCAGGTTTTAACATTAACATAGTTTATTGCTTTACATTATCAATTGCGACAACCTTGCTATCTATACATACAGTTAACAGAAAATAACGAAGAGCTCAAGGGGCCTAGACAATCGTCTCGCTCCGTGTCGATTCGATTTCGAAAATTGTTGATTTCTATCAACAATAAACCAATCAATTAGTTTTCTGAGCGATTCGGATTGTCAAGAACGCCACTTGCCAACGCATTTGTATGGGAATATTGATCGAGTTTCGTTACACAATTTGACATTGTCTAGCACTTAGCGATCGAAAACGATTGATCACGTGACATTTCGAAAGCTTATGCCAATTCCATACATTTGGGATCTGTCTATTTTCGTTATCGTTAATGAAAATGTGACAGTCTAGGCCCCCAGTAGATACACAGACATTACTTACAGTTCGCTATATAGATATTATTTAGGCTACAAAATGCCGACGGCAGGAGCGACTATGCATAGCGATGTACAGAACCCTGGCGTTAATGACACATCGGGCTTTCGAAAGAGACATTATAGGTATGAGTGACTGAGACAACACTTTAAAAAGTCCTTGTCCTTGTGTGCCATACGGCCGGGTACTGTAATAGTAGCCTATAGCATAGCATGTAGCGCATATCGATACGTACTATAATATCTTCTTTAAGTTACAGATATCGATCGATAATAACGAGACATTCGACATTATTCGGTAAATCCGCATGTAACAAGATATAATTCAGATGACACGACATCTTAATTTTATGTTATTGCTTTTTGGGGCTTCTATTATTCTGACATACAGAATTAACTGTAGTAAATAGAACGTCTAATAGCATATTTTTTTATCTTTTAATCTAACATTCTAAGGTAGCTCTGCTATACAGCAGCAAGACTATCAAGTTCTAATAAAGCACAGTCAAAGTGAACCCAATCTCTCGTCCCTCTATACATCAGGCGTCCTAACACTATTGTGACAAGACACATGTCACAGTCGCGACTAAACGTCACAATTTCGAGACGAAATGTCACAAACCCACGACATAATGTCACAAACCCACGACAAAATGTCACAAAACCACGATAAAATGTCACAATCTCGCGACAAAATGTCACAATTTCGCGACAAAATGTCACAAACCCACGACAAAATGTCACAAACTCAAGACACATGTCACAAACCCACGACAAAATGTCAAAAACTCAAGACACATGTCACGAAGCCGAGAAATGTCTTGTCACAATCATAACGGCTATAGAAAATTGTGCGAGTCGTAGTAGAGTCAAGCGGGTTGGAACAAATAGAAGCTACATAGCAACGGGGTGTTACGCGAGCGCGATCGGCGGGTCTTCGTCGTCGTGGTCGGTTATCATCGGCTCCGGCTTGTCAGCTACTTCGGGCAGCTCGAGGATTTTCGGCCCGTAGAGAAGGAGATATGCGCAGTGCCAGTCTCCTGTAACAATATGACCAAGATTAAGGTCGTTATAATTTCTTAATTATCATAACTTTCCAACTTGCCAATAACCACGTGTATATTGGCAAAGATTGGAGATTCGGCCTCTTTGTTCTTCTACAGGAATCGTCAATGGTGATTACACTGTTGGTTCAAAATATAAGTCAGATAAAACATCTAAGTGGACGTTCACAGCTGCAAAGCCTGCGCCCGCCGGGCGTAGTCGGCGCGAATATTTTGAATGTTAATTCCCACACATGGTGCGGAATTGAGCGAGATCAGGCTAGAAACTGACCATGCAAAGTTTTAACGACCGAGGCAATGGAAAGTTTTTATATAGATTAGATATAGATGATTTAGTGAGCTCATGGCTAAGTAATAACAGTCGATCGGATCGATCCAACACGTGAAGCTACGCTTGCCTGGGTTAGTCCGTGGATAGGGGCGACCGTCTTTACTCCTCCGTGCCTCGGAAAGCACGTTAAGCCGCTGGTCCCGGCTGTCAGCCGAAAGTCTGACAGCCAGTCTTACCAATGGGTATCGTATTACCCAGTTACTGACTGGGTTGTGGAGGTTAGATCGGCTGTCGCTCCTAGTAACATACTGGTATTTAGCGGCATCCGGTTACACTGGAAACCGACCCTATTTATCATCAGCCTAGTCTTTTCCCAACTAAGTTGGGGTTGGCTTTTTTTTTGGAAATCGATCTCAATATAGTTGAGAAAAGGCTGGGCAGGTTGATGATGTAGTTATAGCAGTGTGCTCACCGCCGCCGCTGAGCTTCAGCACCTCCTCCTCGGGCACGGGCGTGACGGCGTCGTCGTCGCAGCGCAGCCAGCTGTCGCCGCGCGCCACCCAGGCCACGTAGTGCCCGGACGACGACGAGCGGCCGCGGTGCGTCAGCACGGCCTGCAGCCGGTAGTAGCCGCTGTTGTTGCTGCCCACGTCTACCAAATCATATGAATTAACATAAACTCAAAGCATTTATTAAAAAAAAAAAACAATTACACGGACTCTTGAATTCTGAAGTCGGAAAGATGAAGCTAATTCTTCTTCCAAAAAGTAGTAGGTGTCTATGAAGAACAAACCTTCTTTAAAAAAAATATAGTTAAAAAATATTGGTTACATCATTCATGTTGTTACTAAATATGCGAGAACGATTCTGAACGTGAAAAGCATTCGAAATTTAAAAAAAAAAAAATATTATTAAAAATTAGCTACAGCAGTTAAGGGATGACTAGTCTCTGCTAACAGCGTCTATTCACGATTATGACGCATGGATGCATTATAATTAATCAGCCGATAATGCCACATAATGGACTCATGCTTCCTTTCTGTAACTGAAAGAATGCCGTATACCATACGGGTCCAGTGCGGGTTGGGGAATGGTACAAGCCAATGGTACAATATTATAATAATATCCTTGGACATTTCACACAACGCCATATCATCCCAAGCTAAGCAACCTAATGCTTGTGTTATGGTAACGTGATGGCTAATAAACTACTTATATACATTTTTTTTTTGTAAATACATACATATTATAGATAGAAGAACACCCAGACCCGTAACAAATACTTGCAGGTCGTACAAATATTTGTTCCGTGCGGGAATCGAACCCGCGACACCGCTGCGCCAACCGTGTCAATTATGGATCTACACATTCCCTCAAAATTTCTCCAGGGTAAAACAAAAAGTATAAAAGTATCCTACCATTAGGGAACCAGTAGGGTACAGCCCTGGTGGGGTCCTTTTTCTTAATTTCCTTTGAACTATCGCCGTGGTTCTTTGTACTGAGCGATGTATCCACATTCGCGTCTTCGAATTCCTGAAAAAAGAAATAAGCTTTATATTTGAAATACTATAAGAAATTACAATGGAAATAACATATTTATTTATTTAAACTAGTACATTAGCTAGAGGAGATTAATTTAATTAGTATGTATTCCATTATGTGGTTCACACGTGCTTTTATGGATGTGTATGCTGTGGTCTCTTATAATTGAAGGAGCATATTATTATGTTGAAAGCAACAATTTCAGTTGCCAAGCGAACTGAAATTGTTGCAAGGTAATGCTTTTAAAATAAAATTATCAGAGTGGTTACAAAAAAAATGTTTCTACAGCATAAAAGAATTTTTACATCATAAAAATAGGTAATAATTAATGATTTAGAGTAAGTAATAATTAATGATTTATTGTAAACTAGCTGACCCGACAGACGTTGTCCTGTCTTAACTATGATACCTACCTTACCTACCTACTCTACCTACCAACTTACCTACCCTACCTACCTACCTATGCAAAAATGTGCAATAAAAATAATTTTCTCATACAACCTTTGCCACCCCTTGTAACCCTTTTAGGGGTTGAATTTCCAAAAAATAATATGCCTATGTCCTTCTCATGAATGCAAACTATCTACATACCAAATTTCAGCAAAATCGGTTGGGTGGTTTAGGCGTGAAAAGGTAACAGACAGACAGAGTTACTTTCGCATTTTTGATATTAGTGTGGATTAATGAATGACATTTTGTGTGTATTGTAATGTAGTAATATTTTAATCTGTATAATTATTAGTTTATTAAAACAAAAATTGCACGCTTGCTTGCAGGCAGAATACAATGACTTTAAAGCTGTAAGATCTTCCCTTGTATAAATTATGTATTGTCTGGCAAATAAACAATTTGAATTTGAATTTGTTATAGAACTTTTTGTAATTTTGTGATCTATATCGTATGTGTGCTTTCTTGGTGATCCCAAATAAAAATAAATAAATAACGCCTTGAAATTTATCCCGATTATGGAGTTAACTAAAGATGGTCAACCATCCACGGAGCGGGGTTGGTCCGTGGATGGGTGACTATCTTTACATATCGAAATTCCTCCGTGCCTTGGAAAGCACGTTAAAGCAGTTGGTCCCGGCTGTCATACGTGGATCTTTGACATTCGTTATGGGCAGTCAGAAGCCCGAAATTTTGACAGCTAGTCTTACCAAGGGGTATCATATTGCCCAGACTGGGTTGTGGAGGTCAGATAGGCAGATAGTTTGATTTGATGGAGTTAGCTAAAACAAAATTAATTACTCAAATAAAACTCACACTACTTTACTTGACTCAATTTATAATACAGGCCTTTTTTTAAATTAATTGGTGATGCTCCACAGACTCAATATAACAAAAAAGGGGGAAATTCATCGATGTTTGTAGGAAGCCGCGCGCCATATGTAATACAATTGAGTTGATAAAAAAAAATCATCTAAATACCTTGAACTTGTTCCTCATAGGCATGAGCCTCTCCTGCAGCTCGGGCGAGCACAGCTCGTACACGTCCAGCTCTAAGGGAAACTTCACGTCCTTCAAGATCTTGGCGTTGATGGACTCCTTCTCCTTGTAGTAGAAGCGCACGAATTGCACCGTTAAGTACGCTGGCAGACGGCTAATTTTGCTCTGCAAAGAATATAGAAATTAAACTTTGTTCCTATAAAAATTACCTCCTTGTGTGTGTGTATGTGTGTGTGACTTACGGTTTTCGTGTAGATCGCATCCCTTCCTAGAGTTTGTGACATTTTTGTGATTTGCTCCGCCATTTTCTGTAAATCAACATGTTCTCGTTAGCGCACTTAAAAATATTAAAAACTAAAATCCAACTACGCAAAGCGTAATATAGTGTGACGGAATTTTTAATGGACAAACGAATTTCTTGATGCATTTTATTATATTTTATTAGAAACTAGCTGACCCGACAGACGTTGTCCTGTCTTAACTGTGATACCTACCCTACCTACCTACCTACCTGCCTACCTACCCTACCTACCTAGCTACCTACCCTACCTACCCACCCTACCTACCTACATACCTACCCTACCTACCCACCCTACCTACCTACCTACCTACCTACCCTACCTACCTACCTACCCTACCCTACCAACCTATCTACCCTACCTACCTACCTACCCTACCTACCCTACCTACCTACCTACCCATCCTACCTACCTACCCTACCCTACCAACCTACCTACCCTACTTACCTACCTACCCTACCCTACCAACCTACCTACCCTACCTAAAAACAAATAAAAAAAATAAAAAATGTATTCTGCTATTCAGGGCGGAGACAAATCCAACGAAACAAAAACCATAAAAATTGGTCCAGCAGATCTCGAGTTATAACGAAGGGAACAAACCCGTCTTTCTTTTATATATATAGATTTAAAAAAAATTGCATTTCATCTTAATTTAATGCCAATACGAAGTAAGTTGACTGCAGAAGAATTGACTAACACATAAACAACTATTGAGATACATCATAATTTAAATTGTAATTCTATTATTCAATCTATAAAATATGTATACATACTTAGCACTTCATGTATTTTGTACTTTTGCATGCCTTCTGGTTAAATATGGCTGTTGCTAATTATGTTGTTTTGTGTCACTATGTTTTTGTACCCATATTTACAAAATAGAAAATCTTGTTTTATCTTACAACTAATTATTTTTGATTATCGTATCCCCGGACACACGTCATTAGTAAGCCTTGTAATTAGGTAGGTGTCTTCTAATTTTTTTGTCGCGTCCCCACACCGTACGCGCACAACGTGCATCGGTTTCGAGGGTTAAAAAAAACATTCTGTATATAAAATATGCATACAACTCACAGATCTGAGCCCCGACTGCAGGTACTTGACGTCCTGCGATATAAAGCAGGACAGCTGTAGGAAGTTCTCCTTGGTGCGAGAGGGAGCCTCGTCGGCCTCCGAGCAGACCAGCTCCACGTCTAAAGTGCCGCCGAAGTACTGCTCTATCACTGATGATCTGGTGACATATGAAGTTTTGATATTAGTGTCATTGTATAGCTAATTTTAGGTAGAATGCAATGGAGGAATAACTTAGTTTATAAAATTTTGTGTTGAAAATGGTGCTTTTTTTTGAGGATGGGAAATCATCAAACTGGGTGGAACGGAAGGGAGTCAGACTTTTACTAAAACCCATCCACGTTCCTAAATTAGCCTCTTCCTTCCCTAGCCCTTTATGTGCCAGGGTAGCGGTAATCCTTTCAGACAATCCCGCTGACCTGGCAGGCTTAAAATGGTGTTGATGGTAATTTGAATCAGTGTTTTTCAAGAATTGTCTCGTACCTGTCTGGAGGAGTATTAGGTGCAGATGGAAGCCTCACTTGCATAATTATTATAATCACAGTCCAGCATTCCAAAGCGTCTTGGTATGCTAGCCCCGTCTCATAATCAGACTGTAATATTCCCACTGCTCTTCTTCTAGGTGAAGGGGAAGGGAGTGGGCCATAATCCACGACGCGGGCTCAGTGCCGGTTGGTAGATGTCAAGTGTCTTCGGATTTTTGGTTCTAGGACATGCCAGTTTCATCATGATATTGTCTTTCACCGTTTTAATAGCAGCGGTGATGAAATATTTACCCCTTTCTCCTTCCAGCTTAAAATAAGTCTATAAGCACATTGCATACCTCTCAGGAGGAGCATTGGGCGCAGCCGGCAGCCTGGCCTGCAAGGCGCGTATGATCTCGGCCCAGCACTCGGAGGCGTCCTGCTGCGCCAGGCCGCCGCCCGCGCCGCGCTCGGCGAAGCGCGGCGCCGTGGCGTGCAGCGCGCGCAGCAGCTTGGCGGCCGCACCCGCGCACGCGCCCGCGCCGCCGCCCTCCAGCGCCGACATGGTGGCGCTCAGCGCTGACGTCAGCTCGCCCGCCGTGCCGCCGCCCGACGCTGTAGAGATTAATGAAAATTACAATTCAAATAAACTGTAAAAGAGACAGGGAAGTCAAATGGAGATCTTGAATATTTCACTTTTAATAAGAGCCCATTTAATAAGAAGTAAAAATTGAATCTATATTGGCTTTAATTTCTGAAAATAGCAATAAACTGGATTATTTTTATAATCTCATTTTTGATCCAGCTTTCTTTGGTCAGGCAGACATAAAGTGGAACTGCAATTTTTTGATGTAATAAAATTCCTCTTGCTCGATTCTCTTCCTCACAACTTCTAAGGATTAAAAATAGTGTGCAATAACAACTTACTCTTATCATAACTAAGTAACGCATTCTTAAGTTCAGGAACTGTCTTCAGGCACTGGACTGTAGCATTCATGTAGCATGTGTTGCCCAGGTTGATCAGACCCTCGGGCAGGTCCATCTGAAACAATCATACAAACTTACAATCGGCTATAAGAAATAAAACTTGTTGCTATTGGCAGTTAGCTGTAAGCCGCCTTATAGAGATATTCAACGTTTTTTTTACAAATTAATGATTGTTTCTATGAAAAACATATGAGCTGGGTGAAAAAAATACCGGCAGGTGCAAGTCGGACTCAAGCATCTATAAAAAGCGCAAAATTCACGTTTGTTTGTGAGCACCCTTAAATATTTATTTTATTCTGTTTTTAAGTATTTCTTGCTATAGCAGCAACAGAAATACATCATCTGTGAAAATTTCAACTGTCTAACTACCACGGTTCATGAGATACAGCCTGGGGACAGACAAACAGCGGCGTCTTAGTAATAGGGTCCCGTTTTACCCTTTTAGTACGAAGTATTCAGATTGGTTGGATGTTATTCTCTATGAAAGGACCTACTAACAAGAACATTTTGCCAGTCACACATTTTGAAGTAACGCAGGCATCCACCTCCTGTTGCGTCGCTAAACTGTTTACATAAACCGTATTATACTCACAGCAGAAGCAAGCTCTGCCTCGTTCATGTCTTCAACGAATCGCGTCTGTTCCACGGGAGCCGCCGGCACGTCCTCCTCCTTGCTGCCCATCACCAGCACTAGAGCATTCTAGAACAGTACAACCTTTGCATTATGGAGATGTAACGGGATCAACTTCGTCACAACCGAACTACGCACTGACATCACGCAAAAATCCTGCATCGCGCAAGAAGAGTTTACCGCGCAACTAGTATAATAACATCCCGACATCAATTATCAGGCAGTAGCTCACTAGGTAGCCCACTAGACACTAAGCGGGATTGTCCGAAAGGGTTACCGCTACCCCGGAAAATAAAGGGCTACGGAAGAGACATGGATGGGTTTTAGTCAGTAAGAGTCTGACACTCTCTTCCGCTCCACCCAGAACGGGAGAAGTCATTGGACGATTTCCCAGCCTGAAAAAAAAAAAAGCCCACTAGACACAACACCCGTCTGGTCGGAGGATCCTCCCTTTTCCATGGAGGATGAGTGAATTTTACACCTTGTTTCTAAATCTCTATATAGACATGCGTCTAATATTCATATCTTATACTATAGCGTCTGTATAGTTACACAACGCTTTGTCTTCTTCTTTCAAATGTCAAATTTCTGACGACTGAAGGAGACACACCGACATCTGTGTGTTATTCACCTGATATAATACGTTTATTAATAAGGGGGTAAATAAATAATTCTTATAAATAAAGTAAATACTTACAAATGCTTTACACATAAACTATCATCCAGTAAAACTGGTCAAACGGAGGCGAAACTTGACCGGAACGCGCGCCCGATTTTTTGAATGCTTAAGAACTTGACTATTCACTCCAGTATGAGTTTCATCCTGCATCCAGCGCAGGATTCATTTCTGTTTAAGGAGAATCCTCCAACCAGCCCGCGAAATTCAAATTTTCTTAAGTTTTTTGCATTTTGTAGGCCAGTGATAGGTTGTATGTTGATCAAAATCATTAATACAACCCTCCAAGCTCATAAAGGTTCCGGAATGACTTTGACCTTGTAAAAAGTCATTTTTACACCTTTATGAGCTCGGAGGGTTGTATTAATGATTTTGATGATTATAATTCTGTAACTACATACGTCTTACAGCCGCGAATCAAATGTTCATCAACATACAACCTATCACTGGCCTGCAAATTGCAAAAAACTTAAGAAAATTTGTATTTCGCGGGCTACCCTGGAACATCAACCTTAACCAGAGCTTTACCATCTTGTCATATAAGTGAGAAACGTTAGTTACCTTATTTATTTAAACTTTTCGCACACGATAAAGGTACAAAAGGCGGACTTAATGCCCTAGTCATTTTCTAGCGGTCAACCAAGGGTGGTGAAGAGATTAGATGGCAGGTGCCTAACTTAATAAGAGAAGCAATAATAAAAAAAATATCAAAATTATGTCATTTAGAATTATGAAAAAAATAGGTAGGTACTGCAGAGTCTGGTTGAAACCTTATGTGGAATCACGGGCTGGTTGGTTAAAAAATAACTGGCAGCATATGACCTTTCAAAATGATGGTGTATTTTGATAGGTTATTATTAAAGAAACGCAAAATGAGTGTGTCAGTAGTCATGCTGCTGGATGCATGTATTCTTAAAAGAGTAATATAATTTAATAGTTGCTGCCCCATGTGTTTCTATTTGTACGATAGAACTCCGTACACCACAACACACTACACAAGCTCTAACTCTGAGAGCTCTCTAAGTCAAGGCTCATCTGGTCTTCACAGTACCTACAGGTAGATGGTAGGTTGGAACGAGTAACTAACTGGCAGACTGACAAATCAAGGTTCTGACTTAGAGAACTTAGACTATGAGAAGACAATTTTTAATAATAAAATATGTAGGTGTAATTAGTAAATATCACCATTTGACATTGTTTTTAACGTAAGCATGTTTGTTCAACTTCAAATGATCTTGGTGCTATGTAGGTTAGCCCAATGGTGTTTGAAGGTGGCACAGAGCAGCTGCCAAAAGTGAATTTTGTAATGTCATTCTGAGATCTCAGCTGCAGTAGTCTCAAGGCTACATTTTTGGATTCCTATTATAAAGGGTGAAATTGAATTCATGGGCATTATATTAAGGGGTCATTGTTCTCATCATTATGAATAACTTTCACTATGGGAACAAATCTAAAATCGCGAAAAAAAAAATCAGCATTTTGACGAGTTATGTGAGCATAATGTATGGAACAACTGTTTTTTTTTTAAGATATCCCCCCTACCCTATCCCTGTATAGGATCGATGCTTGTGCCTTCCCTGTTTGAAAACAGGCCTTTGCTCTGCAAAAGGACAATAATAGGCTGGTAATATAATAAAATTATAGGTTGAGTCCACTACAACTATAAACAGATGCCAAAAAAAATTAAAGTAAATTTTTTCATTACTTTTATTATAAGTTAGCTATTATTTATTTAAAACTGATGTAAATGTATGTCTTCAAATAAATAATGAGTCATTAGCTTTCTCACATGTTTACATTACATTTTAAGGTTACTAAGGTCATCTATTGTAGTGAAGATTTTGATAAGTAGACAATATGGACTAAAATTGCATGGCATTACTAAGGCTTCAATGAACCATAGTGCTAGAAATACGATGACACAAATAACGTCACAAACGAAAAATAAAACCAGAAATAATGTAGTGTCTTGTTTTGTAACCTTTTTGCTTAGACATTATGTTTTATTTTTTGATAAATATTTTTGTTCTCATTTTAAAAATTAGTTTAATGTTCAATCAAAGTGGTCAAAGTAGCCAACAATAATAAACTTTATATTTGAGTATTTAGGTTTTAGGTCAAGTTTTATGCAATTTGAGTGATGTGTTTTTGTTCCTAATTCACAATCAAGTGCTATTTTTGACTGAAGATTTAAGGTGTAAAATTGTAATTGTATTGGCCTAGTTGCCTTTGTTGTTATAAACTGAATGAGGCTTGTATAGGATTGAGAGGATTAGTACAAGAAAGGCCTGTGGTCAGCAGCGGATGAAGTTAGTGTAAAATGGCTATTTAAGAAATACTGTTTAAAATCTTGCAAAATTACCATAATAATTGTTAAAATGCAAAAATGTTTGGATTTTTACTTCCAATGTTGATGCAAAAACAACTTTTCAACAAGCATGTGTTATGATACTTTATATAAAATATCTCAAATTTTTTTGTTTAAACACATTAATTTGCAAATAAATATTCAGAAACACTTGAATGTTACACACAAGCTTACAAGAAGATTTAGAAAACCTTAAGGAACTAAGCATAAAAAAACCAGGAATATTACAACTTACATTGGTTAACTTAAAGTTGGCCCAGCTGTCATCCCTCAGAGTGACACCCTTGCAGACTACCTTCTGTCTCTCGGGCTGTACCCCAGTCAGGGCGAAGATCTGTGCCTTGAACACCACAGGATCATCATCTGTGTTCACCTCCACGCCTGGGTACAGCTCCTTGCCCCATTTTACCTTCACTGTAATAGCTATGATGATTAATTACTACATTGACATTGGCAGACATGTTTTTATACGAAAATGGCAGTGTTTGATATCCTTATCAGCAATTTTTATCCTTATTTATTTATTTTGGCCTTGAAAGTGTATAAATAGAGAAACAAGGAATATTAAAAACTGTTTTGTGAAGAGTGTGTGAAGCTCATTAGAGTAATATAATTACACAAAATTTAATCTGTTTGTCAGATATGTACTTTCTTATTAGTCAGTACTTTTGTTTTCGTGATTTGAGAAAATGGGTAAAGATATGTTTAATACAATGATGAGTAAGTTAGTATTGTAAATTTTAAACATTATGCATTTTGTGTGAAGTTAATAATTATTTCTACAATTGTTTAAGCTGCGGCGCGTAAAATGTGGTTTCTAAACAAGAAAACATTACAAATGCCGGGTGTGTTTTACGGGCAATTCAGAGTCGAGTCATGACGTTGCACTTTTGGTACCAAAGCTGCATCTTAAATTATTGTCGATTAGAGTACCACGACAAGAATTTTGCACAAATTATTTGAATTTCAAAATATAAATAATTAATGTAAAAATATCAAAAGTAAAATGACAGTTGCAAAAGCTATAACCTCAATGCGAAAAGAATGATGTAGCATTTTCTGAAAGTAACAAGTATTCAACTTTAGTAATTACCTGAAACCTTAGGCATTATGGATTATGTTCACGCAACACAGAGGTGTAGAAAACAAATAGATATTCACATAAACTTGCAAGAAATTGAAAGTCACGATTCGCATCCGGACTGATGACAAAATTGACAGATAGAATGAGAATGACAGCTACTTTCATAGATAAAAAAATAAACGTTCTGCACAACGCATTAACACGTTTAATTGACTACTCTATTTTTTTATTATCGTTTTCCCATCTTAGACACTTATTTTTTATAAACCTTTCGGTTTCGGACAGTAATAAAATTGTTCTAATGTAACAGAATTATGTATTTACAGGATAAGTAAGTGGAAACTTAATAGAGCCAGGCAGAGCTCTATACATTTTCATTGAATATCAAATTGAATAGAATTTAAACCTTGAAAAGCAATATCATTTTAGTTTTATACGGAAAAAGACATTGAGTCATTCAACAGACGTACAGACTGTCCTATCAAGCGAGTTTCAAAGACTTCAACTACAACCAGTACTTGTAGGTATGCAACCTAGTCCACATTCATTGCATTCGTACATGCAGCACACAAACCTATAAAGGCCCATTTGATTGTATAGACAGGTGAGTAAAATTTTCTCGAAGGCTTTTTCTCATGTGCCCGCACGTCTCACTTCACGCGGGAGCTATTCGTTCGATGAACTTTCCACCGGCGAAGGCTGCGCAAACGCCTCCAGGCGCGACATGCACACGCCAGTCTCTGTACATATTCTTTGCGTGTTGGACGTTGGTACAATATTTTTAGTCGTAATTCCGCGATTTTCACACGACATCAGTTAATGCTCTCACTTGTACTAGTGGGCTAAGTGAAGTGATCGTAAAGTGGTTATTGTCAGTGGATAATATTTTATGCAATAAAATTTGAATGCGGGATGGTAATCGGACTTGTGAAGGAACATCGACTGCCGAAGCCTATTGTGAGTTTGCAAGCTTTTGTGGTTAGATTAAAGGGCAATAAGTTTATTGCCGGTGGCTCTACGGGTGTAGGGAAGTGGGTGTTAACCGCTTATAGACATTTAATGATGCTGAAGACCATTCAAAACATTCTATGAAGTAGCTATCCAATGTAAACGATTTAACTAAGTTACCTATTAGCTAAATAATTTAAGCGCATAATTTTAGTATCAAAGGATACTAAAAAGACGTAAATACGTAGACTAATAAAAGTCCCAAAACCGGAAATCCCAAAATATTACAAGGCTCACCTATCCCAAAATGCCACAATTATAATAACAGGTTCTTTACAAGATATAAGAAAGCTTCGGAAGGAAGACCCAATGAAAATAAATAAGTAGATAATAAATGATGAGATCGTGAATTTTTCCTCTTATTTGCTGAATTCACGGTTAAATCTACAAAGACACGAATGTCCCCAAACACGCCCAAAAATATTCGAACAATGATTAGCATATAACAAAGTCAAGTTTACACACATTAGCATGACCTCTGCTTAGAATACAAAAAAGCTTTGGGCAATCGCAAACGGATTCCTTGTGATGTTTTTGCCTTCGCTAGCGTGAGGAATTTATAATGCGGTACCCAGGACTTTATATACCTACGTTTCATTTACCTGACGCTAATAGCCCGGCCGCTGTCCGCGCGGGCGCAGATGCCATAATGATAACATTTCGCTTTACTACTTACTTGTTCTTGTCGTGCTCAACGCTCCTGTACTTATCTTTTCCTAGTACTTGGAGGTTGTTGGACACAGATTTTGTTACGACAAATTTTAATTCAGGCTGTGAGGTGTATTTTTGGCACGATTATTTCCATAACTGCACTACTTTCGACCTCTATATACCTATGAATTTTCGACCTCTTTGTAAACTTCAAGCACGATGAGATGCACCAAATAGAAAAAAAACCAAACCAATCGAAATCAAATCAACTCCGCCATGATTAGATTTTGATTATCTATTCTAAACATGTTAAGTATAGAGTTCTCAATGCAACAAAATCATTGAAACGTAAACGAAACATCTACCTGACTCAATATGTCTTGTCAATGGACTGATTCTCACTATTTTTGTTACAAAATAATCATCACTGATGAATGAAACTCCGAGAAGAAATGCGTTGAAAATATTTGGACGTAAAAAGCCGAAGAATGATTAATTACGAGCTAAGCGCACAAATCGTAGTTTTTTGAAACAATACGCACTTTCACTGTCGTGTTTTTAGTAGGTCTTTAATCGTTTAAAGATTTGTTCTGACTTTTTTGTAACAAGTGATTCAAATTAAATGGTTTTAAAACAAGTATCCTCTTTTGTTTTAAAACTATTTATTGATTAACACAATGATATTTCTTAATTTGATGGGAAATTGAATCGAGTTTTTCGCTGAATCTGGTTCAACTTTTTTAACGCGATCTGCAATAATCTTTGCCTATTGTTTTAAAACAACTTCGCTCAAGAATTCTAAGAATGAAATGAAAGCGCTCAATTAAACAATCCAAAACTGGGAGCTTCTCCACAAAACGATTTTCAAGTTTTGAGTAGAAACAAGTACCTATAGTTCTTAATAAATGACAAAATCCAAACCTTGTTTGTCAAAGTTGGGTCCTAAGGCAGAAAAGAGTTATGCAGAGTTTTTTCTACAATGGAAGTACACCTAAAAGTCTTTCATATGCTCAATTATATTGAAAATTATATCCAAAGAGAACATTTGACAACTAAGCACAAGCAACGTTGCTTACTGCACACTCTTATTGACCGAATCAGCAGAAATATTTTTATGTTCAACTGCTTAAAACAGATCGGTGACCGTAATATATTTTTATTTAAAAACTGGTCCCCTGGATGTCACTGCCCCTTTTACGAGAACTTTTTGGAGCCTAAACTCTCTCTGTTAAATTATCTTACGCTGTTTGAAAAGCACTTGTTATAACGATGGATAACACTGATGTAGACTCAAAATTAGACTTCAGACATTATTAACTATAGCTGACCCGGCGAACTTCGTTCTGCCTAACAGTTATTTTTCTAAAATATAATATTTTTTCTAAAATAAACGTAGCCTAAGTTACTCCTTATTACATCAGCTATCTGCAAATAAAAGTCCAGTCGAAATCGGTTCAGCCATTTCAGTGATTAGCCGGAACAAGCAGACAGACAGACAGACAAAAATTATAAAAAAAATACTTTGGTGTATTTACCGTATTATATTCATATACATGTGGTAAAAAACGGTTATTTTAATATTACAAACAGACACTCCAATTTTATTTAAATGTATAGATGTAGACATGCTCATGCTAAATGATAATAAAAAGCTCATCTTGAAGGACACCACCAGTCGAACGTCAATTGTTTCCTCTTCAACCAGTTTTAGTAATTAACTAGTTTTAAAACGACTTTAAACGCCAATTATGCGAAAATGAACGTCCAATACTGGTCCTGGCAATACTTTCTCGCTAACTTTAACTTATTTACTTGACTTTAATACCGTTGGCAAGTTACTTATAGTATAGCCAATTAATACCTGGATTTTATTTATCGTAGGTACTAGTATGGAGGGTTTATCATCATTTGCGGCGGGAAATTACATAATACATATAAGGTAATATTAAATCATGTTAATAAATTGAAAAAGGAAAATTTTTGAACTTCTGTTCCAATAACGTAAGCCAAAATGGCGGATTATTTTTGTCGTGTTAGTCAATTCTTTTATTGATAATTAACATTATGAATGGGTACTTATTTAAACTGTTGGTGGAGTTGTTTAACTACTGAATGAGTCTTAATTTAATATTAACGTATGTATATACAAATAAAAAACATAATAATATCTGCTACGTCTTCATCAAATGTCGGTAACTTTTTCAGTGCAACCCAAACAGTGACTTCATATTTCTAAAGGACAACGAACTGTAGATCCTTCCGTTTGAAGTCTTTGAAGACAAGGGTGGCTCATGGCTGTTAAAGCATGTATTCATAAAATACACATATAAATACTAGCAAATACAAATATTATGTACTAGCTTCTGTCCGAGACTACTTACGCGCGAAAGGCTTAATAATAAAACTACCCTGTTTACACTATCTAATGGAACAACTACTATTATTCTGAATATTCCTAACGAATGGCTAACACTTAAATAATATAACAATCTGTACTAAACACGCGGGATATTTCTATTAACTTACCAAACCATAGACTTTTATTTATATCATAATCATCGATGACAGAAGAGGCGTACGTTCTACGAACTATCATATAATTGAACAGAACAAAATATTAAAATAAAAATCACAATATGTAATCATTAGCCGGGAATCGAATTCACGACCAAAGGTTTGCAAGTGGTTGTGAAACCGCTGTTATTTGCTTTGTTGAAAATAGTATAGAACAAGTAAAACAACTGTTCAGTCACGAGTGACTGCTTAGCTCCATAAAGGTAAAATAGAGTGATGATATTAAATCTGTGACTACGTAGGTATCTGCAATATTCCAAACTTTTGGCTCCTCCTTTTACAATTTACGATTACCGGTAGAAGAATACGAACATAATGCGATCTTGCCTATCCCCAACCGTTTATAGCGTGATTATTTACCTACTGACTGACCATACTTATCAATAGGAAATGTCTATGCTTTATAGAAGTATTTGATTGATGCTGGAACATACATTCAGACAAACATTCTAACTATTATTTTCGTTACTGGTATCGTTCCTAGCAATTACTTTTTAAACCTCGTAGCAATTACTTTTTTCAAAAATATTCTATGTGCCATGGCCTTCATGGCCTTTTTTTGGAAATAAGATAAGCCCGAAATGTCACGTGATCAGTTGTATTCGATCGCTAAGTAGACAATGTCAAATTGTGTAACAAAACTCGATCAATATTCCCATACAAATGCGTTGATTAAGTGGCGTTCTTGACAATACGAATCGCTGAGATAACGAATTGTTCGATCAACAATTTTAGAAATCGAATCAATACGGAGCGGTTAACACTTGTCTACGCCCCCAGTTTTGACTTCGCTACGATTTTAGTAAATGTATGTATAGATACAGAAAATAGCTACAAAATACATATTGACGAATATTTATATCTTTCTATAAATATAATGTTACGTTAGATATCCGTAGCACGCGTGAAATTATGAATAACATAATAATCTAGATTTAAACTTGTTTAAATTAATATGCACATATTTCGAGCGACCGTATTTGTTGTGTATTTTCGGTTTTACAAACAAAATTTATGATACCTAAAGATTTTATTTTTATTATCATGAATGAATACGATAGTATAAGTTTGTTAGATTTGTTTATTTGGCACAGAATAAATAACAGGTACTGAGTAATACAGAACATAGGTATGTAAACCACGGACATTTGTGGTTGACTACTTTTCGCTCTTTAGAGGCTCTTATATCCTTAGTTATAAGTTTGAATATTGTTCGTTACCTTAAAGATGCTGGTATAGCTTAAATGAAGGAAAAATCTACATAATATATAATATCACGCGTGTATTGAAGGTTTGGGGAGAGCTATAATAGTACATCCACATTTAGCCAGTTATGTTGAAGTCCCATGTAATTTATTTATTTATTTAATAAACATGGAAGACTTACAGCTAATGTAAACAGAATAAAAACAATATGTGAGACTGACAGCCAATTAAAAGTTTTCACTTCTAAAAAACAGTTTGAAAAAGTGAGTGTGAACAACACAATACAATACAGCTACCAAGAAGAAACAGGATAATAATCAGGATAGTAATAGAGCCTATTGCCATCAACAGGGCACAAATCCCGACTCGGGCTGCTACTGTGAAATTCCAGACGGACGGATTTTAACCCAGTAATCGATCCCATGGCCTCACGTTCAGCAGTGGAGCTGACGACCACTAGACCAACGACTCAGACGATCTAAATCGCATCTAAATGTATGCCGAAAAAAAATGTAGCACCAAGGAGCTAAAGGCACTTTTTTGATAGTTCTGTAACTAATCAACTGATGTACATAATAAAACAAACCAAGAATGTATAAAATGTTACCGTAGTAGGTCGTGGTAGGACACGGGAACTTTTTTTTTAAATTCGTTTCTCATGTAAAATATCGTTGACAAAGAAGGTCAACTATGCAAAGCTTTTAACTTTTTATTGCTGATCGCTAATTTTTATATCTCACGGCTCTGATTACATTTTAATAGTCAGTGAAACTATGAATCATAGTTTTTATATGATGTTCTTGGTATCACTTAGAGGCACGCAGGCTTTCTCGAGCAGTTTTTGTTTTCCTTGACATAATGGCTGAGTTTTAATTAGAGGATAGATTGTTAATTAAAATAAAACTCATTAACTTATGTGCGTGTAACTAGGTACGACGTATAATAAAGATAAAATATTTATTAATGATTTAAGCAAAAATTAGGCATACGAAGGTAGTGACAAAAATACAGGGCGATTTTTTCGCACAAGTGTGTGGGTGGCGGACCGTCTTTCGGGAGAGTCGGACCATAGGGATGCCACCAACGGAAAACCATCTATAATTTTATGTTATTAATTTCGTAATGTAATTTTATAGTAAAGTTTTTTCTTCTCAAGCTCAGTCTGCGTCTGAACGCACGGTGTAAGACTGGCGAAATGTAGGTTGACTTCGCCTACCATTTTACCCCAATATAAAAATAAATACTAACTAAATACGTGCGAATAAGTAACAAAACAACCCGCGGCACACGACGCAAACGGTTATTAGAAAACCATCTGACATACAAAGTCTTTAGCAGTAAACTGTAAAATATGTGTTAATTACGAAGCGATGACGCCAATGAGCAGCCGGTAAAATATATTCATAATAATAGTGACACATATAATAATATATGTGTCACTATTATTATGAAAGTGGGGAGAATAAATAAATGTGAAGAGTTTGTTTATGGATAATCGCAGGTTTCTCTAGTGTTTATGACTTGACGATAATACTATGCCTTTGTTGTAAGAAATAAACAGAAATTCTATTTTACAAACATGTCGCACTTGAGATACTTAGGTATGCTTGACATGGAGAGACATCTTTAATAGGAGGTACAGATTGTTCGCTATGCGCAGGAGTCGAACAGCGCGTCTCTCGAGCCCATCTCCTGTCCGATGCAGATACCGCTCTGTTCGACGCTAAGCTTGACTGGGTGTGCACACGGATGAATGGAACAGGATCTTGGGATTGTCCGAAAGGGTTACCGCTACCCCGGAACACAAAGGGCTACGGAAGGAACATGGATGGGTTTTAGTCAGTAAGAGTCTGACACTTCCTTCCGCTCCACCCAGAGCGGGAGAAGTCATTGGATGATATCCCACCCTCAAAAAAACAGGAATGTTGAGTAGTTGTTTAGTTTGTTGTTGTACATTATTACGTAATAGGTCTTAGGCGTTTTAATGTCAAAATAAAATCAATGGTTTTCTCACTTCTCTACGCTGTTCTGTTAGATTAACAATATTAATATACATTTGATTTCGTTGCGATTTCCAAGACAATTTGATTATTTGTCAGGGACTCGCTGAGCTTCATTACCTTAGCTAATGTGTAGGTTGGTGTTTGATTCCCCCGCAACGTCTCAGAGTGGCGCGCGTGGCCACCTCTCGTCCTGATGTATGGGGACCCATTTATCGGCCTGGAAGAGGGTGTTGTCTGCCCTTCACCAACGCCTGGTGCACCTGCTGCTGCTGGTGGTGGTGGATGTGATCTCCTTCTCCCTTTCCGCGGCCTCCTTCTGCGAGATGACTGTACCGACAGAAAGACACCACCGCCACCCGAGAAGAATCTTAAGGGCCCCCGAGACGGTCAAACGGTTTGATTCAAACACGTAAATTTTGGTTTGACTCAAACCATTTTGATCGTTTACATATCTAGTTTGAACGGTTTGTCAAACATACGGGTTTGAAGCTTGTTTGATGAAAATTCATATTTTTGTTGTGTTTGACGCGCCGTTTGATCGTGTTCCGACGCGTTTGAACAAACTCGGCTTAGTTTAGTGCTAGATTTCTAGCATTTTCTGTAGATGTTCGTGGGTAAAACGATATTTTAGTTTGTACCATTCTTTGGACCAAAGTCTTTTTCTTTTTTTTTCTCTTCTGACGCAGGACATTAACGTTATAAAGCATCTTGTCTGCATCACACACAAGTCTAATTATGGCGGCGTACCGAACCAAACTGCGCAATGCCGTTTGACAACCGTTCAAACCGACATCAAACGGTTTCATCAAACACGTAAGGTTTGAATCAAACAGTTTGACCGTCGCGGGGCCCCTTTACTCGCGTCAAACAATGGCGGCCTATCATAACTATTTTATCCTTTAAATTCCAGGAACATTATACCTAGTTTAGGAGTCGCGCGGTATTCACATATGACTGTATGTTATAAAGACTTACATTAGGTATTGATGAAATAAAGAAGTATTTATTAAAAGAATTCTAGAAAGCTAATTTGAAGTTTGAACAAAGCACATGTGAAAAACACAGAATGATTATGGTATGTGATCTATGGTCTACAGTATTCATACGATGTTACAAGTAATATTTCTATTGTTAATTACAGTGTTGCCAGAGCTTTCTCTCATAACCTATGACTATGCTTGATTTATCACAATACGTGTGGAATATATCACGTCGGAATAAATAATGGTAGTATCAGTTGAGTGGAGATCAGAATCTATGCCGGACATTTGTGTCTTAGTGTTATAATAATAATAATAATAATAATAAACTTTATTTCAGACTAGGTCCATAAATATGTTAGTATTTTGGTGTTAGTAACAATGGTGCTTAAATAAGTAGTTAGGTTAGTATTGTTAGTTTTGACAAAAATATTTATTTACTCAGACCAATGACTGTCCCCACCCAGTGTCCTTGAAAGGGACAGTCCGGTCTGGCAGCTATCATTTTCAGGATGCTGTTGTTACTACCATGCAAGCGCTGCAGTAAGGAGGCCGCTTTCTTTCGCATGATGGCATGGAAGCCATCTGTGCGAGCCTCCGCAAACATTCCTGAAGCACTGCAACGCCATGGCAGTCCCAACAGCATCCTAAAAGCATTATTAAATTGAACACGCAGGACGTTGTAGGCTCGGCGCGTGTATGATACCCACAGGCCACTCGTGTAAAAAGATTGACAGAACGCCTTAAAAAGAGTTATTTTGACGTCTGTAGTACAACGAGCGAACCTGCGGGCAATCATATTGCTCCTCACAGACAACGCCCTGCGCTCCCTCTCTATATCTAAGTCATCCCTCAGGTCGCTCGTGACAACGTGGCCAAGGTACCTAAAACTATCCACAATTCTAAGTGCGACACCGTTGAGACTTATGGGAGGAACACTGCGCGGCTGCTGCTTAGATGTTTTGAATACAAGAATCTCACTCTTCTTCGAGTTGTATATTAAGCCATGCTCCTCCGCATAAGCCTCGCAGGTCGACAACAACTTCTTCAACCCACCCATCGAGGGACTGAGAAGCACCATGTCGTCTGCATAGCTTATATTGTTGACACTCGTTCCGTCAATGTGGCAGCCGACATGTGTGCAGCTCAGTCGCTCGATGAGCCGGTTGATATAGAGGTTAAAAAGAAGAGGCGAGCTTAACCCCCCCTGCCTGACTCCGCATTCCAGCCTGTACTCGTCCGACAGAGTGCCCGCCCACCTCACCCGGTTCTTTTGGTTAGAGTACCAATAGCAGCAATATAAATGCCATTATATTGTAAATGACGATGTTTAAATTCAATATGATTTATGCAAGCTATATATTATGATAAATGATTTTATTTTTGTAAATAGGTTTTCACAAACACTTACCTTATCACTTTTACACGTCATAATATGACTTAAAAATTTCGCGGGAGCATTGCACTCATCGTTACAAACAACTTTTACTATAGGATGAACCCTGAAATCGCGAAAAAAATATGAGCTGTTCCAAACATTTATGCATACGTAACTCAATAAAATGTATGGAATTGTGTGAATGTTAATTTTTGAACACCTTATATAGTAGATTCCATGTCGATCGACAGTGAACACTTACAACAGAATGGACAAAATTTTAAAGAGTGAAAATTACAGTCGCTGTCTTATGTCTACATGAAATAAACATTATCTTTTGTGAAATTCTAATTACAAGTCTAGGTAATTAATAGATTTGAAATCGTTATTTTAATCACACACTATAATAAAGATTGAATCTAATTTTCCTCGCGCACTAAATTATATTTATATCATACATATTAACCGCAGCTATCTATCAAGTCGGAAAGAAATGCCTCCGAAAACAGAATTATTTGCATGCGCTGCCTAAACAGTTCCAGTATATCGCAGTTTTCCGCGGACGAAGTCGTGGGCAGAAGCTAGTATTTTTATAAAAAGCTAAAGCTACCGAATGAAGTTCCCCAAAAACTCACGTAAGTCGAGATAACCGAATGGTATAAATTCGGCGCTGGCTACTGGGTCGACGTCCAGAGGCGTCACGGTTCACGCTCCGTGGCTCCGACTCCTTAACTAACTATATCATATTCGTTACCTATGTTTATAAAGTACTGTTACTCGAATCCGAGAGAATTAAGGATTTTTTGTACCGAATTCAATGTGTAGAACAAAAGACATCAACGCGCTACACTGCGTCGAAGTTTTAATTAAAATTTTGTTACCATTTTTTCACATAAATGAATATAATATGAACAATAATACTTGGTAGACATATAAAAAAAACATAATATTAGCTCTAATTTCGTCGGCTCATAAACATTTGAGACGACATTTTGCATAATTACATGACAACGTTGCCGGCAACTTTATGATGAACGCGAGGTCCAAGTTTTATCTCCTGCCATGACATAAACAAGACAAATGACAAGCAACACGTAATCTAGCAACATGTTCACATGCCATTTACTTCATCATTAACCACGTAAAGTTAATGTGACATTTCGTTACATAAAGCGTGCCTATTCATTAAAACCATTACATCATTTTACAATGGGTACACTCTATTACATCTTGGCTGTCAAAAATTATAAACATGATGTAATATTATGTAAAATACGGAAACGGAGCACGGAAGCTTCCATAGACATCAATTTACTTATTTATGGTACCTTGTTGTTAATGGACGAGTTAAAGTAAAAGTAGGTTGCGATAATTAAGTTTTTTAAGTTATAGTAAGGGCCGTTCGCTAGTTATTATAATGAGAGTAAACTTTCGATTCGCTTTGGAATGTAGTTGTTTTGATCAGGGGGACAACCACCACCACTTATAGCAGTGTGAGAAAGAGATGCACCTATACAGATGATATAGCTCCATCTCTTTCGCTCTAGAAGCAATATTAAAATAATTCTGCTTTAAGATGTGGTCGGCCGCCAGGGCGTTTTGATTGATTAGATTCGATTAAGATTGTTCTAATTGATAGTTTAATGTAAGCGTCTCATGTTAGTTAATGAACTGCTCTCATCATCACACTTGGTTGTAGAATTTCAAGTGTTGCTGTCGAAATATTAACGTTATAACTGCATACTTATTATAGTAACCTACTACGTTTACCGATGATGTTTTAAATTAATTAGGCCGCATCTTAAGAGTTATCGATTACAATAATACAACTACAGTTTGGGTTCCATAATCAGCCTATATTCCCACTGCTGGGGCTCAGGTTTCCTTTCGGTGAGCGGAGTGGGGCGTAGTCTAACACACGGGCCCAGTGCGCGCTGAAAGATGTCGCGTGTCTTCGATTTTTTGGATCTAGGACACGCCGATTTCCTTACGATGTCTTCGTCCGTCTTTAAGAGTGATGAATTGTTTTACACAAAGTTAAGCGTCTGTCTAGGTTCGAACCTACGACTCACAATTTAGAAATCGCTGCCGTTACCACTGCACCACCACTGCCATTTGGGTTTAGGTCTACAATAAAATGATTATTGCACTCATAGGAAATTTAGTCAATAGCCGTCAGTACATTTGTTTGGCTTCTTATCCTTTATTAAATTCACTTGAAAGTTTGTATAAAATGTTGGCAAATCGATCGTTACAAGACATAAATGTTCTTAGGATATTCAGACCACCCTGTAGTTTCCGTTGGAACTCGTTTAAGAACTGGATTAGGATATTTTATTGAGACTGCATCCGTTTACGGATCCTATCAGAGATATGAGAAAACTGGCTTAACAATAAACTATGAAATTGTAAGCAATTACCAATGATTTAAAGGCCGTAATACACATGTCGTAATTCTTCTTTATTTTTGTGTGGTTTAGTGACTAACCTGGTGTCAGAGTTTTTGTGCTGCCTATGGGCCTCTGACTTAGCTCATGTGGAGCTAAGTCAGAGGCCCATAGGCAGCTGTTGAGAAATATCTCTCAGACATGTCGTAATGCCATGCATATATAACAACTTCTGATTGGTGAAAGTTAGGATGGCATGCATGAAACTTGCAACCGCATGAACACCCTGAAAGCATTCTTGTGCTATACGCGCGGCATATAATAAACATATGCGTAAGTACAGAGGCCAGCACATCAAGTTATGTGTCAAATTTCTGTTTGTCACAATCTGTCAAATTTCTTTGATAGTATTTCAACTTTATTGCAAAGACATAGGTTCATTTTTAATTGAGAAAATTTGACAGTTAGGGATAGCTTGATGTGCTGTCGTCTGTACTTAATTAGTTTAACTACAAATAGTTGTAGAAAGTAAACATCGTGTAATTGCCTTGTCTGTGGTATGTATTATTGTCAGGTAGCAGTCACCGACGTCAGTCAGTCACGCTTTGTGTTCTCGATGTGACAAGAACATCATCTTGTTTTTTTCTCGTGACACTGTTCTCGTTTTAGAGTTATTAAAGAACCAGCTTTTGCCCACGAGTTCGTCAGCGTGGAGTTTGGTTATACCGCAATATCGGGAGATATTTTTGAGACACTAAATAGCCTATTTCCTTCCCCGGGATGCAATCTATCTCTCTGCCAAATTTTATCGAAATCCGTTCAGTGGTTTCGGCATGAAAAGGTGACAGACAGAGTTACTTTCGAATTTATAGCATTAGTAAGGATTGACATCTGAATTTAATACATTGTAAAAGTATATCGACTTAAGTAAATAAGATCATTCGAGAGGAACTCTTCGAATACCGACTCATTATAATAAAAGCCTCATGCGTTTATATGCTGACACCTACGTGTGTCGTCTCATTTCCTACAAAGTATGTAGTTGTGACGTTTTTTACGATTTAGATGACTTTTCAAGTAGAATTAACCTCATTTGGTCCAATAGAGTTCTTTGTTCTTTAAATACGAAATAGATCGATTAAGCTATTGGCATTAAAAAACTTTTTGGGAAAACTGTCCATTTTTATTTTGACAGGACTTTTTTTTAATCAAAATCTGTGAATGCAGATCAAAATTTGACAAAAAGTTGAAGACAGTCTCCTAAGAAGGTTTTCTTGTAGCGAGAACAGTTACGGTACTCTGTATTTACGCCCCATCTCAAAAATTCACCCAGTATATTGTGTTTAAATCCTTGAATCGTAATCAGATTTCGTTAGCATAACATCGAATCTAACGGTTAAATCTTAGACATAATAGAGAAAGAAATACTTCATTAACCTAATCATCACGGGCAGATGATCTTTAATGAGCACGGGATAGCTCTAGGAATACCAATCCTCGAACAAAGGCCACCAATCCCGACAGCACGCTGTGGTTGTATTAAACGTGTTCGATATAAAAACTTGTGCGGAAAAGCAGATGCGCTCGCGCACCTGTCGCACGCGGCGCGTCCAGGGAAGTTTGATTCCTGTTTAGAAACTAGGTGGGTTTTAACACTTTTATATATTTGCCACGTATGTATGTATGTATGTTCAGAGGCCAGCACATCAAGTTACCCCAATCTCTCAAACTTCTTTGATAGATTGTCAACTAGGTTGCAAACCGTTATGGTTCATTTTCAATTGGGAATATTTGACAGTTTGGGATAGCTTGATATGCTGGCGTCTGTACGTTTTTAAGGGTCAAATATTGCAATTGAATTTTAAATCGGTTATCCTCAACCGATTGAGCTAAAATTGTGCATACACGTTTATTTTCGATGACTATGAATAGTTAGGTACGTGACGTCATTCTAAATCCAATATGGCGAAGCTCCCAAAGTGGCGGACTAGTTATTTTTTATGCACAATTTTTAATATGGGTATGGAATACGACAAAAAACAACATTTAAAAAAGTTTCAATAAAACTTTTATTTTTTCTTAAAATCTTGAGGCGTAGGTAATTGTTCTTCTTACACCCAAAGACTTATTATTAACGTTCTATGTTTAAAGTTTTATTTTGTACTTTTTCTACTATTAATTTTATTTGGGACACGCTTATTTATGCAGTCTAACGAGATATAAGTAGGTTGTATGTCGCTAAATATGGAACGCCGATACCAACTAGTTAATTGATACCGTAATACCTACTGGGTGAATAGTAAAAGCGATTGAACCAACGTAAGTCACGAAATGCCTTTAATTAAATGGTGTTCATGGACTAAACGCACCGTGAGCAAAAACTATGTCAAAAATAAAAAATCTAAGTTTATCCCCTATCAAGACGTATGTAGGTAGGTACTAATGATCCGAAATCCTTACTTCCGCAAATAACATTGTCATGATAGCTGTGTCGAATGTGGGAAGTGGAGAACAAAATGAAATTGTTAATAGATTTTGTTAGTAGCTTATCTGCAGCGCAGCACTAGATTGACTCAGTAGACGATTGAAGAACAGGACTCGACCCGCCACCTCTTAAAACAGTATTATTTATCACATTGAGAAAGAGATGGAGCTACCCGTCCTGTATAGCTCAGTCTTATTCTCACACTAAAGAAAATCACCTGAAGTTTGGCGCGTTTTTTGAAGTTTATCGCGTGGAAGTCATGATTCCTTCATACAATTTTTGAACATCCCTCAATGAGTTTTATCTTCAGAAACCTTAGCGGATGCCTACGTCGTAATAACTAAAAAATGCCAAATTAAGTACTAACAGCTGCACAGGTCGATCCATCAGGTTAAGCAACGCTTGCCGGGGTTGGCCGTGGATGGGTGACCATCTTTACACACCGAGACTCCTCCGTGCCTCGGAAAGCACGTTAAGCCGTTGGTCCCGGCTGTCATTTGTGCATCTTTGACAGTCGTTACGGGTCGTCAGAAGCCCGAAAATCTGACAGCAAGTCTTACCAAGGGGTATCGTATTGCCCCGTTACTGGGTTGTGGAGGTCAGATAGGCATTAGCTCCATGTAAAATACTGGTATTGAGCTACATCCGGTTAGACTGGAAGCCGACCCCAACATAGTTGAGAAAAAGCTAGGCAGATGATGATGCCAAATTCCAGCCCAATCAGGTTTGAGCTATTGATCAGTGTTATTGATCAGTCATGGTTTTCTTTTATGTAATATACAGAAGAAGAATATGCATTATAGATCTTTTCGTTTCGAAGAACCATTAGTGCAAAGACGCTACTTATAATACCTATGCTAGTTCAGCGGCCGTTGTATCAACTTGCTACCGATATTTAATTATAAACAAAGGGAGGGCCTTTTGTTCGCAAGTAATTCCTTTGTCACGCATTGCAGTCACCATGGGAAGTGATCACATGATCTATGTTTACTTGCTCAGTCCGTTATGATATTATGATTATGCTTATCACCTTTGCGATGTGGACACAAAGGAAAAATATATAAAAATAATGTTTTTGCTGTAATGTATTTATGAATCGAAAATGTTACAGTTCTTGGTACCTATAATATGATATAATATAATATAATAATATAATATCCTTGGGCATTTCACACAACGCCAGATAGTCCCAAGCTAAGCAACCTAATGCTTGTGTTATGGTAACGAGATGGCTGATAAACTACTTATATACATTTTTTTTTTGTAAATACATACATATTATACATAGAAAAACACCCAGACCCGGAACAAATACTTGCAGGTCGTACAAATATTTGTTCCGTGCGGGAATCGAACCCGCGACATGCTGCGCAGCAGTCAATCACTCAACCACTGCGCCAAACGTGTCGTCGTGTCGTATGTTAGCTTTCAGAAGGTTGAGTGTGGCATTCATAAATAAACTGCTTTGGAAAGTAGCCCTTAGGTTTCACCCGCTGCTCGGCTCCTATTGGTCGTAGCGTGATGTTACATAGCATTATAGCCTTCCTCGATAAATGGACTATCCAACACAAAAATTCGGACCATTATTTATTTATTTATTTGTAACAATCTTACCTACACTATCATTACAGATCTATGACCCTATGCGACAGAGTGGCCTTACTTAATCTACTACTTCCTCTTAATCCTAAATCTACACCTTATACCTAGTTAAAATATATCTTAATCTAAATAACTTAATACATATAGTGTAACTTTTGCGAATTCACTCAAGTTGCACCACAATACATCAACCCTCCCGTGAATCTCATTCACCACGCGTATGGCTCTAGTGAGAGTAGTCCTCGCCAGTAGGTTGGTCCTGGCTGCAGGCACAGCGAGCACGGGCGGGCGGTGCCGCCTCCACACGTACCGGTCGGGCACGCACAACTGTAGGTGTCGCAGCACTCCCGGGTTATGCGCCACGCCACGTAGTAGTTTCACTACATACGCCACGAGCGAAAACTCCCGTCGTACTCTTAGAGTGTTATACCCTACCATACCTAGAACAAATAGTGTAGGGTACATCAATGGGTATAATGGATATACCCCATACAGCTTGAAATACAAGTGTCTCGTGAACTTATTTTGAATACGTTCCAACATAACACTATATTTCGCCTCATGAGGAGCCCAAATAAATGCGCTATGTTCGAGGTGACTTCTGACTAATGCGTCATATAGTACCCTTAGTGTCGTGATGTTGGTGAATCCTTGGGACTGCCTGAGTACGAAACCTAGGTTTCTGTATGCCTTCTTACATATCTTATTGATATGCTCACGGAAGGTTAGTTCCTGAGAGAAGACTACCCCTAAGTCTCGTACCTGAGACACTCGTTGCAACGCAATTATTTTTCAATTTGGATCAGTAGTTCCAGAGATTAGCGCGTTCAAACAAACTCTTCAGCTTTATAATATTAGTATACATTTCGGCCTTGATATTTGTGGACTCTACCAAAAGATTGGTGGTAGTCTTTGAAGGATAGAATTAAAAAAGGTGATTGAAACGATTTGAGATGCTGACATAAAATAAGCATTTTTTTTTTAGGGTGCGGCGCGGAATGGATTATCAGACCCTTACGGACTAAAACCCATTCATGTTTTCTCCTTAGCCCTTTAAGTTCGTGGGCAGCGGTAAGCGGTTAAATAGGCAAATCGTTCACTTGGAAACAGATTCATCAATGATTTTACAGAAGCAACCGTGATCTACTATCTTTGATTTCCGGATCTTATGAAACACAGTAAAGTAGTGCCATTGTTCAAATCCGGTGATAGTAAAGAACCCAACAATTATAGGCCCGTTTCAATTCTGCCAGTTCTCAGTAAAGTGTTTGAAAAGTTGATGCTCAATCAAATGTTACGTCACTTTAATAAAAATTCCATCTTGCATGACCAACAGTTCGGTTTCACCAAAGGGCGTTGTACTACTGACGCTGGTGTCACCCTAATAAAGAACATTTTTAGCGCCTGGGAAGAAGCACAAGATGCCATTGGAATCTTTTGCGATCTCTCTAAGGCGTTCGATTGCGTAGAACATGAGACGCTTCTGCTGAAACTAGAGCACTATGGGATTAGAAATACAGCCCTTGATTTACTTAGATCATACCTGAAAGATAGAAAGGTTAAAGTTCAAGTAAATGGTGTGAACTCGCTGGGGTCGGAAATGACAATGGGCGTTCCTCAAGGTTCGATATTGGGTCCATTCCTCTTTTTAGTTTACATTAACGATTTACCCCAATTACTTCAAAATCAACCGAAGATGGTGTTATTTGCAGATGACACATCATTAATCTTTAAAATTGATAGACGCTCTCAAAATCTTGACGACGTGAATAACTCTATTCTTCAGGTCCAAGATTGGTTTACGGTAAATAATTTGGTACTAAATGAAAAAAAAACCAAATGCATTAGATTTACATTACCTAATGTGAAAAGTAGCGATTGTGACATCATATTGAACGGAGAGAAGCTGGAATTTATTAAGCAGACGGTTTTCCTGGGAATCACGCTAGACGACAAGTTGCAATGGGGTCCCCACATAACAACTCTTGCGGGACGGCTTAGTTCGGCCGCTTATGCTGTTAGAAAGATAAGGCAGATGACAGACGTAGAAACCGCGCGTTTGGTCTATTTTAGTTACTTCCACAGCATAATGTCGTATGGCATTTTACTGTGGGGTCGGGCTGCTGACATTGAATCCATTTTTATTTTGCAAAAGCGAGCGATCAGAGCCATTTACAATCTTCGTCGTCGCGAATCGCTTAGGGAACTATTTAAAAGGATTAATATTATGACGGTTCCTTGCCAATTCATTTATGAAAATATTATGTATGTAAGAAAAAATAGACATCTTTTTAACAAAATAAGTGATAGGCATAACTTTAATACTAGAAATAAAGACAAAATAGTTCAACCATTTTTCAGATTGTCCAAAGTACATACATCTTTTATGGGGTTCTGTGTTAAATGTTACAACAAAATACCTTGTGACATACTGAAATTAAATGAAAGAAAATTTAAAACTCATATTAAAAGTACACTTTGTAAACAAGCTTATTACAAATTAGAGGATTATATCAAGGATAAGGATGCTTGGAAACATGCTGGTCCTGCTCCACAGGACAATCTAGTGTCTAGACAAAATCAAACTGGTTGCTAAGTAAATTAGGTAATAATTTATAATTTGTACCATATTATTTTATTATATTGGAATAACATCTCACACATTGATTAATTTATTATTGTTAACTTTTAGAATGTTTGTAAATATGTGAGCACCATGTACTTATGACATACCTAATTAAGTTTATTTTTCACTGCTACATGCGTTCTTCTTTTCACCATTTTGGTGTATTGTTTTTATTCTGGGTGCATCGTCTTCACATATTATAATATTATAATACATGTATACAAAACATTGTGAAACATTTTAAAAGAGTAACGGTGGAGTTTCTTGCCCATTCTTCTCCACACGAAACTACCTTTTGGAAGGGGCGACTAGAATCAATTCTATTTCTTGTTAATTTTTGACGTTCAAAAGTGCCTTTCTTGGGCCTATTTGAAATAAATGTTTTGACTTTTGACTTTGACTTTGACTTTGCATCCAGTTAAAACAACAAACTGACCGGTACGAATGTTCAAAGTATTCTGATCAATTTACCGCCTTTTTGCTGCTACTCCTCTGACTGAATGAATCCTTGTAATTTAAAATTACAGCAGCTCCAATAGTCAAAGATCAAGCAGCTGCAAACCGCTATTAAAACAAAAGCAAGAGAGCGCATGACAGATGGACATGTTATTGGGTCTGTAGTCGCATGTTTACCGCAAGGGCAGTCACCTGCGGGCGCGCAAGGACGCGCGCCATTCATAAACGAGTTGGTTTCGACACCAAGAGCGTAGGATGTATTGAAACGCTAGTGATCTGGGGTTGCTTATTAATATATTTTGCAGTAAAATATAACCGTTATTGGTAGCTTATTGAGCCAGAATACTAGAAGCTGAACAAAACAAAAATAAATAATATTTTGTAATTGATAAGATGTTTTTTTTTGCACATCAAGTTACCCTAATCTGCCAAATTTCTTTTATAGTTGTTCAACTTTATTACAAAAGTATAAGGTTCATTTTCAAATGGGATTTGACGGTTAGGTTGTAGCTTCATGTGCTGGCGTCTGTACATACGCAAAGAGGTTATTTAACTTATTATAACAGCTTAGAGGCTTCCTAATTATTACTGCCAAATACTAAGAATTGCGTTGGCAATCAACAAACTTAAATCATCTAGTAATAAGCCATGGTCCGTCACCAATGAATGACATCGTTTTATAAATTCCGTTTTTATATTAATAGGTACTGCGACACTACGCATCGAAGGGGGGATTTATATTAAATAGCAATAAAGCCTGTCTATCCTATTTTCAAACATCGTGAGGAAACTACCATGTCTTTTTTTTTTTTTTTTTTTAAGGCTGGGAAATCATCCAATGACTGCTCCCGCTCTGGGTGGAGCGGAAGGGAGTGTCAGACTCTTACTGACTAAAACCCATCCATGTTCCTTCCGTAGCCCTTTATGTTCCGGGGTAGCGGTAACCCTTTCGGACAATCCCGCTTACCCGGCAGGCTTGGCCCTGAGGGGCCCCTTCATATGCTGACATCTCTTTGAGGCGCGCGTGGAACATATACGCGCCGTACGGCACGGGTCTGGTGCTAAACTACCATGTCTAAGAGATATTTCTCTACAGTATGTGAAGCTAAGTCAGAGGCAGCATAAAAACCACACGAAAAGAAAAAGATCCTACTTCCTATAAATTATATTTTTATACATATGTACCGTAAACTGAGGTTACTTTGATCAATTTTATCGACTGTAATTTTTGAATGCGTGGTTCTAATTTTTTTTTAAAAAAAGCTGTTATAATCAGTTTTTAATGTTCTATCTGTAAAAGTAAAAAAAAAAAAAATTGTTTATACATTTTTAATGTGAAGGTAAAAAAAATGTTTGGATATTTTTTTACTTATTAACGAAGAAACGACTAAAAGGATTTGGATGAAAATTGGCAATCAGATAGTTTATAACCACATGGGACTTTTTATCCAGGTAGTCCATTTCCGTGGAATCATTTCCGATATCCGCGATGGCGAAGTCGCTGAGAAAAGCTAGATAAATAATTGTTTCTTTACTCCATAATGAAGAGCATTTAACCAGTGAATGGAGAGTCTTAGTTTATGCGTTGCCAGTCTCCGTAATTCTATTAGACTGGCGACACCGTTACCGCTTTCAGTGCGCGTTCTAAAACATTAATCACATAAAGTTATTGGTCATTTTATTAACAGTTTGCATTCCACGTCTTTTGTCTCTGGTTGTCTGCGATGAAAACGTTCACTTTATGCTGCTTCCCGTTTGCGTTTTCTTTTTAGGTTAGGTCGTTTTCTGTCAGATTTTCGATTCATTTACAATGTTATCGTGTGGTTAATGGAAATGTTGAATGAAGCTTTCATTCACCTAGCTGTTTCTATCTTTCTTAACTACATACATACAACAAATAAAAGTCCAGGAAACTCTTAGAGTAATAATATATTAGGGTTTATAATGATAGGCTGTAGGTTATGGGGGGCTTGTGGCTAAATATTAAAAGCCGCACGCCGCGGATGGATGATCTTTACATACCAAGACGTCTCTCCATGTCTCGGAAAGCACGTTAATCCTCTGGTCCCGGCTCTCATTTGTAGATTTTTGACAGTACTTACGGTCGCCAGAAGCCATGACCGTTTCCTTTACCGTTTTGAAAGCAGTATGAAACAATATCAAAGTAAGGTGCTTGTCTGGGTTCAAATCTACGACCTGTTAACTTGTAAGTCGCGGCTATACCACAGGGCCACATTCGCATATTTATTCGCGTGCCAAGCAAACTTCAGGTTGTTTTCACCATCGATGTGTGAATCCAGCGCATGCAGTAACGACTAACGACACACCGGGGATTGAAATAACTGTGCTTTTACTGGGTCAGGATTCTTGCAAACAAGTTTACTTATATATACTCGTCTTTTAAACCCCACGCATTGTGTTTTTTTTTTTTGATAATAGCATCTCGCAGTTCAACCATAGGGTTGTCTACTGCTTAACCGGATTTGCCTGTGGATGCCACAAAAGAATTGTAGCCTCCAGCCAGGGCTACGAATTATGTGTAATGTCAATGAAACTTTTGTACGGATGGTTCGAATGGTTCCCGTTTTGAGTAAAGGCTTGCCCTCACTGGGGACACAGCACGGCAAGGGAATATAATTTAATAGCTTAATATGGCAATAAAATTGTAATTTCAATGATAAAATTGCAAACATGGTATGCCTTATGAATACAAAAGCAGTACCTACGATGTTTATCAGTGAAATTTCATTTTTATTGTCATACTATTAAACAACATTCGTCGGAAAAAGCAAACCATTTAAATTTAAATTTTATGGTCATTTTATTAAATTACATTTTTGTTCGTCGCTTAAAATTCCCTTGCCTTGCCGTGTTGCCAGTGGACGCAGGCCCTAAGTATTTGCTTTTCATTCGAAATGCGTGGCTACACGGACTTATTCGAAGTGTTGATCCTTGAGACGGCCTTTACCGTTATATTTGCTCTTCGATGTCAAGGAGTGCCACAGACTTTTATTATTTTAAGAGCTTGTATGTAAATATTTACAATTATAATAGTATAGAGTTAATTTCTTTGTTCGTTTTTTTTCTTTTACTGACTCTCAGTATCATTTTTATATACCTATTTTTTTCTTTTAAGTAATATATTATAACAGTTATAACAATTGTATCTAAATTGCAAACACGAACAATTTATAGGATGAGATCTTATTTGCACGTACCAAATAATATCATGCATCTTTTAATTAAAACTACAGTTAATTTACGAAGTAATTAAGTTAAGGAAGATTAAGAAGAACTACCAAAAGAAATCATCGTAGCATTTTTCAACATTCGTAGTCGCCTTTCATGCTCTAATCTGAATGTAATGGATGCGCGGGCGCAAGCATTCTAATTATTTGGGCAGTCTGTGCTCTGCAGCTTCACCGTGCTATGTACCGTTCAAATAGTGGTCCAAACCAAATAACCGCTAGCCATTAGAGTCAGACAAAACGCTGCGCCTGCGCCACAGTGTATGTGAATATTCATTAACACATTACACTACAGAAATTTATTTGTAATATGAAATTCTCTTACATTTTTAACCAATACTATAAACCTAAAACATTACTAATAACTATTTACAAGTATATAACAGGAGGGAAACAAAATAAAATAAATCAAAGGGCATCAAAAAATTCGTCCACATCGCTGTCAACAGGAAAAGTTCCCAAAAGGCTGGCAGCATTGCCACGTTGTATGGCAATGCTGATTCTTTGACCGAAAAATAGGCCAGCCCTCTGGTCACGTGAAGAGTCGACCAATCGCTTGGCGATGTCTCGATAAACATAGTGGGTACTCGGACCCCATGGCCCTAGTGTTTCAACCCCAAACGGCTCGAATATATAACTTCCAATAAGGTTGTTATTATACTTGCGCCGTTTGAGGTTTTCTGCACCTGCAGCGGCTGCCCCAGCACAACCCGCCGTGCAAGGAAGATGGGATGGCGCAAGGGTGTCGACACACGTTGCATCCCACACCAAAGGCCTACCTACCTTCCAAGGCATTAGTGTCATTCCATCTGGTCTCTTCCCATCGTCGCGTGCCAAGCCTTTGGGTTCTAAAACAGCTGGCACCCCGGCGGTGACAAGAGCACGACGGATTATGTCATTAATGCTGGCGTGCCGTGCTAACCGGCCTGCGCTTTTACTGCAGGATAGACCATGGTGTCCGAGGCAGTCGACAACTTCACCGCATTGGCAGCGATGCGGAGCCACGCAAGGAGCGCCCAGACGCAAACATGTAGCGAGCCGGAAAGTGGTGTCACCCAGCAGAGTGCCTATGTTGGGTGACGGAAGTGCCTGAAGCCAGAGGCCCGACTCCCACTCACCCACAGCCAGTAGGCGGGCACGCTCAGCAGTGTTGGTGGACGTATTAATAAGATTATACCGTACCAACCTGCAGAGCGGCTCATCCCACTGTCTCTGGGAAGATGGGTTCACGGGCGGATCAATATCTGGGCATGCCACTTTCCAGGCGTTCTCTGCGTCGATCAAGCACGGCACTGCAGAATCAACCACTACAGATGTTGAGAATACTGAATTGTAGTTTACGCTAAAATTATTATTTTTATGGGTAAAACTGGACAAGATATATATTTTTTATTATCACATCATAAACCGAGGTTTTTATAATATGTAGGTACATCATTATTAATGTTTATGTGTACCTGACTTGCACGTGATAAAGCCGAACCAAGGGAAAGGAAAAAGTACCGGAAATTACGTACCAATATAATAGCAAAACGTCAAAAAGAAAAAGTGTAGTTAAACAAGACTGTTGTAAATGATAATTGATATCGATTTTGTTTTAAATTGATAAGCTTGATTAATATTTAATACTTACTCATAATAAATTACGCGTTACGTTTTCTCTTGAGCTTATAAATAAAATTTAAAACACGTTTATTTTACAGTGATTTATCTCTTAATTAGAAAGAAGACTCGCTAACTCGCGATAAAAATAAAGAAAATAGAAAGAAATTAAACAAGCATTTATATATAAAAAAGACATAATAATATGTCTAACATAATCCTATTTGTCATTAAACTATATAACATATTCTGATTGAAAGCGTTGTATCAATTAGTATGTAAATATATTCACTGTATTACCATATTTAAATACTTTCGTTACGACATGATAAGAGACACAAATGCATACGTTTAGCATGGATAAGTGATACTAATTGCTTGATTAAAAACGTTTATTTTTAATAAAGGGTTAATCTGTAACGTTTATCGGATAACATGACAAATTTAATTTTTAAAATAATTGTCTGATTAAAACAGTGACGTTTTAATCAGACAATTATTTTTAAAAATAGCGTGTAATAAAATTATGTAGCTCTACATAATTTTATTACACGCTTTTTTCGTATTATTATCTATATATATATATATTTTATTAGCTTCACCTGTGTGTATGTTCGTAACCGAATTCTTTAGACGCTATTTTGACCTATTTTAAACGGCCAGACTTCGTTCAAACTTTGTGGATTTATCGAGGACCGATGGCGATACACTAATTTGTTAAAATAATTCTATTTTTCAATTTGCAAAAAAAGATTTTTTTTTAAATTTATATAATTTTTTAACTCTCAATTTCGACTTATCAAGCTTCAACTTTGTCAAGCTCTCGTATGTAACATACCAGAGCTTCAAAAAGTTCAATGTATGATTTGGAGTAAGCAATGATGCAAAGGTTTGCATCCATGATTGTTAATAAATAAAAACAAAGCAAGATATAAATTAAATGTGCCGCGCTATAGAAATCGTGATTAACGTCCTCAACCTTCCCATCTAATTATTTTCACTATACAGTGCCGTGGTGTACGCCGAGCCACTAGGTATAAAAGGAAATGTCCATATTAGTAGCTGTCTATGGACGCTACCGCCACATGTCATCACGCACTTTCCCTTTGGAAACGAGGAGCATTCCAATCACTTGGAAATTGCAGGATATGTCGATTGACATCTATTTCTACCTTTATATAATGCTGCCTGTTCTCTGGGCACGTTTCCAAAGGATGACAGCGATGTGGACGAATACTATTTTATTTATGTATTTAGTAATTGTATAGTTAGTTAAGCGTGTTTTATGTACTGTTCTGTGTGTGTTAGTTAGTTACATAAGTTAAGAATTGTAAAATAAATTGGTCAGCCGGTCGTCTTAGGGGCGGTGTTTTAGTAGCATTTAGGTAGTCTATATTCAATTCTAAAATATTTATGTATCCATTTTTCTCTAAAGGAATATGTCAAATGATTCCCATTTTACGATCAACTGACGATAGGTAAAACTAACAGAGGAGGCCAATGTTCAGCGTCTTTTGGTTCAAAGTCAAAGTCAAAGACAAGGTCAAAAATTATTTTTAAATAGGCACATTAAAGGCACTTTTGAACGTCAAACTTTACAAAAAAAAACTTAAACATTGAATAGATTCTCGTTACCGCTTCCAAAATATAGTTTCGTTGAATGATGTATGAAGTATGGGCTATGATACGACCACCAATGTAAAGAAAGCTCAAAGCATTCTCTCAAAGCACAACACTCTACTTACTCAAAATAAACGTAAATAATAACCACAAAGTCACTATTCATAATTTGCCAGCCAACAATAGTGAACTGATAATGAAATTACGACTATGTACGATCTGGGACCAGGTGTTGGGAACAATCGCTGGCATTCCGTTACAGGTTGAATGACCATCCGCGTGCCGACACCTTGCCATCGCCACCGTATCATGTAATCACATCCTTACTTACCAACTAACGATAATAATCGACACTTAAGTGAAAGATTTATGACAACTCGTTCTGATTTTAAGGCAGGATGGCAGTTTTACGTAATCTTTTTTTTTCGAACAAGATTTGAATTCCTCGCGGCTTTTTATTGCCTTGTCTATGGTCTTGTTTACTTTTACTTTTAAATTCATAGAACCTGTTGTGCTAGTGACTGATGTTATAGTTCGACACTAGTAGCACAGAAATACTAAATGATTCCATCATCGGTGTATAAATAGTGCCATGCATAACTTTAGCAGGCTTGTTATTTAAAGTTATATTACGATAATTAAATTTCTTGCTTATAAAATCTTTTTCACGATTATAATACAATTTATGATTAATAACCACGTACATCTGAAATTCCTAAATGTGAAGCCGCGCGTGAGTGTGTGTGTGTGAGACCTCCTGCCTTTAGTGCCATGTTATTCTGGTGACTGGTCTGTACAAGTGTCAACCAGGTCTACCGCGCGATCTTCTTTAAGCTCTATGGGCGTTGGGCTGCCTACGCTCCCTCTACCGTCTCCTCCACACAATTACCTACCGGAAAATGACGCAACAAAACCGTTTTTCATAAATCTCAAATCTCTTCTTACAAAAAATAACAATGCAAGATGTCTCAATCAAATTCAGCTCAAATTGGTTCACAATAAAATAAAACATAAAGCTTTGCGGATGTCGGTTTACGTGTCGAGGTCAAGCCATTGTTCGTGTTATTATTATAGGCATTATGTGATCATGCCTTGGTATCTTCGTTTGTCGAATTTACATTCAATAAGGATCCTTTTTGAATCATTCATGTTGTATGTTTACGATGTGTCTCCTTTACAATACATGGAGGTTTAATGGAATTATAAGGGTAAGGTAATAACACAAACACTGCCACTATTTTGTGGTATCTTAAGCTCAGTGCCTTCAAGACACATAATTATGTGTTCGTGGCATGGGTTAACATAAGCTAGTCTTAATTAATTTAAGTCAGGCTACCTGATCTGATATCAAATGCTTTTTTGTGTAACAATTTAATTATCATACACATGGTTTTCCGTATGGTGGTATCCTAGATTTCACAACTCAAAGAGTTTTTCTGACAACCGTCTGTTGAATGTGTTCACAGAAACTAAGTATAAAAACCGGCCAAGTGCGTGTCGGACCATGGATGAGTTTATCCCCTTCAAAGTCAATTCATTTATTTCAAATAGGCACAAGAAAGGCACTTTTGAATGTCAAAATGAACAAGAAATAGAATTGATTCTAGTCGCCCCTTCCAAAAGATAGTTTCGTAAGGAGAAGAATGGGCAAGAAACTCCACCGCTACTCTACCCTGTAGTCATTACCTACTTTATTGTAATAGGAAAATTACAGAACCCTAAGAACCACGCGATACATTATCAAGTATCGCATCTACATCAGACGCACGCTTTGCAAACCGAGTTATTAGCGCGTAGGCGCGCACTCGCGCAGCTAGACTAGCGCACAGTTAAGATCTGAAGTATTGCGCTCGTTAAACCAAGCACATTATTGTTAGGAGCCACTTACACAATGCCGACAATACTCTTTACTGACTACTGTTCTGATCAGCTCGTATGGCAAAACGTTTTGCGTACGTGTATGAGCAGATTATAACGTTCTAATCCTTCATGAATGAATGAATCCTTCATGGTTCATACAGGATGAAATTGAATTCATGGGCATTATTTTAAGGGGTCCTTAAAACTTAATGTTGTGAACAACTTTCACTATGGGAACAAATCTGAAATCACGAAAAAAAATCAGCTGTTACATACATTATGCTCGCATAACTCGTCAAAATGTAGGGAACAGCTGATTTTTTTTCACCTGCAAGTTGCACAAAAAAATTGAATTTTACAGGTTACCCATTTTTTTGGGGGGGTGGGAAATCATCAAATAAAAGGAGTGTCAGACTCTTACTGACTAAAACCCATCCATGTTCCTTCTTTAGCCCTTTATGTTCCGGAGTAGCGGTAACCCTTTCGGACAATCCCGCTTACCACTCTGGCTTCCCCTTACACAAGTATTGGATAAACGTGGCTTCATCACATATCTGATAGTGACAGAATCTTAGCTCATTAACTAAATACACATAACTCTACGTGTAGATCACGTCCTACCATAAGGCTTGAACAGTCAACACGATTTATATCGTACGCTTTGAATCGATATAAGCAGGTAGGTATTCCATTGGAACACAAACAACACATACTGACATTGCACCCCACTTCCGCAGATCATTAACAAAGGTGCTCGATGCATCATAATGAACTCCTCACTCCCATGGCTTTAGTTCCAAGTACGAGACAATGGCTGTCGCGGGGGGTATCGCGTCGATATAATTATTGTGATGGTTAAGCGTCACCAATCCGTTATTTGTGGGAGAATGCAGGCTGACTCTTGCGAATTGTTTTCGGATTCGTCACTCGTGTCTTGGGTCTTAGTAAATACTGATGGCACTGATAATATACTAGATAATACTAAGTCATAGTGAAACTGATAATATATTAAGTCAAAGTCCAGGGCCCAAACCGTTGAACAATTCATTTCGCACCAAGGCACCCCCACATAATGGTGGATAGGTTTTAGATTATGGTTAAATCTAGCAGAAAATTCAGAGAAATCTGTCATACGAGAAATAAGAGCTGCCATAAAAGTTGCTAAAATAACTTACCGAAGCCCCTAACTTAACATCAGCTATACATAATTAATTATAACCAACTATTAATTAATTAAGCTAGCTTATTAAAATAAATTATGCATCCACATCAAATCAACACCCCACCACAAGTCTTGCCAACATTCCAACGACAAGCGGAATATTTTCGTCGCACCATTAGGTAGACGGCCTACATCGTCCACCTTATTGACGTGATTTATAAGATCATTTCATGGTGTGTTTGCGGCGTGCCGACTACTTCAGGAAGTCACAATTACTAAGATCGATGCCCACCAAACTGGTTTAGAAAGTCACTCAGTTTACAGTCATACGATAACTACCGGAAAATAAGAATTAAAGTCGAGATGTTACCTATAAGGGTATACCTAGATAAGTCCAAAGTCAATCGGTCATTTATGGAATTGTGTCTGTTAGACCTGAAATTGGAAAATGTGAAAGAAAATACAAGTTCGAGAATTATTATACAAAAATTTAAATGTTATATTCCATAAATAAATTAAAACTAGCTGACCCAATGCAATAATACATTGGGTAAATTTCACCGATAAAACTGAACTCGTTCAGCACTTCTAAACCGCGTTTAAGAGCTGACAGTGTCATAATTGGAATAGAATATTGATACTGACAGCTCTTAAACGCGGTTTAGATATGCTGTTCGCGATCGGTTTCATTCACACTTATGTACCAATTTGACAATATCTTCCAAGTTTTTTATTTCAGTATTTAGTCCATATCCACTGCGTTTCGAAAACTTAAATGTATTAACTTTCTTTTTATCTAAACGGACTTTTTTGACAGACTAGGTTTTTACACGTTGCGAATTCATTGTCTATGCTATAGAGTAACGTAGGTGGCATACCGGTGTATTCCCGTTCGTCCCCTCGACTTCGTCCCCAGAGGGGGACGAACGGGAATTTACAAAAATAATGTTTAATTTATTCCCGATCGTCCCAATCCTAATTCAAGAGGGGACGAATGGGAATATGTTCTTCGATTAGTGCCATTCGTCCACTAAAAAGATTTGTGCAGAAATATGTTTATTAGTTGTTTACTTTTAAATTAGTTACTTTGTTAGATTTTGTCATTATTTTACAAAATTCTTCTCTATTTTTTTATGAATTATAAAACATATCCTAATTAAGTACCAATTAAAACCACCAGTCTTATATTATTTGGTGGGAGCAATAGACCTAAATAAAGAATTAATAGATTATTCCCATTCGTCCCCCCAAAAAATTTAAAGGGACCATCGGGAACTTAAATAACGAATTCCCGTTCGTCCCCCTCGGGGGACGAAGTCGAGGGGACGAACGGGAATACACGGGCATACCAAATCAGTTGAAGCAACAATAAAAGTTGCAGCCTCTAAATAGTATTTAGAGACGTTGCAAGAAGTTTTGTTGCTAGGCAAGAAACTTCATCGTGTAGGTACATTATTTATATTACGTACCATTCAGTACCATTTTATGATTAGCACCATAAAAATAACATGTAAAGGTCATATGCGCCGACGCTATAGGTACATAAGCATTCCAACAATACAATGACAGACTACACACTAAATAACCCATATAAAATAATTGCATTCCTGTATACGGTGAAAACTTGATGGAGTCATTTCATTTTACGCTTTCTGTAATTTCCTTATTATGATTACAAATTCTATGTGTCAAGTTATTGTCTATTTTATTGTTTTGTACATTGGAAGATGGGACATTAACTTGTGCGCACTCAAGGTCATGATTGAGTTATGGAAAGGTAACTGTAAAGAATAGATTGTTAAGAGGAAAAACGTTTTGAAAGACTATGGTTCCTATGCTGGCGAGCTTGTCTATGAGCAACTGCTTAAATAAATCATAAAAATATCTCATCGAAACACTTCAATATCAATTTGCCTAACCTTTTCCCAACTATGTAGGAGTTGGTATTTTGTTTTTGATCCGAGTAGGAAATTAGTCATGGATGTCGTCCGCCCTGGGGGGCGGAGAGGTCTGTCAGACTCTTACTGACTAAGAACCCCGGGTGTCCCTCTCACACCTACGCCGGGGGTCGTCGGCTAGGGGTTGGTATCTAATCTAATTGGATGCAGCTGAATAACAGTATTTTAAACGGAACGACCACAACCCAGTAGCTGGGTAAGACTGGTTTTCAGACTTTCGGGCTTCTGACGACACCAAGCTACAAATTGATTTTTTCTTGTTATCATGAATTTCCCAATATCCATGGTGTCTTTTTAATTTATTTCATGTCATTAAATACTTACGAGAGCTTCAATTTTTAAGATAAATAAATATACAAACACTCACAAAAGTAATGATTTAATTGTTTATTTCGTGTTATAGTGTTGTTGCGATTGTCATATATTTGTGTCGTTGGCGTACAGGGCATGCGCGTGCTTCTCACGTATACGTGACAATGGCGTTCAAAAGGTTAACCTGATGTATCGAACCTTGGAGCTGTTATTACTTAGCCACGAGCTCCTCTCCGTCTTTATAAATATTATACTTTAACACAGAGAATTTTGAACTTCAGTCAACATAAAAAGCCACATGGCCACCTACACAGAATGAATCTCAATAACATACACTATGAGAAACGTTGCTAAACTTGCTGATTCATAGGGAAAAACACTTACGATCAACACACAAACTACATTGAAGGTTAAAGTAAATAGAGCAGCCGAATGGTTTTCTAGAAGATGTTTGAGAAAACGGTTTTCTTATCTTATCAAGCCTAGATTTCAAGTCAAAGTCATATCTTATTTAAAAACATTAATTTCAAAAAGGCAAGAATGGTACTTTTGAACACTTTGGAAGTCAAAATCTAGATCCTCATCACAGTTTCCAAAATTTTACGAAGATGCGATTACTTATCGCCATAATGCCACTGGAAAACCGTAAATTATATTATAATAAAAACTGTAAAAGTACATACGGAGGAAGAGAATACCGTTACCGTAACCGCAGTGCACACGATTCGTCAAAACCTGAGCCTCGTCTAGACATTCGACACTGAATACGTAACTGTACTGATCGGGTATCGGGAGGTAATCGCCTCCGCACTCACTCAGCTCCGTAGTCCGAACATAAAATAACATACCACCGATGTAGGGGCACGGTAGCAATGAATGTATCATTCAGTTTTTGTATCTTGTCTGTCAATACATTCTCTAATGAATAGACGAATCATTCTAATGCATTTTGGGGGTCAGTTTCGTATTGATTCTATTCAATTTTTGGTTAGATGGATGCTAAATAAATCTCAATATAATTAATATTTTATATATTATTGGGAGTTATTATTTAGGATTTGAATGGATTGAAAAGAAAAGAAATAACTGAACTTCGATACACATGTCAGGCAATTCTTGCTGACGCATTAACCCGACCAGCAGCGATCAAATTGGGCTTATATTTTTGATTGAAAGACGGGATGCGTTCACAATGACTTGGGCACGTGGAGCACTATTTAATTGACGAGACGCAGGCTTCGGAATAATATTTATGTAGGTACAGCCGAGCGGTGAGCATGATGTGTAAAGAAGTGTTGTAAAATTGTATAAACTAGGTTATCTTCGGAACTAGTGATCCAATTCCAAAAATTATTTCACGCTGCTACAGTATTGGAAGTATCATATTAAAAAAGAAACCGCGCTGACGAAGTCGCGGGTAGAACCTAGTGTGCAATATTCCAACAAACAAACAAATGAATTCATTCGGCAGGTATGTACAGAGGCCAGCCGTCTATGGTACAGACGAAAGTATTACTCTTTTTATTTTTTTAATAAATTAGGTTTACCGAGTCATCGCTTTCACAATATCTATTTGAAACTAAGATTTCAAATGACTAGGTCGTTGAAGAGGTTTTGAGTTCAGTTCAGTAAACTTACCAATTCATTTACCTACCGATTATATTCATTACTAGCGACCCGCACCGGCTTCACACGGGGGCAATGTACTCGTAGATCGGTAAAGTTTTAAAACCTTCTTCTTTAATCACTCTATCTTCGCCCGAACCAGCTTGTCCCTTTCTGTCCTCCCCCAGCGATGCCCTAAGTCGAGGTCCGTACCCACAGGGGGTGCACTTAGCGTGTATTCACACACGCTAAGGGCACCCCCTGTGGGCAAGCCTGGTTAAGCAGTAGACAGTATGGTTGAACAGCAAGATGCCAATTAAAAAAAAAGCACTATCTATTGATGAAAATTGCATTAAAATCCGTTTCGTTTAAATGTTTAAAACAGACAAGAAGAAAAGGAAAATTCATACCAAAGTTGATGCGAAAGTAGTTAAAGCGAAGAAAGAAAACAAGATAAAATAAAATCAATTTTCTAATTTAATTTATATAATATTAGAATAAAAGGGTATTTGACAGGGTAGTCAATAACGTTACTTTTTATGGACTGTCAAAACGCAGAACTTGTACGGGATTTGTAAGAAATATTGTGTCGTCACAGATTTTTGGAATCAAATGTAATACTTATTTAAATCAAATCCAATTTTACAATTATATCCTCGCACAATATTTAATTTCTGCACGGTGATGGAAGTTTTTCAAGATGAGCGGTCTTTTTTGTATATGTTTTCATATTTATTTTTTGACCGTGTCAAATAGCCAATTACATGTATGTAATTAATATGGAGTACATCGTAGTTATTATCTTACTTTATTTTTATGGTGTACCAGAATAAAAAGTATTCTAATATACTTACGTACATACATACTACGTAACGTTAACTTTTACTTGAACAAAAACTTGTCCATCATGATTTTCCGGGTCTCCCTTGTTTTACCGAAAAGAAATTGCCAAATTATCACTTCCCAAACAAATTTTCGCATAATTTCATTTGCCAAATTATTACTTACCAAAAAATCTCTTTACAAATAATTTTTACGAAAACCCATGTTTGACAAGTGAACGTTTGAACAATAACTTGTTCACCAACTAGTACTTTTACCATTTTTTATCCACTCAAATATTTCAGTTGGTATAACATATTTTACGCAAAATTAAAAAAACCAAATATTTGGTATCGTCAATTTTAAACTTAATAAGATCTAACGTTGAAGACGTTTTATTACAAGGGTGCTTTTTTCACTTGGGGCAAATTCTAAACTGGTAATAATAATGTTATTAAAATTATATTATTTCTCTCGATAGCCTCCTAAAAATGATCTCTTTTTTTCATATTTTTTTCTATATAATCTAGTCGTTTCTGGCACTCGCCGGCCGCTGCCGCGGCACCGCTCGCTTCGCTCGCTCGGCTCGTGCGTAGGTGGTCACAGTTTTAACCTAACCTAACCATTTTTTTTTAATTAATAACCTACTGTAACTATTTCCATAAATAACCTAAAGTCTAGTAACCATAAATTTGACTTGTTTCAGACAAATTCAAGCGCATAAGCTTACAAAAAAATACGCAAATGACATAAAATTTAACAAAACAAATCATTTGACTAAACGTTTATTGTCTAAATATTGTTTGCTGTAATAAATCATTTGATTAAAGACCAAAAGCCTTAATGACATTATCCTTGGTAATAATCTGCCATGTAAACATTTGACCAAATGAAAATGTGCGTACTAAAATTATTCCAAATATTACATTGGTTTAAAAAAAGGTTGCTAAAATTTGTTTGGGTAATGAAAATTTGGCAAAATCTTTTCGGCAAAACGGCAGGATCCCTGATTTTCCTTTCCACATGCTTATGTACCCATCTAATAATAACAAATGAGGAAGGGATATTCGATACAAGAACATGGTTTCTAGATGCAGCTCAGCTATTAGGTTTCTTATACCGCCTATTACGTCAAGTAGGTACTTACCTGCGTCTCTTTGATCTCAGTAATGGTAGGAAGAGTCAGCCAACTAAATTATCTAAGAAACTTCGTGAAGTTAGACAAAATCATTGGGCATTTGAACTGAATCTAATCAACTAAGGCTGCTCTCTCGAAAAAAGCTTTAAAAAACCGTGCAAATGAAGCAGCTTTTCGTCGGCATTTACAGTGAAATTACATCATCAAAATAGTTGGTAATCTACATGATATGTTACGTAATTTCGTCTAGCCATAAATTTTCTATCCGTAGCACGTGGTAAGAAAAAAAATACAACAAATCACTTCCAAATCGTTGAGATGAAACCATTTTACTCCTTCGTTTTTTCTCAAAAGAGTATAAAAAAATATCTACTGCTTTGCAATACAAAAGAAAATGATTTGGTTTCGTTACTTTAAAAAAATATACATTACTTTTGTTATAATAGGTTAAAAAAGCGTTTAATTTGGGACAACACTCCTTGATGGGCGAGTCCTATTACTGGGTGGACGTACGACGCCTTGAGTGAGCTCAGCAAAGAACGCGCAAGCTATGCATTAAGGCCATTGGCATATACACGCGCCTTACTACTGGACATAGGCGTCTCCCAGGCGTCATAAGACTCAGTCTCCGCCTTCCATATCCAGTCTATCCCAGCCACCTTTCTGATGTAGTCGGTCCGTCTAGTTGGAGGGCGTCTAACAAAACGCTTGCATGTTACGCGATATCTCCACTCCAGCACGCGCCTGCTCCACAGGCGTCTTGGACAAACATCCCCAGGCCAACATCGACACCAACACACCAACTACCATAACCTCACCTCAATATATAATAATATTTAATTGCATTGGAACCAATATGTACGAATACAAGCAACAGGAAATTACTAAACGATCGATCAATTAAAAGATTAACGAATTAAGACGTAAGAGTTGTAGCCTGTCGCCTACATCCTCGATATTTCAAGTATAGGTAGCCACCGTAGTCAATAAAACAGCAACCACAACGTATTAAACGTTGTGGTTGCTGTTTTGATCGATTAATCTATACTAATATTATAAAGAAGTAATAGTTGTGTGTATGTAGGGGGTAATCTTTGAAACTACTGATGCGATACAGAAAATTCTATCACTAATGGGATGCTACAGTATTCCGAGTGCCTCGTAGGATATATTCGAACGAAGTCACGGATAGACAAAAAGTAAAATAATTGGGTAGATGAGTTTGTCCTCTAAATTATGAACTAAGTTTTCTACATTTATGAGTTATCAATTAAGATCTCTAAAAATGATGTTCTCTATTATATATATTTATATAACTATATATATTTATATAAGTATGTATAGACTGATAAACACATTATCCTCCTTAGCGTCAAGCAGTCGGATAAAAAAAGACTACAAGAAAAAAAGTGGATCATAAAACTAGATCATATAATAAAAATACTGAAAGTCTTTGAAAAAATCTAGAATGCAAAGAAAGTAGTGTTGAAAAGTAAAGAATGTTTACACCTATTGTCTATGCCTCGTTAATCACACAAGTATTGTAATACCTACGATATGAAATCTTTAATTGGGTATGCTGTTTTCTACTAGACATCTGCCACGTATTTAGCTCGGAAAACCGTAAATTAAACTGCACACAGTTGAATTTGTCCGAAAATTAAGTTCACTAAGTCAACAAGCAATTTTATTTGGTTAAGCTATAAAAAATATGCCATCATTGCATAGAAATCATGACCAGGAATGGTGCAAGAGCGTGGAACACCCCTCAGCTATGTAGGTTAAATACTTTAAGAGATGACAGGGTGAGACTGAACGCGGAATTCAAAGAAACGAACGATTTGGGAGAGCTCTATTTCCAGCAGAGCACCGCAAAAGTTTATTGATTGAAAAAACCTTGCTTGCCCAATAAAATATGTAAGGAAGATTTTCACCCCGTTAACACTTCCAGCTAAGCTTATGCTTATTGAAAAACCAAGTTTTAAAATAAGTAATTAACTACCATTATTTTCAAAGCAAATGACAGTTACTGAGGCCACAACTCATTGAAACGACATTTTCTCGTCTATGACATACTTTCTACATAAATGGTAAATATAAGTACATGTTCTGACGAGATGGAAAGCAAAGGCAGGCTTCGCAAACAGCCAGAGGCAAAACCTTGAATGATGAGTTTATTAACGAAGAAAGTATCGCTTAGGGCGTCTTGATAAAAAGTATTGACCCACATAAGCTAACCAGTTCCTTTTGGTAAATGGTTACTTGTGGTTAAAACATTGTGTACCTCATCATAAATTAAAGGATTATTTAGTAAATTAAAGTAATGGCTCCTACTAATATTATAAACGCGAAATTTTGTGTGATGTTTGTTACTCTTGCACGCCAAAACTATTCAACGGATCTGGATGAAATTTGGCATAGGGATAGATTATAGTCTAGAATAGCATATAGGCTACTTTTTATTCCAGACAAATGTACGGTTCTCGTGGGACCATTTCCATCATGCACGCGGGCGAAGCCGCTGGCAAAAGCTAGTATACATATAATAGAAGACTACAAAAACATCCATCGATGTGATAAACGAAATTTTAAAATTGATGATAGAAATATCTACGCCGAATTCCAATAAGAAAGCAAAACCCATCGAAGCTGTAGAGTTTTAATAAAAAAAAAACGAACCAAAACAAACAACGAAACGCCTGCATTTAATGAAAAAATAACATTTAGCTCTGAATTCAAGTAAAAAAGCAACAGATTAACAGCGATTCGCAACGGCAATCATAAATCCGCACAACCGTGCAAAACAGCTAATTGCAATAGATAAATGAGAGAGATAAAACGTTTGGCAATCTGTCGATGGATCAGCGCAGACGCAATTTATCGCCAATTAAATTTGCATATCCCATTCAGGATTGCTTGCCTTTGTAATATTACCTTATTTGGAAAGGCTTGTAAGGAAATTGCAAGAGATCGATGGGCTATTGTGTACTCTTGTGCAGTTCAAATAATTGATATTCTTACACTTTCCTTTATCTTGTGTCTAATATATAACCTATTGGCTTGTGTTCTTCCATTGCATTTCATTAAGCTTAAATCATTCCTTATTCAGATACTCTGCCGACTGCAGTCTTGCCTCGCCTCTATAGTTTCTGCTTTCACAATACTAATCTCTTTGAATTTATCTATCTGATCTGTCATCTGTTTATTTCCAATACACCTTTAGTTTGTTGTTTCGGTTTTTTAAATCTTTCCATAACATTTAGTTACTCTATTTTTTTCTCGTTTTATATTCATCTTTATCTGCTGGTTTATTTTGTAAAAATTACACTGAAAACTTAGGTGCGAAGTGAGCTGTCATTAGGAATCCCCTAGAATCAATTTTGAATAACCAATTGGAATGACAGCTTACTTCACCTAAGTTTGCACCTCACCGTCAAAACTTAGTTGAAGCGAGCTGTCATTTTGACAGAATATCTCTCGTATATAACATACTCATACAATTAATGATCTCATTTCCCCATTACCTAACTTTTCCTTTCCCATAAATAACACCACAGCCATAACTCTCACGTAAAGATGTGCCAACAGCATTATCTGCCTGCTTACATCATTCAGTATCATCAAAACTATCAATTTATCAACGATCGGATCTTTCCTCTCATGTGAAATGTGAGCTACTCTTACGCGTGCAAGACCACTTGTCTTCAAGACTCACAAACTGGGTCGAGAACTTTCCCAGAGCTTCACTTTACTCGCACTTTGACGCTTATTCAAAAACTTTTACGTTTGTAATAAATAACAGACCATTAACGTATAGTAATTATATGTGTAACGAGACGTGGTGACAAATTATAGCAATTTTTTCAAAGTATGAGAAACGTTAATCTTCATTTTGTCTCCACATGATGACTATGGCTGTTTTAATTGTTAGCTGTGTCCTATATTTTATAGGCTGTTAGTGGTTTGATTTAAGTCATATTTCTAACTTGTAGGGCACACGGACTCGCACGTAAAAATAAGGACAGTTATCTATTAAAGACTAGATGTCTGGGAATTTAAAAATGATGATAGTGAAGCAATTTGAGTTTGTTTTTCTTTCCGTTTTATAGTAGGTATAAGTTACAATTACACCAATGTTATAAAGGCGAAAGTTTGTGAGTGAGTTTGTATGTTTGTCCGTCCTTCACGCTCAAATGGCTAAACGGATCTGGATGAAACTTAGCACAGAGGTAGTTTATGACCTGTATTAACACATAGGATTATTATATTATATTTTTTATCCCGGTAGTAGGTTCCCTTGGGATAATTTCCGATATCCACGATGGCGAAACCGCTGGCTGTTGCCAGGAAAGTATTGCAGAAATCTGAAGTAAAGTTCTAGGTAAGCCGAGGACTACCGCATTCCTCACAAAATAATCATTGCCGATGCCGTCGTAACCAATTATTTATTTGTTCATTATATCCTATTATTGAAGCCAACATAGTTGGGAAAAGGCTAAGCAGATGATGATATCCTATTATTAAAGTCCATTTAGAACTTGACTTGGTAATACCTAAATAAGCCTTCCCTCCTCTCTCTGAGTCAGTATTTTTCAAATGTCGTCATCCTTTTTCATTAAATTCCTGCAACATTTCCGTTAGTTTAGTTAGTTTAGTTTAGGCAGCTTTTATTTAAGCTGCATAATCCCTTCTATCGTCGCTTATAGTGCTGGTCACATGTCTTCGAATTTTTGTGTCTCGGACATGCCGTTTTGAGAGCAGAGGAATAAAATCAATTAAACAAAGTGCTTATCTGGGTTCGAACATGCAACTTACAGGTCGTCAGTCCCGGCTGTTTTACACAGGAGCTGTTCATAAACATCTAGGCTGAAATGAGAAGACGACAACCTATTAACGGTGAGATAATAATCTTGATTACAAAAACCATAAGTGCCTTATCGGATACTTAAAGCCTCTTTCAGTTACCGCGGAGTTAGGCAGATAAAAGCAAGTTTGTGCAATAGTTTCAAGTCTCGTTTTATAACAATGTCATGAGTATATTTTTTTTAAAGACAATAAAATTGTAATGATGCTGATCGTTATTTTTACGACATACCTACAGCATGAAGTAACTAGGTACTTTGGTACTTTTATAAGTATTCTTTATGATGATTAAATGAATTGTTACGCTATTATTTTTTTATGTTTGGACTTAGAAGATTCAATGTCATGCTTGCCTTTGTGACACAAATCTGAAAGTTAGTGACTAACCTGGTGTCGGTTTTTAAGCGGCCCATGGGCCTCTGACTGAGCTTCACATGCTTTTGGGAAATATCTCACAGGCATGGTTTCCTTACGATGTTTTCTTTCACCGTTTTTTAAGCAAGTGATAGTTATACAATACGCACATGAATGCGAATAGTCAGGAGTGCGTGGTGAAGGTTCGAACTCGAGACCTAAGACTTGGCAGTCCGACGGTCACACCACTAGGCAGTCACTACTAAACATAACGAATTATCTAGAAATTCTAGGTAATTCTAGCATCCTTTCATCTATGAAGACCTGTAAAGATAACAAGGTGCAAGAAGTAAACCCACAAATCAAGAAATCATGCAAAACGTACAGAGGCCAGCACATCAAGTTACCACAATCTGTCAAATTTCTTTGATAGTATTTAAACTTTATTGCAAAGACATAAGGTTCATTTTTAATTGAGAAAATTTGACAGTTAGGGATAGCTTGATGTGCTGGCGTCTGTACTACACGCAAGAATGTTACTTACTTTAAGGGTTCCGCACACTCTGTTACTAAGGCTCCATTACCCGTCTGTCTGTTACAGCCACAGGGCTGTATCTTTTAAACCGTCGTAGATAGACAGTTCAATTTTTCACAGAGTGTGTAGAGATTGTCTAGTTTAAAAATGCAAGCCTCTTCACAAAATTTCTATACAAACATTGGAAGTGTATGCAACAAGCAGCGGAGGGGCGTACAAGTTTTTAAATAACGATATCCTCTAATATGGCTACTTTTAGAGCAAAGAAATTTAAGATAAAGTTAAAAATTAAACGAGGTCTCCAATCCACATACAAGAATCATGTTTTTTATTTAAGTTTTTTTTTAAATATCATTTGTATAATATTGCAAGGTAGTACGGAACCTTTTGTGTGCTAGTCCACCTTGCACCAGACCTCTTTTTTAATATAAGTGCAAACACGGATTATAATCATAATAATGCAATCAACCTACTTACACGCTCTGATGAATTTAGACGATGCACAATGCATGGGAAATTCATTACCGATATTTTTTTCATTTCAACGCTGCATTATTAGGAATTGTTCGATACGGTATTTGACGATGGCCGATACATGTATTTTTAACCGACTTCAAAAAAGGAGGTTCTCAGTTCGACTGTAGGTTTTTTTTCATGTTTTTTACCTCAGATCTTTCGAATGGGCGAACCGATTTTGATGATACCTTACTAAAGCTGGTGATTCCCGTGTGGTTCCATTTGGTCCAGTTCTGACAGTGGCACTCATGAGAAAAACATAAAGTCTTAAATTTTTATCTTGATATAATATATTAGTACTTCAGGTCACTGTTGATTGCATAGCAAGTTTAGTAGTGGATACGAATTGGTGTGTGGACTGTGGTGTAGGTAGGTCAGTACCAAAACTGAAAAGTATTTTTTTTTACAAAAATAACAGAACTTACCTCAGAAAAAAACACTACAAAGTGGAAAATAATTTAATTTCGTAAGTCGGTGGCAAAAACCGAAAAAACAAAACCAAAGACAACGACATTTTTTTATAAAACATGGACTTGATAAACCGCATAATGGGAAATGTAGCATGGTAGAATCCCTAGCTACATGAATGGTTGATGTGGGGCGTGTAAATGGCGAAGGAGGAAGCAATATGATCATTTTAAGGGCAGGCAAGCAACGTAATTTGTGACCAGGTAATAAAGAAACTTAGCATTAAATTAGCAAAACTTTCCACGTCTCAATCGCAAACAACTTAATATTGCTTATCTAATTGGACAATTTACGGCCTTTTGGCAATAAAACATAAATTTCTACGACACGTCTTCATTCAAATGAAACATAAAAATGACAGACGTTCTTGCCTTCAAGTTCTACACATTTTCTATGAATATTTATGATGAGTGTATGTAGACAGGATGCGTAACGTAAGTACCCACGAACAATGACACCCTGCGTTACATTAAAATGCTCATACATCCAATGAATACTCCGGCACGCTAGACTAGAAAGCAGACGATTAATCGACTAATTGGCACAATTGCGAAGAAGATACTTGAAGATATATGTTTACGTAATTTTTATTTATAAACTAGCTTATGCCTTTTGCTTTTTTTAGAGGGAGACCAAAGAAACGATGGACGGATTGTGTGAAAGATGATATAGCTAGAAAGGGAGTGACTACCGAGATGACGACTAATAGAGAAGTATGGAACAAAAAGACATGTTGCGCTGACCATAAATAGATTGGGATAAGGGCAGGAGATGATGAGCTTTTGCCCACGACTTCGTTCACGTGGAATTCGGTTTTATCGCAATATTCATCCCCTATATCCTTTAGGAATATTTTTGAGGCAAAAAGTAGTAGCCTATGTCCTTTCCCAGGATGCAATCTATTTTTCTGCCAAATTTTATCGAAATCCGTTCAGTGGTTTAGGCGTGAAAAGGTGACAGACAGACAGAGTTACTTTCGAATTCATAATATTAGTATGGATTGACGATAAGTTAGAAACAATTTTAGTGTGCAATCGTGTAATTTTACCCGAATCGATGTATTAGGGCTGTCAAGCTGAGAATGGGCCTCTATGACATTTTAAACCGATGAAAAAGAAATATATTCCCGTTTCGGTTAGGGCTCATACAGACGAGTGCCTGCCGCTGACGCGTGTCCGTATGTATGGACACAGTGGGAAATAACCATCGCTCGTCCAGACACTGAAACCGCAGTATCTAGGATACGATGGATCAAACTGTAGATTTTATTCAAGAGCTGTCTGGGCATACCTTTACGAGATATGGTTGGTGTAGCATCAATTTTATTTGATTAATCGACTGTCGTTCTTGTTACCGAACAAACCCCATTATAATTGTCCTCAATATAATTGGGTAGTTCTACCTCAGCTGAACAACAGTCCATTAGACCATAAATTCTCTTGTCAAGACATTTATCAACCGACTGCCGTTTGCAGTGAAATATCGTAAAATTCTCTCGTGTCTACGATATACTGAGGCGTAGCTACCGCCATATCAGCCGTATCAATGAAACAGGGCCCCCGGGCTACAGAGGTCCCTAACGTGTGTAAGTAAAAATTAGTAAAATGTTATCCACAATGTCACTTAATCTCGTGCTACCCGGGAAAAAAACATATAAAAAAACTGTCATACGTGCTTATAGAGTTTTCACTTCAGAAATGACAATAGTCAAAAAAACAAACTCTTTTTTCCCGGGTTAAGCGTGCGCCCAAAAGTTTTTAATTGAATGCAAGAATTTTTGTATCTTTTGTGAGATCTGTGCCCTTCATTAGGGCCCCTCATCTCATTTTGATACAGGCCATGGCACGCTACGCCACTGACGGTATAGCTAGCTTTTTTTTTTTGAGGCTGGGAAATCATCCAATGACTCCTCCCGCTCTGGGTGGAGCGAAAGGGAGTGTCAGACTTTTACTGACTAAAACCCATCCATGTTCCTTCCGTAGCCCTTTATGTTCCGGGGTAGCGGTAACCCTTTCGGACAATCCCGCTTAACGGTATAGCTAGCTTGATTGTAAGTAAAAGTTTATGAGACATGCCACTGTCGTTTAGTGTTTTATATTCGAAAGTGCCATTTTAACATTGCATGTGGCAAAGCTTAAGGAAAATCTAGCCAACATACCAAAGAGATTTATTTACTCAAACCGCTGTTAAAATATTGATATATCTGCGCATATCGTAAATCTTCTTCCGCATCACTCCGAAGCCTTGCGGAGAAAAACGAACATTCTGCAAATGTTGACATAATCGGCGTGCCTCATCTCCTCGCATGACTTGACGGAATCTGCCGCCGTCGCGGAGAAACGCGGAATGCGTCGAAAGTAAAATTACAATGATTTAACGAATTGTGAATCGTCCGTCATGCTTAGCAAGTGAACAACTGAACGAGATCTAAGTATTGGAAGACCGGATCTTTGTTGGCCATTTCCGGTGTAAGTGCTGGATTGGTGATTGAAGAAACTATTTCGACACTTTCATATCTAGACTTAATGAGGATAATATTGATGATGATTCGGTATTTGTTGCTGATGACATTGTGAAGAATTTCACTTTAATTGACTATCTGTTGGTTTTGTAATTAGCTTCAACAGATTCTTAGGCTACTATACTTCGTTGGTTAGGGTTCCGTTCTTATGGGTAAGAGTAAAACGGGATCCTATTACTAAGACTCCGCTGTCCGTCCGTCCGTCTGTTGTGTCTGTCACCAGGCTGTATCTCATGAACCGTGATAGTTAGACAGTTAAAATTTTCACAGATGATATTTCTGTTGCCGCTACAACAACAAATACTAAAAAAACAGAATAAAATAAATATTTAAGGGCCAACAGGCATGATTTTTCTGCCGTTTTTATAGATAATGGTTCAAAACCTTTGGTACGCGAGTCGGACTCGCAGTTGGCCGCTTTTTTTTAACTTTTCATCCTGTTGTACTCGATGGACCCAGTACCTAAGCGCAGCGTTGCAATAACGTAAAGGTCCATCAAATCGCATATTGTTACCACATGCAATCACTGTAGTTAGTGAGGTAATACCGACATTCAGCCTAAACGCAGCAGACAAATATTAACATAATGCTATCATGTCACACTCCCGCGCAAATGACTCCCTCCGTTGCTTTGATAGATATTGGCTGAATTTAAAAGCCTCATAATGTCTCATTCCATATACCTCAGATAAAAAGAATCAACTAAAGCACGGTAATATTATCTATACAGTATTGTAACTCAGCCGCATCTTTGAAATAAATGCCTGCAGCCGCGCGGTACGTAAACATGCGATAGGGCTGCCCGCCTCCAGCATTTGAATTGCATTTGCCTACCATTCCACCATTACCACCATTTTTTACCATTTTTTTCCATTCAGTTTTGTGATTGTAAATACACTTTTTTTCATAAACAAATATAATACTTTGTGTTCAATAAAAATACGTGTTGTTTTTTGATTGGTTGATTTAATTAAAAAACCATGTTTATGTTTGAATAACAAATCGGTCTTATAAATTTGTGACCGAAAAATATTTGCGCCTCGACTAAGACGTACGAAATGCTTTATTGTTAAATTTTAAAGTATAAAAAAGCCGCATTCTAATATAAAGCTTAATTAAAAATTGTTTTAGAAAACATGCAACCAAAAACAGCATAATGTATCCTACTCGTCATATTAAATATGTACTAGAACTTATTTATAGTGAAAAAATCACGCGGTTATTGTTAAAAAAACAACACACCGTCTGTTCGTCACTGCGGCACAGTCGCGACTGCCTGCATGCCGAGCGCTTGCCGAGATCGAGGCGCGTAGGTATAGCTCGCGTTTCGTCCGTTTGTATGAAGTTGGAATACTGTATAGATAATATTACCGTGACTAAAGTGTTACCCTTATAAATAAAGTCCATTATAAGAACCGCTAATAATGTGAGACCTGGTGTTGCTAACAGGATACTCTGCTACAGGGGTCATTTTATAATGGCCGCCACTTTAAAGGCGCCTGTGAGTCATTGAATACAGCGTTTATGGCCACGGACCAATTACGACCTTATTTTTTGTATTGTAAAACAAGTTTGATACAAAACTGCTGTCACTTGTGTACTTTGTAACGAATTAAGTCTGGCCTGACAGTATTTCCATAGTATTGCGCTTGCGCAGGTTTCTTTACCCTTTTCCTTTTTGGGCTAAGCGTGTTGGGTGTTCGTTTTTGAACTAGCAAAAACACTTTTATGCGTGAAATATATGTAAAATACTTAGGTATCTCTTGGAAGAATCCCTGTGAATTCAAGATCTTGATGCTATATTAAGCGTCTTTGGAAGTTGTAGTAGCAATATCGTCTACACATTACATACAGCTACTGTCATTCGTGTTTCTTTTGAACTTGTCCGTAGCTATACAAAACATCGCCAAGAGATATTGACAAAATATGTAATACTAATTCCAATTCTAAGTTTATTCTCTTCACCCAGATCTTTCCTTTCGTGGTCTTTATCTATTCGCAATTATCAAGGGTATTACATTCCCATTATTATCCTTTATTTCAGGCAACTGAGGCTCAATTTTTCTAGAAACTGATACACACAAATATCCTATACAACAACCTTACTTCTTACTAAATTACTTTTATGTTACTATTTCAAATAAATGATATGACTTTGACTTAAGCCAAAATAGAATCTGCAACTAAGAGTACCACATTAGGAAATGCTGCCAAAATACACCTTAAAAAACTACAAATATCTCAAAATAAAATTATTAAAGTCTTATTCAATTATGATTATTTAACATCTTCTCAAAAGGTTTTTAAAGAAACAAAACTAATGAATATTGATCAAATTTATAAATATAACACCTGCATACTTGTACGAAAAATAATTCATAGAGACATACATACACAAATAACATTCACAAAAAGAATGCAAATTCAAAAACGCATGACGAGGCAAGCTAAGCATATAATTTTAAGAGCACCAAGGACAAACTACGGTAGAAAGACTATTGTATATGAGGGGGCTGAACTCTATAACTCTATACCTAAAGAAATTAAGGAATCAAAATCACTTCCAACTTTTAAAAGACTATTAAAGCACCACCTGACGAATGTTTTATCATTGTAAGTTTTTTCTTTTTTTTTTCTAGTTTTAGCCGATTTTGTTACAATCTAATTTTAGTTTATTCGAAGCGAAACCGTCGCTTATCTTAATTGTGATGTTTTTCCTCAAAGAAGTGAATAATTGTATTCTTTTTGAGCGAAATAAATTTTCTTAAACCGTAAACCGTATTAACACTTATACAGAGCAAACGTGCCTTGCAATTTAATTTCCAAACTTCGTAAACAATCACGTATTCTTAATCAAACTTGTCTACTTCCAGAACCAAAGCACTGAACACTAATGTGTGGGTCGGCTGTGACGCGATGCGCGAGGAGGACCTGGAGGTGGCACTCAAGGTGGTGATCGTGGGCGACGGCGGCGTGGGCAAGTCCAGCATGATCCAGCGCTACTGCCGCGGCACCTTCACCAGGGACTACAAGAAGACCATAGGAGTCGACTTCTTAGAACGACAGATTGAGTGAGTTTTTTTTTGTTCTATCAAATGTTAAGTGACATATGGGCTTTAGAGACAATAGGAACCCTGGAATACCTACCATTTCCAGTCCTGGCCTACTTATTTCTTCATCGCTTAGCTCAGCTCAGATAAGGTAAAATCCAGTTATTCTCCAGTTACCTTGTCTTGTATATGTTAGCTGTAGTAATGTACCCAACACTCAAGTTGTTATTACCTTTACGCCTTTTTTTTTGCTGTCGTTTGATTTGCCACCGTCTCAATAGGCAGGGGAACAAGAGTTTTTTTCTATAAGGGTGTGAAATCATCAAATGACTCCTCCCGCTCTGGGTGGAGCGGCAGAGAGTGTCAGACTCTTACTGACTAAAATCCCTCCATGTTCCTTCCTTAGCCCTATGTGTTCCGGAGCAACGGTAACTCTTTCGGGAAATCCCGCTAAGGGGAACAAGGGCTGAGATGTGATCTCCTAAGGCTGCAAGGAGTCGTGAATGATAAAGGCTGCCGTAAATGACGAGTTCGTGAAACGAATTCCCCCAATCGTGTCTAGAAAACATATTTGTTTCCTGTTTAATTCAAAAATAAGAGCGAAGATGACGTCTTCAATGCTATTGTTTACTTGATCCCAAAAGTTCAAAGTACTATAATCAACACTGTTGAATCAATATATAAAATTTAAAATATACTAAAACATTTATAGAGAATCAAAATACCAAGCTTAGATAACCTCAAAGCCCTCTTTTCTAGATTACAAAAACAAAAATGGAGACCTATATAATTAAGACCAACATAATCTGTAAATTAACCACCCAAAACGAACCAAGATTAAAAAATTAATTGAGTGATCACCGAGAAGAACTAATTTAAAAGGCTGGATAATTACGGGCTTCAATTAAACGAAGACATGTTGAGATGTCGTGTTCTAGATGCAGAATGTGTACTCTAATAGGGTAATCCAGCAGGCACCGCAGGTGTGGTCTGATGTAAAATTGATAGCAGCCTTAGAAGTCATCCGAAGGCTAGAGGAAATGATGGTAATTGAATTAACTGGTCATGGCTTAGGTAACCAATAATAGTTGCATGAAATCACATTTTAATTTAGCGCCCATCTTGCGTTTAACTAAATGATTAACTACGTGTTTTCTTTAATGATGCTACTTTCAACATAAAATGCGTTGTATAAATGTTTAGCATCGATATTAGTAGTACCTGCGGAGCGTCAGCATTTGTTTTTCTTTGACCAAAGGGCACGATCACGCGTATGACAACCACACCACATCGAAAACACTTGACGGGCGATAACTTGTAAGAAAATAAATAGCATATTCAGTCCTAGGACATTCGGATACGGGGTTCACGGAGCTCATGAAGGCCATGTTGCAGCCACATCGCAACCCAGCGGGACTGGCCGAAAGGGTAACCACTGCCCCGGAATACATAGGGCTAAGGCAGCAACATGGATGGGTTTTAGTCAGTCAAAGTTTGACACTCCAACTTTCGCTCCACCCAGATTGAGAGGGTTAATTTGATGACTTCCCATCCTAAAAAAATACAACGCAACCATCAGTGAGAGAGAAAGAGCTCTAGCGGCCGGCCACAACAAACAAAACAATGTGTCTATAAACACTAGCTACAACGTAACCACATCGCGACTTGTAAAGACCACATTGACATTTTGTAGTTACCATAACGGAACTGCAAGAAGCATCAGCAGCGACACTATCTACACGTAACCCACAGACGTAACCACTGCTTGCCCACGTTTGCAGCGATGGTTATGCTAAGTCTGAGCAGGCCGAAAATGGGACATGCGTTGCGGACTTGCCGGGTCTTGTGAACGCAGTTCTTTATGAATAAGATCAATAGGTGTTCGTCTTGGCAGATTTCATAGAAGGCTTAATTTTCTATCTCAAAATTCCAATCCAAGAAAAGTACGTTAAAAAACCGACGGGTATTTTTGCCGCATCCTGAAAACTATAATTGTTTAGTAATCTAACAACTGACCCTTACTTCATCCTCAGAATCGACGGCGAGGAAGTACGGCTGATGCTATGGGACACGGCGGGGCAGGAGGAGTTCGACGCCATCACGAAGGCGTACTACCGCGGCGCACACGCATGCGTTCTCGCCTTCAGCACCACAGACCGCGACTCGTTTCTCTCGCTACACTCGTGGAAACTTAAGGTGTCTATATTTTTAAAGTTCGAATCTTAATTTAACAGGCTATAAGTCGCGACAGCTGGACTGGGACCTCCCAAATCGACGGCGAGTAACTCGATCTAGGCATCACTTATTATTCTGCCAGCTACGCATGCCTGTACCAGGTCTGTCAGACTCTAACTGACTGAAAACCATAAAACGAACGATCCTTCCGCAACTGGCAAGTCTCGTCAACCCGAGGACGTCCTCTACCCTAAGTTCGATGCATATTCAAACCAAATTGCTCAGCTGAGTGTATAAAAAAAATGAGATGCATTTCTGAATTCTAGCAAATTCTTGATTGGAGAAACTTTATAAATAATGTAAACATTTTATTCAAACTGAGATATTTACAAACGTAATCGTGTGATATTGCGCATTTACTAAAGACATGTCTAAGAAATTCTTTTCGTAGACATTCAAGTAGGGAGTTAAAAAAAGGGTAGGCCAGAAATAAATAGTGCAAAATTAACCAAGTATTCAGCAAATGGTGCTACCTGGAAAATTATTCAATAAGTTAAAATGAAACCAAAAACCCTGCAGTAAAACCGCTCCGAACAGCAACTGCATGCTAATCGAATCGCCACATCTTACATAGTTGAGAAGAGATTTGATTTCGCTAGCAGTGTTGCAAGTAATAAACATGTAAATAGGACCGTATTACTGAGAGCATTTGGCAAGTGCAGATAATATTATACTTCTCATTACTTGTAGGTACCTTAATACTCGAACATTGGTCGTTGGCCGCATTTCACCCTGTTAACGAATGAACTAACTTGTATATATTCATACTAGCTGACCCGACAGACGTTGTCCTGTCTTAACTATGATACCTACCTTACCTACCCTACCTACCCTACCTACCCTGCCTACCTACCTATGCAAAAATGTGCAATAAAAATATTTTTCTCATACAAACTTTGGCACCCCTTGTAACCCTTTTAGGGGTTGAATTTCCAAAAAATAATATGCCTATGTCCTTCTCATGAATGCAAACTATCTACATACCAAATTTCAGCAAAATCGGTTGGGTGGTTTAGGCGTGAAAAGGTAACAGACAGACAGACAGAGTTACTTTCGCATTTATAATATTAATAATATATATAGTGTGGATTAATGTTTCTAGAGATCACTTTTTGCGCCATTTTTATTGAGACCAAGTCACGAGCAGCTGAGAAAATTTTCACATTTAAAACGTAAATAACGTTGGTGTTTTATTAGAAACCCTGCATAAAAAGCGGTCTATCGACACATAAATCTTCAAAACATACATTTTAATGCCTAGCTCTTAAAATTCAGTTCCATGTTCCTAGGTATTTTGTTAATTGAAGCAGCACATTAAGATAAGTGAGGTCGTGACTCGCTCACACAGCCGCCCGTGTCCCGACACGGCTACACTATCTAATACACACAGCTATCAAGTAACGCACATCGACTGTTTACATTCCGTTAAACATATTTGGACCGGATACATTCATCTCAAATCTTGTAATCATTAGCGAAGATGCACGGGTATCACGCGTTCGTCCTTACCTTTGCTTGTTTACTGTGTGGAGTGAATTCTATAGTACATGTTAGCAGAGAGTTGACATGTACACAGTACTACGCGTCAGGGGAAAATTATGATCTGAACGAGTTGCCAGCACAAATGTATGGAGTGTACTTCTGGCCACCAAACCAGAGGCAACGGGAGAGCTGTGAGAACATTAGCTTCAAGAAGTTGACGCAAGAAGATGTGGCACTGGCTAGCAATGGGTGTAGCAAACTTAGCTTGCCGGGGAACGAAACTGTCATGAAAGCAACATATGTTAATAATGCCCGCAAGACAGTCAACTTACTTTACTATGGTGATGTTGAAGTGAAGAATATGTATCGTGGTTGTGAAAAAAATATAGCAAAGTATATATTTAAGAAAGTGAATGATAATTATGTTTTGGGGATCAATTGTTCAGCTGGTGGTCGTGGAATATTGTATTCCAAGTTCCTGCCTAGCTCTTCGGAAGTGCAAACCGTCGTGGACAGTATAGAAATCATGAGTGGACGAGAAGGAAGCCCTGATTGTAGTCTTAGTAGATAATTGTACAAATATGTTATGTATGCTTACTTATATAAAAATCTACCTAATAAAATGCCGTCAACTTCAAAACGCGTTGTTATTAATTAATCCGTGTTATCTTCAAGGAATAGGTAATTAATGTGATCATTTAATGTATTCTCGTGAAATGCAGAAAATACATACGTTTTTATTTTATTTTCAGGTGGAGAATGAGTGCGGGGAAATCCCCACAATCATAGTTCAAAATAAAATTGATTTAATGGATCAATGCGTCGTTGGACCGTAAGTTTTTATTAAACGTCTTATCTAATTTTTTGGCTGTTGGAAAGATTTGACTATTTTTCTACTAATTTCGGGGCTAGTGCTAAATTTTATGCAGTAAAATATTCTCCACAGTATTGAATAATACACCCATAGATTAGAATTGGACTGAGTATGATGCCCTAAGGCATACTTATTTTTATTTAACACATTGAAGATGTTTGTCGTGAGAAAATAAGTTTTAACTTCACTTAGAAATTTAGATACCTACTATAAATCAGAATTCAAGTTACCTATTCAAAGCCGTCTTTAACTTATTGGAGGCTCTGAGCATATGAGGATAATGGGACCCCCTATGACTTTGACAGAACCCTATTTTATTAGAATAAACAAAGAAAGTAGATAAGCAAGCTTCTAGATTTATTTTTATTGTCAGTCACATTAAATGAATAGATAACGTATTAATAGGGGTTAAAGTATGAAATTGCCATTTTATTGTATTAAGTACTTCGAATTGACGTAGAACCTTCATGGTCTGAGATTTTTGAGTGAAACAGCTCACAATATCAATGTTGCGTTTGGAGAGGGGACTTCTAATGAACGCAACGTGCGATTACGGTTTAAACGCTTTCGTGATGGAAACTTTGATTTGAAGAACGAACCACGTGGAAGACCGCCCACACAGGTGAATAACAATGAATTGAAAGAGATGGTAGAAGCCGATCCGAGCCAAACTACCCAGGAATTAGTGGCATGGTTTAACGTTACCTTACGAACAATATTGTTTAATTTGCGTCAAATCAATAAAATAAAAAACAAAACAAATTTTGCAGAGGGTGGTTTTGAGGGTGCCTCATGATTTGACTGATCTGCAGAAAAAAAAACGCGTGTTGAAACTCGTGTTGCCTTGTTGAATTGATACAGAAATACTGGAACGAATTGTGACATATGATGAAAAGTGGATTCTTTACGATAACCGTAAAATGCAATGGCTGACCCCAGGTCAAACGCCTCAACAGTGTCCTAAAGCAAAGCTTACCAATAAAAAGGTAATGGTAACTGTTTCGTGGTCTCAGCATGATGTTATTCACTATAGCTTTCTCCGATCTGGTCAAGCAATAACGGCAGATGGCTACTGTGCCGAACTACATTTTTGCTCCATGATAACGCGAGACTTCATACAGCACGAGAAACCGTTTCAACTCTACAGGAACTGAAATTAGAAACCATCATTATTCGCTAGACCTTGCTCCAACGGACTACCATTTTTTTCGTGATTTGGTTAATTTTCTACGTGATAAAAAGATTACTTCTCAGGAGGCAGTACAAAATGCTTTCATATAGTTTGTCGAATATAAATCACGAGAGTTCTATCGCAAAGGAATGAATGATTCTATTAGATGGCAGCAATGATATCTATAGATAATAATGGTAATTATGTTGAATAAATAAATAATGTTTAATTTAAAAAAAAAACGAATTTCAATTTTTCAGTACAAATCGGCAATTTCATACTTTAACCCCTAATACTCGTATAATATACAAAAGTAACTCTTAACATTCACAGGTTAGTACTTTATAAGAATCTATGTTGATTGAAGAGGAACCCTTCTCGATTTGAGATGGGCAAAATCGTTAATCACTCTTTCAAAATCGAGGTTTTTGAGCACATCACATTCTATTGACATCAGCGACCAACTGGTTAATATTGTAGTCAGTAATTTGGGTTCGATATATTCAAATCAAAAAAGTTTTTCGGCAATATGTATCGGTTATCGTTTAGTGATCTGGCAGGGAATAGGGGGCCCCTTTCGACCACGGGGCCCTGGGCACTTGCCCAGAGTGCCCAGTGGGAAAGAGGGGTCTGTACCTATTGCCTGCATGATAATCTATATCAAATTGTTAACGACTATGAATGTGTGTATGTATCGAAGCCTTTGAAAAAATCGTAGAACTAACTAATACATTTTCTATGACATGGTGCATGGAACCACTGACATTTTTTTACCTTTGTATCGTTCAATGCTGAGTGATTCCAACAACACCAACATTATTTGAAACCCTAATTTTCATTAGCCAATGATTATGGATTCTTTCCGCGACACCATGGGCTCTTAAATGTCGCAAATACTTCTGTATAAACCCATCCACGGCTCTAAATCTATGACTAATAATATATGACAAACATGAACTTTCCAGAGACGAAGCGGAGCTAGTAGCGCGTGCGCTGGGCTGTCGACTGATGCGGGCGTCGGTCAAGGAAGACGTAAACGTGGGGGCGGTGTTCAGGGCGTTAGCAGCAAGGTGTCTGTCCGACATGCGGCGAGACGACGCTGATGCAATGCCGCCGTGTCAAGCACCCGTTATAGGTAAGATTCCTCTTTCGACTATTATTACCCAGTAATAAACAACAGTAGGCCAGTACTAGCAAGGGATGCCACTGTTATAGAGCTGTGGGGGTCAGATAGGCAGAGCGTCGGCCTAATTATGTAAAATAGTGGTATTCAGCTGCATCTGGTGACGCTAAGCGATGTTGGGGCGCTTGGAGGAGACCTATGTCCAGCATTGAACGTCTTTCGGCTTGATTGATGACAATGACATCATTATTAATTCGGCATTTCAAATCATAAAGGTTTCGTCGAGCCTTCCGACTCTTGATAGCAAGTTATTCTCATCACTTACTAAAGGGTTGAGTGATACGGATAATTATTATCAATTCGATGTGAAACAATCACGATACCAAACGAAATAGAGGTGAATGTCTACTTGCACTAAGTTAAATCAACTTTAGGGTTGTGTAATGCTGAATTTAACCGTGCGCTGTACAAGTATTTCTGAAAAACTCTGGGCCGATTTATCAAACACCTGGTAACTTTTATCTGAAAAATAAAAATGGCGGTTTGACATATTTTTTATGCAATAGCTGTCAAACTGCCATTTTTATTCCGCCAATTAAACTTATTTGACTATTGAAAAATCAGCCCTTAGTCGAATTCAGTGTTAAGCAATCATTACTAATCAAAACAAAACTGTTTTCAGGAACATTTACAAATCACAACAGCAACGGAACGATCCTTCTGCGGCCGACGAAGCACCGGCCAGGCGGCAAGAAAAAGAACGTGCTAAGAAACGCTTGCAGACTACTGTGATGTTAACACAACCCTGTGTAACTGCTCAACTTTTAATTTAATTCTCTTCAACCATGAAGGTCTAAGCAAGAGGAACAAAAAGAGGAATTTACTTGGGGCACAATAATACGTGCCCAAGTACCTATCTAAGTATCCATTGTCCTATTATTTGAGTGCGCAACTAGTGGCTCCACACATAAATTACACAATATTAATTCATGAAATTATTTTTTTATCCGTTTATTTTGGGAGACAGGATCAGAAGAATTTGGGGCAGCCTATAATGGTGTGTGTAACTTTTAGTGCAAAAAAGACGGATTAAAAAAATATATAACCTAGGAACAGAGGCCAGCACATTAAGCTACCCCAACCAGCCATATTTCTTTGATAGATTTTCAACTTTAATGCAAAAGAATAAGGTTCATGTTCAATTGGTAACATTTGATAGTTTGGAATAGCTTGATGTGCCTGCGTCTGTACATGTATTGCAGGTAAATCTTTCAATGCAAAATCCCTGCCCCAAAATTAAGCTGAACTTCCTGACAACGACCCTAACTTTAGTCGATTAAGAAAGCTGTTTAGTCATATTTTAATGTTTTTAGTTAGTTGATATTGAAATAACAAAGCTATGTAAATATTTTATACTTACCAAACTATTCATTTTATAAAAAAATAAATTATTTGCAAATATCTTGTTTTGTTTTAAATTAATGTTTAACCTTTTAACCGCCTCAGTCGGATACGACGAATGTTTTCCTGCCCGTGCCTCCTGAGTCGTGTTTATAGGACTGAGAATCTTTGTTCGGTTTTAGTTTTTATGTACTTGCAAGACTTTTTTTTTTTTAAGGCTGGGAAATCATCCAATGACTTCTCCCGCTCTGGGTGGAGCGGAAGGGAGTGTCAGACTCTTACTGACTAAAACCCATCCAGCGACAAAAAAACTTCATTTCATAAATAAAGTTTTTTTTTATGAGTGGGGCACTGGGAGCACGGCAATTGATTGACCAAGCGGTCAATAGGTTAAATACTAGGTATTTAACCTATTGACCGCCCCGGACCTTTAGAGCCCGTGCGAGACGTACGTACAACAGCAATTATTCCTGTATGCACTATGCAAGTACACCCAAAGACAACCTCTGGTTGGTGAAGGGCTATTGCATAACATGGAAAAAAGAAACATTGAGATAATAGGGTTTGGATGACTGCCTTAGTGTACTGGTTGCCGAGATCTATGGAAAGACTATGACCCCTGCCTGACCAACTATTTATCTATACTAATATTATAAAGAGGAAAGATTTGATTGTTTGTTAGTTGGCATTGAATAGGCTCCGAAACTACTGAACCGTATCCCCGGGTGACATAAGCTGAAATATCCGAAATATCCCACAAAATATGATTGGAAATTATAATAGCGCGCAATGGATCCCTTATCAAGCTAGGAACCGATCTATAGAATTGTTAGAAAACATTGCAATTTGGTGCAGGCGTCCGTACACAGAGTTGATATGACAGAGGGGCATTAAATTACACTACGTATTTGATATGGTATAAAAATAAAAAGCATTAAAAATAAGTTTTTATTTTCAAACAAACTAAATAGCTTACAAATCAGAGTAAAACGCAACGACCCTTTGTAAATAAAAATTGACGTTGTAACAAAGCGGCTGCGACGCGCGAGCGCCGCCGCCGGTGCGCTGTTCGGAAAGATACAAGAAAGATGTAATATATATATATATATATCATATAGGCAAAAACTTAAAAAATCATTTGCGACGATACTACTGCTCGTATTTAATTGATTTTTGGTACAGAGCTTGAAAATGATACCTAGTAGACAGTTTAAAGGAAAGCCCCACTGTCGTATCAACTCTGTATAATGCAGAATATACCTACTCACCTTACAAAACATGCAAGTACGTCTACGCCTGGGAATCATTGTAAATGTAAAAGCAGCGAAGTCAATGTAAATTAATTCTTATTACGACGTAACAAGGTGGGGGTTTAAATTAAACACAGCAAATAAGATTATACATTATGGTATGTATTTAAAACGACACCGCTATTACAATTTTAAGAGCTAACTGTTCAAGTAATTGCCAAGTCACTAAAAAATGCAATGAAAAATCAATGATACTGTTACAAAAAACTTACGATATTTTACAGAATACAGGGTGAAACTAACTATCAACAACCATGTTTGAGGCACTAGTAAGGCAAAAAAAATCGTCACGTATCAATAACAAACGCAGCAAATCAGTTTTGTAACATACGATACCTACGATTAAATCACCCTGTATTTAAAATGTCGTATACAAACATCAGGCAATCAATTCCCATTCACGATTTATTCATATAAAATGTATGAGCGCCTTCATAGATTAGAGAGATACTCAAAATAAGGCTAAACGTCTATTTCTAGCGGCTATGAAACATGCTAGCCGCGCAATGGTGGCCACTGGCCGCGTTTGATATAACATTAGTAGTGTACACTCACCTTAAGCTGACTAAACGAGCTAATCGTAACTAAATAAGACATACAGGTTGTACTTACATATAGTACTATAAGTAACAGTGTACTTGGCCATAAATATGACATCGGGATTTAAAAAGAGACGCGACCAAGTCGATACTTTTTCAATATACAGTGTGTTAGGTTAAACGAGGGACATACTTTCAACATACTCATGAAAATAAACAACTTTGACTATGGAACTATACCTGAAGTAAAGCTGTTCAGTACATTTATATGCACATAATTCGTCAAAATGTATGGAACAGCTGATATTTTTTTTTCATATTTCAGAGGTGGTCTCATGGACATTGTTGATTTCCATGAGCAGTATACAACCTGAAAGTATGTCCCTCGTTTAACCTAACACACTATATATGTCATTTTTACGGCCAGACACAGTACGATAATTGGAAATAAGGCGATTTCAAGCACTCATACATATACAACATATCAATTTTCTTCAAACATACCAAATAATGTGATGATTTGCAAATATAAAACCAATACAAAAGTTATAAAGTACAATTTTAATTAACTATGAAGATCTTGAACGACGTTGCGTGTCGATGGTGATTCGATGAAGGTAGTATAGTCGAACTCGTAATTGCTTTAAGGTTGAATGTCAATTCAACATAATAAAACGCCTATGTAACCTACCTTTTTGCTTTAACCTACTGACAGCCGGAAACGTGGATCAACGCGAGACATGTTTTTAAATTATTTCTGTATTTAGACCTATTTGGCAGTTAGTTTCACCTTAGTGAAATTTCAATTTACGGGGGATTTTTTTAACAAGAGCGGTTAAACATTTACGAGGTCGACTAAATCTACAGAGTAATAATTGACGTTCAACGATCAAGTAACCGATTTACTTACGTGGGAATATTTTTTTTTTGTTCTTTTATTCTATAATCAATAGAGAAGGGGTTGGGGCATGACAGTATTATATAAAGACGTGGCAGTTTATCGACAAAACAGATATTATTTTCAAATTAATTAATGTCAGTTTGTCATTTATATGTGTGATATTTTTATATAAAATCTAATAAATACATTATTGAGCATTTAGGTTTTTTGGATGAAGTAAGTACAATTTAATATCCTTAAAGTAAAAGATTTATCTTTCTTTCGAATTGGGTTTTTTTTAGGTTAATTTTACAAATCAATATATAGTTGAGGTATTGCGCAGATGCATGTTTTTTTTATATTATTTTAGTTTGACACTAAATTTATATAGGCATGATACAAATACATAAGTAGTTATATGTTAAAAAAAAACAAATCGACATGAAATTATACAAAATTTTGCGATCAACAGTAAAGTTTTACACTCGCTGCATTATTTTAAAGTATTCATAATAACACAGGTACGACAAACGAAAAAACATGAAAATAAGTAATTTCAGTAGTTTTTCATTATTATCTAAGAGAGTGATAAAGATGAGCCTCTTATTACAAATGCCGAATGCTTACAGAACCCGGGCCTAAGGGCTCCAACACAAAACTACGATGCGACATCGCATCGCAAAGTTCTGCGACCCCGATGGTTGATAGCGTAGGTAATTAGGCAGATAATTTTTTGAGTGACCAATCCGTATCGCATCGCAAATAAACACACCGAACTTTAGTACAAGCGAAGGGTATGAAAACTTTTTGCAAAATCCTCTTTTTGTAAAGATCGGTGCGTTATTTATGGCCAGTCATGTCTCGCATTTGCTTAAAAAAACTGCCATGAATCTTTAAGTGTGATACAAAGCACCATTTTTTACTAAATTATAAGGAAAGATTTAAATCGTTAGATTCACCCGACCACCGCGTCAAAAGATGTTCGCGTTTTTGGGGTCTAGTCTCTAAATCAACGAAGAAGGCCCGTCGCAGTAGTTGATCGATCAAAACAAGTGTCAAATTTAATTTTTCAAGACAACTGTCAAAGTATGTTGTCATTCCGCCTTTTTTGGGTCCCTAAACTATACAGTGATACGGAGTTAGGAAATGCCCACAGCTTGAGCCGAAACTACTGACGTCGTGCTTAAAGAGTAGGCCCCCTGTTTCATTGACAAAGACATTTGAATAGTGCTATCCCTTTCATCGCTATCCATACTCATACTAAAATGTATCTTTGACAGCACATGTGACAGCAAATCTTACGATTTAAATCTAAGTGATACACACTGCCGAAGGACAAACAACTGGTAATTTCGTTGAATGGTGTACTTGGTTGTATGGCTATACTTCCTGCAATCCGTCTGTGTAGTATCAAGCATAATAAAAACAAATGCAACATGGAACTATCAAGCGTAACACGTAATAGTGTAAATCTATGTAACCGTTGTACTGTCAACAAAAGAGTATGGTTTACGGGCACGAAATACACTTACCCATTTTTTTTTACAATTCTCATGTCAAGTGATCGACTGTCGTTTGTTTCGGTGTAACATTTTTTTTCTGTTTATATTGATTTAAATGATTTGACAAGTTATTTGTTAAATGGAATTCTATTTTCTAACTCTAAAACTTGTTAATTGAAATGACATTAATTGATTATGTTTTGAGAGAGAACATGGAGAGCTTACTTCTATTACAATATCTATGTCCCAATTATTTACCAATGTTGGCAAACAAAGACAAGGATCGTCAGAAGCCCGAAAATCTGACAGCCAGTCTTACCAACGGGTATCGTATTGCCCAGTTACTGGGTTGTGGAGGTCAGATAGGCAGTCTCCCCATGTAAAATACTGGTACCTATTCAGTTACATCCGGTTAGACCGGAAGCCGACCCCAACATAGTTGGGAAAAGGCTAGAGAGATGATGATGTTTGCAAACAAATAATGATTTGAACAATGACAGCCCTTGACACGACAGTGTGTTAGTTAAAGTTTGTTAGCTTAAGTTACGGTTCCCTAGAATAGCGGTAGACGCCACATAGCGTCAGTAATTTTCCGGCAAGTATCGTCACTGAAACGTTATTAATGTTAGCGTTGTTGGGTGGTCTTAGAGCGTGTTTGACAATAGTCAAGCCCCGCGGTAATCGTTTTCATGACGGCCGTTACGTGGCGGCCGCCCCTCGTCTAGGATACCGTAGCTTTAGAGAGTCAAGCAGTTTTCGTAACTACCTGTATGTGTACCTCTTTTGTTCACAGTACTTCCTAGAGTACTTCCCAACTGGATTTTAAAGATCACCTGGATAGAAAGTGATCTAAACTTATGGTCCTTTGAACGACGATTTAATAAAACTACTAGTAATTATACACATAGATTATCACATTATCAAAGCTTTATGAAACTGCAGGGCCTAAATGAGTGAGGTGCCTATTTTGATGTCATTATTAACATTATCTAATCCAACGATATCTAAAAAGTGGTAGATAGGTAATACGCGCCGGCGAGTGACACGCCAATTGGCGAAAAAGCCATTTTTTTGCGTTTTTCTTGTCTTTTTCGCTCTCGATAATTACATCAGGCCGTCCTACTTCCACATGTCTCTTATTAATTTGACATTCTGCCCTTTTTGAAAATCGAATGCTGAGTAACTATCTACCTCTCTTTTCTTATCATAGATGTAATCACGTCTATGATCCTGTCTCTGTCATTCAGTTTGCAATAAAACGAAACCACAATATACTTCGGTTTTGGTTCATAGATTCATAAGACCTCAACACTTATTGGTTCAATCGTATATTGTAATATTAATACTGGAAATAAGACCATACAGCACATGAGCTTGAGATGTTTTTTTAAATCACGTGCTTATAGACTTTTGGCCATTATAGGTTTAGCTTCATAAATGCAAGACTAGATAAAATTGTGATGTGTTATTTTTTCATACATGAACTTCTAAGTTATTTTGCGCTGATGCATCTTGATATGTTTGTCGTTCTGAGTCCTATAACTTCAACACCCCTATAACTTCAAGCCAATATTTAATTACTTGTAATTTAATCACAGGTAACTTTGATACGATTACGACCTTCCTACTAAGATTTAAGATACAATTTTCCTCAGCCACGGAGATGCAAACCAAAAGTTCTAGCAAAAAAAAAACTACTTAAAAACGAACCGTACGACATACAATTTAACGCTCACAGTCTTTAGTTACAACACTCACAATAGGCACCGCGTCTCCAGCACCCCAATCACGTAACACACTTTCAATCGCAACAAAAAAGATTTTGATGGAAATTCCTAATCCATTGAAAGCTTCGCCTGCTCAAAACGTAAATAACGCAAAGAACAGTGGAGTAACTCTAGGGTGGCAGGACTGGCAAAATGCCACGGGCCCCTGGCCTGACGGGGCCCCCGGCCTGACGGGGCCCCCGGCCCGAGAGGCTGCGAGGTCAAAAGAAACCAAACATTTATAACAAAATTTATTAAAAAATATAAATTTGGGGCCCCCTGCAATGGATTTGCCAAGGGCCTCAGATGGTATAGTTACGCCACTGGCAAAGAATGATGTAGAACTGTCAAAATTAAAGGGTTTGCCATTGTAAGTGTGTTGCGCGATCACCTCGCAGGCACAGTTCAAATAAACGAGAATCTGGCAGTACAGGCGTTTAGCGTATGACAAGCTTGCTGTCAAGCATGGCGCTTACTCACGAGCAAGTGGTGACATTTAACTTAGCAATGTAAGCTAAGAGGCCTTGCAGGCGTTTCTTGACTCGTTTCTGGTCGTCGAGTGTGCATCCCAAGATGGCGGACTCGAAGTTCTTGTCGGTACCCGTGGACGGGTCTGGCTGCGATGTGCACGCGTTCATGAATGTTTGACAGCGCGTGTGCGCAAGGACAGCGTCGTCATGCACTGATATTACCAGTTGGTCTATGTACATGTTTACCTGGAATTGAAAGAGAAACATACATTATAACATCACGCCTGTAATCCCCGAAGGGTTATGTAGAGGTGTACCTAAAGGACACCCACTTTTCACCAATTATGTTTGAGTACCATGTACAGAGGCCAGCACATCAGGTTACCACAATCTGTCAAATTTCTTTGATAGTATTTCAACTTTATTGCAAAGACATAAGGTTCATTTTTAATTGAGAAAATTTGACAGTTAGGGATAGCTTGATGTGCTGGCGTCTGTACCTAATAAGGGGTCTATTTCCACCAATCGGACATACATCTAGACTCCTGGCTGATATTGAGAAATTCCAGATGGAAAAACCCCAATAACACTTTGTCCGACCTGGGAGTCGAACCCAGGACCTCAAGTCAAGGAGCTCAACGATTCGACGATCAAAACCAAAAAAAAGACATTTGGGTAGGCCGCATAAATTATTCAAACTGCCAGATCATGATTAAAACTAACTGAGATAAAAACACAACAACACAAATGCTAGACCCTGTTCTTTTCTAAAGGACAACGTTTTTAGATAGTAATTTTCTCACAGATGAACACCAAATAAATCATAACAGATCAAAAAACATAGCTACAAATAACAGAACTATAAAATAATAAAACCTTACGTCAAGGCAAAAACATGGAATTGCAAGTATTTTTTTTTTATAAATTGTACTTAATTAACTTCACTTGGAAAAATACAAAGAACCTTCGTATTACGTGTCGTAGCTAATTATACAAGTTATTTCTGGCTCAAACAAGCGGTTATTTATATGGGAATAAAAGAACAGTCAATTTTAAAGTTGGTCATTGTGGCGAAATTATAAATGAACCGGCGGAACTATACAGTGTGTTCGGTTAAACGAGGGACATACTCATGAAAATTAACAACTTTGACTATGGAATTATAGCAGAAATCATGAAAAGAAACAGCTGTTCAGTACATTTATGTTCGCATAATTCGTCAAAATGTATGGAACAGCTGATTTTTTTTTTCATATTTCAGAGTTGGTCCCATGGACAAAGTTGTTGATTCCCTTGAGTACTATAAAACCTGAAAGTATGTCCCTCGTTTAACCTAACACACTGTATAAGTAACCCGGAAGCAGCCAACAAAAATATTGAGTTATTTATTACTTTGAAAGTTAGCACGGTGACGACCGTACCTCCGCGCATCATGTTATACAAAACTGTCAAATTTCTCAAAATGATTTTAAACCTTAAAACGCTGGTAGTTCAAAATTGATTGAGAAAATTTAACAGTTTGTGCTAACTTGATTTGCTGGCGACTGGCGACCTACATATAGTACGAAGTTGTATCACCACAAAAACAGTTGACATTGCGGTTTCAATGGTATTTAACGCTTATCATTTGAAACAGTCCTAAATGTGTAGTCTTGTATATTATTTTATGTTTTATTTATATAGCAGCCAAATAACTTGAAAACAGCTGTTCGAATAAAAGTAACATTCTAAATAAATATGATCATAATAAGAGCAAGCAATATAGCTGAACAAACAATTTAAATGCATTAGATGTGTATTATATGTATATACTTTAGTTTAAGAAATGTATTCTCTTCTCTTCTTGTTCTCACACTCTATAATTGCCTAAATCTTTTTTTCACTCCCCCTTTCGAAGGTCTGCCTTTTTTTTTGAGGGTGAGAACACATTAAATATGATTCCTCCCGCTCAGGGTGGAGCGGAAGGGAGTATCAGACTTTTACTGACTAAAACCCATCCATGTTCCTTCCTTAGCCCTGTATGTTCCGGGGTAGCGGTAACCCTTTCGGACAATCCCGCTTATTCACAGGTATGCTGGAAGAAATTTCTAGAGAAGCAGTAACTTTGTACTAAGGCTATCTATGTAGTATCATAATTTATTTTCCAGTGTGTACTAAAATAAAAAATTAAGACCAGCATATGCTACAGACCACCAAACTGAACAACTTTTACTATGGGACCAACTCCTAAATCGCAAAAAAATCAGCTGTTCCCTCCATTTATTTTTTGAATACTCTATAATTTCTCGCCTCTACCATCAGTGCTTTTAAGTAACTAGAGCAAAAATCGATTCCGCGACCGTCATCACAAAAACCCATACTATAACCTTCTACGCCATCACAATATCACTAGAACGGTCATTTAACTTGCAAATTTTAAGTGCGATCGCATGTATTTAGTAAACAATGGTGCGTCGTTCGAAGAGGACATCGCACTCATACAAATGCATTATGTCATCGTTGTGACTGTTTCTACGTTACGTAAATAGACGCAGAAGGTTCACTGTGTAGATAGAATAATGACAGCCCTGTAACACGTGGCTTTTAGCATGAAATGGGCGTCTTTTGTTATTTTCCAGGTAATACAATTAGATAAACTGGGACGTGGATGTGTTAAATTTTTACTGTATATAGAATAATCTATATTGTACACGATAATAACCCGAGATACTTACAGTCAGCGACTCAACGCCGCTGCAACACTACGCGTCAAACTTTATGGCGACTCTGAAGTGAGCTACTCGCTGCGCAGTACCGCCCCCCTCACCCCCGCTGTCACATGAATTGGTTACTGCGCAGCGACTCGCCTCATGTTCCGATCAGCCATTAAGTTGGAATCGAACTGTTCCTGACTGGTCAATAAATATGTTTGACGACATGAGCGATTCTCCAAGTTCGTGATTAAATATAGGTTGCAAAAATGTAATTAAACTAATACAATTTTTTCAGCACAATATTAATTTTAACATTGAAGTGTGGCTCCAAAAGTTGTTAAGTTGCTGGTAAGTTTGTTGCGCCACTTCTTTTTTCCAGCTAAAGCACTAGGAAGTGGTTAAGGGCAGGCGTTTTGGGCACTTGTCTTATGTAATTTTGACCTTCAAAAGGTGCTGATTTTCAGCCTAGTTTGAATAAACGACTTTTGCTTTTGTTGTTTTTAAAAAGAAATCTTCTCGCACCTTCTGTCTATAACCCTTTGTGTTTTATTATGAAGATTACAGTCGATTGAAGCAAACAAATTGCTAATTAACGTTCAATGCAGATGTCCAGATGGTAAGATCCCTGATTAATTGAACTGTTAAGTAATGGAACGAATGCTGCATTGGCTTTGTAACAACAAAGGCGTCTGGGTACTCGAGGTCAAGGCTTACGAAAGCGTGATTAAGCGTACTTGTACTTAGCTCAGATGCCATGATAGTTTTACATTAAAAAACAGTCTACTACCCTAGCATTGGTGTCAAGGCAGCTAAATTATTATATCAGAAGGATATAAGGTATCGTGTAAATATGCTTGAAAACAGTGAAAGAAAACATCGTGAGGAAAAATGCCTGAGAGATATTTCTTAACAGCATCTGAAGCTAAGTCAGAGACACATAGGCAGCATAAAAACTCTAGACACCAGGTTAGTCACTAACCACATGAAAAAACAAAGAATGAAGGATGATTCGCATATCCGTTTCTCGAACAAAAATTATAGCCACAAATTGTCAAGTGCGCGTAAACTGCCCTGATCGGTTGAATGTTTGTGTTTATCAACACCCAAACACAGTAGTTTACGCGCGGTTGACCACTTGTCATAATAATTTTCGTGTATTCCCGTTCGTTCCATCGACTTCGTCCCCCTCGTGGGACGAACGGGAATTCGTTATTTTTTTTCCCGATCGTCCCACTAATTTTGTTGATGATAATTTTACGATAATTTCCACTCGAGAAACTAGCCCTAACATTGTGGTTGTCATTAGAAACTCGGCCTCGAAGCATTTATTTCAATTGAAATAATTAGAGGAACTTTTGAACTATCAAGTAGCCGGTTAGTTAAAGTTGAAGCTAGTTAAAGTTCTCTTATAAATTCCCAGTGATGTCGTTAGCGCTGGTTTTTTTCCCGGACGGGGCAAATATCAAGTACGCAGACAGGAAAATAGTAAGCCTCATCTCATCTTTTCCTTTTTTTTCCAAGTGTGTAGATACCAATCCATGTACTCAGAAAGTACATATCGCGCACCACTTATCGTAAGTTACTACTTAACAGTGACGAAGCAACACACTTATGTTTATCCTACTAGGGATGGCATGTATATCAATTAATTAATTAGTGTTCTCGTGCAGACGCCAAACTTCATGATTAATTAAAGTGTTTCTAATGGAATGTTTGTTTTATGCGTCGTTATGTTGGCCATATTAATTATTGAACTGAGTTGTGTAACGTCGTGTATTGATTCCAGTCTATCCTTATACCAAGTCATATTTGGACTATTTTTATTTTAGTTAAAACATTCGATTTATAGGTACCATGAAGCTATGTAACGTTTTGAACGCCAGAGCATAAACGTACAAATTTATTTCTCCTTGTTACCATGTATTTCCCAATATCCATGGTGTCTTTTAATTTGTTTCATGTCATTAAATACGTACGAGAGCTTCAATTTTTAAGAGATCTATATAACACAAAAAAGTAATGATTTAATTGTTTATTTCGTGTTATAGTGTACCCGCATTGTCACATATTTATGTTGTTGGCGTACAGGGCATGCGCTTGCTTGACACGTATACGTGATAATGGCATGATTAAAAGGTTAAGGTAGGTATACCCAGGAGTTTGGTGTCTTTTGTTCATTTTCATATTACAATGCTGCTCAAAAAGTTTTATCGCTTCGTTTTTAAATAGATCCCGTACAAAATGATCAAGATTTTTGATATACCTAAACCGTGATAAAAACCGCAAAAAATAATAATTGCGTACTAGCCTCAGGTGACTATAATAATTACTTCTTCGTATAAGATTTTTACGCAGAATAAAGTGTAATCATTGACGAAGGTTCGGTAAAGTGAATGACTGAGCTTAACACAAAGAATTGGTTACCACTTACCTACAACACTCACTAGACATTAAATAGCGTAGTCGTGTACCGACACGACTACGCTATTTATTTCCGAGCCACTAGCATTGACATTTTAACCCGGCTAGTAAGTCATGGTCGGCAGTTGCATTACATACTAACCTCTACCCGCGACTACGTCCACGTGAATTTTTTGTCACCCGACCCATCCCGTCGCGCGGGTAAGCGGGATTGTTCGAAAGGGTTACCGCTACCTCGGAACATGAAGGGCTAAGGATGGACTGGATATGGATGACATGGATGGGTTTTAGTCAATAAAAGTCTGACACTCCCTTCCGCTCCACCCAGAGTAGGAGAAGTCATTAGATGATTTCCCACCCTCAAAAGAAAACCCATCCCGACGCATCGCAGCGTTCTTTCTGCTCGGCTCCTTAGGGTCTTAAGGGTCTGTATAATAATATGAATGATGTAACCAATTTTTGTAACCATATTTTGTTCACCAGTTTCCGTGGAGTTTCTTGCCCGTTCGTCTCAATAGGTACCTTCTTTCTTACAACTACAACTAACTTCATTTTTCTTAGTGACCGACCCTTTGACAATTCAAAAGTGCCTGTAATTGGTTTATTTGAAATAAATGCTTTTAGTTTCAGAGCCTGGCACAAAAATTGGTCTATCAAATGCAAAAATAATATTTCAAATCGGACTGGCAATTCCCGAGATCAGTGCGATCAAACAAAGACACTAACCAACTCTTCAGCTCTATTATGAGTACCTATAGATACTGAAATTTATCCCACTTACCGTAATTGTTTTAAAGTTTTTATGAAGGAGTTAATTATATAATAACACTAGCTGCTGCTAGCGGCTTCGCCCGCGTGAATATCGGAAATTATACCAAGGGAATAATTTCCCTACTATGTGTTAATGCAGGTCATAAACTACCTCTGTACCAAATTTTATCCAGATCCGTACAGCCGTCTTAGCGTTAAGGACGGACAAACATACAAACTCACACACTCACTCACAAACTTTTGCCTTTTTAATATCAGTGTCATCATCTGCCCAGCCTTTTCCCAACTACGTTGGGGTCGGCTTCCAGTCTAACCGGAAGCAGCTGAATTGTTATTATAATATCAGTGTGATCGTAATAAAAGTGCACAATACAATGGTGAATATTAAATAGCACCTGTTTAATTAATTCCTTAATAAAAAGATAATCGTAATAATTGGTAAATTTTCCTGATTGGTTTATCTGTTTGTCGAGTAGGTACTTCCTTAAAGTCAATGAATAAATTGGAGTTAGCGACTTTCAAATTGAATGATTCATATTATCCGTAGAGCATAATAGTGGGTATGAAATAATTTTATAATGACCCATGAATTGAATGGGCCGTCTGACAGTTCTTTGTTGCGATCATTGGTACATTCAGGATATACTTAGTCACCATTATTATACAAATTAGCTAGCGAAACTCGGTCGACGAGAAGGGTACTCATTGATTTTTTTTTATTTCATTTGCTCGAAATTATCAATAAACAATTAAACCATTACTTTTGTGAGTGTTTATATAAATATCTTAAAAATTGAAGCTCTCGTACGTATTTAATGACATGAAACAAATTAAAAGACGCCATGGATAATAGGAAATTCATGATAACGAGAAGAAATAAATTTGCAGCTTGGCGTGGAGGTTTATGCTCTGGCATTCAAAAGGTAAAAATATAGCACACGGAGGATTATGTTTAAACTAATGCCTCCCAGACCACAGTTCCCACGCTATATTGATAAGTATCGCTGCCAGAGTGCCGGATCTTATGTCTCTCGACCTGGTAATTATGACGTCATCAAATAGATGAAGTTAGAAGTGCAATTTAGAGTCTTAAACAATATAAAACATAACATCAAACAAACAGATTAAACCTCAGGGATATTTGCCTCCCGGATGTGATCTGCAGTGGCCGATATGGAAAGCTCTCAATCGACTGCGTACCCAAGTAATCCGCTGCAGGGACAATATGTCGAAATGGGGGATTACTGATCCACTCAACACCCAGTGTGATTGCGGAGCTTCTGACCAGACCACACCCCACCTACTGGAGTGTCCTAAGTGCCCGTTCACATGCAGCTTGAAGGACCTAAAGAATGCCACGGATGCCGCGATAAAAGTGACAACTTACGGGACGTATTCAATTTAATGACTTTAAAAAAAAAAGTACCATCGACACGAAAATAAGAAGAATAACATCACGGATCCCCGAAGGTTTAGGCAGAGGTGAATGTGAGTGTACTATAGGTATGTCTCTGCCTGAAGCAATAACAGACTGCATGAACAAATTCTAATGAAGAGATTAGCTTTTGCTGTGATAGCTAGCTCACGAACAATCAAAATACTTTGCGTGGGTGTCGTGTGAGTCGATTAAGGGATTATTATAAGTCATGGTGGCCGATAAAGGTTAGACATTCAATCTTATAACAGCCGCACGGATTGATCCTTCAGGTTAAGCTACGCTTGCCGGGGTTTGGTTCTGTGGATAGGTGACCATCTTTAGATATCGAGACTCCTCCATGCCTCGGAAAGCACGTTAAGTCGTTGGTTCCGGCTGTCATTCGTGGATCTTTGACAGTCGTTACGGGTAGTCAGAAGCCCGAAAGTCTGACAGCCAGTCTTACCAAGGGGCGTGTTACAGAGTTACTGGGTTGTGGAGGTCAGATAGGCAATCGCTCCATGTAAAATACTGGTATTCAGCTGCATCCGTTAGACTGGAAGCCGACCCCAACATATAAGTTGGGAAAAGGCTAGGCAGATTGATTCAATCTAAAAACTCTATTTTTTAAATGCCTAGCACCCTAATTTGGTAAACACACGAAGTGTCATGCGTCACAGTAACGAAACAGAAAAAAATGTATTAATTAAATTATTACGACGAATTTCTAATAATAATTTTGTGATATCTACTCATGCCTTATTTTGATTATCTCTAGGACAACCGAAAATAATATACATGACTGTATTTCTTACTAAATTTATCTTCCGCGTACCGTATTTCTGAATAAAACCTGCATTTTTAAAACGATGCATCACGTTATCAGTCATGTTATATGTTAAGGCTACCGCTGACAAGCGCGACGCGGTTCTGGTAGGTAGTTTTCATAGAAATTGTTCTTCTAGAACCTTGCCGCACTGTCTTTTGAGCCTTGAAGAGTGCTCCAGTTTCATTTCGTAATGAACAATGGTATTAATACACATATCTTTAAACTTTTAATTGTATTTAATGGAGCAGCTAATTTAGTGTTTGGCTTTTGGTCTTTAAGTTTTAGATTGCTCATGTCCAATGAACCCTAACTAAATTCATGCTACAAAAAAACTCTGTAAACATTGTTATCGTGTTTATCTATCAATTGCAGCCTAAACAAATGATAAAAGGGGAGCCTTAAATAACATGTTTCTATTAAAATTTCTATGAAAACTTCATGGAATTTGTTCTACAAGATTGTTGTCGCGTGCTGCCCGTCTGCGGAACCCTAAACCAAATTCTAAATATCTATTAATAATCTGAAAGTAATTACATCCAAATTCTTTTTAGTTCCCATTCAAATCCTTCTGGTAGATAAGTGTCTATTTGGATAATAATAGTTTGTGTCAAGAATTTACCTGGTGCAAGGCCTCCTCCTGTTGTGGATCTCTGTCGGTGCGCACGGCTACCTCCACTGTCATGGCACGCGCAAGGATGCGCTCCGCATACCGTGTAATGTCATCCTTGTCACCTGTATAAAATGTGGTAATTGAAAAAGATTTTTTGCATTCAAAGCTATGATTACTGGTATAAACTGTTGGAACAGCATTATGCACTCATCATCATCAGACTAGTTGTTTGCTACTCGCTATTGGGTTCTCCAATAACACAACATACCTACAACTCAATCTTTGGCTACTATTTCATCTAGTTACTAGTTCCCTGGAAGAAATTGCTTTAAGCTTTGAAGCAAAGTCCAAGCGGTAGCTTTATTAGCTACCGCTTGGACATTGCTTCTTTTTAACTGTTTTGGATTTATATACATGACTATCTATGTTCTATGTTAGTTTCCACACTCAATCTTTTAGGCAGACTATTGTGCGTTGAATTATATGTCTATCATCAACTCACAAACACTTCTATGCATCTCAAATAATTGCTGAGGACTACTTACATTCAGACACATCACCAAGCAGTTCCGAATGCTTGATGCTGTCAAGGGTGGACAACAAGGAGTCACGCTCTTCCTCAATACGGACGGTGTCACGGCGCAGCCGCTCCACACGCATCTCTACTTGGTCTAATACGGCTATCAATCTGTAGTCAGAATTTTATTCATCATTGAATGGAATGCTGACGCTCAGATACGGAAGGTACATTACAGACAGTCTTTGTTGAGGATTGCTTGTATTCACAGAAAACTTGGAAACTGACTTTTAAAAGTTTGAGTATATGTATCAAATCATTTCCATGTTTAACCAGATTTGACATAATAGGATGCTGACACTGCACATAATTATTATGAATCTTGCAATGAGTACCCATCATTCTACTTGTTTGGGTAAAACAAATTATCTTTGAACAGTGAATATTTATGTCAGCTATTGATTCACAATGAGTGCATGAAGCAACATTATTGTAGCTCTTATCTGCACTCTGCAGTCTAACAAAAGATAACTCATACTGTGTATCATCAAGAATTTATTATTCTCATTCAAATTGTATGCCATGGCTAGTTACATATAATATAATCCTTTCCTTACAAGGAACCACTTAATTGTCAACAAAAAAGGCCGACGAGCTATGGCGTTGTCGGAAAACATCGTAATGTAATTAATTATAAGCCATAGAAACATAACTGCTGCGTGGGTGAGAACATAGAGAAACTTTTTTTATAACTAGTAACGCTTGGCGTTGACCTTTTATGGACGCTGACCACGCGTTCCGCCACCTCGCAATCGCCACGCTACCTTCGCATATGGTCTTTTACATGCACTTTTCCTAGAAGGTTACCTGTCTTTCGGCGCCTGTGTCCCGAACGCCGACGTTTCGTCGATGAGTGGCAGCCGCGAGCTCTCACCGGTGTACAAATCCACTGCGAATTGATCCACTTCCATATTGTCGTAATCGTTGTCTTTCAATCCGGCCAGTTTTTTTTACTTTTAAACCCCAGAGATTTCGCACAAATGTACAATAATTAAATACAAACAGGAGGAACAATTTTCGCCCAAGACGTCAAAATCAAACTAACCAAAACAAATTGAGTGACGTTTCTCAAATTCTCTTGAACTTTCCGAAAAAAAAGAACAACTGTCACGAACTGACATGACAATTGAACAATAGAAGTTACTGTATATCGTAGTTCGACTTTGAACTTTATACACTAGTGTCAAGAGTTACAATTGTAAAACACAGAACTCCCCGCCCTCTGAAAAATCCAAAAACAAGGATGAAATCATAGACAATAACTAACATTTTTTTATAACAGGTTAAAATATACCGCACCTGCAACCAGTATCAGTCAGTCTGGAAAGATACTTTATCACCCTAATTATTTTGATGGCTTTTCGCCAAGTTATTTGATGATGCCATAGACAGACAGTCAGACAAGTACAATGATGGATGTACGACAAAGTGATATCATATTGTCAGTAAATTTATTTTGCCACCAAGAAATGAAGTCAAGTAGAACATGACCCGCCTTTTGTGGCAGTCGGGTAAAAAAAAGGTCATCTCCAATGTTTTTAATGAATTGTTACTGATTTATATAATGCCGACAGCGAATAAATTGCTGCATTTATACATATATCACATTGATCTAATTAATTAATGTTTTAATAAACAACGGTTTATTTATTAAATTAATATTAACTGACTAAAAATCAAGGTTATTTGCGAAAAGTAGTGTTTAATTCATAGAAAATAATACTTTAAAAAACTGTTTGTTTTTCCAAATTTTATAAACTTAAAACTATAAAGGTACTTTAATCCGCAAGATACCAGTCTTGTGCTATTTTGGGAAATAACATCTTGAATATTTTTAATCTAAGTCTAGTTACCCCTTGGCTGCTATTTGAGGTTGAAAATACTAAAAATTACCCAGTAAACTGCGTAACTACCACGAGAGATATATTTTTTTTATTTTAGGCCTTACCAGTGTGTAGGAACAGGAAAATCCCTACGTTGAGTAGGGGTTTTCCCGTACCTACACTTTGGTAAAAACAAGGCCTATGAAAAGTGTATGAAATCAAAATGCAAACACGGAATTGTAACGCATAGCGCTAGCGTTAACACTTCAGTTTTCGGCGATTCGAGGTCGTTCAAAAGCTCTGTAGTTTGGTAATAACTAATTTGAGTGGGGGGCTTTCAGCTGGGCTGGTAGCGTTTGGGAAGGTTCGTCGAATCTTCTCGTCGCGTATTCCACAGATCCAACGTTCCAAAGTTGTCAACATAGCTGTCATTGCCCAGGAAGTTTTGTTTTCTGGCACTTTAATTTTTGGGCACCAAATTTACACGAACATAAAACAAAAATAAATGATTTGGAACGAAAAACCAGAATTATTTACAAATACTTTATTGTTATCTTATTAGGTATAATAAAAACGGAAGTAAGCTATAAAAACATAAAGTTGATTAATTTGAGATATATTACAAGCAAATAAGACTGCTCGTGTTATGGCGTAACCACACTTGCCGACTCTTTACACAAAATAAAATTAAAAAACAAAATATTTCTTCTGTTCTCTCCTAATTGACGGATTCAATCTCAAAGTGTGGTCGAGGCATGAGGGACGGATACTTACTAGTAGTATAATAGCTATGGCCGCCTACCCTTAAGGGTATAAAAGTTAAAGAATGATATTATACTGGTACTAAATTTGTACCTTACTAAGTAGTAACAGTGAGTAGAATCCGTGATTTACACTGGCAAATCTCGCAATAGAGGAAGGAGTATCGCTTGCGCTTTATGCTAAAAATGTCGTTCAGCACTGTCCGTTTTCAGCGCGCTTTTCAAAGAATTCCACTCACAATTTCCAATACATTTTCCGTTACTCTGATGTTACGTTAGCGTCAACAGCTTAGTCCAAAATAATAAGATATTACTGTCACATCGCCGTATGAGTTTGAAAGCCAACCAGTAGGTCGATTCTGTAAAAATCTCACAGCGAAAACTTAGGTGAAGTGAGCGTGTGTTCCACATAATGCTAGGGATTGACACTAGTGACAGCTCGTTTAAAACTCACTTCACCTGTGTTATGACGGTGAGATGACTACATAATACCACTACTGAAGTATTTACTACACCCCCCCGACCCTTGCTCGAGCCAGCCCGCGTTGCCACTGAGCCAGTAGCTTTAAATAGCCCGATCCAGCAGTCCCTTGCTGTCCCCCCCCAGCGACGCCCTAAGCCCAGGTCCGAATCCCGCAGGGGGTGCCCTTAGCGTGTAGTCGCTTAGTTTGTAAGTTAGTTTTAGTTTTATTAAGCCCTGGCTGGAGGCTACAATTCTTTTGTGGCAACCACAGGCAAGCCCGGTCAAGCAGTAGACAACCCTATGGTTCAACAGCGAGATGCCAGAATAAAAAAAAATTGCTACGCATATTTAGCTTAGAATAGAATAGAATAATAGAATAGAATAATTTATTTGTCAAACATAGGTGATTATAAACAAAGATCTTAAATTAGCTTACATTCGGTTCGTGCAGATTGCCCAACTCCGTTTGGCGACTACTCTCGCTAAATCATGTTCGGGGCAACTCGGCACAATTCGATCGAGCCGAGCAGCTTTTCTTGAACATAGATCTCTAATCTACATGTATTCGATTGCGCCTCACGGCTGTACCGACCCGAACAAGTGTGTAGTTACGAGCACCAATATGTATACACGGAGCAACTTTAAAAACTGATTTTCTCCTTCTGCATTTGTTGTAATTTTATGTTGTTATGGACATAGTATTGGGAACCTACACTAATATGAAAAAGGTTCTATTATCACAAAGTTATTGTTATTTCACGAGAAAATCGCTTTTAAATGTTTCTAAGTGTATACATATTGGTGCTCGTGACTGTACATAAGGGGTGCCTGGTCTTGATCGACCCACTACGAAATATTATCACTGTAGCTTATAGGAACAAAGTGTTGTTGACTCTGACGTAAATCAGGCATAAATTATACATTCATTTATCTTTAAAAAAACACAAGGAATAATCGTATCTATAAGTACAAATCTAACAATAAATAAATCTCTGATTCATAATGAAAAAATAACAAATACAATACTGACATTTGCGTTGGAAAAAAAAAACAATTTTAAAATAAATCATTAAAGTTGCACATTTAGTTTTTAAATTTAATTACTAGAGTCTCTTAACAATGTCGTAAGACGTATGTTTTCTTTTATTTTATATTAATTATATATTTTTTATTATTTTACATTTATAGGAAATAAAATTTCGCTGACATAGTTTAGTCATAATTATACTGGAAAGTTCAACCTCAACGGTACTTCCAATATTATCAGACATTTTATTAATATAGAATCCCAAGACAACACAGTCATTTTTGTCAATTGATTTTTCGCTTGTTTAACGTGCTCTAGTAGCCCGGCGCAGGCGCAGAGCGTTTATTTCACTTTCAGTGTACTTTGACAGCGCCTCTATTACATACAAGGGCGGACGACTGTACGTAAATTTCATCCCGACACCCAGCGCTCGGGCTACCCGGCAGCCGATTTTATTCCTCACCAAATATTTTAATATTTCACATTTAGAACATGACTAAAGTAAATACTACTTTGTTGTTTTTTTTCATTTATGGAAGCTGTTAACTCGCTAAATCAAAGTTGTAGTGTAGTGGACATAAGAAATAGAAATAGTGTGCAAAATCGATTCTATCCATTATAAAAATCTTCGTTTGTGACTTCTTGGACAATTAATAAATAACAAGTACAGCGTGACGTATCTGGAAGATAACTTCATATTTATTTAGAATCGTTTTCAGTTTATCTGGTAGATACAAACACTGTATAACTGGCCTTTAGGAAACATTTCCCAATCCACTGACAATACAACAGTTTAAAATAAGAACATTCTACATAACGTCTAGTAAAGCTCAAATCCGGAACGACAAACATACGTCTATCTTTATCGCTCTAATGGTAGATATGGCGTGTGTGAGTGACACGGCATTCATTTGCCGGTCCATTCACTGATCCTGCCGTTCTCGAACGCCAGGTTCTTTCTAGGTAGGGGAACTAAAGTACCCCGCTTGACGATTCCCATGTCTTCCCCGGGATAGTACTGAAAATATGTTGATTAAGATTATTAAAATTTCTTAAATTTCTCTAAAATCAGGCCGAAACTAGTCTTTTATAGTTGAGAAACATTCGTTTATGAAGCGAATTATTTGCTTATGTAACTAGAAAATAATTGCAATAAGAAATAAAATAATATTACGATTCTCGTGGATGGATTCATCGTATAGTTTCTAAATAAAATGGGTAAATAAAAAACACCAACGAAACAAAAGAAGTATGTATGGCGTCAGTTATGTATGTACGTAGTAAAAATATACATAATCTTACCTGACACTGTGAAACAAACTTCAATATATCTGCACGAATGAACTCATTGTCTTCTTTCACTTTCTCCAATCTGTAATGACAAATAAACATGCGAATAATGAAAATAAACCTTATTAGGCAAACTAAGCTTTACAATTTTAGGAAAATCATCTACTTTTAAAACGTTTGTAAAATGTGAGCATCATTTACCTGTTTTTTTTTTGTTGTATTTTACATTTTGTGACATTTAATAATATTATACCCCCTTATTAATAAACGTATAATTTCAGGTACTTCATTAGTTACACATCGATTTCTCTCTTCAGTCTTCAGAAATTTCATGTTTGAAAGAAGAAGACAAAGCACTGTGTAACAACTATACGGACACTTTACAACGTTTTTAAGAGGGTTAATATATAAAAAAATATTGTTAAACATTTTAAAAGACTAACGGTGGACTACTATCTATTGGTCTACTAGAATCAATTAATTTTTTTGTATATTTTAATGTTCATTTGAAATAAATCATTTTACTTTGGCATTGCTTATTGTAATCTTTTGAATGGTAAATCATGAAGGAATCACTTACAGTTCAGGCTTGGCTATTCGTTCAACTATACACTTGCATATCTTCTCACATAACGTTTCGTCAAACAGCGGTATACCGAACTGCAGATCTACTATTGTCCACCTCTGAAAAATACAAAGTTACAGTTAATTTCATTCTCACAAGCAATTTTTTTTTATGGTTCGGTAATTATCCAATATCTTCGGAGTGTCAGACTCTAACTGACTAAAACCCATCCATGTTCCTTCCTTATGCCTTTATGTTCCGGGTCACACCCACTATGTGCATGCGCAGGTTAGAAATACGAATCGATCTTCTAATATCGCAGAATATGTACAGCAATAAGATGTTAAAAGATTCCACCAAACTAAACAAAAAAGCCCAATTTCTGGATGCTTACTTAGGGCGAAATTAAAAAAAAAATAAACGCGATCACCACTTAAACGCGGTTTAATAACTGTCAGTGTCATTATTTTTCGTGAAATAGGACACTGACGTCTTGAACGCGGCTTAGATGTTTTGATTGCGTTCAGTTTCATTGGAGAAATTGCCAGTTAATAATATAATCCACAGAGAAGTTTCATGTTACGTGATTGGCTGTTGTTTTCTCCAACCACTCAAAGACTATGAGACTTGACAATGGTTAGTTCAACAGTAAAATGATAAAGAATTGACTCAAGATTTCATCCGAGTTATATCGACAGCGACCAGCATATCTAAAACGCGTTCAAGAGCTGTCAATGCCATTATTCCTTAAAAAAATTGTGACAATGACAGCTTAACGTACTTTATGCGCTGATCGCGGTTAGTTTCATTGGTGAAATCTGCCCTTAATCATACTCTACATACCTCAGGCCTACAAGCCTCATCATCGGACACATAGTGCGTCGTATCCACCCCACTATCGCCCTCCGCAACCGACATCTCAGTCAACTTATCGTTCAACTGCGTAAACATAGAGATCGACTCCTCAGCGGGACTCAACAAATCGTCCAACTGGTTGACCGACTTCTTATTCAAATTCTCGCTACTGACCGACGACGAACGGATCGGGACCAAGTCATCGGATAAAGCGATCGATTCTTTGCTGGTTGAGTTTTCTTTGGAATGTTTCTTTTCTAGGTCTTCAATACTGGCTGACGATGAATGTATAGGTACTAAGTCGTCGCTATTAGCTATGGACTCCTTGCTGTGGGCGTGTTTAGTGACGTCATCGAGTGCTAGGTTGTCTAATTCATCGCATAGTAACTGGCCACATTCCACACTAGTGAAGCCATTTGCTGGTGAACTGTTCTTGCTCTCTGTGGTAGGAGTGACGGCGAAGTGCGACTCTATGGGGGATTGTAACCTTGTTAGGGTCTTAGAGTACTCTTCGGTGTATCTCTCGGTGGAGTCTGTTGAAGAGAGTGATATTTCGCTGACTGGTTTCGCAATGCCGCATATTATGTCTTTTTTCTTCCGTTGTTGTACTGTGGAAAAAAAGTTTTAAGATGAGCCAGACTTAGAAAGCTCGGCTTGGTCTGGGAGCTGGGTTCGGTCCAGCTTCGGCATAAACGATTTCTAATACGTTCTTTCGTCTTTGACGAAAATTTTATATACTAATTCAATTTACTTTACTTCAGTCCAAGACACAGAAATAACATTTGAGTAACACATATTTTACAAGTTAAACCTCAAACAAAGCTCATATATTACCTAGTTGCACAGTAGCAGGCGGCCTGGCACAGCCCAGGTCGGGTACACCGATGTCTGCCAACGTGACGTAGCCCACTGAACGTATTAACCTCAGCCGCTTCAGTAGCCGACGGAGTCCTGCGTGACGGGACCACATTGCTTGAGACTCTGGAAGAGATAATATTGTTGTAGTTATAATACCTTTTTTTTCGAGGCTGGGAATTCATCAGTTGATTCCTCCCACCCTGGGTGTAGCGGAAAGGAGTGTCAGACTCTTACTGACTAAAACCCATCCATGGACCATGTTCCTTCTTTAGCCCTTTATTTTCCGGGGTAGCGGTAACCCTTACGGACAATCCTGCTGATAGTAATAATATCTTAATATCTTTCTTGTCAATGCGTAGAGATAGCTAGAGACGTAAAAATCTTACTTTTTTTGTGATTAGCAGATGAGTATTAGGTTTTATGTTGATCGAAATATGATTCGCGGCCGTAGCAAATACGTATTTACAGAACTGTAATCATTAAAATCTCTGATACAACTTTTTATCATTCAGGGAATTTATTTTGTTTATGTATAATAATCCATACAAACTGACATAGTAAGTAAGTAAGTATGTTTTATTTTGCAAATATAGGTACAGCACATGGTGGATAACAGATAAGAGGTAGGTTCAGCTATATTTTACCAATAGGCATGCAAAAGTTATAGTTTGACGCTAACACAATAAAGGCAATTAATAAAAGCAGATAACTGAATATGATTTGAAAAGTTAGGGATCATCATTACATTAAAATTAAATTATAAAACATTAAAATTACTAATAATATAATAAAATTGAATAACTATGGAACAGATTAATTATATTAGTAAAAAATATAAAAAAAAAAAAAGTCGTAAAAACCGTGCGAAGGAACGTATCGGTAGTAGCTGGAGAGTTCAGAGCCGACCAACCTGCGCAGGTGTCAGCTTCCGGCGGGAACATGATGTGGCGCAGCGGCGCGGGCTGGCGCACGCCCAGCGCCTGCAGCAGCACGGGCCCGCGCCGCAGCGCCGTGTTGGCGGCCAGCAGCGCGGGCGCGGCCGGCAGGGCCCCGGCGGCGGAGCCCGCGCCCTCCAGCGCCGCCTCCGCGCCCCACCACGACACGCACAGGCGCGAGTAGCCCAGCAGCAGGCGGGGCACGCCGCGCAGCTGGGTGCCTGGGGGGGGGGAGGTTAGGACTACCCACACTGTAGGAGCGTCGAGTCGGGACCAGGTCGAACCCCGCCGGGCCCGCCCCAGGTCACTGCGAGTCTCACCTAGCAGGTACCGACCGCCGAGATGTTGTAAAGAAAAAAGTTACGCGGCAACGCCGTGATGCGCCTACAGTAAAACTACGAGCAACTACACACAAGAGCGCGCGTAGGCTATTCGGCTAACATTGCCAACACAATGAGGGGCCACTATATAGCTCCCGTAACAACATCTCAACAATTTTTGGATTAATAATTAACATGATGCATTTTTTACCTAAATTATTATGAAAGATACGAGTCGCATAGCTAATACACTGGACAGCAAATAACCCGGGCACCCGCTACCTTGGAACTATAATTCGAAAATTTCTCAAAAAGTAAAAAACTTACAACTATCAAATTTATACCCACAGAAAGTGCGTTTCATGATGATTAAAATGACCAATTGACCATAAATTTATTCTAAACTATCATCAACTCACATTGTAATCAAGCAACAAGCACAATGCTAACGATTTGCTCTGTTTTGACTAGAGTTCGCAATTAGCGTTATTTTTTTCTACAATGAACCCTCAGTCGGATATTTCTTATCATTTCTTTAGTTTTTGTCCAAAGTTTGCACAGAAGCGTGTATTATTGCTACTTTTTTAGAGTCAATAATGGATACGACACCTCAGGAAGCAGCTCAAGCTGTAGCTCTACTTCAAGCACGCGTTGCGCAACGTGAGGTCCGTCGAAGACTTCGAATCAGCAAATCTTTGTTGAAACGAGTTTACAGACGATACCTAGAGACTGGAACAATCGATCGCCGTCCAGGTACCGGCAAACCTAGGGCTACATCAGTAGCAGATGATCGTTATATCCAACTTACAGTTTTGCGAAATCACCGCCTCAACGCAAGTCCAACAAAGTCGGCGTGACGAACGCCAAGTGGTTCAGATACCGTCAGGAGACTTGCTGAACGGAACCTGACTCCAAAGAGAGCTGCAACAGCCCCAGCCTTAACGGTGGCCGACAGTCGAGCATTGAATTTGCTCGGGAGAATAGGGATTGGACGTTAGAGCAGTGGGGTAATGTACTCTTCACTGATGAGGCCAGTGTGAGTCTACATGGAAGTGATCGACGTCGTATATCGTCGCCCTGGAGAACGTATTCTCAATGTTGCATCGAGGAAACTGTTGTTTATGGAGGAGGATCTGTTATGGTCTGGGGCGGCATCTCGTTAACCGCACATACAGCGTTAGTTTTCATCGAACCGACGGGTCGGTCACGTGGATAGACTTCTCATCGCTACATTACTGAAATCCTGGCAGACCATGTGGTACCTTACGCAGGATATATCGGGCAGGATATGCAGTTGATGCATGATAATGCACGGCCTCATGTTGCTATGTGGTGACCCAGTATCTACGCGACGTCTGCATTCGTACGATGGACTGGCCAGCTCGAAGCCCGGTCTTAAATCCGATAGAATATGGGATGGGCTGGAACGTCAGGTTCGAGCCCGGTTACCTGCTCCAACAAGGCTTCCAGAGCTGGGAATCGCAATTGAAGAGGAGTGGAATGCAATTTCCCAAGATTTCATCGTCAGGCTTGTGAGGTCGATGAATACGAGGATGCTGGCAGTTATCCGAGCAAGGGGAGGGAATACTGAATACTGATGAAAAACGTTTTTAAATTTTTTCTTTGCTTCTAGCTTTAATTTGTTTTTTCATTTTATTATTGCTAACGATAAACACGACCTGAAAACGACTGTTCTTTGTAAGACCCTTAATAAACACTTAAGAAATTGATCAATGAATTTAGATTCATTTTAATCATCATGAAACGCACTTTATGTATGTATGACTATGATAGTTGTAAGTTTTTTACTTTTTGAGAAAATCGAATCAGAGTGCCAAGTTTGCGGGTGGCCCGGTTTATTTGCTGTCTAGACTATAGGTAATATAGTGTTTAAAAATTCAAAAAACATTTGACTTAATAAGTAAACGAGGAAACTACAGAACGCGGTTTCTTTTTCTCATTCAAGAACAAAGTATTGCAAGAAATTACTTGCATTGAAAAGCTGTAAGCATTTTTCTCTTATGCTACTGCTCCATCTGCGTCTTAACGCGCAAATTAACACGTTAATTTAAGCGTTACGTAGATGTGGCCAACGTTTTAATGGCATTTTATACAAATGGCATTATTAATGGCATTAAACGTTAAGCGATAACTTGAGTGTCGGTTTTTTGGACACATCAAAGGGTTTTAGTGCGTAGTTTAGCGCGCTAAGTGATGTTGGCTACATTAATGCCATCTCATTCCATGAAACGCACGCGCACAGGACGCATGCAAGGACGAGTGTAGGTACTTTGTTTAGGCGGTAACTGCATTTTACGAGCACGATAATGGAGTGGTCGCATGAGAAAGCTTTAGAGTTTTTAGAATTATTACAATCAGAGCCGTGTCTTTGGAATCCAAAGCTGCAATCACTTTAATGTGTGTTAACGCGTGACTTCATAAGGCATTAACTCTTTACGGCATTGTAACCTAAGTGTAGCCAACGCGCATTTTTAATGCCCTTATTAACGTGTAGTTGGCCATTGACATTAACTATAACGCTAACGCAGATGGAGCAGTAGCATTAAAATTAAGAGCTGTTTACGCCACAAATCACTAAATACATTCGTGATTCGAAGTGCAAGTGGGCCTAAGTCTAGCTTAAGTAAGATTACCTACAAATATAAACTCACCCTTAGTCAGCAACAACGTCGGTGGACCATATCCCGCTACATGATATAAATACAGCCTCATCCACGGAGTGTGAGCCTCAGGCGGCGCAGGACCAACGTGCGGTAACGACCCCGCAGCTGCGCCCGCGCGGGCTTCTCGACATAATGGCGCCGTTGATATGGCGAGTCTGTAACACGACAACGAAAGAATATTGTACTTTTTTTCCTTCAAAGTCGTCTGTTATGATTTGAATTCTCATATTCATTATTGACAATATTTTTTTAATTGGGACTTCGCTTATGATAAGCACCCGCATTTATCTGTCTGAAACAAACACTGCCACAATTTTTTGTGCTATTCTAAGTGCCTTCAACACACGTGTTCATGGCAGTATACATACGTGGTATTTTCAAAATATAAAATGAATTCCCTTGAAAAAGTAAAACTATGAAAAGAGAGATATAATGCGTTGAGTTCGAACTGCTGTTGATAGGATACTTTGACGTTATAAAGCTATCTTTGTTCCAAGGTAAGAGAGAGATGGAGCTACAAAGAATGAATAACGCTATCCCTTTTTTATAACACAACAATGACGGCTAAAACACGTCATAGTATGGACCGAAATTAGAAATAACAACAATAACTAACTTGTACTTGGTGGACAACAGTCTGCTCCTCGCAGCCGCCCCCAGCGCATGCAGCGCTTCACAGCGCAGTAAGTCAAGCGGCCGTAACTTCGGTCGAAGCGTGCGCAGCGCTATCCGTAAGCATGCAGCGGCTGCAAGGTAACGCCGCGCTTCGCCTTCTATCTCAGGGTCTGCTACCACCTAACATGTAACGAAGTTTTATGTTACTTTATTACTGGAGAGCAAGTAAGGAATGAAAGGCAATAGCAGGCAACTGAAATAAGAATGCTATGAGACACATCCCAGCTCATAGCATTCTTATTTCAGTTGCCTGCAATTGTGTGTAAGTAATGAGTATATAAGAGGAAGTCCGACAGTGACACTGGTGAAAGAAAAGTTGCGTGAAAATCGGTTGTCATGGTATACGGGGTAATGAGGAAAATGTCGTTAGGAAAGATTTGAGTATGAAACTATGGATGGATCGTGTGAAAGAAACTATGGATGGATCGTGTGAAAGATTATATGGCTAGAAAGGGAGTGGCGTGAAGTATGGAAAATACATGTTGCACCGACCGCAAATAAATTGGGATAAGGGCAGGAGAATGATGATGATAACTGCAGCGCACGATTTTGTGGCATAGGCAAGTTGAAGAGAATAAGAAACATCATTAAATATTATAAAACAAAGTTCCCGCGCCGCATCTGTCTATCTGATATCAGAGATGGATTCATGACCAAGGTTGATTAGGTGTATAATTTACAAGGGTTTTGTGTAAATTGCCTGAAATGTGAAGATGATTGATGATGTCGGAAAAAATCATGCCGACGGATAGCTTTACTGGCGAGCGCGTTACGGTAATACGCGGGTGAAACCGTGGACAAAACTTAGTAAGAAAAAATACAACATCACGCCTTGAGCCGTGAATAGTAAGTAATAAAACTCACCTTATCGAGCTCCATCAGTAGACTGTCCAGACTTTCGTCAGGTAGCTTGCCAACTTCAAACAACGTTACCGCGTGACTTTTTAAATCCTGAAATCATTTCATACCATACTTAATATTATAAAGGCGAAAGTTTGTGAGTGTGTGTGTGTGTGTGTGTGAGTTTGTATGTTTGTTCTTCTTTCAATCGTGGCTCTGAATACGAGGTTTTTTAGCCGGTTTGCACGGGTAGTTATTAAGCAAATTTTTTTTTTAGAAAGTTGCGTTTTGTTTGTTTGTGCAGAATAAACATTTTTTCTTTCATTCTTTCACGCTCAAACGGCTGAACGGATGTGGATGAAACTTGGCACAGAGATAGTTTATGACCTGGATTAACACATAGGATATCTTTTATCCCGCTAGTACGTCCCCTTGGGATAATTTCCGTCATCCACGCGGGCGAAGCCGCTGGCAGCACCTAGTAGTAATATATTTGTGTCGTCGTTCAATAATAGACTATATAAAGACGAATTAATGTGTTCTGTACTATGATAATCTATATATATAAAAGAAAGTCGGGTTTGTTCCCTCCATTATAACTCGAGATCTGCTGGACCAATTTTCATGGTTTTTGTTTCGTTGGATTTGTCTCCGCCCTGAATAGCAGAATACATTTTTATTTCTTTATTTTTTATTATTTTTAGGTACGGTAGGTAGGTAGGGTAGGGTAGGGTAGGTAGGTAGGTAGGTAGGTAGGTAGGTAGGTAGGTAGGTAGGTAGGTAGGTAGGTAGGTAGGTAGGGTAGGTAGGGTGGGTAGGTAGGGTAGGTAGGGTAGGTAGGGTAGGTAGCTAGGTAGGTAGGGTAGGTAGGTAGGGTAGGTATCACAGTTAAGACAGGACAACGTCTGTCGGGTCAGCTAGTAATATTATAAAGAGGAAAACTTTGTATGTATGTTTCTAACGAATAAACTCAAAAACTACGTAACGGATCTGGACGAAACTTGGCACAAAAATAGATTATAGTCTGGAATAGCATATAAGCGGAAATATTTACGGTTCCCGTGGGACAATTTCCAACATACACGCGGGCGAAGCTGCTGGCAAAAACTAGCTTTTTAATATACATACTGGTGATAGATTCCCCATCATAAGGTAAGCTGCTAAGGTGGAGTCGAACAGCACAGCAACTCTTCGACCACCACCACCATTCGATATATCAACCCCTTCTTCTGGACTCTGTGAATGAATCATCAAATTAAATTATATGATGTGTTTGACTGATTTATGAAGTTACAATTTTAACCTATTGACCGCTTGGTTTTATATCAATTGCCGTGCTCCCAGCGCCCAGCTCATAAAAAACAAAACTTTATTTCAGACGAATATGGTCTTGCAATTACATAAAAAAATAAACTAGACATAGGGGGGGCGGGAGTTGTTGCGCCACTTCTTCTTTCCACCTAGGAAGTGGTGAAGGGTGGGCGTTTCAAAAAGTGCTGGCTTTCAGCCTAGTTTGAATAAATGACTTTTGATTTTGATAGATTCTCAGTCGTATGAACACGATTCAGGCGGTACGGGCACAAAAGCATTTGTCGTATAATCGTGACTGGGGCGGTTAAAAAGGTAAACTCTCTACCGACCCCACCATAGATAGGAAAAGGCTATGCAGATGAGATGAAGATGGCGTTATCTGAGTGTTCTAGCTCTGGGGAAGAACTTTTTGTTCTTTTTGTGCCTGTCGAACATGCTAACGGTCCACCAAATGATTAGGCTAGCGATTTCTTTGGACATATACACCAATAAATAAAATTGCGTTTGACAAAATAACAGCTTTGTACTATATGAAAATATATGTTGTACCTAACAATAAGCAAGTTTAGAATTTTTTGTCTGTCTCTCTGTTTGTTCCGGCTAATTTCCGAAACGGCTGGACCGATTTTAACGGGCCTTTCATGCGCAGATACCTGATGTTATAAGGAGTGAGTTAACCTACCTTTATTTTAGAAAAATAAAAAGGGCCGTGTCACATCGGAATGGCAGCGGCCAGCAGCGACGCGGTGAGCAGTTTCAGTGTGAAATAATTTTAAAATTTATCTACATCCTTAAAAGACGAGTATCGCTTGACAAGCTTGAAAAGGTCGCGAGGCCCACGCGCGTCTTATTGGTGGTTCTTACCGCGGCTGCCAGTGGCGGTTGAAACTAAACTAGTCAAGAGGAGACGAGGTGCGTGGGGTCTGGAGGTCACGCGAGGCCGCCAGTTGCGACGCCGGAGGCCACTGGTGTCGCCACCGGCCGCTGCCATTCCGGCGTGACTCGGCCCTAAGGGTCCCACGTGAGCGTAGTCGCAGACTAGTCCGCACTATTAGCGGCATCGCATGTCCGTTAGTATCCCAGATAAGATGTATTAATTTCACGATTTTATAATATAATATTTATGATTTTTTATAAGCTTTCAAATCCTTACCTGTTTGGAAGTAGATGGTGTTTGTTTTATGAGGATCGGTTCCATTTGTATCGAGTCATCGTCCATGTTGGGATCAAACGTCAACGGAGCTATTTGTCGGTACCTGAGAAATAATAAAAACATCGTAAAAACCATTTTATATACACTGTCGTCATAGATTTTTGGAATCAAATGGAATACTTATTAACTAGAAATCCAATTTAACAATTATACTGAACTGTGATGGAACTCTGTACGGTGATGGAAGTTTTTAAGAGGAGCGGTCTTTTTTCTATGTAATTTCATATTTTATTTTTCATCGTGTTAAATAGCCAATTAGCTAACATTCATTGCGTTATTAACGTTGTTGCGCAGACAAATTTTTCATACATATGAAGCAATGGATAAGTAATAGCTAGATCTGCCACGCAACAGATGATAATGTCACATACTGAGGCTCATCTCCCGCTCTGGGTGGACCGTAAGGGAGTTTCAGACTTTTACTGACTGAAACCCATCCATGTTTCTGTCTTAGCCCTTTAAGTTCCGGGGTAGCGGTAACACTTTTGGACAATCCCGCTTACACGGCAGGCTTCGGCCCTGACGGGCCCCTTCAAATGCTGGCATCTCTATGAGGCGCGCGTGGAACACGTACGCGCTGTCCGGCACGGGCCTGGTCCTGATCGGGTGGTGAGCTACCCATTACTCACCGCCCGCAGGTCCGCGCCTTCGGTGGCTGGGACTCGTCTCGTGTCTCCCATCGCCCGGGGTTTCTCCCGCGGAAACTGGCACGGGAGGACCTTTCCCTCTCCCATCCCGCCAACATACTGAGGCTTTGGTTGTTGTAAGGTTAAGTAAATACGAACGGCTGATGGCTGTGCGTGGTGACGGCGTCCCTCCAGGTGGCGTGTTGCGGCGTCACGGGCGGCGGCTGCAGGTTGTTGGCGAAGCCGAGCCGGCAGTACAGGGACACTGCTTGCTTTACTGACTCGCATTCCACCTGCAACGAGTGACAGCTGCTTTAGTTTCTAGTTCATAGCATGTTTTTTTTTACATAATTCTAAAAATATATCATCATCATCTGCCTAACCTTTTCCCAACTTTGTTGGGATCGGCTTCCAGTCTAACCGGATGCAGCGGAATAGAAGTATATTTCATGGAACGACAACCTATCTGACCTCCACAACCCAGTAACTGGGCAATACGATACCCCTTGGTAAGACTGGCTGTCAGATTCTCGGGAGTCTGACGACCCGTAACGACTTCTAAAAATACATAAGAAGGTATATATGTAAAATATTAATTCTATCTAGGACCTGCCGTCCCTGCCCGACCTATTTGTTCCTGTGGGAACGTCGGGATACAAAGTACATAAGATGTTAAAAAATCAACTCTAAGAATTTCTTAGGAGCATTGTACTCATCGTTACGAACAACTTTTACTAAGGAATGAACCCTGAAATCGCAAAAAGAATATGAGCTGTTCCATACATTTATGCACACGTAACTCAGTAAAATGAAGGGAACAGCTTATATTTTTTTCGCGATTTCAGGGTTCATCAATGCTCCCACGAAATTCTTAGAGTTAATTTTTAACACCTTATATAAACACTTGAGTTAAAATGAACTGTTAAAATTTCAAGTCAACCCATGGACTACTTTTCGAGGTCTCCGACCACAAACATACGGATGCTGTATTTTTATATAAGTACATACAATATACTGTCAATTCCGCAAATTACTCCCTACTTATTGATATCACCTTCGACCTTATTTCAGGAGTGTGTCAGTGTCATATTAATAATTATATTATAACGTATAACGAGCTCATCACACGAAAATAGCAAGTTATTTTCTCAAGCTATAGTAAACTTTAACAACAAAAGCATACAGTTCAATATTCAATAAGTAATATAATTGATATAAATAGGAAAAATAATACTCTAATTTATCTCATTTATCGAACATCCTACTTAGGGTGACACTAATAAAATTAATTAAACAAATAGGTGTGAATAAAAAAAATGGAATCTTCATACACACAACAGCATAAACCTTAGGATTATTCGAGAACTGCTGGACCGATTTTCATGGTTTTTGATTGGTTGGATTTGTCTTCGCATCGAATAGCAGAATAAATATTAAGAACAATGGAAATTAACTAAAAAAAATTATGAAAGTATAATCATTTTCTCAAAAGGGTAGGTAGGGTTGGTAGGTAGGGCAGGTAGGTGGGGTAGGGTAGTTAGGTAGGGTCGGTAAGTAAGGTAGGCAGGGTGTGTGGGTACTAACTTACCTACCTAACTAACTAACTTAACCTAACTAACTTACCTACCTACCCTGGTAGGTAAGTTAGTTAAGAATATTAGGTAAACAATGAAACACACACAAAAGGACATGGGTACCAAACCACTTTACACTACATCCAAACTCACTGTTGAGTTAATGTGTTTTTTTCAGTTGATCGATTACTTAATTCAATACAATGGGTTTCTAGGGACAGCTGCATCCGGTTAGACTGGAAGCCAACCCCAACATAGTTCGGAAAAACCTAGTCTATATCAGTTCCACACCAAATTTGGCATAAGGTTAAACAAAAATTGTGCCTGGAGTAAAGGTAAATAATTCATTCGGGCTGTCCCGGATTTTTTTAACAGTTTTTACTGGGCACGACACCAAGAACGATCAGGGGGAAAAACCGCCACCTCTTACACTTGACGGTTTGATATTAACATTTTTTCACATTGCGAAGGAGATAGAACTTTACTTCCTGTATACCTGCATATGTTTCGCACACTGGACTTCAGTGTCATCATTATCTGCCTAGCATTTTCCCAACTATGTTGGGGTCGGCTTCCAGTCTAACCGGATGCAGCTGAATACCCGTATTTTACATGGAGCGACTGCCTATCTGACCTCCACAATCACTCAAATTTCTCACACTGAAGTAATATTTTAAAAAAATCTGCTATAAGAGGTGGTGGTTGGCCCCCTCAGCGGTTGGTATCCTCAATCGACTGCAATCTAGGTACACTTTACTTAATAATTACAAGTAAAAAAGGCGTCACCCCACTCACCTGTAGCACAGCAGCCAGATCCGCCACACTGGTATGTTCATCAATGGACACGAATACCTTGTACAGCAGTGTCTCGAAGTAATCTCCAGCAATTCGGTTCATCACAAACCCTTTGAGCGGTGGCACTGACACCTTGTCAGCTGTTGTTATTGGCACGTCCAGGTAGATTAGGCCGCGCCTGTAGGTAGGGCAATATAAACGTTATAATATTGGATTAAGATTTATAATGGTTTGTATGTTGGAAGGCGTCTTGTGACTTTTTGTAGTTGGAGGAAAGTTAAGAATACGAATACGTTTTGGTTTTGGGATCAACATTCGACATATACAGATACTATAAATATTATCATGTTAACCTTTTGAACGCCATTGTCACATATACGTTAAAATCAAGCGCATGCCCTGTATGCCAACGACACAAATATGTGACAATGTGGATACATTATAACACGAAATAAACAATTAAATCATCACTTTTGTCTGTGTTTATATACATAGATGTGTTAAAAATTGAAGCTCTCGTATTGAAATTAAAAGACAGCATGGGTATTGGGAAATTCCTGATAACAAGAAGAAATGAATTTGTAGCTTGGCGTGGAGGGTAAGCGCGTGAGTTTATACACTTTATACTCTGGCGTTCAAAAGGTTAATTGTTAATCATACCTGTACAAAGTCTTGACGACATAGTAGTCGAGCGTGCCTGCGGTCTGCGATCCGCGGTCGATTAGCAAGTCTATTAGCGCTCTCTCGCTCTCACCTAGGGGCTGGCGTGAAACAAGCGATGTGTGAAGTCAGTTAATAGTAAGTATGAGAACTGATCAGTTAGAAACATCGGGCAGAAGGAAGATACCACGACCGGTAAACACTTCAATAATCAAAAATCGATTATTCGAACTGTACTCTAGAATCAGCAGTTTTGCAACGTTCAAATTAATTAATTAATCACTAAACAGAGAAGGAGAAAGGGCGCAACAGATTCCCTCCTATTTACCCCTTTCACTGCCCATATATCTGTTTCCCTGTTATCCTATTTTGTCGCTCGGAAACATACTACACTAGAGCGAGAAAGAACTAGGCATAGAATTGGCACACCCTGATGATGAAAACTATAGGCGCTTGCAAGCATTAATTCTCGCTCTCAGTAGCGGAAAAAGTTGGAACCAGGCTAGGCACAGCGCAGCACAGTTTTACAGTCAAACAAACATCGACATTACATTCCTTATAATAAAGTCGAAATTAAATTAACTTAATCGTGCGCCTCTGTTCGCTAAGTTTCACGGAATGATTATTAAATTTCAACTTTATTCCAACTAGCGCAATGATGATATTTACTTGGCAGATCTATGGCTATCGTCTTTTGCTTCTGGACGATGTTTCTTTTATATAATCAGTTGATGTATCTTGTTAATGCAACCTTTATAAAACACTGCAGGAGTGTGAAAGTTATGAATACATTAAGAGAACGAACAACTTTCTCTACAACTTTTAAGAATTATTTATGCTTGACCATGCCAGGTGCCAAGGCCAGAATGTATAATACTTATACGTACTCATGTTTTAGTTAGACAAGGTATTTCATACTAACGAAATCAAGACTGAATCCCTTAGTGCGGATTTCACCAACTTCGGGCAATTATCGGGCCATTCAAGTGTTACGTAAGCAGTTTTATTACAATTTACTCCCTCATCCCCCTTGTCAGCAAAAGTAAACAAAGCTCTTACCCCATGCTTACGTCAACATTGTTATATTTTTCTTTTAATGTAATCTCTTTTTTATGGCTTTAATCGTACCGAAACGAAACAATAGATTGACGGAAGAAATTAGGACAAGTAAATAGCGCGCGATAATTCCGCTACTCGGTTCTAAGCGAGTACCTAAACGTATTATATCTGCGGGAATCTCCGGAAACGCGTTTCGTTTGCAAACATTATCAATTGTATAAAAGGTCCCTCCCACAGAATATAGGTCCCTCCTATAGTGCTTACATAATACTTGAACGGCCCCAATGAAACAGAATGCGATGAGCACTTAATATCTACTTCAAGAAATGTCAGTGTTGTCAATATTCTATAGCAATTTTGACACTGACATTTGAGTTTCAATGATGAAATTCGCCCAATAAATATTAAATTTTTGGTTTATGCGTAAGCTCTGACACAGCAAGGTCTAGCATAAATTCACCTAATTGATACAACACTGTCTTGTAGATATTATCATTTTTAATGATTTTTTATTTTGACTCAAGATTATTTTGATTCATAAATCATTACTTTAAGTACAGACGCCAGCACGTCAAGCTATCCCTAAATGTCAAATTTTCTCATTTTTAAAATAAACCTTATGTCTCTGCAATAAAGTTGAAATACTATCAAAGAAATTTGACAGATTGTGGTAACTTGATGTGCTGGCCTCTGTACTTAATTTTCATACAAAAAGATATTGTTAACACTAATGCAATCAAAACATCCTTATCTCACTCTTTCTTAGAATAACAAAACCGCAAAACAATGTTAAGTTTAAAAAACAAAACATATTCAACTTAATATTCATAAATATAGGGCATATATTACCTTAACATCATCTTCTAGGACATATCCAAGTTCAACTCGCCACCACGGCTGCATGGGTATGTTTAGAGGTACGCGCGGAAGTAGAGCACGGATCGCTTTGGAGCGCCCGCGTCGCCCTAGAGAGCGGGCTTTTGCCACCAGTTCCAGATACTCGTTCCGACCAATACCTAGTAATCTCAGACCTATGGGAAAAATTGATTGAATTAATGGACATTTTTTTTTGAGGATGGGAGACCTTCCAATGACTTCTCCTGTTCTGGGTGGGGCGGAAAGGAGTGTCAGACTCTTACTGACTAAAACCCATCCATGTTCCTTTCGTAGCCCTTTATGTTCCAGGGTAGCGGTAACCCTTTCGGATAATCCCGCTTACCCGGCAGGCTCAGCCCTGACGGACCCCTTCATATGCTGACATCTGTTTAGGCGCGTGTGGAATTAATAGACATGGTTAAAACTTAAAAGTACTATAGAGCCTAAGTGGAACCTTCTAAATATGCATTCCACCTTTCAAAATAATAGAATAGTCGGATAGGTTGTTATAAAACAGAAAATAAAAATGATTCCGTCAGTAGCCGTGATGCTTGGCACATGCCAACCACCAACACATGGGTTAATGAATTATATTGCCTTTACAATATAATCCATTAACCCATGTGTTGGTATTTTATAGGATAAGAAATTCCTACAACACATTACACAAGCTCTACCATTGAGCCACCTAAGTGCTGGTCCCTCTGACCTTCAAGGTGCCTACACTGCTTCGTTGGCCTAGTGGTAGCAAGGGCTATTGCTGAGTACGAGATCCTGGGTTTGATTCCCGGGTCAGGCAAAGTGTTACTTGGTATTACCATTTGGAATTTCTCAGTAATACTTTGGATTTGTGGTTGGTTGATGGGAATAGGACATGGGACTTCAACATAACTGGCAAAATGTGGGTTTACGATAGGTGCAACTCTGCCTAACCTTTTGAGGAATACAGGTGTGTTGTTATGTTAAAAGTACAAAAAACCATAAAAATCCTGTACAAAGTACCTATTTCCTGCCGCTTTTTTAAAATAAGACGAAACAGGAACATTATCCTGTTTAAATGAATTTTTGTCTTTTATAGAACCTATTTATTTACAACTTTGATACAAAAATCGAAATATTTTGTATGCAAACAGGTTTCAATATGTTTCAGCTACAGTGCCTATCATAATTGCTTGGCTCTTATCATAATAATTGTATAACATAAGTGCCCTAGAGTGAGCAAGGTTTTAATTTAAAATACATTAACCATGTGATAGACATTAATTAATACAGAAAAATCATTCATAGATCTTTGACAGTCGTACGGGTCGTCAGAAGCCCGAAAGTCTTACCAAGGGGTATCAAATTACCCAGTTAAAGGGTTGTGGAGGTCAGATAGGCAATAGCTCCGTGTAAAATACTGGTATTCAGCTGCATCCTGTTAGACTAGAAGCCAACCCCAACATAGTTGGGAAAAGGCTAGGCAGATTAATAAACATTAAAAAAAAAAGATTCCGACAAATTGAGAACCTTTTTTGAAGTCGGTTAAAAATGCGTTAAGTAGGTATACTCACAGTCCGCAGCAGTGAAATTAGGCATAGTATCATAGCTCTTCTCCAACTCTATGAGGAGAGCCACCACCTCCACATAGTAAATAAACGGGGTTATTCTTAAACCTAGAAAGAAAACAATAAAATTTAAACTTATAATCTACTAGCTTCCGCCCGCGGCTTCGTCCGCATAATATGTCGACAAATTATACACATAAACCTTCCTCTTCAATCACTCTATCCATTGAAAAAACCGCATCAAAATCCGTCGGGTAATTATAAAGATTTAAGCAAACATTGGGATATAGGGACAGAGAAAGCGACTTTGTTTTATATTATGTAGTGATACATTTATAATAAAATTGTAGAAAAGTGGTGTCTGTTTAATGGAAATATATAAAAAAAGTAGCTGCCGAACCCAAAATTGTAATTAATTTTTTTTTTGTCTGTTTGTGTGTTTGTTCACTCTAATATCAGAAACGGCTTATTTCGATTTAGATGCTGATCCACTTATATATTTATTGAATTGAACATGAACCTTATTCTACACTCAATATATTTATTGCTTCCTCATTATGAACTTAGTTGGTAGGTACAAAAAATAGACCATTGTGGACCCTGTTGGGCACTGCAAGAGTAGGAGAGAGGAAGAGGACTTTTATTAAATTGTGAAACCCAATGTAGGTAATTTAGAATTTGTCATTTTAAATATTTATCGACATTGAAAAAGAAATTGTTTTAGTAAATAAATTAAAACAATTTATATTAACTAAATGGAATGGGTAAAATTTTAGTTTTTCTATTATTATTTCTGGTAATTTATTATATATTATTTTCATTGACATGATTAATGTACAGACGCCAGCACATCAAGCTATCCCTAACTGTCAAATTTTCTCAATTAAAAATGAACTTCTTTGCAATAAAGTTGAAATACTATCAAAGAAATTTGACAGATTGTGGTAACTTGATGTGCTGGCCTCTGTACTTGTTTTGTAATAAAGTTGAAAAACAAACAAATTTGATAGATTTAGCTTGATATCCTGGCCTCTCTACTTCTGCATACTATAATAGTGAGTTCTCATGAATTGTGCCACTGGTTGAGCTTGATCTCACATCTTTCACCAGCCCACAGTCTTTGTGGTATAAATATTATTTGGGCAGCATGATATGAGGTATAGGTTCAATATAAGAATGACTAATACTACCTCACCAGGTCAGCAACATTCCAGCAGGGCTGACTGCCATAGACATGCAGGACATCAAGTTAACCAAACCCTTGCATGGACTGTCCATGCAATGCTAAACGCAAACACTGCCTCTATTTTTCCTCAAGTGCTAGCTATCAATCAACGAGTACCATAAATGTCTTGTAAAAATCCTACTGAGCACTTTGCAATTTGTTAACAATAAACACATATTTATGTTGAAGGCACTGAGCTTAGAATCGGAAAACATGCATTGACCATAATTGCATAAGTGTAAGATGCACTGTGACATAGAACAGAAAACACACAGCTGTGTATGTGTTAAATTGTGAGGCTCAATCTTCACTTACCTTTTACAATCATGTCTGCTAGGTGATAGGGGTAGAGCATGAGTCTTTGTATGCTGCTCTGTATAAGTGTCTCATAGTATTTCTTTTCATCTTTGCGAACAGTCCTGACTGTGGCAGAAAAAAAATTGAATGAGTACCTTTAAAAATCTGTACCAAATATGCAGATGATCATAATAAATGATAGAAGTTTAATAGAAGAAGGACAATGTATTTTGATTATGGTAATTAATTAGAGATTGTGAAATTTTTAATGTTATTCTTGTTTGTCCATAGATAGGTGACCATCTTTTCATACTGAGACACTTCTGTGCCCTTGAAATTGTGTTAAGCCGTTGGTCTTGGCTGTAATTTGTGGATCATTGACAGTCATTGTGGGTCATAAGAAGCCTGAAAACTTTATAACCAGCCTAACCCAGGGGTATTGAATTACCGAGTAACTGGGTTGTGGACAACAGGTAGGTGGTGTGCTATGTAAAATACTAGTATTCTCTGAATCCTGTTCGACTGGATGACGATCCCAACACAGTTGGAAAAAGACTAGGCAGATTATGATGTTGTTCAATAAGTCAATAACAACTTACCAAGGCTTCCTCTGTACCTCAATTGATTTTTAATACTGAATTCGAATATGTACCTCTCATATTCTTTTGGAGAATCACCCAACAGCTGAAATAACAAAGTAATGTTTATACCTACGAGCTATTATGTGATAGGGAAATACAGTGCTCGTGATGTTAACCCCACTTAGTCTGTACTCCAATTACCGAAGATAAACATCATTAGCATTGAATCATTGATACTGTAAAACAATAACATAATAATTTACCTTCTTTAGAGGCGCAGGTAATTGCGCCCACTGTGTCTTTTTTCTAATACATTCCTCAATTTCGTCTTCCATGGTACTTGACCATTTAAATAACGATTCTAAATAATTACATTGATAGCGAGGAACACATAACGGCCTTGGAAAAATGGATAAACTGCACAAAATATTTTTGATAAGTAAAAGCAAGCAAATACTAGCGTGCGTTCAGAATAATGATAAAATAAGAGGATTACTGCAGTATTACAAACAAACCTATTTTATTGGAAGTAAAAAAACACCTAAATCAAGTTTATTATTTATATTGAAATCAATCATTTCAAATTTATTGTTTTATGTATTTTTTTTTGACAGAACAGTCTATTTATCAATTTTTAATATTATCGTCAAATACAAATAATAAGCTGATCGTGTTTTTGAACGTAAAATGGTACAATTCTTGTTGCTGTCATTGATTTGACATGAGGATAAAAGTTGCCACCAAATAAGAAAAGCAATCGATCGATTGTAAATTGATTGAATTATTTATTGGATTTAAATTGGTATGGGGACTGTGGGATATGGAAGTATGAGAAGTGAAAAATAAAAAACCTTTTACAAAAATTCATTAAATACTTATTTCTGAGAGATAGGTTACCTTTTTTTATAATAATATATAAGGTGTTAAAAAATTAACTCTAAGAATTTCGTGGGAGCATTGTACTCATCGTAACGAACAACTTTTACTATGGGATGAACCCTGAAATCGCGAAAAAATATGAGCTGTTCCATACATTTATGCACACGTAACTCAATAAAATGTATGGAACAGCTCATATTTTTTTCGCGATTTCAGGGTTCATCCTATAGTAAAAGTTGTTCGTTACGATGAGTACAATGCTCCCACGAAATTCTTAGAGTTAATTTTTTAACACCTTATATACTGGTAGTGGCATGAGCAACAATTATAGGTTAAGGTACATACACAAAGGGAAAAATATTCCATTTTAGTTTAGATACCCAGTCAAGTTGTCGGTTTCTCATAAATACATTTATTTTACAAGGATAACACAGTACCTGCCGCTTATATTTCACGAAAATCAGGGACGTTACTGGTCAATATAGATGACCTATACAAAATGGTTCAAAAATATGTTGGGGTAATTTTGTCAGTCTTTAATAGCTAGAGTAGGTACGTACTTATAAAATAGATCTAATGAAACCTAAGGATCAATTCATACTAGAGCAGCATCGAAACTTGACAAAGCATATTCACCCTTATCTCCACAAAATAATACACATATTTCTTCTCTAAGATAAAAAAACCGGACAAGAGGGAGTTGGACTCGCCCACCGTACAAACTTAGTCATAGTCATAGTAATTTATTTGCGTTCTACAAAGTAAAAACGGCAACTTGTTGGTATTGATTACGTACTTTAAATAAAGATTAGGTTTTTTATGATTTAATTACAAATTTATAGTTATAATCAAATTTCATAGTTCTAGGTCAACTCAAAGTCCCTGTATGTTATGAATTTATGATTCTCTGGGGAGTATCGAAATATACGTTTTTCCGGCATAAACGCGCATTGTCTTGACAGACAGACGGACGGCCAACAAACTTTTGAGGCACGGAACCCTATAAGACTAAAGACTAAAGAATTTGACACTTAGATGCTCTTCGACTCCGCTCTAGTATGAATAGACCCTTAGAGAGTCGTTACAACTTCTTAAAAAAATAAAACAAAATTTGCATAACACACTTTTATTGGAATTCCCCAAAATCCTCCCCGATGACGTAATATTATGTACTTATTTCAAAGCGGTAGTTACTTCCTTAATAATAAATAATTAGGGTACTTCCTTAACCAATGAAAAAGTGGTTTCAAAGGCTGAGTGAATTTGATTAATCATATCTGAAGCTAACATTGAGTGTCCATATAGAAGATTAGCCTTATAGTTGCTTAATCTCGTAAGCTTTGCAGCTGCATATGCAGCGACACTTTGAGCGAGTTGTGTGTGACTTTCGTCCTTGCAAAGTTCCGCTTTCAAAGCCCAATGATAAAATGTTGCTAGAGATCCAGACAATATGTCACCTTGTCCTCCCACCCGTCGTGCTGAACCTCCTCCTGTTGCTATCCAACTGTAAGTAGTCATATTTGTATAGAAATGATCTTTTTCACCCTTCACCAAAACACCTACGCAGTCTCCCCAGTAACTGTACCAATTACTATCATTTCTAGAAACGGCTGTCATTAATCTGTTTGCTTCACGTTGATTTGGTGTCATGATCACTCCTGGACAAGGATAGCCTTTTATTAATGATGTATTCTTAGAAATCGCGCACAGTGCATCGGCGTCTAAAACCAAAGGTTTTTGCAAGTTCTTGCAATCCTCAATAATATCAGATATCAAGTGTAATGTTTCGGAATCTCGTCCTAAGCCAGGACCAATGACGATTATATCCATTTTTGTTAATATTGATCTTATTTTAGACGCATATTTAGAGCTCAAATATGGGTAGACGATAAGATCGGGACTATAAGACTTAATGACACTTGCAGCACTATCCGTAGTTATTACATACACCAAATCTGCCCCAGCCTGAAAGCAGAATTATTTTATTAATAACATTCACAAACGTGCATTCCCCAAGGGGCAGGTAGAGTAAAATGTAAATTCTCAGTCTATTTTAAATAACTTTCACGTAATACTCAACTGTAATAATTATAATTATTAATACAACCATCTGTACTCCATTTATTATAACTGTGGGACTCGCGAATGCTATCCCGAAGACCACTACATAACAGTAGACAAACAACGGTTTCCAACCTGTCGTTATGTCGTATATCTATCTGACCTCCACAACCCAGTAACTGGGTAATACGATAGCCCTAGGGAAGACAGGCTGACAGATTTTCTAGCTTCTAACGACCCGTAACGACTGTCAAAGATGTACAAATGACAGCCGGGACCAACGGCTCCAATTCCGAAGCATGGAGGAGTCTCGGTATGTAAAGATGGTCACCCATCCACGGCCAACCCGTGCGTAGCTTAACCTAATGGACCGACCTGTGCGGTTGTTATTACTGCAAATTGCAAAAAAGTAAGAAAATATGCATTTCGCGGGCTAACCTGGCTCTTCCCCCATAAACTACTATTCATACTTACCTCAGTGTGGCGTGGCAGTAAAGGTTTAAGAATATAAATATACATATATGTATGTATGTATCAGTACGTGCCATTGAGGAAAGTAATATATCGGGTACGTGCCTTTAATGAAGTTATCGCCGAAAAATACGGTGCTCCTGTATATTCGATCGAGCCACCAATGACTCCTATCTTACCCGCATCCCCCTTAACTTTATTAACTGTATCGGGAATAATTGATTTACTAAGAAGTCTAAAAGTATTCGATTGAAGTTTACTATCTAAAAAATTACACATTTCTTCAATTTCATCACATTTCACAAAAAGTAATGCATGATAAACCACAACACAAATAAATAGTCTCATGTTGTAAAACCTAATCAATCGCCGATCACACTAAAATTATTATGTTCCCTTGTTTCTTTCTTCCTCGGTGTAACTTCGTTATCAAACAAGTTCACGTTTTTTTATACTTATATACCTACGTCGTCTTTAGTTTATATCACAGCGATACAGCTTACGAAAAATGCGTAAGTGAAGGTCATCATTATAAAATCGTGAACAATTAAATGGATGGACTTTTATTATTTCCATAAGATTTTTAATTACATTTTTTGTTCCATTTCCTTATTGAAAATCAATTTGTGACCAATTATTGAAAGCAAAAAAAAAGTAATGAGAAATGAATCAACTATCATCATCAGAATTTATCCGACGAAATAAACTAAAATATTTATTTATTTTGGCAACATTGACTTCATCTAGATCTAGTTCTGTCAAAGTCAATCAGCCGTCGTACTGTCGTATTTCTGAAATAATAACAAAAATTCCATTGCAGCTATTTTCGTATTTAATCACATCAAAATGGATGTTGAATATAAAACTGTTGAACTTGTTTATACTATACACAGATTCTCAAGTTATTCCGCTAACTATTTACCCGAGTATGTGTATATTTCAGTGTTTTGTACAATTTTTGTTCATATTAGTCTGGAAAAAATCCCGGTGTGCGCTATTTATCCCTAATTTTCGCGAAGAATTCGACCGCATGTTGTGTTATTTTATTATTTTTGATCGCGGCAATATTAATTAGTAGAAGGATAATGTATAAATATAGCTATTTGCCGATATAAAACATGCACTTGTATTTGCAGGAATATCATGATAAATAGCCCCACAGACCAGCTATCGCGATGGTTCACAGATAGCAATATGCCGCAACAGTTCATCACGCTAAAACTACTATCGCCAGCCATAGTGGAAACCATAAAATTCGGGAAGTACATAAAGGCCCATGTCAGTGACCTTAAGAAATTTCAAGTTTTTGGTGGTACTGATGAAACTAACTTATCTTTATTGCTAACTGCGTAAGTATTAATTTTATCAACAGGAAGGGTTTTGTTGACATTTTATATTTAGACTTTATTATCATGACTTGATTTTCTATCTACAAACTATTAATTGAATAGAAGTAAAAAATATCATAAACCTTGAAATATTTATTAATGTAACAAATTTTAAAACTTTTACATAAAAATAAATAGTAATCCCATTAATAATAATGGACAAGATGGATAGGATGAGACTTGCACAGTCCAGAGAAGCATGGCTCATATGGAGGAGTCCTATGCTCAGCCGTGGGCGGAGCAAGGCTACCAATAATGATGATTATTATAGTTAATAATATTATAAAGATGTTGTGTAGGTTTTCTGTACTTGAAACAAGATTTTAATCATGGCTGCAACCCACGGGTTGTGAAAAAAACTCTTTCAATAGACCTCTAAATTCCTATCTCAAGGGACGAAACAACAACCTTTTGTATTGAAGGTCACTCTAATCTGTTTTTGTAGTTAATTACCAAAGCTAATTAGCACTCAAGTTGAGACTTTAAGAAATAATATTTTTATACTAATGTCTCACTTTGATATTGTTGAAAATGGAATTCCCATTTACAGAAAAGCATTATCTTATTTATTACACACTTATCAAAATGATTGATTAATCCAGTAATTTTATAGTTTTTGCTCATTTGATGCTTAAATATTTGTAATTAATAAACAAGTACAAATCGCACCTTTAGGATGAAAACAACACAATTAAAATCGTCATAAAAGTACTCAAAACAAAAATAGTAGAACAACTTTTTTATAATTTGCAGCAGAAACATAGTCACTGACATAAATAATCACAAAATAATACGGAGGTGGCAGAATTTCAAAACTTGTTTTGCTATTTCCCTAAAAGTCTTTTTTTTTTTCATCGTTTTCATCCTAAAGGTGCAAAAACAGATTAATTTATTACTATTTGTACAACATTATATACACAATAATAGGTATAGCCTCAATGTTTATAATGTTCTTTCTCAAGTTTTCAGAAAAAAGGTTTTATTTTAATTATGTGGCCATAATTGCATGGCGTATTTAAATACACCATTTTGGAGGTCTTTATAAAAAATACAGGTTGCTCCAAATTGCAATGGGCTTTTCCTTTTCATAAAATTTTAAATTATTAAAGTCTTTTAATATAATATGTTTAATTTATCTACACTTTACCTGCACCATTATAAACAAGAATAAATAAATAATTCAAGTAAATTTACAGGGGTCTCAAAAAGGACAGTGCCTCAGAGACGTTCAGGCTTCGCTACCGTACTGCAGAAGGCTTACACCTCCCAGTAAAGTATCTGAAGATAGTTCCCTTGCAATCATGGGGCCCAGCATACAATTACACCATATGGTATGTGGAACTGCAGGGGAGGAACCAGGAACAAATGATCAGCAATGCAATGGAAACCATCAGTCTAGTAAGATTGTCTTACAAATATTTTTTCCTGTGGTTTTTCATTATTGATTTTATACAACTACTAGCTGACCCGACAGATCTTGTCCTGCCTTAACTAGGATACATACCTACCTTACCTTACCTACCTACGCTTTCAACCTACATACCTTAACTACCTTACCTACCCTACCTACCTAATAACTTAGGGGTATGAAAAATAGATAGTAGCCGATTCTCAGACCTACTGAATATGCATATAAAATTTCAAATTCGGTGAAGCCGTTTCGAAGGAGTATGGTAACTAACATTATGACACGAGAATTTTATATGATAAGCAAATTATGATAAATTAGGGGAAAAAAAAGAAGGAGGTAAGTATCCTATGTGTAATCCAGGTCATAAACTACCTCTGTGCCAAAATTCAACCTGATCCATACAGTCAATTGTGCGCAAAGGACGGCCAAACATACAAACTCACACACACACACACACTCACAAACTTTCGCTTTTATAATATTTGTGTGATAGTGTGATTCAAATAATATATTTTTTTTTACTATAAAATGTTGACATAGTTTCGCAAGCTATTACTTCGGTTTCTCAAGGACATATGCAAATAAAATATCCTTATTTGAGTTCGAAGAAGATATCTGAAATATTTTTTGTACATTCATTTTCGTATTTTTAATTAAAGAGGCCAAAGACATTTCAGTATCATCTTACTTGTTTTTGTTTTAATAAAACTGGGGAATCTCTTAATTTTTGTAGCACAGGAAGCAGTGACAGGATTTTTTTAAAAGACGATGTTTGTGTTAGAACTTTTGAATATCAAATAAATATGGTTCAATTTTAACTTTAGCGTAAAGAAGAAGAAGCAGTACGCTTGCTACTCAAGCACCTGCGCCGGCGCCGTTACAAGGATGCGTTCGAAGCTTTATCCCGGGAGAGTGGCGTGAGGCTCGAAGGACCGTTGCAAGCCAGGCTGTGGAACGCGCTCGTTGAGAATGGAGACTTCGAGCTAGCTGAAGAGATCTTTAAGGAGGCTGTAGCTGGTAAGATATTATGTTTATTTTACTTTCTTCTTCTTCTTCGTAGCACTGTTGTCTGAACGGTCGTGGTCTTCATGAAAGTTCTTGTCCAGGGGCTGATGTGATTCGCCTCACGATTTCTCTCTGAGTGGAGCGGAAGGGAGTGTCAGACTCTTACCTACTGACTAAAACCCATCTATGTTCCTTCCTTAACCCTTTATGTTCCGGGGTAGTGGTAACCCTTTCGGACAATCCCGCTTACCCGGCAGGCTTCGGCCCTAACGGGCCCCTTCCTTATTGCTGACCTCTTTTGAGGCGCGCGTGGAACACGTACGCGCCGTCCGACACGGGCCTGATCAAGAAAAGTTATTTTAAAATTTATTAATTACCAAATACATAAATCAAAATTGATCCACAATTGACGACATAAAAATTACATACAGACTTAGAACCTCTTCACCTCAAACTGCAGTATTATTTCAACATTACTTCAGTACGAGAAAGAAAATCCAATGAGCAATAAAAATTATATTCAATAATATTAAAATCATACTGCGGCTTATGAGTAAGGCCCAGAACATACGGCGCAACGCAACTGCAACTAAACCCTTTTGAAATTATTAATTTGAAACCAGTTTCAATCGTTTTCCACACACGCTGGAACCTCACAATCATTTCAATCATAACTTCAAAGCAAAATTTAACGTTTTGAATATAACACTGCGCCAAACCCGACGAAACGCAAATACGAGTTTCCTGCACTCCGTTTCCAATGCAACTGTAATGCTATGCGTTTCAAACTGGTTTCAAAATGGTTGTGTCATGTGCAGTCTTCCAAAGGAGTCAATGGCATAAACTCAAATGAAACTAGAAGTTGCAGTTGCGTTGCGCCGTCTACGACGATATACGATTCGATACGCGTTTGTTTCAACATTCACAAGCTATTTTAACCAGATTTGTATATTCATATAGTATTACAATTTACCCAAACAGGTGGTGAGGTAGACTGGTACATGTCTTGGCAGCCCTACAAGCCCATCTGGCGTCAGATGTCCGCTTGTTCGGCGCAAGTGGAGGACCGCCTGTGGAGCGGGGAGGCGCCGCCCCCTCCCCCTGCGCGGGTGCACGACCTGCTGTGCACCGACAGGGACCCCAGACCTGATACTGCTGTAAGTACAAGCAAAGGCAGACCACATTGAGCCACTACAAATCGTATTTCTGAACATACAGAGTGTAAAAAGACCCATCACATAGCCGTTATCAAACTAACATTCTAGAGTTCTGTATCAATCTGCCGAGTCTTTTCCCAACTATGTTGGGGTCGGCTTCCAGTCTAACCGGATGCAGCTGAATACCAGTATTTTACATGTAGCGACTGCCTATCTGACCTCCACAACCCAGTAACTGGTTAATACGATACCCCTTGGTAAGACTGGCTGTCAGATTTTCGGGCTTCTGACGACCCGTGACGACTGTCAAAGATGCACAAATGACAGCCGGGACCAACGGCTTAACGTGCTTTCCGAGGCACGGAGGAGTCTCGGTATGTGAACATGGTCACCCATCCACGGCCAACCCGGCAAGCGTAGCTTAACCTGATTAATCGACCTGGGCGGCTGTTATTATTTAGCCACGAGCTCCACTCTAGACACACTTAGAGTTCTGAATATCAAGCTAAATAGCATTGAGCAAATATTTATTGCTGGGAAACGTGTGAAAAATCGCTGCTTACGGTAGTGCGCAATGTAACGCACACAAAACTGGTGCGGATTCATGCACCGGAGCTGTAGGGGTAATTTTTTTCGTGAACAGCTAAGTTCCAGTACAAAAAAATGATTTCATTGTAATCATTTTTCGCTTATGCATATTTTGACACCTGTAATATAACATAGTTTTATCACAAGTAGTATCAAGTCCTTTTATTGTATAAAAAATTGTATTATTAGTTGTTACTCGGTATTTTTATGAAACATCTTGTTGTTTATAACCCAGAAGTAAAATTGTTATCTCTACTGAATCATCTAACAGTCAGCATGGAGGATTTAAATAAGCTTAAGATCAAGCTACCAGCGCCATCTATATCCTATAGTTGCATTTCATACTACCCTGTACTGCTACTTCCTTTATCGCAATATCGAATCTTTACAAATCACATCACTGTTTAGGAGGCGCCCATAAATGGCGTGGATCCGAACGACTTCAGCGAGCCGTGCAGCGCGAGCGCGTGTTGCAACAAGCCCGGGCCGCGCGGCGGGCACCAGCTTGTTGTGGACTCCACCACTGGTTGGTACAGATAACTACACCCATTTAACAAAATTTTATTAGGTGCGGCGCAAACGAGTCGCCTCTTACTGCTGCTGCTGAGTACTGCTGTAGTGGGTGGCCGTCACGTGCCACCGTCTGCGACGAATTAGTACAAAATGTATGAAAAAGCATGTGAACTGCTTAAAGAAAAGAAAATACGTGTATTTGCGGCAAACATGACGCTGCTGCTGAAGCTTGTCGTTGGGATACCAGTGGCTGTGGTCAGTGGCCTATTTGAGCCGAGTCGTCGACTCGTAGCTCAGTTCTCACTATCTAGATTTCCATAGACTCGCTAAAAAGAAGAGGAATATACAGTCAAACGGGGTGAATGGCGACGAAACTTTAAAAGGGATTTTAACATTTAAATAATATAGTTTGTGGCCAAGGATCAGTAATGTGTTTACAATATTATAATTCTGTACACCGGAGGCAAACTATCATAAGTCACATTACGCTAATTGTTCAGTACACATGTTTTAAGTCATAATTTGAACATTATTCATGTATGTCACTTGACTACACATTTATGTGAAATTCTATGTAAACGTTTATTTGTTATTTAAAAGTGTGTTAATAGATAGTTTTTTTTTACTTAATGATTTTAATAAAAATATCATTAAATAATGGACTTGCGATATTCTTACTCTAAACCCATAATATGAATTTTCCTAGATAAATGTACTACGTTCAGAAACAAACTATCCTATTTGGACTTAGGATGTTTTCGTTTCACACAATTGAGCGACACAAAAGCAGATGAGATCGTTTACCTCTGAAGTGATCCGGACTTAAAACATATTACCGAATTCGAAAGTTTTTAGTTTCTTCTTATTGGACTTAAAATAGTATGCCACTAAGTAAATCAATAAAAGATTGTTACAATGGCATTATAAAATGAATTTAGAAAAAAATGGACTTAGGATAGTTTACCTCCGGTATACAGAATTAGCAATTAAGTGCCCTTGTTTCCTTTCACGCCGGATTTCGATGTCTGCCACACAGGTAGACCAGGACCTAGGTTGGAACATCATAAGACACTTCCTATCCCCACAATACCTACATTCCTCTACCACCAACCAACGCGGGAGAAGCCCGGGGCAAAAGTTACTTAGTTAGCTAGTTCTGGAACGATCTCAGTAAAGCGGTTGGGCCATAGTCAGTATAAACTTCATCACTTAAAATCTCACTCAGGTACACTCTACCTCTTCGGTGGTTGGAACGGCTCAGAGGACCTGGATGACCTGTGGTCCTTTGATACGACGAACGAGCGCTGGACACTGCTGTGCCAGCACAGCGTGCAGGTCGGGGGCCCCACGCCCAGGTCCTGCCATAAGATGGTGTTCGATCCTGTGCATCGACGGCTTTTTACTCTTGGCAGGTAAGTTTTTTTTGAGGTGGTGGCGTTTTCTAAGACCTAGGAATAAGTGGTCGTTTAGATTTTCAAGTAGATATTAACCCCCTTTTTTTTGAGGTTGGGAAATCATCCAGTGGCTCCTCTCGCTCTGGATGGAGCGGAAGAGAGTGTCAGACTCTTACTGACTAAAACCCAACCATGTTCCTTCCTTAGCCCTTTGTGTTCCGGGGTAGCGTTAACCCTTTCGGACAATCCCGCTTAACCATTGACCCCCTCAAAATATCTTTGTATGAAAAATAAATGTCTAATACAAGTTTTAAATTACAGGTACCTGGATAACGCGCAGCGAGTACCCAGCAACATGAACGTAAGTACATTTTTCTTATTTCGTTTCACTCGTGCCACTGATACCTATTTCTAGTACATTTAAGGGGTGACACGCCAGAATTATTATCATTACAATCAATAAAACTCTCTAAGTTAGAATTGGCCTCTAATGTCATGATTTCATTAAATAGTTATTTCACAAGATAATATGAATTTACAGGATTGTATTGATGATTTTCATAATTACAGTTCTACAAATAAACGGCAGCGAATCATAATTTTGATCAACATAGAACTTAATACTGTTTAAATTTGGATTTTAAGTAAGTGAGCGAAGATATTGGGCGCTGCGCTAGCGCATTCACCTTAACGGTATTTCTGATACATACAACGCTACAATAAATAGATAATGTATGTTAAACAAAACTAATTAAAATGTACTGTTTCAAACTAGATACTACTCCGCTCTTGACCTCGATCTGGTTTCATGAAAAAGTAATATAAAAGACGATGTTCTACGACGGTCTCTTACTTTGGCAGGTACTATAAATGCGCTAGTTTCTATGGATGGATGTTTGTAACTCAATCACGCCAAAACGAATTTTGATTTTGAATAGCATTTATGCTACTTTTTATCCCGAAAAAATGTGTGGTTTACGTGGGATATCTAAGCGGGTGCAGGTTCCGAAATCTAAGCGGGCGAAGCTAGAAAAGTCGTTTACCCGATACGATTTTTGAATTTCCTATCGGCAAAAATATATAATCCAAACTTTCATCGTCTATTTAACCCGCTTTATGGCATTAATTAAAAAAAAAATACTTCCTTAATATTTTTCGCATTCGTTTTATGAGGAACTCTTGCGCAAAATTTCAAGTTTCAAGAGTCAACGGTTTAGACTGTGCGTCTGTCAGTGAATTAAATATTTGATTTGTTGTCATTTAATAGTCATTTTATGGGGTAATATGAACGTCGCCAGCACATCAAGTTACGCCAATCTGTCAGAAATTTTTGCTAGTTTTTCAACTTTATTACAAAAGTATAAGGTTCATTTTCAACTCTTGAACAATTTGGAAAGTTTGACAGTTTGGGATAGCTTGATGTGCTGGCGTTTGTACTTGCTATGGCTGCGAATCATACTTTGATTAACATCACACCTAACACTGACCTGCAAATAGCAAAACAAAAAACGTAAGAAAATTTTAATTTCGCCAGCTATTCTGGCGCTTTTACCTTAAGTAGGCGAAGATATTGGACACACCCAAAAAAAGCATTAGGTTGCTTACCTTGGGACTATATGGCGTTGTGTGAAATGTCTAAGGATATTATTTATTTATTTATTTTATCTATTACCCCACAGAGTGACCTATTCCTGTACGATATAACTTCGGGGGAGTGGTCACTGATCTGCCGGGACACGGCGGCTGCGGGCGGGCCCCAACTGGTGTTCGACCACCAGATGTGCATCGATCCTGACACGCAGACCATCTACGTGTTCGGAGGAAGAGTGTTACCTTCTAACACGTATGTGCTCGTTTTTTTTTCTTTTTAGGTGGCTCCGCCGCGAGCATTCTCTTGTTATGTATCGTTAGAGGCCGCCCATTAATCTCGTGCTGTTTTTATTTAACCTTTTTTTGACCCCCGTTGGTGATACGCGGTGAGTTTTAATACTACCATTTACTACACGTGATTTTGGATGGATGGGGCCATCCAAAATCACGTGTATTTTTTACAAAAATGCCCGTGGGGACTTAGTTCACTGCCTGGCAACTGCTCTTTAGTTTAGAAATCACTCGTGATGTATTTCTACACCCCCCTTCCTTGTGATATTTTGTGATTTTTGCCAAACCCCCTCCCTCCCCATTTCGAACCTCACGTGATTAATGAACGGCCCCATACAGATCCGAGCATCGAATCAATAAAGGAGGAGAACAGAGCAATAGTCAGCATTAGAATAGAATATTCTGTATTATGTACCTACACCACTAAAAAATACAGATATAAATTTATAGACTATTTTACAAGGGGTGACGCAATGGTCTTATCGCTAATAGCGATCTTTTAAGGACAATGTAGTAGTCAAGGAGTATTGTAACGTAATACTCGAATTCGAGGCATAAATCTTACATTGCACGTGAATGCTCGCGGTGAGGGGACACCTTAATGTGTAAGCCGACAGCTGTGCTGCTGGGGAGTTTGTTGCGCCACTTTTTCTTCCCAGCTAAAGCACTAGGAAGTGGTGAAGGGTCGGCGTTTTAGAGGAACAGATATGTAACTTTGACCTTCAAAAAGTGCTGATTTTCAGCCTAGTTGGAATAAATGACTTAGAATCTTAGATTATTATCAAGTTTTTGAACATAAAATTGCGCCCGGTTTCTGTAACGAAAATAATCGTCGCGTCACTTAAAGCATAAGTAATTAAAATGATGGGATTAGCTGTTCATAAATAGCTAACTTTGAGTTGATTTTCGTTCCGAAAGTGGGAGTTAATGTTATATAAACAAAGTTTAAATTCCATTGCAACGAGCAATTTTTCAGGACCTTTTATGTTAGAAATTGATTACACTTAGAAATCTACTGAAATTACACATTTTTAGAGTACATAGCTGAGTAAGCGGTGATGAAAATTTTATCTCAGATTAATATGAAGTGCTAGATTATACAAAAAAGTCCCCGTTTATGAATTGCACTACTTAACGCAGTATTAAATAATCAATATTATTGCCTCATATGTACTTGTTACACATACCTAATCAGCCTATAATGTTCCCATTGCTGGGACATAGGCCACACTACTTTGTGTTTATTGTTGTTGGGGCGGAACTCCCAACAGTGAAAATGTTATGTTGATGTTTTGTTATGTTTAATGAGTACACAACCGATTGGTATAAAGGTTTTATTGCTACTACAAATAATATGTTAAAATGTTATAAATATTGCTTTAAACAAACTGGAACGTTTCATTGAAAGTATACTAGGTATATACAGCGTAGCTCGTACAATTGTGAATGTAATAAATGTATTTTAATTATGACAAGTCTGTGCAAAGTCACAACACTATCATAGACTTATTTTTAATTAGATGATAGACATAATACGGTAACTTTTTACTTTATTTCCTTACTTATAACAAAAGTCGAAAAAAAAACACACAAAACAAGTAGGGCTTATCTCATATACAGGCATAAATATACAGTGTGTTAGGTTAAACGAGGGACATACTTTCAGGGGGTACTATACTCATGAAAATGAACCACTTTGACTATGGAGCAATACCTGAAATCACAAAAAAAAGGCTGTTCAGTACATTTATGTTCGCATAATTCGTCAAAATGTATGGAACAGCTGATATTTTTTTTTAATTTCAGAGTTGGTCCTATAGTCAAAGTAGTTGATTTTACATAAGTACTATACAACCTGAAAGTATGCCCCTCGTTTAACCCACCACACTGTATACCAAATTATTTTTAGATTATTATAGCAGTTTTTTTCCCGACTACCCCGGAAGGAGCGTAATATTTATTATGTTTTACGTCACATTGATAACAATCTGTATTGGCTTCGGAACAAATCCCCACACTATACTACTATTATTTTATACACATTGATTTTGAATAAGTACTTTATATTTTTTTTCCCAGCGAAGAGGTAGTGACTCCTCAATACTCGGGCCTGTTCGCGTACTACATCGCGACCAACACTTGGCAGCTGATACTGAGCGACAAGCACGAGCTGAACGCCCCGCAGGCGCGCGTTTCTCACTCCATGCTGTTCCACCCCGTGAGTACTAGTACTATAGTATATATAATATACTAGCTGACCCGACAGACGTTGTCCTGTCTTAACTATGATACCTACCTTACCTACCCTACCTATCCTACCTACCCTACCTACCCTACCTACCCTACTTACCCTACCTACCCTACCTACTACTAAAATGTGCAATAAAAATATTTTTCTCATACAAGCTTTGCCACCCCTTGTAACCCTTTTAGGGGTTGAATTTCCAAAAAATAATATGCCTATGTCCTTCTCATGAATGCAAACTATCTACATACCACATTTCAGCAAAATCTGTTGGGTGGTTTAGGCGTGAAAAGGTAACAGACAGACAGACAGACAGAGTTACTTTCGCATTTATAATATTAGTGTGGATTATATAAACATATTTTTATAAAAACATAAAGAAAATATTTAAAAATATAAAAGGTAGTAGTAGCACACCGGTATCGGGACCATGGTCCAAGCTACCGGTTATCAGGGCTTCTGAGAGAGGAACCTCCTGACTATTCGTGCCGTGTCCAAGAGTACCGCTTTCTGGATCAAGCCCTTGATCCAACTGCCTAACGAGAGCCTCTTCAGATGTTGGTCGAGGCTCTTGGCTGTATAGATTTTATTACTAAAAAATACGAGAGAAACGGGTTATGAGTTTTTAACTGAATTGTTTTTAAATATTTTGTAGTCACACTAATATTATAATGGCGAAAGTTTGTGTGTGAGTGTGTATTTGTATGTTTGTTACTTCTTCACGCTCAAACGGCTGTTCGGATCTGGATGAAACTTGACACAGAGGTAGTTTATGACCTGAATTAACATATAGGATACTTTTTTTTATCCCGGTTGTACGTCCCCTTGGGATAATTCCCGCCATCCACGCGGAGTAAGTCGCTGGTATCAGCTAGTGTTGAATATTGTACGGTGGTAGGGAGACCCTTTGTATGCGAGTCCGACTCGCACTTGGCCGGTTTCCACTGACGTTACATGTCGTTCCTACGTGCCACCGCCAGGTCCAGCGCCGCCTGTACATGTTCGCGGGCCAGCGCAACAAGGAGCACCTGGTGGACCTGTGGTGGTGGGACGTGGGCTCGGGCCAGTGCGGCGCGCTGTGCCGCGGGGCCGCCGCGCCGCCGCCGCCGCAGGCCGGCTTCACGCAGCGGGCCACGCTCGACCCCGACACCGACGAGATGTTCGTGCTGTCCGTGAGTATCGGGGACTTATCGTCGATTAAATGGAAAATCGGCATTTTTCATTTTTTTTGGAAAATAAGATTATTACATAAAACGAGTCTACTAACAAGATTATTTTATATGTAAAAACGACACTTTAAATACTTCACGCCAAGTTCGCCAGATGTCGCAAGTGTCATTTCGATTCTTTGTGGCCATCCGCCGAAATTAAAAACTTCAAACGCTTGTACTGTAAAATTTGTACTTTCCGAATTACGTCATTTTTCTATTTAACCGACGTTATGTATATGTAGTTGATTGCGCTCTGTATTTGGGTCGAGAACTTAAAAATGAATTTTGGGAAACATTATGAGATAATTTTAAATATACAGTGTGTTAGGTTAAACGAGAGACATACTTTCAGGGGGTACTATACTCATGAAAACGAACAACTTTGACTAAGGAACTATACTTTGAATCGCGAAAAATAAATCAGCTGTTCAGTACATTTATGTTTGCATAAGCCGGCAAAATGTATAGAATAGCTGATGTTTTTTCGTGATTTCAGGTATAGTTCCATAGTCAAAGTTGTTCATTTTCATGAGTACTATACAAGTAGGTATGTCCCTTGTTTAACCCAACACACTGTATAATGTTTTTTTTAGAAAATAGTAGTCCTTTACTGAACATAGACAGGTCTCCAATCGCACGTAATTTAACACAATCCAAAGCAACTACTTGACCTATAAATTCGTTGCTCGACCTGGCCTGCGAAGGTTGGTTCGGGAGCAATAAAAAAAAAACAAGTATATAATCCCTACCAACTATAGTTATAATTTTTTTTTTATTTGATGTTATAATAATCATTGACTTATGAATTTGTATTACTGATACGATATTTCTTCTTGTTTATATTCACAAACGTGATATATTGTTCTACAGGGCATGAGCAAGGAGAAAGACAAGCGCGTATACAACACCCTGTGGGTGTTCTCCCTCCGCCGGCTGACGTGGACGTGCGTGTACCGCAACGACAGTCTGGGGCCCAACGAGCCGCGCCCGCGCTTCGCACATCAGCTTGTCTATGATCCTGTTAAGAAGGTAAAAAAAAAAAGTTCAGGTTTTTTGCGGCGTCAACTATTACCATGAAACTTTTTAAGGTTCGAAAATTAATTGACGGTTATTCATATTTCGAAATATGTGTCTAATTAAATGAGGAGCTCGTGGCTAAGTACTAACAACCGTACAGGTCGATCTATCAGGTTAAGCTACGCTTGCTGGGGTTGGCTGTGGATGGGTTACCATTGTTGCATAACAAGACCGCCGTGCCTCGGAAAGCACGTTAAGCCATTGGTCCCGGCTGTCATTTGTGGATTTTTGACAGTCGTTACGGGTAGTCAGAAGCCCGAAAGTCTGACAGCCAGTCCTACCAACGAGTATCGTATTACCCAGTAACTACTGGGTTGTGGAGGTCAGATAGGCAGTCGCTCCATGTAAAATACTGGTATTCAGCTGAATCCGGTTAGACTGGAAGCCGTCCTTAACACTTTCGCTGCCAAGCACCCGGCTCCCGGGTCGAACGATAATTCGTTTACATGCCCACAACCCGGCACCCGGGTCCTACATATAAATAGTTATATGTGGCTTGTGGCCATGCCCAGCACCCGCCTACCGGGTGCAAATCGAAACGTGCTACTAGGGTTGCCAAAAATAAGCTAGGTGAGAATAGTATGTACTTTTGAGTAAGTCTTTCATCAATTATTTATTTACTTTAAATGTTGTACGATTTAATATTATGCTGACAAATCTCTAAAAACATACTAAAGTGGATTTATTATTAATTGCCTTTTCATCATAGGTACCTATACAAGCCTATGGCGCCACGCAATTTTAATGAGATTTCTTATTATTAGGTAACTATTTTTCTTTATCTGCGCGTGTTTTATTGAGGTAAAAACCGCCGCTGAAGGTTTAAAAAATGAAAACAAAGGGACCGGTTTGGTTTTATTGAGATTAGAAACAAAAGAAGGCAAATGTTAAAACTTTCCTTATCTGTATGTGTTCGTTCTATTGAAGCAAAAACCCTCGTTAAAACATGAAAACAAAGGTATCGGTTCGGTTGTATTGAGCTCAAAAACAAAAGAAGGCAAATGTTTAATCTTTTCCTCATCTGCACGTGTTTTATTGAGGTAAAAACCGTCGCTGAAGTTTTAAAAAATGAAAACAAAGGCATCGGTTTGGTTTTATTGAGCTTTAAGGTTTTTAATCCCTTGCTGGCGATTTAGACGACAACTGTTTATACAACTTTAGCTACCTTACTTTAATTCACTTAGCTTAGATAATTCTGTTGTTATGCGTGTGAATCTGTGAGGCTGTATGAAGATTTGATATTTTGACATTTAAAAGTTTTTGACTAACAACAAGTTGAGATTGAGAAGGAGGAGCAAGAACATTAGTATGTACAATGTTTTTCGTTATTTTGTGGAGTGTTTTACATATAATTTCACAGAAAGTATTCTTTGTTCTGTATTGGTTACATCTCCGATAAACATTCTTGGATAAAAAGTGTGGTATCGTATTCAATAGGAAATACATTTCATAGGTTATCATGAAACTTAAAAAGAAAACCACTTAAAAAGAAAAACACTACAACTGCGGATTAGGCAAATCATGTAAGGTTCTCTTGGCGTAAGTGTTATGATTTTTAAATACCTAGAAAAACAAATAAAAATATAAAAAATAACCGTGTAGTTTATTTCTTTCAATAAAAAAATTAGACGTTCGACAGCCCTACTATCGCTGGCTGGTCGTGGGCGTGGCTTAGTGAACTCGGATTCGGGTGCTGCGGCATAGTGGTACCGTTACGTAACCGTTGCGCCGATGGACTCAACAGATGGGTTGTTATAGATATGCGAGACACATTTTATGGCATGCCAATTGTTATGCAATAAATGTACGTGGCAGTGAAAGTGTATAGTTGGGAAAAGGCTAGGCTAGGCAGATGATGATGTGCATTGTGCCTAATTAAATGTCAGAGAAGTGTATATTTTAGACGCTCAAGTTGAAAAATAACTTACTGTGTAAATGTATAAGCTAACTATAATATGATATGCAAGACTCAGCTCGACATGTCTTAGATTCACTACCTGTTCGGCGGCAACCCGGGCAACCAGAGCAGCCCGCGCGTGCGCCTGGACGACCTGTGGGCGCTGCGCCTGCGCCGGCCGGGGCTGGCGGCCGTGCAGCGGGCGGGCCGCGCCGCCCTGCGCGAGGGCTGCTTCCGCGCCCTGGCCGCGCGCCCGGCCGCCCAGCCCGCCGCCGTGCGCTACCTGCGCGCAGACCTGTACGCCATGCTGGACAAAACCTGTCCGCACGCGGTGAGCTGACATTATCTGGAATGGGTCGCTGCTAAAAGTCCCATTTTTTCAAGAATATTAATAACTATTACTTTCGTCTTTCATACTTTGATTTTATTTAAATTCATCTTCCTCAAATCATTTTCATTAGTGGCGATACTATTAATTCTGGACGTTGCTACTTTTTAGTCGAATTTACAGAAAAATGAAAAAACAAACCGAATGCATAATTCGGTTTGTTTTTGGAGCGAAGTTCCTTATCGCACGTTGCGAAAGGGGGCTAGACGGAAATTAAGACCAAAAGTTGTAACGATACTTTTTTTGGAGTAAAATATTATGTCTTTTTAATCAATATTTTTTTGATTGGTAATTTTAGATCAAATTTTTTTGATTATTATAACTTAAAAGAAATAAAATTTTATTGCAATTCCTTCACTAATTAATCGAAAGGAACTTCGTTCCATCCGGGTGTCCCTTGATACCTCTCAAGTTTTTATGACTAACATTTAGTAAATCCATTTTTTTTCCAATAACAGTTAATAGTTTTTACTGGATCATCAATTCCAGGTGAAGCGTTTCGAGAGGCTCCCGGCCGTGCTGTTCACGGGCCCGCCTGTGTGCGAGGGCGCGGCCGTGGCGCTGTGCCCGCGCCGCACGCGCGCGCTGGCCCGCCGCCGCCACGCGCAGCCCGCGCACGCCGACTTGGCGCACGCACTGGCACAGGTGACCGATATTTACTTATTTAGATCATGGAGGACTTACAGCTAACAAAATCAAAAAAAAGGAAATGATAGTCACTAAAAAACCAATTACAGATCCTCGTCGAACGTACAGACGCCAGCACATCAAACTATCCCTGTCAAATTTTCTCAATTAAAAATGAACCTTATGTCTTTGCAATAAAGTTGAAATACTATCAAAGAAATCTGACAGATTGTGGTAACTTGATGTGCTGGCCTCTGTACGTATTGTTACAGAATAATAATTTTGGTGACTATAATATGCTGATTAGTTGAAAAGGTTAAAAACTACTGAGACTCTATTAATCATAGATCCTTTTTCATGGCATTACCGTTCATCATCATGCTTCTCGAATACAAATTACAGCCAGATTTACAAAAGATATATATATATTTTATCAGAATATTGAACCTAATAAAACATCTTCCCACTCCAGGTCCTAGGAGCCGAAGACAGCGCCCCCGAGCCAATCCAACCATTCGAAGAGGTATCAGAACCAACTCCCGATACCTGGGACGTGGGACAAGACGACGAACTGACCGACGACCAGGACGACAATACCGAATGGATGGAGCGCGAACGACGCATCGAACTGTATGATCATCTCTGCCAGTATTTCAGACCCTCAACTGTCCCACCTAAGGGAGAAATCACTGACTTGGTCAAGTTGTAAAGTGGTGGTGGAAGGTAGGTATGATGATGATCAGGCGCCGGTTCGATGGTCAATTTTCCTGACAGGTAAGTGGGATATAGGCAGCTCAAGTTTTTATATGACGGTAATTTTGTGACGTACTGTTTTTGTAATTGTCGGGTCTATCCGAAGAGTATCAGCCAAAAAAAAATATCGTATTTGGCTTTTAGATACGTATGTTTATGTACCCGGATTGATTGTCGGATAAAACATTTCTATTCATCGAGCTTTTGAAATTATCATTAAGAAAAAGCTTTTAGTAGTCTCTGCTAAGACGCGGGAAACAAGAGTTACCGTATACTATGGTTAAGTCCGGTCTATCTAATTCATGTTCTTGTACTTTGTTCCCGTAGAAAACTACGAAATATAAGCGTAGTTCCAGAGACAAAAGACGTACGTGTCTCTATACTCAGTGCTCGAAAATTCAGTCGCCCAACAATTGTTTTCACCTTAAAAATAGTTCGTTAAAGTTCTGCCTTAACCAAATTGGACGCTTAAAATATTAAGAAAAAATGATGTTCGAAATATTTTAGTCTTCTATCACAATTAGCGCACTGATTCGTAATTTATTATGGTGTACTAACTAATATGGATACCTTAACATTTAATACCTTTACTTTTGTATTGATCATGTGAGACCACGAGAACGACAGTGACTAAAAGGAGATTTTAATCAGGCTGACAAAAAGAATACTCTTTCCTATAAAGCTGAAAGTCCGAATAACTCGGACGTTCAACTTTGGACTGAGGGCAATACTAAGTTTTTTTTGTATTTTTTTCAAACTCACATTGCTGTTATTCTGCAAGAGCTGGTATTGTTTCAATTAGGTACTAGCTTTCGCCAGCGGTTTCGCCCGCGTGGATGTTGGAAATTATCCAGTTTATTAATTATATGTGAGCCAAATTTCACCCAGATCCGTTCAGCCGTTCTGGCCTGATTGAGTAACAAACATTCATCCAAATACGATAAATATATAGTAACGAGTAAGTAAAGAGCACTATACAGACATTATTTGTCTCGAAGGATCAAAATCCAAGTAGTAGGAGGCTTAAACTCGACCAATGTATCGGATAAATCGAACCTAAAGGATAATCACATTTTTGTTCTCGTGGCCACTCTAGCGCATACACTGCCACTATTTATTGTCAGGTGCTATTCTAAGCTCAGCGCCTTCACCACGCATACGTATCGCCAAAATCCCTACTGAGTGCCTTCAACACTCATTGAAATGTATGGACAATAAACACATATTTGTGTTGAGCTTAGAATGGATCAAAATGTATTGAGCACGTACATATGTGTGTGCAAAGCACTGTGAACAGATAGAACAGAAACACACGGCTGTATTAATGGGAGTGTATGGGCTAGGGGCGAATTTTACATATGAAAGTAAATGCTGTGAGTGTCAAGATTGTTGGGAAAAATTGACACTGACATCTCTTGAACGCGGTTTAAATGTGCTGATTGCGATCAGTCACAAACCCGACAGTTATACACTTTAACTTATGATATAATAAATTAATATATGTCTCTCGTACCTAACATAATATTTGTAATCGTCTTTCTAATCTACTCAACGTATTTCGCAAGTAACAATATTTTATTTTGTAACTACAAATATGGAAGTATAATTTATTTTAGTTTTTTGTTTTTTTTTTTATTATGGACATTGTATGAGCATTTTTAAGTTAAACTTATTTATAATTTTATTGCAAGACTGACATAATGATTATGTTTTAGTTTTGCTGTTTTTCTAAAATGACATAAAGGCGAAAATGCTAATTTTAATGTAGATGAAAATTAAGTGATATTTCTGCATTCTTGCTGTGTGCCTAAGGGGCCTAAAATATACATATCTATGTCATTTCGCTCAATTGTCACCGTAATTGTTCACCCTTCAGCGGGATTGTCCGAAAGGGTTACCGCTACCAAACATTAAGGGCGAAGGAAGGAACATGGATGGGTTTTAGTCAGTAAGAGACTGACACTTTCTTCCGCGCCACCCAGAGTGAGAGGGTTCATTTGATGATTTCCCACCCTCAAAAAAAAGTGTTCATACCCTCAAAACATTTTCTGTTTTATTTCGACTTTTTATACTAAGTAACCCTAATTTAGGGCTTTATTCACTACACTTTTTTTGTTCGGTGAACCAGAACGCGTGACCGCGCCGACAGAGGGCGCCTTCCGGTTTTCTGAAATGTGACATGAGCGCGACAATCGCTTTCTTTTAGAACACGGGGTGATAGGTAGTTCATTCTATCGTATATTTTATACTACTGAATGATGATGATGATTTTATCTTAATGTTAAATAGCATAAAATTCAATCATTTTGTCAATCTTGCAAGTTTTTGTACATAACGCACATTACGCCTACTTGAAGCTAACGTTAAGTAACAAGTGGCTCCAAAACGCAGCGTTCGGCAACAAAGAGGCTTCTTACCTTCATAAAATTGTAAATAAAGTAACTCTAGTTCTTTCAAAGAATGTATCAATAAGCGTGTACGGCCGTGTTCCCTACAACAGTCTAGTCACAATTGAATACTAAGTCGTACGCGATACATTCTCGTCGTTGTTACAATAAGAAAGAAAAGACATATTGCATTTCACTACAAATAGTTAATTAACCAAATATTTTGGGGAATTATTAATTGTAATCTCTTTTTCGACGTTTTAATAACTATAATATCGCAAGTTTTGATGTTAATAATAAATTGATAATAATATATGGCCTGTTAATACAGGTTTTTTCGCAAAACAATGCACCATATACACGGTGTTTTTTTTTTCACTATTAACCTTTCAGGGCGTGACAGTACCGATGATTATGAACAACTTTCACTATGAGACCAACTACGAAACAACAAAAAAAATACACCTATTGCATACATTTTTATCATTTAAATATTGCACTTTTGTATGAAAAAACCGTTTTTTTCTCGATATTACAGAGTAGGTCGCATAGTGAAAGTTGCTCATAATCATGGGTACTGTCACGCCATAAAAGGTTATTAGTGAATTGAAAATCACCGTGTATAAGTCAGCTTTTTAGAATTAGAATAACGGGATCGCGTATGTTTACAGACTGTGATAAAGTCACTGTAATCAATAAGATGTAATTAAAAGCGTAAGTAACGAGTCAAGAAGCAAGGGGTTTTGAAGATAGGGAACGTTGCCAAATTTTAGTACTACCACAAAGGAATATTGTGTATTGTATTTTATTTAACTCTTAGAGCGAATTACACCATTGAAACTGAACGTGATCAGAATCTAAACCCCGTTTAAGGGCTGTCTAACGTCTAAAAACGCAGTTAGTTAAATGTGTTGATCGAGTTCAGTTTTATTGATGAATTTGGCACTTACGAGGGGACTCTAGTCTCTAAAAGTATATCTGTGCTTCTATTATTTTCTTTTTGTTATCTAATTTGTGTAATAGTCTTCTGAATATGGCCGTAAAAATGGGCTATTTTTCGGGGTTTTGGACTGCCATAATTGTTTTAGTGAATATGTTTTGCAAAAAAGGAAATGATAGGGGCACGTACTAATTAGACTTAGATTTTATGAAAAAAAAACCATACTCTATCCACGAAGATTTTCTTCGTTCGTTTCGTTTCAGCGGAATGCGTTTGTATGGAGAAAGACCCAATAGAGTTCCCTCTTAATCATGTACTTTACGAAGAATAGTTTTAAATTACTGTTAGTGTAAAATCATGCATTATGATATCCAATGACAGTTGGCGGAGTAAAGCATTTTGTTTCTCTAATAAGTCTTACAATTACGTAGAGTAAAATTCATTAATATTTTATGAATAATCTTATATTTAAGAATGGACCAGTAGGGTCACTTGCTTTTGTAGTAGTAGTCACAGTATTTACATTCTTCTTCTTTTCATGTGGTGTGACTAACCTTGTCTCAGAGTTTTTATGCTGGCCATGGGCCTCTGACTTAGCTCCACATGCTGTTGAGAAATATTTCTCTGACATTTACTTGTTTCCTCACGATATTTTCCTTCACCGATTTTTAAGCAAGTGATAATTATACAATACGCATATGAATCCGTAAAATCAGAGGTGGAGGACCTTGGGTTCGAACTCGAGACCTGACTTGGCAGTCCGACGGTCACACCACTAGGCTATAACTGCTGTTAGTATTAGTATTTACATTAAGAGTATACTAAACTTCTCATACACAGTAGATTCGATGTTTTCATTGATTACCTGTCGTGTAATGTAGTTCTAAAAGTGCAGAAATGAAAATGGATCACGCAACAAAACTTCCATTCATTCATTATAACATGAAAGAATGCATTCACATTTATAGCGACTCAATGTTGAAATGCAATCTATACTTCTTAGGACTATTAAACTATTTATTTATGCGTAAATCTATACAGTGTATTAGGTTAAACGAGGGACATACTTTCAGGTTGTATAGTAGGTACTCATGAAAAACTTTGTCCATGGGACCAACTCTGAAACGTGAACAAAAAACATCAGCTGTTCCATATATTTCGGCGAATTATGCGAAAAATGTATTGAACAGCTAATTTTTTTTTTCCAGTTCCATAGTTAAAGTTCTTCATTTTCACGAGTATAGTACAACCTGAAAGTATGTCTCTTGTTTAACCTAACACACTGTATAATCTGTAGAGAAACTCAATGTGAATTTTAGAACATTTTACTCCAAAATACTCTCAATATTTCCTAGTAGGTACAGTCAGCACAACATGTGTGCACACAGTTATGTTGCTAACTGTACATAAGTATCTAAATACTCGAGTGTATCTGTAAATATTAATATTGTATCCGTAATTAAAAGACATTACGTACGTACGCCATAGACGTCTTGTAAATATGCATTTGTATTCGTGTAAGAGCAAATTATTTGTTTTCAATATGTAACTTGAAGCATTCTCTCTGTATGTACATAATATGCGTATTAAACTCATCAGGTTGTTTCATTTTATTATGATCCCATCAACATTATCCCATGTCATGGTTATATTTTTATTCCGTCCGGTCTTTTGAGCCGGATGGATAGACATATACAGAGTGGACATCGATGCGAAGCCGGTTGCCATGGATTCAATGCGTGATTCTGCGTTGAAAGTATTCATCCGTTATTTAAAAAAAAAAAAGAATCTGTTCCATACATTTTCACTGTGTATTGCACTTTTCTATAAAACAGCTGGGTTTTTTTAAAGGATGTAATCGCGAAAAAAAAATCAGCTGTTCCATACATTATGCTCGCAGGGATTTTTTTTTCGCGATTTCACGTGTGTTCCCATAGTAAAAGTTGTTCATAATGATGAGTACAAGGACTCCTTAAAATATTGTCCATGAATTCAATTAACAAACCTGTATAACCGATGAATAATTTCAACGCAAGGATGTTAATATAAAAAAAAACAACCGCAAATGGTGTTATTTGCTGACGACACTTCTTTAATTTTTAAGATAGATAGACGTGCTAAAAATTTTGACGACGTAAATAACGCCCTACTGCAGGTCCAGAATTGGTTCACTGTAAATAATTTAGTATTAAATGGAAAAAAAACTAAGTGCATTAGATTTTCTTTACCGAATGTAAAAAGTAGTGATTGTGAGATAGTATTGAATCAAGAGAAACTAGAATTTGTCGATAAAACTGTTTTCCTAGGGATCACGCTCGACTCAAGGCTACAATGGGGTCCTCATTTAACATCTCTTGCAGGACGGCTAAGCTCTGCAGCATATGCTGTCAGAAAGATCCGTCAATATACTGATGTAGATACCGCGAGACTGGTCTATTTTAGCTATTTTCATAGTATTATGTCTTACGGTATTTTACTTTGGGGACGTGCTGCAGACATCGAGTCTATTTTTATTCTGCAGAAAAGAGCTATCAGAGCCATTTATAATCTACGTAGGCGCGATTCTCTAAGGGAACGGTTTAAGCTTATTAACATCATGACTGTACCTTGTCAATATATCTATGAAAACATCATGTATGCAAGGAAAAATCTACATCTTTTTAGTAAAAGAGGTGAAAGACACAATTATTTCACTAGAAATAGGGACCAATTAGTTCAACCAGGTTTCTGGCTGGCTAAAGTAGATTCATCTTTCATGGGGTACTGTTTAAAATGTTACAATAAAATACCTCCCAACATTCTTGAACTTAATGAAACAAAATTTAAATCCTGTATAAAACGCACACTATGCAGCCAAGCATATTATACATTGGGAGATTACATCGCTGATAAAAACGCTTGGGTCAATGCTATTCCTGCTCCACAAGGGCGTATCACCTAATTCATTAGACTTCTTAAAAAACTGTTGGAGCTGCGGAAGATCAACAACAATAAAAACTATATTTGCATTGTATAAATTCAATTTCTTAATATTGTATAATTGCTTAGCACATATGTGAGTACTATGTACCTAATATAAAGTGACCATTTACTGGGTACGTCTTTCATTGACTTGAATGTGCTTTGGCGGCTGAGAGTATGTCATGCTCACTTTAATGTCTCGCTGATGGTGGCGTGTGTGTTGGATCATTTAGCTCCCTTCAAAATGGTTGAGCTGAATGGTGCTAATCCATGCGTCATGTTCGTGAACGGGCGCTGTCGGTAGAGACTGGTCATCTCTTAGCGGCCATGGCTTGTTTTAATTTAACTTTTGAACTTTTTTTTTTTTACATTATTTTATATCAGATGCTTTCACCGTTCTGCATCGTTCTCACATGTATAATAATAATAATATGATCTATGTAACCAATATTTTGTAACCATATTTTGTTTAAAAGAGTGTCCATGGAGTTTCTTGCCCGTTCTTCTCCATAGGTACCTACTGCTTTGGAATGGGCATCTAGCTTCATCTCTCTGACTGACCGACACCTTGACAATTCAAAAGTGCCTGTAATTGGTTTATTTGAAATAAATACTTTGAGTTTGAGTTCATGTACTGAATCCACGGTAACTGTCTTCGAGTCGATGTTCCTTTCACCCTGTATTTAGCTTTAGTGGTGCGAAGACTCCTAGAACATAAAACCAAATATTTTAATTATAATCGGCAATTTGTCATAGAAATACAGATTGCCACGAAAAAGAAACCACACAAAATGTTTTAAATATATAATTTATTATTCTCATACATGATTCAAATCAGTCATTGTGACAACACGGTGTGCCTTACACAGTGAAAATAAATCCGCTCTGCCATGATATGTTCCCGCGCGGATTCATTACATCTGTCGGTGAATATCTACACAACACCGCATTATATAAGAAACAAGCTCGTTGGAGGTAAGAGATTCTAAAAGACTTGTAATCTGGTTTGATTACTAGGAAATAAATAAGTGGCCATCTGAAATTAAAGTGAGGGTAAATGAAGTTCTGCATCCAGAGTGAACCATCAAACTGTGCAATGTTAGCTAAAAGCGTGGGTTCGGAAGCAAGCGCATTGTTTTAGAAGTCACATTACATCAGAACATTGATTTCACACGAGTCTAAATGATAATTCAGAGCTCGCAGCCGCACCCAGCTCAGAGTTAATTGACGTTTTACTGTTTGTACTCAGCTACAGATAACAATGAGACCACGGCAAGTGGGAACATTCATGCGCTCGAGTTGTCCAACACCAAAATCATGTCGCAATACAATAATAAAGTAGCGGGCAATGTATAACAAAAAGTTCATATTTAAATAATATAACTCCATAATCAATAGTTACTCTATAATAACGTAATATCTATGCCTAAGCAAAATAATTATCTAAATGTTATGTAATAATGTATAAAGAAAAAATATTTTTTTTTGGTTAATCGCTGTGATCACCGCCACCAAGTGGCAGCAGACATCGAGCGATGCCGTACATACTGCGTGATGATACACGAAAATATAACATCTATGAAACAACCAAAAATTTTTAATTGCACTAATACTTTTAACTCATAATACGTAGTGGCGAAACAATTTCAGCGCACTAAACATATAGTCGATCATATTCAACAATCAACAATACATCTGAATCAAATAAACGATATCGAAAACATGTCAAGTGAACAAGGCAAACTCAACAGTGTCGTAAAATACAGACAACATTCAAATCTTGCAATGAATATCATTTATCGAAAAACATACTGCTCTTGTAACAAATAGCATATAAAAATATTATTATGTCGATGCGAACCGACTCTAGTACGAGTTTCATATTATGCTTTAAAACTGATATCGATGAAACGAGCACTAGACGCGCGGAGGATCCCTGACTAGACATAAGAATACATAAACGATGTCTGCTGCTAAGCTACATACGAACAAAATAATACTAGAAAAGAAAAATACATAGTAAAGCTAACAATTGGTAAGTCCATCGTTTAAGTACATGAAGAATGCTCTAATGAAAGCTAGTCAATATATTATTATATCTATAAACAATAAATGCAAGGCGCTGGTCCCGCGGCGCGCGGCTCTGAGCCGAGCGCCGCCGCCCTTTGAGCTATGCAAACTAATTACGCTACGACAGTTAATATTGCAAATTAATTTCACTACACGAGGAGACTGACCTCGCTAGATTACCTACTAAGTATACTTGAAGGTTAATGTATCTAGCTCTATCCTAATCCAGTAAAAATACCTACTAAGGGCGAGTGCCCACTACATGGAACGGTCCAACTAACCTAAGGTCACTGAGACGCTAGGAAAGGTCAACGACTATGTCACCGCGCGGTCGCACGCGACCCGCGGGAAGCTGCCAATATCACATCCGATAACGTAAACAATAAATACGTAACACTTAATAAAATCTTTTTCTTTTTTTGTAAATTTTGTCTTATCAATAGATTCGCTGGTCGACGCCCGTGAGCAAAGTTTTGAGCAACAAGGACGAGAACTGATTAGTTACATTTGTTTCAATATTACGAGTACAGTGGTGTTCGTAAGTTCGTGGTTCTGTATAGAAGTGCGCGCTACACCATATCAGCGGGGCGCGACCAGCTCATGGACAAGAAATGGACGCGTGTGGCGACGCCACAGGACGGCAGAGTAACACAACAGTGGCGCGGAGCGGCGGCCGCTGCGAACACTACAGCTCACATCATCACATTATATGTCTTTTAATGAAGTTTACAACGCTCATCAACAAACCCCGGGTAATTAACACTCCAAGCAACATTTCTCTCGTTCGCAGCGGTCCGCAGTATAGTGACTACCAAGTCCGGTACAGTCCCACTCCGAGCCACGACAGTCTAAACGTCACTAACAAAAAAAATACTGAAACACTACGAGTACAACTAGAACAAGATGGACGAAAGTATTCGGCAGAGGGCCACAACAACACAACAAACGTATCCACTACAGAACAGATTACATAGTCTTTTTGCGCACACAATGGATGGACGTCGACGAAAATCTTTTTTTATTTTTAGAAATTTTTATTTGGACGTACTAAACATTCGTATCGAGTAGAGGATTCTATGAATATAATAAGATTCGAACGATAAATATAATGTATATCATAAAAAATAACGTCGCACTGTTTCATCGAAACCTCCGTTCAACTCCCACATGAAAATGTGCCCTCGACGGCGCAGGCGCACTGGGCGGATGTACGGCGGGCACGAGGCCAGCGCCAGGCGCCCAGTGCGTCGTGAGCTCGTCATGTCATCTGTGATATCGTAACAACGGTGATAAATTCATATGCGTAATAAAATACACTGATCCTATTACAAAAATACTCGATAAACATCAATTTGACGACGTGCAATAGACAGATATATTGTGGAAATTCGATATCAAATCTGGATGGGTGGCGCGCGGGTGAAGTACGCGAGAGACAACACGTGAAGCTACGACAGCCACACAGTGCAACAACAACAACCAGCCGGCCCGGCGCGGCCTGGCTCACGGTAAAAATCAGTCAACTTTAATATTACAACACCAACCGTTCTCTGGCGGGGGGCCGCAGCGATGGGCTAGTTTTTATTTAATTAATTCTATGTTTTCGTTCCTATATGCTATCGGGTCGAGCGTCGCGCTGCACGGCTGCACAGTTTGACGGTTCACAGAGCTACGGAGGCCGCGCAGGCGCACTGCTCGACCGCGCCTCGCCGAGGCCCCCCGGCCGCACACCCGTACGATTAATTAGATTAAAATTTTATAAAACGTATAAAGAATTCAGTCCCAGGGGGACTCACAGTTATAAAAAATGTCGCGAGCGAGGCTCGGCTACTTGCACCCGCGGCGACAAGTGCGACAGGCGCGCGACACGTGCGACAGACGCGCGACACCTGCGACAGGTGCGCACACGTGCGGCAGACGCGCGACACGTGCGATCGGTCGCGAGCCGCGCCCGACACTAACACTATAAATTCGTGACGCCATCAATCACGTCCGCCGCCTGCACACTGACGCGGGTACGTCCGCAAGGCGCTTCTGGCGAAAGAGTCCATCGAGTCGACGGCTCTAGTGAGTCACTCATCTCCCTCCCCCTAGCTGCGCAGGTGCGCGTGCGAGGGAGAGGGCGCGAGCAGCGCGCGCAGGGCGGCGGCAGCGGCCTTGAGCGCGGTCACCAGCCGCTAGAAGTCTCTCCCGCGCGCGCGCGCCGGCCCGCCCGCCTTGGGCACGCGCCGCGTGCGCATCTCGCGGTCCACCTGTGGGTTATCATAGTTCTATATTGCCTGCGCGAAAAGTATGTTGGTATTTATGAGTTTTTCAGGAAGAATTCCCTATCTAAGGAATGAACAGACAGATATAACATTACAAAAAATCTATACCAATCTTTAGTAAACACCATCGACAACTATCCTTTTTATGCTCCTATATATGCCTTCTGTATAGCTCCAATAAACCGTCACATTACCTCCAACTCCTCGAGCCGCTGTGTGAGCGCCAGTTTCTGCTGCACTGCCAGTCGCAGCAGCTGGTTGAGGGTCTTCTTCTCTTCCTCTGCGCCGGCGAGCGCCTGGGTCAACTCGTCCACTTGAGTGACGTACTCCTCGCAACGAGCCGCGAACATCGCGCGGAGACCTGTACACAATACAGAGTATTATCTGATACATTTTTGATTGTCGAGGTAAAAATATGTAAGTTACATTGATTTTTTGTTCTGGCACACTATGTGTTTATAATGAATGATTGAAAAAAAAAAACTTCCACACGAGTGATTTTCACAAGTGACCTCAATCGACTACACTACGTCATCTTCTATATATATAAAAGAGAGTCGGGTTTGTTCCCTCCATTATAACTCGAGATCTGCTGGACCAATTTTCATGGTTTTTGTTTCGTTGGATTTGTCTCCGCCCTGAATAGCAGAATACATTTTTTTTTTTAGGTAGGGTAGGGTAGGTGGGTAGGTAGGTAGGTAGGTAGGTAGGGTGGGTAGGTAGGTAGGTAGGGTAGGGTAGGGTAGGTTAGGTAGGTAGGTAGGTAGGTAGGTAGGTAGGTAGGGTAGGTAGGTAGGTAGGTAGGTAGGTAGGGTAGGTAGGGTGGGTAGCTAGGGTAGGTAGGTAGGTAGGGTGGGTAGGTAGGATAGGTAGGTAGGGTAGGTATCACAATTAAGACAGGACAACGTCTGTCGGGTCAGCTAGTTATAGATAAAAAAATATCCTAAGCAAGTTACGTTAACACTAATATTTATTAGTTACACGAGGAAAAGAAATGGCAAAAAAAAATATCATGTCATGCATGCATGTGCATACCTCGACATTTTAACAGAAGCAAGAAATTTCTTACAAAAATAATACATCCAAAGGCAAAATATAAGGACAGTACTCACTGGAGAAGGTAGCAGCGTCTTCTTTCAACAGCCTCAACTCGTTCCTCAGCTTCAGCATCGTCTCAGTAACAATAATCTTCTCAGTCTCGTATTTAGACTTGAGATTAGCCAGAGCGACCTCTGCCGTGTTCTTGTTGGACTTGAGCACTGTACGCAAGGTCGCGATCTGTTCGCGCTTCGTAGATAGCAGGGACTTCAGCTTGATCACCTGTTCTTGAAGTTCTACTACCTCGGCGCCACGTTCTTCGGTGTCCATAACTGTAAATTTTAACAAAAAAATTTAGTTTTGAGATTGGAATGCATTTTGAGAAAAGAGGTTATAGTTATGTGTAAAATCTCTTTTCGATTTAATTTAAAAAAGACTGGCTGCAATGACCGGTACTTGATTTAAAAAAATAAAAATACAAAAATTGGAAATGGAATGCATTTTGTTTGGGTAATAAGGTTATTAGTATTGAGGTATTAATTTTGAGTATACATAAGGCTGGCTGGCCACTTATATTGGATACCTGATCCAATACTCCAATTTAATTTCCAGATCGGATGAGCCCCGCACAAAGACGGTTGATTCTGTTCAGTTACGCTTCCCAGTCGTGCGCCATAGTTCATTATGTCGTGTGAGTAGAACGCCATTGAAGATGACGAGTTCCTACTGTCCATTGCTTTTATCTTGTCACAAGAAAATGAGACTATTCCGGATTCACTCTTTAAATATGCGTGTGCGCCGAAATGTTTTATCTTATAAATTGACACACTCTGGTAAGAATAAAGCCCTGATTCCATAGCCGTAACCACCCAGACAACCAGTTGAAAACTAAACTAAATTACTTAAATTCTACACAAATTAAATGCAATTTTAATAAAAACTAATGTATTTGAAGAAAAAAGTTGATGGTTCATTAGAATACTCATTTGCTTATAGCTGGTCGTTAGCCCGCATTCCAAGGGCATCCGAATGCGGTTAAACGAGCAAGTGAAATATCGGCATTACAGTCAGTACTCTAAACTACCAGGATATAAAGCTAACAGGACCTTTCGAACGATCCTGTTCTTGAATCCATCATATGATGTACTGCAGCATCATCACACACGTCACCAGGCTGGTTCTCAAAGACTTCTTAATGCCCGATGTCAACGTCGAATCCGTTCTTTGGCACGGTATGTTCTTACAGTACGCACTCCCACCACTCAACACAGAATTTCTCCAAACTGAATGTAAGTTTATTGTATTTCCTACGTTATTATTATTATTAGACACGATTCCAGGATTATGAAAGGGTAGGGTAGTACTCGGGAATGGTATTAAACGATTTCTGTTCTGATATGCGGTGTCATTATTCCAATTATCTAAAGAGTCTTGTATTTTCGCATTGGAGTCGTCATTTTGCGAAATTTTCGACATATTTTCAAAGAAGGTAGTTATTTCTTTGACACTTCGTTGTTGAGGTATATCTTTCTTGGTAGTTTCGATCTCTAAGGATTGTAAGTGACAAATCAAGTTGTGTAGCTTTCGCTTTGTGTCGGCTATCTTTAACTTGCAATTGTTTTGATCTTTTACTTTCTTTATAGGACTGTAGTTGAGGGTCCGGGATTTGAAATAGTGGTCGGTTTGGACACCTGGGTAGGGGGAGAATAGTTTTAATATTTAGGCCTGGATTTTTAAGGAATAAAAACGTTAATGAAAGCTATTTTGTACTGAATATTAAACATATGAATAATTTTTTCGCATTTGTTATATGAATTAAAGCGAAAGAGGATAAGAACACATAATACACAGTGGCTTCCAAAATATATAACGCTTAACTGCATTTTTTGGATGTTACAGTGGAGAGCATAATGTGCATTACTGTGGTACAAAAACTTCAATCGCCGGAAAGTTGACGGAGCTCCTATTGACAACTTTAAGACGAATGGATCTTGTCAAACTTGACTATACTGAAAGTGGATCATCATCTGCTTAGCCTTCCCAACTATGTCGGGGTCGGCTTCCAGTCTAACCGGATGCAGCTGAATAGCAGTATTTTACATGGAGCGACTGCCTATACTGAATTGGCAATTGGCAATTTTTTTGCGAAAGGGCTGGCTGTTCACCTCTCCCTTGCCTTGTCTGCTGTTAAAATATAAGCGAATGTCCCACATACCAGGTTGGTGCCTGTTCCTGGAGTCGAGCGCGGTGTCGAGCGCCCTGCGCAGGTGCGTGAGCTGGTCCAACAAGGTGTCGGCCGAGCGCGCCACTCCGCCGGCCGCGCGCAGGCCCTCCAGCTCTCCTGCCGCCAGGGCCAGAGCTTCGGCTTCCGCGCCACGACCTTCGGCACCGGATACTAAGGGAAAAGACAATGGAGATGAATAACGTCTTTTATTTGGACACTTGAAAATGGAAGGCCAATAAATTGCCATAATTTAAAACGTTGAAAATCTATCCGCGACCATCAATTTCATTTTTTTTTTTACAAAAATGTATGAAAGTTGGAGGCAAGATTTTTGCCAAATTGATTAAGATTAGAATGCGAACGTTTCCAAAAATTCGAGACGTGCCACTCTCTCGTTGATCGTTTAAGTTTTAACCCACGATAACTTGACGGAACACCAAAATCGGCTGGTCAATATCGATGACCAAATTACTTCGCGATGATAATTCAAAATACTTTCACTCAAATCTATACTCTCAGCTACGACAATTTAAGAATTAAAATCAATTGCAGCCCTTACCATCATTCTGCCCAGCGTGTTCAAGTAAAACTCTCTCTGGCTGCGTGCCGTTGACGGCGCAAACGTGGTGGTAGATCTGCGCAAGAGTCTCCGCCGCAGATAATAATGCAGGACCAGCCGTCGACAGCGCACGGCCCGCTCCTAGGATGGGATGAAGTGTTAGTAAGTTTAAGAAAACTGGGAAGTACCTATTCTGACTGTAGAATAAAAGTTTAAATGCACAGAAATTACTAAGTAATTTCTGTATGTTTCAATCAAAAATTTCACTTCTTGCCTTAAAAGTGAAATTTATTGCCATTTGGATTTGGTGACACTTTCCTTCTTCCAACCTATTTTTTTAACAGTTTTCCCTTTTTTTTCTTTACCCTTGTATGTTATATCTTTCCATAATATAGTTACACATACAGATAAGTTTATAGATACGACAAAGAAAAGGAAGACAGCTGCGTGGAATATTATTTTCACTGAAATCATCAATACATTGGTGGTATCTAATAGCCACTAGCCGCTTACCTCCAGCCAAGGTCCGCAACAGGTCGGCGTCGGCCTCCAAGGCGGCGCAGCGCACCTCGGCCTCGGCCACGCGGTCGGCCAGCTGCGCCAGCGCCTGGCGCTGCAGCGCGGCGGCCGAGCCGCTGGCGTCGTGCGCGGGCGCCAGCTCGGCCAGCAGCGCGGCCAGGCCGGCCAGCTCGCCGCCCGACACGCGCCACCACGTCAGCCATTTCGCTGCGCGCGCTGATACGCCGCCCGATTCTACCTTTTCGTTCTCCTGTACAGAATTATCAGAACACGGCTAAAATTGTGACTAAACTTTGGTAAAACTTTACTTAGTCAGTTCGGACTCAGTTAATAAGCTCCTGGTATTCAGACATACATAATACAGCGCACACGATCAGCGAAAGCTACTCCAAATAAAACGCGAGCATATTGGCACCCGTGTGACCTCAGCGTAATAATACTTCGAGTTGATGGTCCTTTCTTTTTCTGCTTAAATCTTCGGCTTTTGCAAAGTTTTTCTAAATTTTTACATACACGGACTTGCTTCCCTTCTTTCACATGGCTCTATGTAATATTAAAGATCATAAAACCATGGTACTGACCAGCGGCGCGCAGTCGGAATGCAGGGCGTGTAGCGCAGTCACTCGGGAGGCAGCACGTGTCAGTCCGGCGCGCAGTAAGGCGGCCGCGGCACTCTCGCTCTCCGCCGTCACCTGTGCGCTGCGCATGGATGCTTGCAGTTGACTCTGTGAAACACGACAAGAATATTTAATACTAACTTTTGCCAGTGGCTTCGTCCGCGTGTATGTAGGAAATTATCCCACAGGCACCGTACATTTTTACGGGATAAGAAGTAGCTTATATGCTATTCCAGACTATAATCTATCTCTGTGCCAAGTTTCATCCAAGTCCGTTAAGTAGTTTTTGAGTTTATTCGTTACAAACATACTTACAAATCTTTCCTCTTTATTATATTAGTATGGACAAACGAGCACAAGCTATAACGCTCAAGAAATGATGACCGAAAACGATATTATGATTGAGAAAGGTTTCGAAATTATAATTTGTCTTAAAACTTGTATATGCAATGACCATCAGCTAAGAATATTAGTGGGTTATAAGCATAATTAACGTGTAAGAAATTCCATCTACCACCGGTTGTATGTAATTGCGATACATTTTAAATATTTAATTGAGATTAATTATATAATTTATTATGTATGTTCTAAATGCTATTATTTAATTTTAACTAGCTGACCCGACAGACGTTGTCCTGTCTTAACTGTGATACCTACCCTACCTACCTATCTACCTACCCTACCCTATCTACCTACCAAATACAGACAATAGTTTATTCACCCTTTTTTTTAAAGTTTACACAAAATACAATTCTGAACGCATGCATAAATGTCAAGCATTACTTACAGTATTTGACAGGATGGACGACAAATGTTTGACAGGTACGAAATAAAGAAACATTTAGGGAAAATTATTCATCTTTTATAATTATGTATTCGTCGAGTTTTTATTGTGTTTAAGATGTTTTCTGCTATTCGGGGCGGAGACAAATCCAACGAATCAAAAACCATGAAAACTGGTCCAGCAGATCTCGAGTTATAAGTGTTGTAATAAACCCGTCTTTGTTTTATATAGTATATAGATGTTTAATTTTAATTAATTAGTTGCTGTGCCCTTACAGGGTCCATAACTGTATCTTAGCTTTAAGCCTATTTGTAACACCTTTATTCACATTATGGTATGCAAATAAATGAAATGAAAAAAATAAATAAAAAATAAAGTATTGTAGTGAAGCAGTTAAATTTTCTGACAGTCAAACATGGAATGAGGTAGCTATCATCAAAATTTTATTGCTCTTTAGTGTCCTTTTGCTTTTGTATTTTATTTGTACAGTTAGTTACAATAGTCATTAAACTTTTAGTACCTAGTGTAAATAGTTTATTTAGTAGGTAGGTATTCCATTTATCCATTAAAACCTGTGTTAACTCGATGATACATAAAAGATGAAGCAGTCAGTTTCATGACACATTCTGACTCAAAACTCCGACAGCTAAATTGCTGCATTACATCCAGTCTACCTACAGTTATCTCGCTTTATCTAATTAGTATCAATTCCCAAATCTCGTGAAACATTCCAGGTAATAACGTTGAAGTTCACGAATGAGGTCAGTTCGTTAAATTAGGCTGAAATATGCATACAGAGTGGAGAGAAGTTACCTTGAATATTTAAACAGCGAAACAACTGGCTGGTTGCATTTTTTAGTTGGATAAGTGACTAGTTTTCTAGCTGTATAGTTGGGCAATGAAAAGTCCACTGGTGGATGTAAAGTCGCGGTCCCACAGCCCGTTAACTGACAGATCCTGTCGCGTCATCGGATACGACGGTTTCCACGGTCGCCCCGTTTTTTCACAGGCCAGTTCGCGCCAGGCCAGGCAGTGGGATCGCGGCTTAAGATATGCGGAGTTGGTTAAAATGTTAATCAAAGTCTTTAAGGGGGCGTCCATAAATTACGTGAGATATTTTAGGGGGGGAGGGGTCGAGTCAAATCTCATCTAATCTTACGTTGGAGAGAGGGGGGTTCTCGGCAAATATCACGCAAATTTTTTTCTGATTGAAACAAAAAAATATATACTATTTTGGTCCACTTAATCCAGATTTTACATGCTTAAGATTTAATCTTAAACGTAATCATAATACGATTAAGATCAATTTTTTTTTTCTGTTTACAATAACAATCCAACGCGTTTACGTAAGAAACCCAAATTTTGAAAAATCTCACGTTAGATTGGGGGACGGGGCAGGGGGTTGAATAAAATGTCACGACATCTCACCAGGGGGGGGAGGGAGTTACAGAAAGTTAGAAAAAACACCTCACGTAATTTATGGACGCACCCTAAGCGAAAATTTCATGTCAGTTGAAGAAATACATATTTCGGAACAATCTTGGTATCATAATCAGCCTGTAAGGTTCCTGCTGGGACACAGGCGTCCTCTCTTCGTGAGGGAGGTGGCTTTTATCCACCACGCGTTTCAAGGTTCTAGAACATGCCGGTTTCTTCACGATGTTTTCCTTCACCGTTTTGAAAGCAGCGGTGATGAAAAAAATTACACAAAGTAAAGCGACTGTGTGGGCTGGAACCCACCACCCACAAATCGCAAGTCGGGGCCAACACCACTGGACCACAGCTCTAATCATATTTTGATTAACACATAACATGATACTCATCTTGAGCATGAATGTGGATGGCTATACAATTAGAGGGAGACCAAAGAAACGATGGATGGATTGTGTGAAAGATGATATGGCTAGGAAGGGAGTTACTACCGAGATGACGACTAATAGAGAAGTATGGAAGAAAGAGACATGTTGCGCCGACCCTCCTACCCTTATCCCAAATAAATTGGGATAAGGGTAGGAGGATGATGATGATGATCATCTGCAAAAAGCAAAAAATTCTAGGAAAATTGAATTTCGCGGGATAGCCCTGGCGCTTCCCTCTAACATGAAAACATGGGAAAAATGACATAAAAGTTCACTAAAGTTACTTACATTTTCGTTATGTGCCTGTTCAAGTTGCTTCTCAAGTCGTGATATTTCGTGCAGGTGTACTTCAGAGAATAGATCGGCGTGATGGTCACCCATCGCGCTGGCAAGCTCGGCTGAAGATGAGCCGCCAGGTTCACCGTCGTCTTCTCCACCGTCTTCTGGCATACCTGATAGCGAAAAACATTGTTTTAATCGGGAACAAAAATTGCGGGGATTCCGTATATTCTTAACCATTTTTTGGTGGTTTAAGGTGACAGGAAAAGCTAAGTTTACAGAATACTGAAATCACGTCACATATTGTTAACTATTTACCTTATCTTTTTGCACTTAAAAATATACGAAAGTGATTTTTTTTTTTAGGGTGAGAAATCGTCAAATAACTCCTTCCGCTCTGGGTGGAGCAGAAGGGAGTGACAGACTCTAACTGACTAAAACCCATCCATGTTCCTTCCTTAGCCCTTTATGTTCCGGGGTAGCGGTAACCCTTTCGGACAATCCCGCTTTTTCGGACAAGCCGCTTACGAAAGCGGCCTAAGGCAGTCTCTACCAAAATGCCAAGAGTGGTGAAGGGATTAGATGGCAGGTGCTTTGGTTAAGAGGAACACTGAACTTCACAGAGTAAATACGATACTCTACTAGGACCTGCGGTGTTTAATTTGCTCTCGATACTGCGTGACCATTGTTAAAAATACACAAAAAAAATTGATGAACTCGGAATTTACCTTTTTGGATCACATTCACATCTGCCATTGGGCTTGAATTTTTTTCATTTATTTCTAATATAAATATCTACTGTAGCACTGCACTATATTCTTTTTAATACGACGAAGGCGAGTTTTTATTTACGTAATTCGTATTTGCTAGTCAGGCGAGGGTAGTTTTGAAACTTCTATCAAAATCTCTATATTCCAAATTCAAATTCGAAGATGTAAAGAATTCATGTTCAATAATACAAGACGTGACGACGTGAGATTTAAAACATTCCTTTTGTATTTTTAATATTCTAATTTGAATCGCCTGATAAAAATCATAAATATTTGAATTGAAAATATACTTATTGAGACAAAATGTCGAATTGAAAATACAGGCGTAAATATACGTGTTTTAAGTCGGCAGTAACAATTATAAAACAAATTCCATAGTTTTTTTTTTCCAATAAACCAAGGATGTTAGTATATAACTATATTTTATATCAAGTATAAACACGTATAAAGCAGTGGTGGTCCCAGTGGTATCGGCCTCGACTTACGAGTTGTGTATTTAATTTCATCACCACTGCTCTCAAAACGGTGAAGGAAAACATCGTGAGGACACCGGCATGTCCTAGAACTAAATATCCACTCCCTCTCTTAGATGGGAGGCCTGTATCCCAGCAGTGGGAACATTATAGGCTGATTATGTGTAAAAAAGACGTAAGTAATCCGCAAGCTCTGGCCAAGGGTTCAGTTTGTCCTGTCAGCTCTTACGTGGAATATTTAGGTAAGATCTGATGGCGAGGCGAACGGGTCAAGGGTGCCTGATAGATAACCGGGATGTACACAAAGTGTGTTTTTTATGACCCAGTGGTAAATGCCTCATCACCAATACACGAAGTTGAGGGTTTAAATACATACTGTATTATTTTTTCAAGTCATATGAACTTTCTGCGTCCATCATAAACATCACTGAAAGAAAACATCGTGAATCCTAGAAGTCTGAAATCGGCAAGCCCCCATGAGCAACTGTGGTGATTGATATGCTTATGCTTTCTCTGTATGAGCCTGGCAGCATGCATGACCTATGCAGTGAGAGGATAGTATAGGCTGTCATTATTTAACTTACCTCGTATACTATACGCCAAGTTAGTAATATTGTATGCGGCTTCCCTGCTAAGATGAGCATCAAGCTCCTTCTTAGCGGCGAATTTAGCTTCTCTTTCGGCTTGCAGCGCTTCAAGCGCTTCCGCCAGCTGTCGTTCAGCGATGCGGCGCAGCGCTGCGGTTTCATCAGCCATGGCGCGCGCATTCTCAGCCTCTTCGCGTAGTTGTCTGACTTCATGTTTTAGACCTTCGAATTCGACCTGCAAGTAGCAACAGCATCAGTACCGTAGCTTTTTAATATTGGACATTTTCATTTTGCTGGTGGTTCGACAGCAGTCTTATTACATCTGTATCTGAGAGTTTGAAATCAGTATAATATACAGCTATGTATTAATTTTTGTCAAAGAGCATCAAAAAATTCGTCCACATCGCTGTCAACAGGAAAAGTTTCCCGGCAGCATTGCCGCGTTGTATGAAATCAGTTCAACTGCTACATGCTTACATGTTTTTTCCAAGTTACTCTACAGGCCGGGGGGGCTGAACACGCAGTATTATTTAAATACTATTTCACAGTGGTAAAAAAATGGAGCGTTCGCTACGTCCTGTATAGCTAGTAACAGACAGCTAGAGCAACTTATTGCTGAAAAGTGTCAATATTTCGCAACCTGCGGGCCGAACCCAGAACATTATTTTTCAAATTGCGCTACTACACAATTTATTTTAAAATATTGATTAACGGCTGAAGAGTTATAAATTAAAGACTAACCCCTTTTTAATAAACGTATTATATCAGGTGAACAGTTACACACCGATTTCTCCCTTCAGTCGTCAGAAATTTGACATTTGAAAGAAGAAGACAAAGCATTGTGTCACTATACAGACGCTATACAACGTTTATTAGTAAGAGGGTAAATATTAAGATCTGCCCATACAATAAACTGCTAGCATTGGTGGCTTTGTATGGCAAAAGGCGATTTACACACGGCACCGCGCTCCGCCGCGGTAGGCGGTGAAACGATCCGTTGATGCCAAACACACGTACAGTACCAGGCGATAAATATTGCACATCGATCTTTTTTTTCTCGATTGTCTCTTTCCAAAGGTTGATGTGCAATATTTATCGTCGGGTGCTGTACACCGCCCGACCGCGCGGTCGAGGGGTGCTCGTTTCTACCGCAAACTGCTCCTACCGCGCGGTCGAGCGGTGCCGTGTGTTAATCGCCTAAAGAACCATTGAATACATTGCACCAACAAGTAGTTTTGCACCGTTTTAATACAAAATTCTCAAACAGTTTGGAAAATTCAATAGTCCATAAGTTCCAGATTCAATTTGCTTGGTGATATATGAGACAATCAATTAGGCGGCAGGTTTCGCGACTAGCGATGGGCACGGCTCCAAAATTGCGCGTAAAATATCAATAGGGAGATACTAAACAGAATCTATGGGCGATTGGGATGGAATAGTTGGGACGGAAGAATATTGAATAATTAACTGTGATAAAGGGAATGTCTAAGGATATTCGTCGTGGATAAAAATGTTGTTTGGAATACTAATCTGCCATTTATAAGTTAGCATCGCTTTATGAGGCTATGAAGCTTGATTAAAATATATAAAAATGTAAATGAACGCAGATTTTACTTTTTTTTCTTTTCAGTTCTAATTACTATACAGGGTGAAACTGAAATCACGGGCATTATTTTAAGGGGTCATTGGACTCATCATTATGAACAACTTTCACTATGGGAACAAATCTGAAATCGCGAAAACAAAATCAGCTGTTCCCTATATTTTGACGAGCATGGAACAGCTGTATTTTTTTACCCTGTACATTATAAGCTGTTTATCCTGCTTTGGTGCATAAAGTTAAGCTGCTAGGTACCTCATGTAATTCAATGACTACATAGTAACATCTGTAGTACTATTCTGTAAAAATCTCACCGTACAAACATAGTGAAGTGAGCTCAAAGTGAACTGTCTGTAGTGTCAATGATTGACACTACATTGTCAGATTGACAGTCAATCCCCAGCATGTGGAATGACAGCTCACTTCATCTAAGTTATCATCGTCAAATTTTTACAGAATAAGCCGACTGTTGTTAGAAGACCATTTCACCAATTCTTAGTCTTTCTTTGAGTATATAATGAAACTCGATCTGGTCGTAATGTGATGGATAAGGTTTAGGAGAAGAAACTCACACCAAAACATAAAAGCTGAGTAACTCACCTGTGAAGATCTTAGCGCGGACACTTGCTTCTGTAGCGATATATTCTCGTCCTCCAAGTCCCCAATATCGACCAGCAGTCTCTGTTCCCTCTGCCGTGCCTCCCGGAGCTCTGCTCTTAGAGCCACGCGTTCCGACTCACGGGACTGCTTGTCGTGGCCGAGCTCAGAACTTTCAGCCAGCAAGCGATCTCTTTCGCTTACCACGCGGTCTAGTTCGTGACGTAGCTGTGACAAAAAGAAACAATTTAGATAAAATTTCTCCTGTAATCACCTGTAATAGGTAGTAGTATAGCGACCGTTCAATGTCATAGGCGCCGAGTCTATTGCCATTAACCAGGCACAAAACCAGACTCCGGGCTAAATGCATGAAAAACCCAATAACATTTCACCCCACTCGGGTATTGACCACAGTACCCAATGCTTACGAATCGCTCTTCCAACCTAGTTAGCTAGCAGTCGAGTAGATTTATAAAAACCTGTCAGGATGAAATACGGCACACACTTCGTAGAATATGAAACCATTAACAAGTAATAAATCTCGCCTGTATACAATTTCAATGTTCTATAGGTGTTCAAAACGTGATAAAACGTTATTGATGAAAACGGAACGTTTATGCGATTTATCGTCACGGAGTTTTCATTTGTTTCGTGAAAAATATAGATACAAACTTGATAGTCACTTTACATTAAACGCAATTGTAGAGCGATTTTATCATTGCCACTATGAGAAAAACCTATTTCATAATAGAGTAATACTATGGTTTCGAAAATTGCTTATTCGAGCGCGTGTATGTAGGAAAATATCCCACGGGAACCGGAAATTTTTCCGGGATAAAAAGTAGCTTTTACGCTATTCCAGACTACAATATATTTTAACATTGAAGAGCTCACTAGAATCACCCTACATTAAATGCAAAATTGAAGAGCGATTTTCTCGCGAAATAATAATTGCACTTTGAGAAAATGCCTATATCCTTATGGTACAGTTATGAAAATCATTATATCTGTGTAACACCATAAAGTTTCTATACAAACTTTAGAAGAAAATCACTTCTGACTCTTGCGTATAAGTTATTTTTGCTCGAGACTGTACCTACACGCGATCCTAAATAAGAACCTAGCTACTGCTTGAATAAAAACTTAATTTATGTATCGGATTTAGAGATAACTCTTGAATTGTATTATGCATGAATATTAATCGAATATTCGTCGATCGTTAATTAACGATAGCGCCATATAGCGAGTTCCAGTCGCTTAATCTAATTAGCTTTGGTTCTTCATTAATTCCGCTGTGTAGTTAATTGTATTGACCCTTCAAATGTCGTATGAACCCCATAGGTTCATAAGAAAAATTCTCTCGAAACTACAATAACCATAAGGTTATATGAACTTAAAGGGTTGTATCGGTGATTATAACTTGCTTCATGATTATAACCCATATTTGCCCAGAACTACTTTCGGATTCTGACTTTGATATTTTCGGATATGCTTATATTGATTTATTATGCTTTTATGAAAGTACTACCTCAATACTCAATATCTTTATTGCTTTCCACAATGTTTGCTTAGGTGGTAGGTAAAATAAAAGTAACAATCGTGGACCCTGTCGGGCACAGCATAGAAAATTTAAATAAAATAATAGGATAGGGAGGGCTTACATCTTACTCAACTTAATTTAGGAAATATTCTGAATTACAGTTTTTAATTATCTTAATTCTAAACATTTATCATCGAAATATTAATTTACGCTATAATAACATTTTCTAAGTAGCATTTTTTTTAATTTTTGTGTAAATAAATGGATCTTTTTCTCATTTTTAAATTGTTCAGCTAATTTATTATAAATTGAAGAATTGAATTTTACCTCTTGTTTCGTTTTCGAACCAATGGGCATATATAGGTTAATCAGTTCTGTAAATACATGCTTGTTACGGCCTTGAATCATATTATGATCAACATTAAATCTAAAAATAACCTGCAAATTGCAAAAAAAAAACGTAAGAAAATTTGAATTTCGCGGGCTACTCTAATGGTTCCTCCTTAACCCATTAGAAGTTCGCCTATTAGAAGGCGTTTGCTTATGACTTTTTTATGAAACTATGACGTTGGAGGGTAATTATAACCTTGAGAGTTGTAATGATTACTCTAATGACTATAATTCTGTAAATACGTAGGGTACAGAGGCCAGCACATCAAGTTACCACAATCTGTCAAATTTCTTTGATAGTACTTCAACTTTATTGCAAAGACATAAGGTTCATTTTTAATTGAGAAAAATTGACAGTTAGGAATAGCTTGATGTGCTGGCGTCTGTACTAGCTACGACGAGATGGACGTCACGAAAGTCAACTGCTACATCAATAAACTTTAAATACAGTACTCCCAAATTAATAATGCACATGCAGATCTTCGCTAATTGTCGTATTCCCGGAAACACCCGAATCATTGAATCGTTCGAGTCCTTAACAATGCACTTGCATTTTGCACCTTGTTCGAAAGAAATAGGAGTCAATATCATGAGTACACAATCGAAAACAATTCGGGCGGCCGGCGGCGGTCGGCGGTCAGTCAAAGGTAGGGATGTGACATTCTATATAAGAAATCGATTTTAAATTAATCGATTGTTTTTTTAGCATGAAATATCGATTAATAAATAATCGATTTTTCTTAATAAAATAATCGATTGTTTTATATTTATCGATTTTTTCCTAATTTTTTAATTGATTTCAAAATAAACGACATAAATATTTTATTTAACGTGGTTTTATTAATTAAGAATAAACAATAGAAATAATAAACACAAATTAAAGTTTTCAACATTAAAATTAAAATGTTTTTCTTTCTTTCAACATAAATTTAAAAAATATATTATTAAAATACAAAAGAACTAGAAATCCGTTAGGCAATGAGTTGAGGAATAACAGCTTAGGTACAGATCGCGGCGCGTAAGTTGAACCAAAATGTGGTCCTCCGCGGAAGTTAGGGAAATAAAATCATAAAGGAAAAACCGTGAAGCTAAATTAATGTAGAAGTAATCTGTTTCAAAAGCACAGAACGGCTGTCATCGTAGACGCACAGATGACGTTAATGTAATATTGTCTCCATGTATTCTTTGATAGTTCGCGCTCCGTTATGAAAGACCAGACTTATTGTGGTTGGGTGGCAGTCTGGCAGATGAAAAATCGACTATGATTGATATTTTATTATAAAAAAATAGATTATTTGGAATATTAAAATCGAGTATAAAAATCGATTATTTCCATAATCGATTATTTTTTCACATCCCTAGTCAAAGGTCCGTCAGTCGTCTTGTTATATTGGTGGTGACTGCACGTGTTCTCTTTGTCTGGGATTATATAGAGCTGCTATTACACACCCTTGGTTTTGTTTTCAAAGGTGAATTTAATTTCAACTTTAATTATCTTATTTAAATTTAAATAGTTAATTTTGTAAAATATTTAAATATACTAACATTTTTCACGTTTTTTCAATATTTAAAAATTAAAAATACCTACGTAAAATACATATTAAGTAGGTACTTACTAGAAAAAACATATTAAAAATCAGATTTAGGCTTATATGAATTATAGCTCGCTATTTACTTACATGGAATTATTGAATCAAATTTCGTTACTGATAAATCAATATTTATCTCTTTTAGGACAAAACACATAATCTTACTAAATTATGCATGAAGAAAATGCACTTAACCACTCTATATACATATCGTCTTCCGACGCTCGGGGAATACGACCGTTGCCGAACAGTGGCGAAGATTTCTATGCGCATTATCACTTTTGGAGACCTGTACTTGCATTCATAACTCACGCTTTTCTGATGGTGGTAGGCAGTACAGTACGCCACCCGCTACGAGCCTTACATACTCCTTTAGCTACATTTACGTTCATACATCTGCTCATACACGCACGCCGGTTGCGAGTACTAACGATACTCATCCGGTCTTTCAAAAGAACACCAATAAGATCAGTGTATGTCCTTCTAGGGTGACCTCCTTGCGTTTCCATTCGCATCTGTATTTTTATACAAACAATCATCTGCCTAGCCTTTTCCCAATTATGTTGCGGTCGGTCCAGTCTAACCGGATGTAGCTGAATACCAGTATTTTACATGGAGCGACTCTGACCTCCACAACCCAGTAACTGTGCAATACGATGCCCCTTGGTAAGACTGGCTGTCAGATTTTCGGGCTTCTGACGAACCGTAACGACTGTCAAAGATGCACAAATGACAGCAGGGACCGACGGCCTAACATGCTTTCCGAAACACGGACGAGTATCGGTATGTAAAGATGGTGACCCATCCACGGCTAACCGCAGCAAGCGTAGCTTAACCTGATGGATCGACCTGCGCGGCTGTTAGTACTTAGCCACGAACATATACATAGAATGTAACTCAAAAAAAAAAAGATGACAGAAATATGAACGCCATCTCTTGGCAAAACATAGTGAGCATGTTGTCTAACCATACTATCTGTAAATTAACCTATGTTTTACAAAATAAGTGATTTGATTGATGAAGATCGCTGAGTTGCTGCCCTACATTTTGTTCAATAGGTCGAAGAGCAAAAATGCAAGTGTAGTGAAAGTGACGTCAATGAACATTTTCTTGTAGACTATAATTTAAATAATCCAGCATTCCATAATCATATTTCGATTAGGTCTCATCTCTTTTATTTTATAACTTATTAATGTATTTTTCTGATTAAATCTTTAATTAAATGTTTTCCTAAGTAAATTTGTTTTTTTTGTCGATCCTCTGACTACAGCTAACGTAATTACAGTAAAAACATTAAAAAACGCCGGACGCAGTATTATTTTACGGCTGTATTTCCTCCCATTAAGTCGTCATTGTATGTAATAGCCTTTGGGGGCTGGGGGGTTATACGGGCGCTGGCGTAGATTAACGGTTTGATATCATAAAGCGCCGTTGAAACGCCGCCATCATTATTTTTATCATTACAAAAACTTTTTTTGAGTAATTAATGGACTGGTAGCTACCGCACCCATCACGGTCTACATTCTTTTACACTTAATATGAAAGCATTAATTGTGAAACTTCATGCAAAGCATAATCAGACATAATAAACATTATCTTGCTTAAAAATCGGTGAAAGAAAACATCGTGAGGAAACCAGCATGTCTGAGAGATATTTCTTACAGCAAGTGAAGCTAAGTCAAAGGCCCATGGGCAGCTTAAAAACTCTGACACTAACCACACGAAGAAGAAGATAATCAGACTAGAATGTTCCCACTGCTGGGAGCTTTATAGGCCTCCCCCCTCCGTGAGAGGGAGTGGGCCGTATCCCATCACGCGGGCTTAGGGCAGGTTCATGGGTGTCACATTGTCATTGTCTTTGAATTTTTTGTTTCTAGGACGTATGCCGGTTTCCTCAGGATGTTTTTCGTTCACCGTTTTGAGAGCAGTGGTGATGAAATAATTTACACTAAGTGAAGCGCCTGTCAGGGCTCGAACGCAGCACCTCATACACGTAAGTCACGGCCGTTGCCACTGTGCCACCACTGCTCTGATACTTCATGAAAATACACAAATATATCGACCAGTCTTAATCGATATCGCTATGATTATTACGAAGGATTTTTAAAGGCTAGTTTATAGAGTTAAATATTCAGGCCTGTTCAACTTTAGTTCTAATGCTTTCTCATAAAAGATAATCTCTGAAACATACACGGAAACTTAAAGGGCGTCATTTCATAATGGCCTTCCTTTTTTTAAATCAAATGACTCCTCCCGCTCTGGGTGGAGCGGAAGGGAGTGACTCTTAATGACTAAAACCTATCCATGTTCCTTCCTTCTCCCTTTATGTTCCGGGGTTGCGGTAACACTTTCGGACAATCCCGGTAAATCATGGCCTTCCTGGGGTTGTCAATACGACAACTAAGTAAGTATAGTAATAAGTTGCTGTTAGTAACATTAGAACTAAATCTAAATCGTCGAAGAGCTTAGAACTCTACAGGATCTGTATACTAATTTCTGTGAAGGATAGTGCACTGTACAGCCGCTTTGTCAATAAGTTCTTTTTTTTAAGGTGGCAAATCATCAAATGACTCCTCCCGCTCTGGGTGGAGCGAAAGGGAGTGATAGACTCTTACTGACTAAAACCCATCCATGTTCCTTCCCTAGCCCTTTATATTCCGGGGTAGCGGTAGCTCTTTCGGACAATCCCGCTAAGGTGATACTCTTATCACCCTCCACTACCACAACAATCTTTACAGTACACTATCCTAACATTATTGCCATGCTATTGATTAACTAGTACAGTCTGTAAGCACTATAGTGATGAGCCCTGCCTATTTCGCAAACAGGCGGACGACAGGGAGCGGCCGATCGTAAAGGTAACACGGTCAGGCGCCTCTTAGGTCAATAAGTAACAGAAAACTACGGCAAACATAAACTGGTGTAAGTAAATTAAAACAAGCTTTTATAATAGGTTGAGTTTTTGACCTGAAGTCCAAACTTGTAGGGAATACGAAATTATGGCCAATGAAGTAACGCGCTCCTTTTTCGAGGTATCACAATTATTATATTTTATTTGAATTTTGCGGGCTACCTTTAAGGTAGGATAAGTCCACAAAATGCTTCTTACGTTTTTTTTTGCAGCTAGTACTTAAACCAACCCGCACTTTCTACGGCCGCGAATCATATTTTGATCAACATACAAGCTGACACTGCAAATTGTGAAAAAATAAAAATTGAATTTAACGTAATTTTTCTGAAGAATTCTTAAAAAAGGATTTTTCTACATCATATTGAGTGTCGCCTTACAACCTCTCCCAAGGCGGTTATCGTAAAAGTGAATAAGGATAGGAGCAATAAAGTATCACGACGAAAATAAGTATCGCACATCTCGCCCTTTCATAAGATTTAACGACCAGCTAGTGTGCGCTGTATAAGACTCACAGTAAAAACTTAGGTGACGTGAGATCGAAGTGAGCATTAATGTCAATCCCTAACATTAGGTGGAATGAAAGCTCACTTTAATCTCACATCACACCTATCACGCGTTGCGCGCCTCAAAGAGATGTCAGCATATGAAGGGGCCCGCCAGGGCCGTGCCTGCCGGGTAAGCGGGATTGTCCGAAAGGGTTACCGCTACCCCGGAACATAAAGGGCTAAGTAAGGAACATTGTTGGGTTTATGTCCCACCCTCAAATAAAAAAAAGACAGCCTGGAAACCTTTTTAAAAGTTGTGATTATGATTATTATCTATCAAGGTCGCTTGTTATTGAAACAGACTAAATACAGTGATCATGAATAGACCATAAAGAAATGCAATCAATACGCTGGCCACGCAGCCAGTTCACCCTATCGATTTTTATAGGAACCGATTTAATTATGACTATTCCGAGTCACAAGCAGGTGTGACTCATACTACGTAGACTTATTTATGTCATTGCCATTCTTAATAAGCTTGTCGGACGGCCGTTTGGTATTAAGCAGCTTCCGTCATTGTACACGTGGCATGCATGCTGTGGACCGTAAAATAAGGGCCTGGATTTAGGGATCTACGAAGTCTAATATTGTAAATATATTATGTACATGCCACTGGATATCAGGGGTACCACTTGCTGTATGAAAACCGCCCTTGCTGCTACGAAATAAAGCCGCTGATGGACATATAGCTGATGTACAGACGCCAGCACATCAAGCTATCCCGCAAATTTTCCCAATTGAAAATGAAGCTTATACTTTTGTAATAAAGTTGAAAAATTATCAAAGAAATTTGACAGATTGGGGTAACTTGAAATGTTGGCCTCTGTACTTACTGTCTATTCAGTAAGTATTTTGATATATTTCAATTCATTTTTAATTTCAATTACTTAATTGTATGCCTAAACGGTGGGACATAACTTATAAAAACATTGTATGTATTATGTACCTACCTATGGTCTACAATAAAGAGTATGAATAAGAATATTTCTTTCTTACTTTTTCTTTCTAAGAAGGTATCTGACGACGAAGGTGTCAGACGTGTCTGCTCTGGGCAGACACGTCTGACAAAGAATGACGAGAAGAGCCGTTTTAATTAAATTAGATAGGGCTAAGCCGAAAGAGGGAAGATGGTAAGAATCTGATCGAACAGGATGCGTCATACACCGCACTTTTTTTTTAAACTAAACACAAATCAAATAAAGAAGAAGTAAACTTATGTCATTGCCAGTGGCAATAAAATTGTCACATGTCCTGTTCGTTCTAAACCAATAAAACCCAACATAAAGCCCAATCATAAAGATCGGAATAAATGCACCGGGGCGCACGAGCAGGCACGACACCGGACGACATAATGCGTTCTGACTGCTCTGAGTCAGGCATTGTAAACAAATCTGTACAAGTGATAAGAGACTCGACCTACAGGCTCCCAGCACCGGCACTTACTCATCGCTCGTGACTGCAGCTATACGTGATTAATTAACAAAGTGGCGGAACTTCATGGTGAAATTAACACGTTGAATAACTTATGGGCAACTAGCTTCATCTCTCTGACTGACCGACTCCTTGACAATACAAAAGTGCCTGTAATTGGTTTATTTGAAATAAATAGATACTTTGAGTTTGAGTTTATATCATTAATTTCTTGAGGTAAAGTATAGTGATTGTATAATAATCTTCCAGAGTGCTTCGTGCCTTTTGTTAGAGAATACGGCCGTTAACTTCGAATACGTCTGTAGAGTTACAATATGGACAAATAGATATTGTACCTATTCAGTTTCCACAATAGAGAGAGTATAATTCCCTACATATAATAACTAACCGAATAATAGTATCCAGAACTATTCCCTATCGAGACTTTATCTCACAAATAGTCGCGACGCGACATAGAAGTACCCAATTGAATGAATTCATAAATTATGCATGTGGGAGACATAAAGTTCGGGACGGGAAAACTTTTTGTCGATAAACCCGTAAATGGAGATTAAATCTAGCCGTATTTGTTCTCCTGGCGAGCTGCCAGCAACTAAACAAGTGTCAACAGTATTCCATTATTACTGTAAACACTCCTTGACGTGAAACACGAGTAATGTCCACCACCCTCCCCCTTGGGATAGCCAGTTGAATAAACACGAAATAATAACACACTCATACCTCGCCTCCTTCATTCATTTTTCAGTGTCGCCGGGAATCTGCGTGCACTACACTAAAACATATTTTTATTTACACACATTCACTTGGCACACGCACTAAATATTCGGCATAATTTCAAAGACAATAATGCACGGAACTCGTGTGCATTGCTAAAAATCTACACACCATTGAGTAATGCGTGAATACGTGAATCAAGGCCGGGCAAATAAAAATGTATTTCTGGACCAGTGTTATGGATTCCCGTCGGCTGCGCTTACGCCACTCGGAGCATTACATCACGGACGAGAGGTCTATTTGGTTCGCGGGTATATCAAGTGCTGCGACGCCGATTACTTGTGATTAACCACGGTTAGAAGTATTTTCAGCGTTGAAAATAATATTTTTGTTAGTAATAAGTGTACTTCAATACAGCATGTAGTAGTGTGCTGAGTAGGGGCGACTCGCGCGCACTGTTCAGAGGGTCCGCGGATGATTCACGTCAATTGCTCCCATTTCATTAAAACGAGCGTAGGCATGCTGTCAGATGTGTCTCGGGAAAATTGTTAAATGAGATAATGAGAAGCTCGTCATAACTTAAAATTAAACTGTTTTACATCAGCGAAGGCATCGCCATGTGCAGTTTATGATCGTGCAGTTTGTCACCGGCTATAATTGCAGTACTTCAAGTAATTTTCGTTTTCTCTTATCAGTTGCAGAAAATTACTCACACTATCGGGAATAGGTATTAATTTGCACCATGTAGACGAAACACATTTCGTCATATGCGTAGTACGTTTAGATCTAGAGATATAGTCTACAAATAAATCTACTTTAAAAAAACTGTTATTTCATTTAACGTAAAACAGCAATCTGCCAATTATATTTAGGTAGTAACGATAGAAATCAGACACAAATTCATTCTTATAATATTAATATAATATTACGAAAAAATATATTTTAATATATTACTTTACCTATTTAAAAAAAACGTAAAACTATAAAAATCTAATCATACTTTTCTTACTCACCTTCGATTAGACACGGATAGTAAGTTTGCGGACCAAAATATGATAAGACTATTTATTGCTTATGATTCAGATTTATAATGATTCTTATGAATTTTTTACCCTATTAGAAGAAAAGCTTCTAAAATTAAAAAATATTTTTGGCGCGAAATTATTTCATGATCGAGAAAATAAAAGTACTTTTAAATCATTCTAGAATACGAGACTTCAATTTTCATTGCAATGAACATGGTATAATTCACTGCCACTTGGATACTTTATCACCATTATATATTTTATGAAAAAGAAAGTTTAATTACAATACCTGTTTGGATTCACTCTCCAGCTCCAGGATCTGAAGAGTTAGGGAACTCTCCATAGCAGCGGACTCGTTGAGGAGAGCATTTTCTTGCTCTATTCCACTCCGGGTCGTTACCTTCTGTGTTGTGTCTAGTTTCATAAGAGCCTGGAGACAAAACCATTTATTTAACATTTTATCCTTATTTATAATTAAACTAAAATGAATTATTAAGATTCTGAATTTTCGATTATTTGGTCAGTTTATATGTCTGGCTTTTTGCCTATAGTTTCACAGGGAACCTAAGCGAACTTCTGAAAAATATAGGATGTTTTAAGTTAATCTAGTGTGTTTGAATTTATTCAAATCTATTCAGTTTTACATGAGTGATGTAGAACAATCTTTTATGCAACTACTGAACGCAAAATTGTGTGATTTGTATTTATTCGCAGCATGTCAATGTCAGCTTAGAAATGCAACAATTAATATCTACAGATTTGCTCATACAACCTCCTTTATTTAAAAACATTGCTAAAAATGCAAGAGACATTTACAACTTCAAAATCATTTTAAGCAGCATATGAATGAAACCTACCTTTTTTCTAAACGTTTTAAAGCTTCATGTTTAATAAAATAGAAATATAACATTAAATTGCAAACTTTGTACTGTAGTTTCAAATACAAAATAAAAGTTTATCCTTAAAACTTGTTAACATTTGAATATTCGGTAATAATTTTGTTATTTTTATACAACGCAGAATGAGATATTAATTTATTTTGAAGTGGCCTATGTTGAAAAATAGACTATATTAAGTGAAGACTGAAGTGAATTGTTCAAAAACTTTATTATTGTTCATAGTTTTGATGACAATTTTCATGGTACCTTTATCTATAGATCAGAATTTCATTTTTAGAAAGGCTTATTTTATACTTATGTGGCATATTGATGCTATAGAGAAATTTAATTATACATGAATGCCATTTCATTCAAATTATGTTGTAATTAGTCATTATCCTAATTACAATTTCTAATTTACTAAAACTTTTTTGTTAATGAATCATGGTTTCACAAATTACATATTAAATTAAATTTGTTAACAGCAGGTAAAATAATGGATAACTAAGTATACCATATAATAATCAGTTTTAAATTATTTTAAAAAATTTCCTGAAAGCAAAGCAGTGTCAATTAGAATAGTCCGACATGAAATTAATTGGTATGGTACGCACTGATAAGCAGAAAACTGTACAAGTTTATTTATGAATCAAAGAAATATTCCAAATATATCAGGATAAATAATAATAGGTGAAGTTTAACTTTGTAAGAAAAGGTTTAAGAAAAAAATCCTAAAAATTAATTCCATAAACATGATGTTGTAGCAAGAATATTTATTTCTTCAAATGGAATTATTGCATGCTAAAACAATTACTTAATATACAACCTAAAACTAAAAAAAATATATCCATTATGTACAAGTGGTAAAAAGGGGAACAGCTCATAGCGCGTCAAAAAATTCATCCCCATCGCTGTCAGTGGGAAATGATGTTGTATAGTTTGACAAAAGTTTTACAATAAAAATAACTTTGGACTATAAAAATGTATTACAATCTTTTTTTTCTACTCAATTAGAAACTAGTAAGATACATAGTAATTTCATAAAACGTTGTTAGAGAATTGTCAAAATAAAGACATGCTATAAAACTTTCTCACTATGAAAACTATCCTAAACTTTGGTAAGAAAGTTTTGTCTAACTTTTCTTGAATGATAAATAAGAAAGTGGCAGTTACTATTGTGATAGTGATGTAGCAATTGCATTAATGTACAATATATGATTGAAATGCAAGAAAATGAAAGAACTAACTGTTCCAGTGTATGTAGGTTATACTCATAATTTTCACTTGCGACTTTTGAAAGTAGTGCATAATATGAATTGTTTAAAGACGGATTAAAAAGTCCGTTTCGGCACGTTTTAATGTACCCATTAATGCATGAAGAGTGAAATGAGCTGAATGTAGGCCACTAACCTCTTGTGTGATTTCCAGGTCGTGTTTGGTGTTCTCGTACAGGCTCTCGAGCTCGTCGCATCGTTGCTGCAGGGAGCTCTTCTCCTCCAACAGCACCAGGCCCAGTTGCGCCGACTGGATCTTCTCGCTGCTGGCTTGATCGAGCTCGCGACCAAGCCTCTCGATCTCAGCCTTCAGCTCCGCGATCGATAAATCGCTTTGAGCCGCGGCTGCCATCGTGTGACAGTTAGACGGCTAGATATTCAATCTTCATAAACAAAGTAAATAATCTCAGAAAAACAACTATATAAAACGTGTAAAATCAATTGTTTCTACATTCTCTCAAAGGTAAAACGTCTTGACAGCTCATTTCAGTGTTGTCAATGCGATGTTTGACTCTGACATATCAGTCTTATTATTTTACTCTTTGCTCTGACACCAACCGATGTCATGTAAATACACTACTTACCACAGAAAAATATATTTTTAATTTGTAAATAATATAATTATTTTAACAGAATGTTATTTGGAGACTTTTCATTAATTATATTTTTTAACTAGTATAACTGCTAAACATTATTGTACTTTTGTAAACATTTATTTGACGAAATTGAACTCCTGGGTTGAGTTTCTGTTTTAACTACTGGCAACACTATAAAACAGACTACAAAAATTACGAAAAAACTGAGGCAAAAGCATAAAATCTGAATGCCAAAAACAACTAACAAAAAAAAGAGAATTCAGCTTACAAACTAGCCACAAAAAATCAGCAGTGCATAACTACAGTCTTGTCTGATTATTACCTAACTGTGTTTGTGTTGTTAGGTACCGAGTGACCATAGCGGAAAAACGAAACGGCCTATTTACCTTGAACTTCACTAATGCTACGACTTGAGGTCAATAGGTAGAATATAATCGTAAAAAATACGCTGTAACAGTTTTTTTTCATTTAAAGGTTTCCTAGTAGATAGTGTCTTACGGGTGGGCCATCTATTGAACTAGCGAGCAGTCCAGTGCTGGACATAGGTTTCTTCCTAGTAGCGCATGAAGTTTTCTGCCTTCTGCTTTCAGTCCACCCCCGATTTTATTTTTAGTCAGTGGTTACTTATTCCGGTTTCACAGCAGTCCGGGAGACCGTACGGAGACATACGTGAGGCGCTAGAACATCGTTTCAAAGTGACCTGGAGCGGGTCGCGTACGGACCAATCCGCGTTGCTGTGAAACGATGTTCTAGCACCTCACGTGTGTACGGGCGGCCCGTACGTTCTCCCGGACAGGTGTGAAACCAGCCGTAATGGTCACTAAAGGCCCGTTTCTGCTAAGGTTCGCAGTCCGCTTTAAAGAAAAAATGAAACAAGGACTAGAAAGTGTTATTTACTTTTTATTTTTTAAACACCAAATTGACAATAATTACAAATTTTGTTATAAAAATTACAACGACAAACATAAAAAAAAAACAAAGTGAGGTGTGATAACCGGACAATGTAACAATATGGGGTTCCTTCCTTCCTGCACACTTTTCTGAGCAGTGTGGAAACATCATAATGTAATTTAATCATTCCAAACGTAATATTGTATTTTATAAATTGTAATGAAATAATTTGCTAGTACCGTAATTTAAAATGATGAATTAATTATATTTTGATAATGACGGGATATAATAACACTCAAATAGTGAATTAAATAATGTTTGAACGTAACAAGGAAGATTATGAAAGATTCATAAAACATCGGTTTAATAAATAACCGAAGCTCAAGCGCATCAATTTTTGGGTACAGAAAGTCTCTCTCCCCGAAATCTGGTGGAATCAATTTGCCTATGTTTTAGACACAATCTAAAACAAGAATCAACACAGGTGTTGAAGAATTTAACATTTCCTTTTTACATCTTCGTTACGTTCAAACCCCACTCATATATAGGTAAAGAAAAATAATGTATTTTGAATATTAATATCGAACCAACGCATATTTGGCTCTCTAAACTATGTTAGCACCGGTATGAATATCAGATGACATGAAAAAATAACGATGACTCCCCAGTAAATTCGCTTACACTCATTTAATAATTGACCTAATTATCATACTAATCTTTCTTACGTTAAAGGAATGCAGAAACATTATTGCTATATTAATTCACAAAGACAATTTCGGAATGATCTACTTATGTTAATTTCGCAATAAGTCGATATTACTAAATTTATCTTCGAATTTTCACAATACTAACATAATAATTACTTCTATAAATTGTAAAACACAATGAAAACGCCAAATTATTTTAGTCGGTGCTGGATTTACCTATATGCTAACAAAAACACAGCACGATTTTTAAATTACAAAAACCGAATTAACGGTGACACCGGTTTTTCGTTACATGACGGTTTCTGCCACTTTACGCCTACCGCAAGCCGCGTTCCGGAGGCTGCTGTGAAAAACGACGGGTTTCGCAGTAAACAGAAGTAATTCCACCACTGAACACAGTTTACAAAAATAGTGAAAGCAATTTATAATAAGTGTATTAAATAAATATTGGCGTTTACAGTGTGTTTGTATCTAAATACGTTATCTAACTAAATAATATCATTTGAAGAAAAAAATAAAACTTAAAAATAAAGATGACTATGAAGATGTTATACTTATAAAAAAAAATTGTAAATTTTTATTATGGTCACAACAAAATCCAATATTTTGTACTAATCGGCATTTTAAACATTAATAAGTTATGAAAATAATTATAATTTATTTCGGGGGATACTATCATGAAAAATTGGCACCGAGATGGCGGGAAACGATTTAAAGCTGAGCGTCTACTGTTTGTAGCGCCATTTTGTTTTTCATATTGGTTGACTTTTGTGTCTTAGCACAAAAGTAATATAGCTAGCAGATATTAAAAAATGCTTAGCTGCACGTCATAATGATAAGATTATTTGTATATTTTTATTTTTTATGAGCTTTTCTTCCAATATAGTTTTCTGAACATGCAATTGTTTCATAGCTGTATCGTTAGGTTAAGGCTTATTTCAATTATAAATTTATCACAGCAAGATGTGAATAGAACCTTAGTTTATACAAAGTATTGTTGTGAGCAAAAAATAAAACCTTGAGATTATAAGTTGAGCAACACAAATTGAATTAATCGCATCACTAAAATGAGCAAACCACGCTACAACACTAAACCAATATGTTATTGCTGTTCTCATGGACGATTTAAATGTGAATTATTATAATTTATTTTAAATTAAATAATTAAACATATTGTTAAATATTAATTCTACATCTACTTGTACTGTTAGTATTTAAAACTTCAATCTAGGCGTCGAGTGCGAGACAGATGGCGGTACTATCGATAGGGCTGAAATAAAATCGGAACTTTTTTGAAATATTATTCTTGTAACTATAGCATTCTAAGTTCGAAAAAAAAAATGCAGACTGGTTTATTCTGGACCCAAAAGAAGTTGGGGTTGACTGCACTCGAAGCCCAAATCTCATTTAGATCGTTTGAGGCTGCCACATAAAAAAACCTAATGTTTGTATTCAAATTTTAATTTTTCAATCTGTTTTTTAATTTCACTAGCAGAAGTATTGTTAATAGGAAACACATCGATTATTTAAATACTAGCCTGTATTACACTTCAACAAATAAATTCTGTTTGGCAGTGGAGCAATCAATAGAGTTGCCATTTGATGGTTGCCATAGACAAGAAAACTCCTGCGGTATTATATCCTATGGATAATTTTCTTTTAATTAATGCAGTTATTGAGACTTTACTTTGAAATGAATTAACCAGATTAACTATATTGTGTCCCGCTAAGATAGTATGAAGATAATTTACCTTTTAAAAGTTTTCTTGCCTTTTACATCGGATCTAACACAATTCTACCTAATATTCACTACATATAACTCGCTACTTATACAACAAACAATGATGTCATATTAAACAATATATTCATACTAATATCGTCCAGGAAGTCTAATCCATAGACATAATATCTACGAACACACTATCTGCTTAAATTTCCAAATAAAATATGAGATAATTTAATATTAACTACAAAATTACTACTAATACTAATTTATTTATAAGTACAATAATTAATATTTAAATTGATAATAGTGAAAATATACTAATTTAGGGTCCATGGCCTAGAGAAAAATAGAATGCAGGAGGTGCGAACAAAATAGGTGCTTTTAATAAGGTTACGGCAAGCTAGGGGTTGTCCAATAAAAGTAATGGTATAAAAATATGACCCCGTCCAAAACGGAACGAGGTATCATCTTGTAATTAAATATTTCATCCTCAACTCTAGACCCCAGCCACAAAAACTGATTGATAGAAATAAATTATTTAACATTACACATAGACTAGAGAAGTAAATAATGAATCAATTTACATAAATAAATATTGAGATGTATACATTAATCAGCACCAAAATGATCATAACTTTCATCATATTCTCATAAGGTTGAAAAAGTCACTTACTATTAAAGATTCATTTAATTTTACCTAATTATTTACAAAACAAGATGGAATATCGATTAGGAAACACGTCAAGACAAAGGTGAAAAGTTTTTAATATACAAGAAAGTTTCTAGAGTACGAAAGTACGAAATGTATTAAATTAACAATATTTAATTCTTATCAATATCAACGACTACCTAAAATTTCGACTGACGTCTGTTATGCTAATTCTAACGTTTGTAGAAGAAATTCATTCGCAAAATTTCAAAGTTGTGATTAAAAAGTTACGTACGGAAATAAATTGCCAGAGTTGCCAGTATCAATTTTGTACAACATTAAATCTTTCGCTCTGATTGCCGCCTCGTCATCATGTCCTGCGGAGTTCCAATAACAGTGATACTGACTCGAATCTTTTCACTTATTCTACAACCTTCTTATTAATAAACTCGGAGTAAAGTTACACCAAATTCGAATATTCACCAACATTTAATCAACCAATCAATTCTTTAGAAGCACCTTTCGTAAGTATTTTTCTGTTGCTTTCTTAAAGTGATGTGTACATAAACGGTTACTTAACTGAACTCCGAGTTACATACAAAAAACAGTGCCAAAGTAAGTTTACATAACCACACAGCCGGTAGACACGTCATCCCGCGCGGGCGCAGGTGGGCGGGGCGGAGACACCGTTACGGAGGGCGTAGGCTCCGCCCCCGCGGACTCCTTCCTCCCCGCTTGCTTTGACACTTCAGCCTTCTGCGGTGGAGGAAGCTTAGCTTCTTGTGTCTGTGGTTTCACCTTCGTCTCCTGGCCTAAGGAACTGGTGCTGGGAGTTCTGACACGGGATTTGGACATTGAGAGGCGGCGCTCTCGAGTGTTGATGATTGAGGTTAAGAAGGGAATCTGGTTGCTGATCGCCATCATGAAGGGTTTGTAGCCGAGACTGGAAATAAAAGGGTATTGTGAAAGTGTGTATGTGGGCAAATCGGTGACATGGTAACGATGAAGTAATTTAATATTTACAAGCAAGATTAGTCGTAATGGATAAATGAGGAACCTTATCATTGAATAAAAAAATGCTATGTTCATCTTACAAATGATTGAGAAGTGATCAGGATTGTTAAATATCTCCTACCTCGTGTAGCCGTTTCTGAGATTAGTCCACTACTATATAAGGTCCAATTAAATTAGTTAAAGACACTTTACCCACGTGCATTTATAAGTAACTTCAAATGACGATAAGATTTTAATTATGCTAGCTAATTTAATTTGGCCCTATATATTACATACCACTCAGCGTCAGTCTACGCGCACCTGTAGCGTATTGCACAATCGCCGCACTGTCGTTATAGCCTCACACTGCGTAGCACGGCGAGCGTGTCGCGTAGCACTATTGCTACTACTTATGTCTACTACGCACCTACAATTAATATAATACATACCACTCTGCATCAGTCCACGCGCATATATCTTGCAGCGTTCTGCGCAGTCGTCGCACAGCGTCCAGACTGACGTCATTGCCTCGCGCTGCGTTCGTAGTGCGTAACACGGCGAGCGCGTCGCGTAGCACTACTGCTACGATTACTGCCCACTCTACGCAGCTTGCTTCCGTCATCAGTTGTAAGTAGTATCTGGAATAATTCAATGGATTTTGTTGGAGGCACAAGGTAAACTAAAATACACTTGCATTTGGAGATTTTCAACCACACGAGATTCTTCTTTAATTTTATTCATAAAATTAAAATGGCAAATCGGCGAAATGGGCACACTTCTGACCTATTCTCCGGGGAGAACTCAAACTTAAAGCAATAATTTCAAATAAACCAATTGCAGGCACTTTTGAATTGTCAAGGGGTCAGTCAGTCAGATAGATGAAGCAATTTGTTGCCCAGTTGGCCATTAACTGGCGTTATGTTGTGTTTATGTAATAGGAGAGGCCACCCACCTGAGCTGCACGTGCGCGACGTGCGAGCCGCGCTCGGCCTGGTGGTGGTGCAGGCGCTCCATGAGCGCGGCGTAGCGCCGCTCCTCGCCGGCGCCCAGCGCCTCGCCGCGTTGTGTTTATGTAATAGGAGAGGCCACCCACCTGAGCTGCACGTGCGCGACGTGCGAGCCGCGCTCGGCCTGGTGGTGGTGCAGGCGCTCCATGAGCGCGGCGTAGCGCCGCTCCTCGCCGGCGCCCAGCGCCTCGCCGCGTTGTGTTTATGTAATAGGAGAGGCCACCCACCTGAGCTGCACGTGCGCGACGTGCGAGCCGCGCTCGGCCTGGTGGTGGTGCAGGCGCTCCATGAGCGCGGCGTAGCGCCGCTCCTCGCCGGCGCCCAGCGCCTCGCCGCGTTGTGTTTATGTAATAGGAGAGGCCACCCACCTGAGCTGCACGTGCGCGACGTGCGAGCCGCGCTCGGCCTGGTGGTGGTGCAGGCGCTCCATGAGCGCGGCGTAGCGCCGCTCCTCGCCGGCGCCCAGCGCCTCGCCGCGTTGTGTTTATGTAATAGGAGAGGCCACCCACCTGAGCTGCACGTGCGCGACGTGCGAGCCGCGCTCGGCCTGGTGGTGGTGCAGGCGCTCCATGAGCGCGGCGTAGCGCCGCTCCTCGCCGGCGCCCAGCGCCTCGCCGCGTTGTGTTTATGTAATAGGAGAGGCCACCCACCTGAGCTGCACGTGCGCGACGTGCGAGCCGCGCTCGGCCTGGTGGTGGTGCAGGCGCTCCATGAGCGCGGCGTAGCGCCGCTCCTCGCCGGCGCCCAGCGCCTCGCCGCGTTGTGTTTATGTAATAGGAGAGGCCACCCACCTGAGCTGCACGTGCGCGACGTGCGAGCCGCGCTCGGCCTGGTGGTGGTGCAGGCGCTCCATGAGCGCGGCGTAGCGCCGCTCCTCGCCGGCGCCCAGCGCCTCGCCGCGTTGTGTTTATGTAATAGGAGAGGCCACCCACCTGAGCTGCACGTGCGCGACGTGCGAGCCGCGCTCGGCCTGGTGGTGGTGCAGGCGCTCCATGAGCGCGGCGTAGCGCCGCTCCTCGCCGGCGCCCAGCGCCTCGCCGCGTTGTGTTTATGTAATAGGAGAGGCCACCCACCTGAGCTGCACGTGCGCGACGTGCGAGCCGCGCTCGGCCTGGTGGTGGTGCAGGCGCTCCATGAGCGCGGCGTAGCGCCGCTCCTCGCCGGCGCCCAGCGCCTCGCCGCGTTGTGTTTATGTAATAGGAGAGGCCACCCACCTGAGCTGCACGTGCGCGACGTGCGAGCCGCGCTCGGCCTGGTGGTGGTGCAGGCGCTCCATGAGCGCGGCGTAGCGCCGCTCCTCGCCGGCGCCCAGCGCCTCGCCGCGTTGTGTTTATGTAATAGGAGAGGCCACCCACCTGAGCTGCACGTGCGCGACGTGCGAGCCGCGCTCGGCCTGGTGGTGGTGCAGGCGCTCCATGAGCGCGGCGTAGCGCCGCTCCTCGCCGGCGCCCAGCGCCTCGCCGCCCCACGCCACGCCGCCGCCCTCGGCCACGCTGCCTTCACCCGCAGAACTGGCGAATATTATTGAAGGGTTAACATTTTTTTTGTTGCAATGAGAGTAGCACATCACTAGTGTTAACTTTAACACCTATGCAACTGTGGTTGTGAATGGAGTAGGTTTTGCCAAAAGTGTAGGTAGTAAGTGTACTTCGAACACACTACCTCACGTTCGCCAATATGACGCCTGAATCGTAAGTTCTGCTTTAAAAAATCGTTTTGATAAATCATTTTAGACCAAATAAATTTTTACAAAAAAGAAAGGAAAAAAAAGGACTATCATGAATTTGTATGGTTCCAAAATGTTTAAAACGTTTTAACCTTTTGAACGCTATTGACATATACGTGACAAGCAAGCGCATGCCCTGTACGCCAACGACAAAAATATGTGACAATAACACGAAATAAAACACAATGAAATCATAACTTATTTGTGTGCTCATGTAGATATCTTAAAAATTGACGCTCTCATACGTTTTTAATGACATGAAACAAATTAAAAAACTCCATGGATATTGGAAAATTCATGATAACAAGAAGAAATAAATCTGTAGCGTGGCGTTCAAAAGATTACATAAATCAAAATGGGCATTTTATAAATCAAGAAAGTGTACCACAGGCTTTAAACCTTTCGGACTAATACCTGACAGCTCCGGGTGAGACGGGCACCGCGCCAGACATCAATGGAAGCGCGGCGCGGAGCGGTAGGCTCATGTACCCGCTGTCACCGCAGAGACTGTCTGACTCAGCTGATGGAGTGTAGGAACCTGAAGAAATATTTTAATGATGACCTTAGTTGAAAATATAATAGGTCCATAAAAATTTATAAGATTATTGAAAATCAGTTCTTGGTGACGCATCGTGTCTGTTTTCATGTGAGTATCATGGCATATCTTCAATTACCAGTCCGTTAGGTCTGAATGATGCTTGCAATGCAATTTAAAATGCCATGGCTTTGTACCGTAGCTGTGCGAGGAATTGTAGCAGTGAGGGAGGTAATTTTTAGGATTCCGAAAATCGTTAATCATATTTTTTCTGCGATTAAAAACTTACATTAGCAGTTTGAGAATCGACAGTGACGTATAGCGATGTATGGGAGAACATTTTTTTGGACTAAAATGTTAAGTTTTTTAGGAAACTTATTTCTTAATTCTTCTTTCTTCTTAATTATAACTTATTTCTTCATAATTATAATAGATAAACATACTTCAGCATAGCTACAATGTTAACACAATAATAGATAAACATACTTCAGCATAGCTACGATGTTAACACAATTTACTTACTGGTAACAGTGCTGCCCTTCCTCTGCAGATACTGTTCCGCATCGTTAACTACAGGGTACGGCCACGCGAAGTCTTCATGCAGTCTCTTCACACACAGCACCGCACTATCGACCCTAGCTGCTCTCTCTCTCTCTCCAGCTAGCCACGCAACTAAATGAAGGTCTAAAGCGGCCGCCATTTTGCCTAGCGCGTATAAACGGGCCGTGGATAGGAGGAGACGCGCATGACGTTGTATCATCAGGTCTATGAAGAATTCTTCGGCTGTACCGCTGTAGGAGTCCCTGAAGAGATTTAAATATTGCAAGTTTATCTGTTAAAACTGACAGAGGGACTCGTCGACAGAGGACGAAGAGGAGCTCGTGGTTAAGTTATAATAGCCCCACGGATTGATCCATCAGGTTAAGCTACGCTTGCCGGTGTTGGTCCGTGGTGCGTGGGCTCGAAAAGCACGTTAAGCCGTTGGTCCCGGCTGTCATTCGTGGATCTTTGACTGTCGGTACGGGTCGTCAGAAGCCCGAAAGTCTGAGAGCCAGTCTTACCAAAGGGTATCGCAGTACCCAGTTACTGGCTGCGTTGCGGAGGTTAGATAGGCAGTCGCCACATATAAAATACTGGTATTCAGCTGCGGGTAGACTGGAAGCCGACCCCAACATAGTTGGGCAAAGGTTAGATAGCTTGATTGATCTGTTAAATCTTTAAAACAGAGACGGAATTAATAAGCGGTTAAGTCACAGCTTAGTAGGTTTACACCACCGCTATACAATGCCCGTTGTAGTTAAACATTTGTTACACAATACCGCCACCTCACTACGTACCCTGTACTATTTTGGTCCTTCGAGCCGGATCGCGCTTCGCGTAATTTCGGTAATTCGGAGTTTCGTCGGGCGAGATCAAAACTATTGTAACAGAAAACAGTGTGTGTATATTGTGATGCTCTCGGTAAAATTAGAATAGCACCAAAGGCTGAGTACAAAAACGAGAATAATATACATCCTACCATTTAAACATCCTAAAGTACCGCATAAGTCATTAAAATTTAGTCATTAAAATGTATAATAATAATAACTTGTTTATTAAAACATCCGAAGACGCATCATTGATGTAATTATGTTTCAGCCAACTTATTTATTAAATAAATATCTATGTGCTTACTTCTTTTGATCTTCTCAGAGTAGTTAGATAGGACGCAGGGATCTCATCTTGAATAGTTTTAAATCAGTTATTCATTTTTGACGGGTGAAATTGGTTTTTTATAAACAAATTTACTCGCAGTAATAAATATCATTTAACATTTGACATACTCAGAGAAAAAAATATTTGTTTACTGTTAATGTTTATGGTGCTGACGCTACTGGTGATGAAACTTAGCAGTTTTCTCTCCAATTTACGTACCTATCAGCCCTGGCTGGAACAGACTTCTTCCTCTTGACGGCGGCGGTGGCCCGCGCGGGCGGCGCGTGCGGCGGCGGCGCGGGCGGCGGCGGCGCGTGCGCAGGCGGCGACGGCTCGCGGGGCGACACCGTCGTGCTGAAGCTGCGCCCGCGCCCGCCCGCCAGCTGCGGGACGGATACGTATATAAGCTAATTAATTATTGTTCAAACTCAAACTCTAATTCTTTATTGCATTCATGTCTATATTTGAAGGTGTTACATAAGTAAAAAAGTTCCAACATTAAATCCGGTTACGGCACGGCAACATATAACGTAACTTGTTCAGGAGATCAGAGAGATTACATGGTGTTTAATAACTGTGTACAGGTCTCCAAAAGTGATAATGCGCATAGAAATCTTCGCCACTGTTCGGCAACGGTCGTATTTCCCGAGCGTCGGAAGACGATATGTATATAGAGTGGTTAAGTGCATTTTCTTCATGCATAATTTAGTGTGATTATGTGTTTTGTCCTAAAAGAGATAAATATTGATTTATCAGTAACGAAATTTGATTCGATATTTCCATGTAAGTAAATAGCGAGCTATAATTCATATAAGCCTAAATCTGATTTTTAATATGCTTTTTCTAGTACTTAATATGTATTTTACGTTGGTATTTTTAATTTTTTAGTATTGAAAAAACGTGAAAAATGTTAGTATATTTATATATTTTACAAAATTAACTATTTCAATTTGAATAAGATAATTAAAGTTGAAATTAAATTCACCTTTAAAACAAAACCAAGAAAGGTGTGTAATAGTAGCTCTATATAATTCCAGACAAAGAGAACACGTGCAGTCACCACCAATATGACAAGACGACTGACGGACCTTTGACTGACCGCCGACCGCCCGAATTGTTTTCGATTGTGTACACATGAAATTGACTCCTATTTCTTTCGAACAAGGTGCAAAATGCAAGGGACTCGAACGATTCAATGATTCGGGTGTTTCCGGGAATACGACAATTAGCGAAGATCTGCATGTGCATTATTAATTTGGGAGTACTGTAATCGATTTAGAAATATTTTTTTTTTCAACATATAACAATAAAAACGTCTCTTTTAACTTTGACAGAATAGTACAAGTACAAAGGCCAGCACATCAAGCTACCACAATCTGTCAAATTTCTTTGATAGTGTTTCAACTTTATTGCAAAGACATAAGGTTCATTTTTAATTGAGAAAATTTGACAGTTGGGATAGCTTGATGTGCTGGCGTCTGTACAAAAGTAATAAAGCAATCCAAATCGATGTACCGTCGCCAGCGCATCAAGTTATACCAAACTGTCAAATTTCTCGAAATGATTTTAAACCTTAAAACTTTGAAGATTAAGTTCAAAATCGATTGACAGTTTGTGGTAAATTGATGTGCTAGCGTCTTTACATATGAAAATAAAACAACTCAATATGTTTACCCGGCTGTTTACCTGCATGCTGCCCAGTATCACAGACAAGTCCTCTGCGTTAGGGCTGACCGTTTGTGACTGCACCACTTGCCCGTATTTCGCTTGAACGTTTACCGAGTTTCTCGGCGAGTCGACGTCGTTTGGATCTATAGAGCAAACCATAGAGTTATTATAACAGTATAATAATACTATACTAGACAAAACCTGCAGCGTATTTGGCCCAAATACAATATTGGATGATAACATTTTGTATTTTAAATAGACATAGATTAGGATAGATCGGTACAGATTTCAAAAGATTCGAAGTCTTGTTGTGAAATGGGAATGGGCTTTGAAAACATAAAACCAAAATACTACTGATTTAAAGCAAATTTATAAACCTGAATCGAATTATTGGGTATTTTACCAATACATAGCTAAGTCAGAGGCCCATGGGCAGCTTAAAAACTCTAACACCTAGTCACTAACCACACGAAAAGACCGGCGAAAAGAAAGACGAATACATAGTTTACCTATAGCTCTCAAGAATCTGACAAGATCCCTGGCGAGATCCCACCTCTCCTGCTGCAGCGCAGTATCGAGCAGTTGCGTCGCTAGCTGTCTGCTAACCGTCGAACTTTCCAAGTTCTAACAACAAACATTCGTATTAACATTGAATAATGTTCAGGCAAAGGATATTTATATTTCAAGGAATGTTCTTACGTCAATATTATTAGTTACTACAGATACACCTTTTGAGCGCCACAGTCGGATATTATTGCCGACAGATGAAAACGTACCCACCGTCCGACATTTTTTTGTGGCTTGGCGTGGGAGGGGCCGCCAATGCGTTACGCTCTGGCGTTCAAAAGGTTAAGCAAGGTTCACTTCTGGCTGTAATGTAACGCGTAAAACGTTACTGTAACTGGTACACTTACAGCTTAGTAGTAATATTATATGCATTGAAGATACAAAGGAGAGTTAAGGCACTATATATGTGCCCAAGTCGTACAGAAAATATCTAAAGCTCTTGCCACATAGCGAAGGCATGGCGAATCAAAAGCGAGGCGAACATTTGTGATAACTGGTCTTGTATACATCACGTCACACAGAAAAGCGAATGCGGAGCGTAGCACATTCAAAATTCGCTTTTGCCACGCCACGCTTTCGGTTCACTGTTCTTTGTGGCAAAAGCATGAAAGCTACTTATAGGCTTATTGAGATTTTACACCTTTTTAAGTAAAGAAGAATAGTATTACTACTCTCAACTATGCACAGTCGCCAGCGCATCAAGTTATACCAAACTGTCCAATTGCCGCAAATGATTTTAAACCCTAAATCGTTGAACGTTAAGTTTAAAATCGATTGAGAACATTTGACAGTTTGTGGTAACTTGATGTGTTCGCGACTGTACACTTGGTCTACGTTGAAGTAGAAATTCGCGTAAAGAAGCAGACTGTATTGTTTTAATGTACCTTAAACAGCTGCAAGAAGAAAACATAATTAATTCAGAATCATGATATTTTGTAAATAATCTAGTGTTTATCTGAAAACTTTGCATATATACCTGTAGTATGATTAAGTATGAGGCGGCTGTGTCAAGCATTTTGCGTTGTAAACATTCTTGGAACAACTCCTTCGGTTTGCCTGCTGCTGAGAATAAATACGCCCATAGTGCTATCTCTGTCTTTCTTGCGCACTGGACCACTGTCTGAAAAAGATATTATATTTGTTAGATCGAGTGTCAGCGTTATACAGATAGATTGATATGGATAAACTACAATAACATGGCCTGCCCCTCCAAAATGTTTCAAATGAAAACATTTGAAAGTATTTGTGGAAAAATTACAAAGCGACACCAAGACTCACAACGCATGTTGCTGCTGGCCTGCTACTGAAGACGAATATTTACAACTACATACAAACTCTTTCGTAAGTATGTGACTACAAACATTGAAACGGTAATTTGGAGGGGCGCGCCATGTTATCGTAGTTTATATCTACGTATTTTCTAATTTCATGGATTCAATTGCGAATTGACATGTTTTTTTTTATTTCAACTATGTTCGGGTCGGCTTCCAGTCTAACCGGATGCAGCTGAATACCAGTATTTTACATTGAGCGATTGCCTATCTGACCACCACAACCCAGTCAGTAAGTGGGTAATACGATACCCCTTGGTAAGACTGGTTGTCAGACTTTTGGGCTTCTAACTACCCGTAACGACTGTCAAAGATCCACGAATGACAGCCACTACCAACGGCTTAAGGTGCTTTCCAAGGCACGGAGGAGTCTCGATATGTAAAGATGGTCACCCATCCGCGGACCAACCCCGGCAAGTGTAGCTTAACCTGATGAATCGATTCGTGCGACTATTATTACTTAGCCACGAGCTCCTGTTTTGATTAAATACTGACTTAAATTTATTATGACTTGAATTGTGAATTATGACTGTCTCGTTGGTCTAGTGGTCGCAAGCGCTACTGCTGACCATGAGGTCATGGGTTCCCAGGTCGGGCAAACTGTTATTGGGTTTCTTCGTTAAGAATTTGTCAGTAGCAGCCCATAGCCTGGATTTGTGCCAGGTTGATGGCGATAGGCTCGCCCCTTATTACATGGGACTTAAACGTAACTGGTCTAATGTGGGTGTGCTTACTATGGGTAGACCCCTGCCTAATCCTTCGAGGAAACAAAGCTAGTTGTTATATTAAATTATGAAGATAACGGGATCACATTCTAATACATTTTGACTTAAAAGAGTGTCCATGGAGTTTCTTGCCCGTTCTTCGCCACAGGTACCTGCTTTGAAATGGGCAACTAGCTTCATCTTTCTGACTGACCGACCCCTTTTTTTTTGAAGGTGGGAAATCATCCAATGACTTCTCCCGCTCTGGGTGGAGCGGAAGGGAGTGTCAGACTCTTACTGACTAAAACCCATCCATAGCCCTTTATGCTTCGGGGTAGCAGTAACCCGTTCGGACAATCCCGCTTACGACTGACCGACCCCTGATAGTTAAAAATTGCATGTAATTGGTTTATTTGAAATAAATGCTTCGAGTTCGAGTTTGAATAGATATTTATGTTACAATGTGTTGTTTTTGGCAGGGAGGCGCCTGTCAGTACCATATATGATTGATATGCCATTGGCAACATTTTAATAGCAGCATGTATAATGGGCTATTTGTTAATTTGTCTGTTTAACGCGCAACCTTTTATAAATCAATTTGCATACGTTGTATTATAGGTGTGAATGTGTGAAGTATGTAAAACATTTGTTCTACTTACTGGAAAGTAGTTTACGATAAAGATTGCAAGGAAATAATACGAAATACGAAAACTGTTAACATATTTGATGTTCGTTTGAAAAATAATTTTGCTGTAGCAGTTTTTATATTAACAATTTTGCTTCACAAGAATTTATTACATAGACACAGATTTTATTTATTTAAAAATACATTTAAGTTAGTAATAGACCCAAGTTAGGTTATCGTCTGTTGTTCCGCATACGGCTTAGTACAGTCAGCATCAAAAGTTGATGACCACATTTAGATTTTCAAAATCGCTGTACACCGTATTATACCTAAATTGCTCAACATGACAAGCGCCAGAAATGAATGAATATCATAAAAGGGCATAAGTAGGTGAACATCACTTTTCAAAAATCGCTAAACAAAGTTATATTAAAAAAGCATAACATTCTTCGTCTCTAAACAAATTTTGGACAAAAATAGCTTAGCATCGTTTATCTCTGAAGTCCCTGAACAAAATGATTTTTTTTGGGTTTAATGTGTATTTTTTTTCAGTAGGTAGATATATAAATTAAGTAGACACATGTTTTTTTTTTTTTTGTGAATGGCATCTCGCAGTTCAACCAAAGGGTTGTCTACTGCTTCACCGGGTTTGCCTGTGGCTGCCACAAAAGAATTGTAGCCTCCAGCCAGGGCTTAATAATAACTAAACCTAACTGACAAAACTAAGCGACTACACGCTAAGGGCACCCCCTGCGGGGTTCGGACCTCGGCTTAGGGCGTCGCTGGGGGGGGACAGCAAGGGACAGTTGGGTCGGGGGTTTTTAAAACTACTGGCTCAGCGGCAACGCGGGCTGGCTCGAGCAAGGGTCGGGGGGATGAGAGTGGACAGGGTCGTCGCGACGGGCCTCGACCGCGAGGACGGAACGACGGAAATTTGTGTCTGTGTGCTAATCTAACAGTGCTAGTAGCCGGGCTGCTCTCCTGGAGGAGAGTGGTGGCATCGTCGGGGGCAATGAGGGTATGCCGTGGACGGCGCACCGTACTGATGCGGGACGGGGTGTATCGGGAGGCGGCCGCAATCAGGGGATTGCGGTGCTTTATGGCAGTGTCAAAGAAACGCTTCGAGAGGCGTTTCATGAACTGCTGGACTGTGGGGAGTTTAAAATCTACATGAAGGTCCATGTTACGGACGTAAAAGGGAGCTCCTGAGACCCTACGAAGGAACCGGTTTTGGAGTGTCTGCATTCGATGCAGATACTTGGGTTTGGCGTGCGCGAAGACGACACAAGCGTAGGTCATGATGGGACGGATTACAGCCTTATAGAGACGCAGTTTGCACCGGAGGGACAATTTGCTGCGTTCTGTAAACATGAAAGTAGACACATGCACATGTAAATCATTAATTACGTCGATGGTATAAATTCAAACAGAATCTGCGTGATTTTTGAAAGTGAGTCTTATAGCTATACAAATAAGGTTACTATTCAATCGTAATACAGAAAACTTAGATGACGTCGACGGAATATTTTTTAAGCTTCCGCTTAAAAATTATTCCGTATCTTTATAAAAGTACTTGCGAGCTTATTTTGAAAAATAGGCTTAAAAATGTGCTTGCCTCTTGAACACCCACTTCTAATATTTCTCATTGATACAATGAAAAAAAAAATATTTTGGAAAGTTAAATTCGAAATTAACATCCATTTAATTTTTTTTTTTTTTTTTAACATTTGGATAGGACAAGATTGGATTTATAACTCTGAAGATAGTAACGAGCAATTTTTTAATTCGCAGTTCAGCTACTTTTGATATAGAGGAGCTCGTGGTACTAACAGCCGCACAGGTCGATCCACCAGGTTAAGCTACGCTTGCCGGGGTTGGCCGTGGATGGGTGACCATCTTTACATACCTAGACTCCTCCGTGGCTCGGAAAGCACGTTAAGCCGTTGGTCCCGGCTGTCATTTGTGCATCTTTGACAGTCCTTACGGGTCGTCAAAAGCCCGAAAATCTGACAGCCAGTCTTACCAAGGGGTATCGTATTGCCCAGTTACTGGGTTGTGGAGGTCAGATGGGCGCTCCATGTAAAATACTGGTATTCAGCTGCATCCAGGTAGACTGGAAGCAGACCCCAACATAGTTGGGAAAAGGCTAGGCAGATGATGAGTTCAGCTACTTTTGATAGTATAAGTTTACACTCTACGAATCCGAAACAAAATAATGTTCAGTAACTTTTGTTATTTATTGGACGTTGCCAAGATTACACTAGATAACCAAAACAAGCATTTTATATTGTTCAGTGACTTTTGTAAAACTGAATGTTATGATGTTTTCGGATTTTATAACGATCAGCAATTTATGACAAAATGGTGTTCAGTTAATTTTGAACTTCAATGATGTTCATTCACTACTGGCGCCCTTCTTGTTGAGCGATTTATGGGTGATATAATGTACAGTGATTTTGAAAATCTAAATGTGGTCATCGACTTTTGATGCTGACTGTACCTATAAGCCAAGTTACATAAATTTACTAAGGGCTGATATTTTAATAGGCAGATAACTTTTATCTGAAGGATAAATATGACATATTTTCTACTTAGGGTCGATTTTTCAAAGGCTTGATAACTTTTATCTAAAGAGTAAAAATGGCGAATACATATTTATTCCTCCGATAAAACTTATCTGACGATTGAAAAATCAGCCCTAAAGCTGTCAAACTGCAATATTTATTCGTCAGTCTTAATTTAGTGCCTATTCAAGTACCTACATAGTATTGGCCTATTCCAAAATTAATGATCAGAAAACCTTTCAATATTTTTTTTATCAAACGTCACTCACCTGCAAATAAACTGGAAATTCATGCACGAATTCAATAATAGACGGCAGCTGTGCATCAGGAATAGGCTCCTTACTCGTAGCCTCCTCTTCCAGCACCTCGTGAAGAAGCAGTTCTAGGGAGTGCGGGAAGTATGCCAGCTGGGAGCAAGACCGCGCTATCTCCCACGCGTGGTAGCCCAAGTTACGTCGGAGTAGCTGACGGAGGATTTGATGAAGGTAGACTTGGCTCTGAAGGAAACGAATAAAGAAAGGTTTCTCAGACAATATAATACTGGAAATTTACTGCAGTAGGGAGCTACTAACGCCATACATCTTTATTTATTGCTAATCTTCATGTTCAAGTCAAAAATAACCAATGACACATTGCTGATGGAAGACTAATGACAGTGTTTACGTGTAATTATACACTTTATATGGATAACATAATAAGCCTTTAATGTTTGCACTGCTAGAATACAGGCGGGTTGGTAGACATCACATGTCTTCGAATTAATGGTTCTAGGATATGCTGGTTCCCTCAAAATGAATTCCCTCACCGTTTGAAGAGAGCAGTGGTGATGAAACAATTTACAGAAAGTAAAGGGCCTGTCAAGGTTCGATCCTGCTACTTACAACCTACCACTCGGTTCACTGGTCTTTGACTCATTACTGGAGCAGAATCCAGCAAAATATTGTTCTCCTTTTCTTAGCTTATTCATGATTAACCTGCCTAAACTTGAGGAGAAAGTCTTGAAACGGATCAGCAAAAGCCATAAAAGTAGCAACAAAGCGATTATTTACCAACAATTGAAATTTAACTTTAGTTACTGTAACATAAGGCTGAAATTGGTTTTTCATAATAAATCACGTGCTATGTGTGAAGTTCTGCGCTGGCTTAAAACTTTCACAATATTTCATCAGTTAAGTAGCAACAAAGCGATTATTTACCAACAATTGAAATTTAACTTTAGTTACTGTAACATAAGGCTGAAATTGGTTTTTCATAATAAATCACGTGCTATGTGTGAAGTTCTGCGCTGGCTTAAAACTTTCACAATATTTCATCAGTTTTCATCACTTGGTACAGTTTCAGCCAAGTGACCTAACTTGCGCTTATCAATAAGGATATCTCGTCATTCATGTTGCTAAGTGTTTTGGCTTAGTTTTACAGTCGGCCGCCAGCCTGACACCAACCCTCCTTTTTTTTTGAGGCTGGGAAGTCATCCAATGGCTTCTCTCGCTCTGGGTGGAGCGGAAGGGAGTGTCAGACTCTTAGTGACTAAAATCCATCCATATTCCTTCCGCAGCCCTTTATGTTCCGGGGTAGCGGTAACCCTTTCGGACAATCCCGCTTACCCACACCAACACTCCTTGGGAATGCTTTCGTTGGTAGTTTACCCGCCACCGCGCGAGTGACTCAAGGTGCTAACTGTATGCACTAGGTCTCTAACTCTTAGTCACCTTTTACAACACCCACGGGAAGGAATGGGATGGTGCTACTCTTATCCGGCACCACAAGGACATCTAGTGGATGCATTAATTTCAACGTGGTCAGGTTAATCACTAGGATATCATTACTTATTACGTCGTAAATTTGCCAGTTACTTGGAAAGGTCTTTGTTATAACTTTTAATGTATTAAGTGCTATAATTGACTTCGTAATGGAGGAAGCGGGATGCAAATGAAATATATAGGTTTTTAATCAGTTCCTTTTGCCAATGTTAATAGGGAGGATCGCACTTTTGTGACTATTTAAATTTTTAAAATTTTTTGAAAACTCTTGGCTAAATGAACCTGAGTAATAATTTAAATCCTGATGAAATCAATGCGGACAAATTTTTTGATGTCCTTTTTTTATATGAATATCCCTATAATTTTTTTAAGTCTGTTAGCTTTTATATTATGTAAATAATTGCAAGTTGATAATAAATACCTATTACAAAAACATAAAATGAATGCTTCTTATGCTTATAAAATATTTGAAATAAAACTCACCGTTCTATTGACGACACAAAATGGCAGCGAGAAAACTGAGCTAGAATCAGAAGCGTATAAAGTTGTGTCGTTCTCAGCACCCAGCAGGATAGCGTCGTCGAATAAAATCGCTGTAGACAAAAATTACCTTATTTAGCCTTGTGAATAAATTGTAATTAATGAACTTTTGTAAAGAAGCTATTCTTTATTTTGCTCAGTTAAAATAAATAAACTGAATTGTCTAAAACGCCTTGCTAATATATGATATATTTATTTATTTCGCATCATTTTCACCGTCTATATATTGTCATCTCGGACTTGTCTGCCTTCCTTTAGCAAACTTAAGGAAGGCAGTCAAGTGTACTTTTACCATCATCTATAATAAAGACAAAATAACAGCTCTTACCTAAGCTATGCATATGAAGTATTCAAGATGTAACATAAAAAACGCAAAACCTTTTAAGGGGTAATTGTACTCATCATTATGGAAAACTTTTTCTATGGGAAGTATAGTGACTCCTTAAGGGCCTATGCACACCACGTTTTTTAAACGCGCCGTCGACGCGCGTTTGTAGCGATACAGACGCGATACGCACGCAAGTCAGACGCAGCCTGTAGACCTTTGCACATCTGACGCGCTTGTGTAGCGATACAGACGTGATGCAAACGCGCGTGTGTAGCGATACAGACGCGCGTGTGTAGCGATACAGACGCGCGTGTGTAGCGATACAGACGAGATGCAAACATGGTTTTGAATTTCAGTTATGAAGTTTTCTGTGTCGAAAGGCTCCATTTTTTTGTTCAAAAGACGTGCGGTGCATCAAATCGCTCGATTGCTACTAGCGTAGATTCACACTTCCCTTTCCCTCGTTGCTATCGCTCGTATCGGTGTCGCGCGTTTGAATCGATACAGACGCGCCGGTGCCGCGCGTGTGTATCGATACACACGCGCCGGTGCCGCGCGTTTGTATCGATACAAACGACAACAAACTGCTCTGCAGGATAAAAACGCGCCGGCGACGCGCGTTCCCAAAACGCGCGTCGACGGCGCGTTTAAGAAACGTGGTGTGCATAGGCCTTAAGAGGTTGTACTTTTTTAAGTTACACTTTGTATATGATAGTTGTAACAAAAAATCAATTATTAAAGTTTTTGTTTGTCTGTCTGTATATTCCGGTTAATCTCCGAAGAGGCTCTATCGATTTTGACGGGACTTTCACTGGCAAATAGCCGAGAGCAGTCAATAATTGAATTACGGTCCACGCGGTCGAAGTCGCCGGCAGCATCTAGTTTCCAATATAAGCTCATACTCACTCAGTGGATAAATATTAAGATGGAACGGCAGCATGATCCTCTTAGCCATAAACGTATGTCTTCCAGAATCAGGGTGTCTAGTTGCATCTCTTGGTAGCAAGGGGAGCCACACTCTCGCGCCTAAGGCACCACACCACAGCCACAGGGCTCGGGACAGTTGTGTTTGTGAGCCTGTGACACTGCCACAGGACCAGACGCTTTCCACGCAGGATGCGAGAACCGTGGCTGGGAGGCAGCTGTATGCCTGAGGGCAATGAGATGATAATATGTTAGTTTTTTACGTTTTATACACCGTGTAATTTCAGTCGTCTTACAACGGCAGCCCAATTCATGTATCTATTGACTACTAATCATTCATTAAAAAAATAATATATTTATGAACATTTGGATAGTTAAAAAACATACAATATCGTAAACGCACGACGTTCTTTAAAACAACCTGTAGAGGACGATTGGGCGTGGACTGTTTTAGATTGGCTTAAGAAATTTTGTCTCATAGAAAAGGGGGATGGAATGATCTACCGTTCGATACGTAAACATTATTAACAGGACGTTATTTTGTAATGCATTATCTATTTTCGTTGTACCTATTATCTTAATTAATGGCAACAGCTTTTAAGCACGCCTAGAGGTTATTTATGTCGGATACATCAAGTGGACTACATTTGTAAGATGACTAAAATTGCACGGTGTATATTGTCGCTTGTCGCCAAGCAGTGAAAAGAAATGGATTCGCAAAGAGCTGCCGTATTCTATTGTTTTTGTGGCCCTGCGCTACTGTGCACAAAATTCATTTAAATCCTAAAATATTGTTTGACAGATATCATGTTATCTTGTAATTAATATACAAATGTAGGGCAACAAAGCGGATCGGATCTAGATTATTATGAGTCAATAAAACACAAGCATTACACTTATTATATTACTGGCCGATATTGATTTTATGCCATGTAATTGCATATTTCGGACAAGCAATTTACGGTTTAATCATAAATTCAGAAATGTTCTCCATATTTAATGCGAGCAAAAATATAGAAATCGTAACAGAATGCATTGTTCGTGTCTGTACATGTCGGTGGATTTACTGAAGAATTTCAGATTCCACAAATAATGCGTAAAAAACACATAGCGTTCCCACCTTGAAATCAATAATTACTATCAAGTTCACGAGCATATAAAACAGGTGCGAAAAGATTGATGCGTAATGTTATACAAGTAATATCTGATAATGATCACACTGACCGACATCCGTCAGTAGAGCGTGCAATCAACCGGGCGTTTAGAACGCCCAGACCGCACGCATAGTCGCAACTGGAGCAAAACGTCGTATCATTAACGCGTTTAAATGTATTGCAGCAATACAACACGATAAGTAGAAACCTTAGGTTTACAAATATTAAGTTATCACGGATGGTAATCGTATAAATCATCGGCGCAATTGATCAGTTTCCGATCTGAAGCCTACTGAAAATTTACGCGCGCTGGCCGGCCCGTCCTGCATACCGCGGCGTGCGAGTTAATATGTATAGAGGGCTCCTTTACATATTAACACGCGTTTTCACTGCCCGAAGGCTGTTCTATGAAAATGAGGAAGCCTGATGCAACTCTGGGTGTTACTGATTGTTGTTACAGCTAGAGCGAGTGCGCGCCAAACATTCCACATCCGCAACATAGGACATGAAGGTCTAAAGCAATCGCCTATAAATGCCTTCAAAGTGCTGATTGCTAAGCAGTGCGTTTTTGACATCACGTCAGTGCGTCTCCGGCATAATGAATATTTACGTAGCGGTTCGTGCAAACAGTTTTTTCTTTGAATTGAGTTTTAAGGATACGTTTGTGAATGGTGTTTGAATTTTGCAGGTATCGTGCATCCTCGCCTTGACGGCGTCCGTAGCGGCTGACGGATTAGGAGGAGGACTTGTCTATGCACCAGGCCATGCTTCAGTAGATTATTATGTGAGTTTTACGGACATCCCATGCATTATAATATAACTTTTATAACTTCTTTTAGTAATCGCGTGTTTGTTTTTGATAGGCATATCCCAGATACGCCTTCGAATATGCAGTAAAAGACCCTCACACAGGAGACAACAAGGCGCAATGGGAGAAGAGAGACGGAGACACAGTAAAAGGTACCTAACGTAATATTTTCACCAAACAAAGCTTTTTTAGCTTACTATTTGACAATACAAATGTTACATTTATCTTTTGTTTTCAGGGGCTTACTCACTAGTGGAACCAGACGGCAGCTTGCGTATCGTAGAATATTGGGCTGATGACAAATCCGGTTTCAACGCCGTAGTGAAGCGCATTGGACCTAACCTGCACCCTGTGTCGATACCAACATCCATCTACAAGGCACCCATCCCAGTACTAGGTCATGCATCTGCCATTTCCCCGATTTCTGTAGGACCAGTTGCTAAGATAGGAGGACTAGCTGGCGCTCCCCTAATATCCGGACCAATCGTCGGTGGAGCTATATCTACTGCTAACCTTGTGAAGCCGATATCGATAGCACCAATCGCACCAATCATTAAAAATCCAATTGTACCAATCGCGCCGATTTCATCATACGGGCCAATAGGACCGATAGGACCGATTGCTAAGCCTTATGCACCCATAGCGCCACTATTACCATCATACTCGGGACTCCCAGGTCCCATATACAAAGCTGGACCAGTATATTCAGCACCTCTGCCTGTATATAAGTCTGGACCAATATACTCAGCTCCTCTGCCAGGTCCAATAATCAAAGCTGGGCCAATATTGGCCGGAGGGTATGGAGGTTATGGGGGTGGACTTGCAGGAATTGGAGGATTGAAGGGCATTGGTCTGGCTGGACTTGGCGGGTACGGTGGCTTGAAGGGCGACGGTCTGATCGGAATTGGCGGTTATGGAGGACTGAAAGGTGATGTCCTTCTAGCAGGATACGGAGGGTACGGAGGCATTAAAGACGGAGGTCTGGTGGGAATTGGCGGTTACGGAGGAATCAAAGGCGATGGTCTGGTAGGAATCGGATACGGGGGACTCAAAGGCGATGGTTTGGCCGGATATGGCGGATACGCAGGACTAAAGGGTGATGGCCTCCTCGCCGGATATGGTGGATACGGAGGTTTGAAGGGAGATGGTCTTGGATACGGTGGACTTGGATTGGGTGCCGGTTATATCAAAGCCCCTATTGGTGGGCACGGAACACTAGCTGACCTTGGCCAAGGCTTACTCAACCCATGGGGCGCAGGATCTTACGGCAAACATTGAATTACTACAAATCTGCTATCTCAGAAAAAAACAAACGTCTTAATGCCGCTGTTCTTTAATTGTACTTCTATACTTTGTCTTTTTCTTAAAGGTTACGCACATTTGTATGTGAGTAACCTTTAAGAGGGCTTTAAAGTTGGAATAGTCAAGAAACTATTGTACATAAGATATTTAATATTTATGTTTCTAATTATAAGTCAGACTAGCACTAATAAAGCATATACCACCATGTGGTAGTAACTAATTGTTTTATTCTCCTGAGAGTAAATGACAGAATTAAAATCATTAATTATGAACCCTATTTACAACAAAACAAAGTACAGCTTTGTTTATTTTAATAGTACAGTGGCCAGCACATCAAGGTACCCCAATTTACCAAATTTCTTTGACAGATTTTCGACTTTACACCAAAATCATAAGGTTCATTTTCAATTGGGATAATTTGAGAGTTTGGGATAGCTTGATGTGATAGCCTTTGTACATACATACATAAACTCATCCCTTCTCGACAAAAACTACACAACGCCACCTGATACGATCCTTACATACTCATATAAGTATATACATAGTTATATAAGGAGTAAATATAAGTTGAAATCAGAAAATCTGTAATTAAGTCTAAATTTATTCCGGTCAATTTCTAGTTTCCGCACATTTGCTTAATAAGCGAGGCTTTTCCAATATAATCATGCTAATATTTTAACGTTATGTTTTAATGCTTGAATGCACATCTGATCTTCATATACCTTTGATTATTTAATTATAGGTAAAACAAATTTCGATGTGTGATATTGAGATTCGAGACAAAACTCTTTATATTTCTTGAATAAAAGCTAGTAATCGACGATATATTATAGGTTGAAATTGTATATCTCTGAGGTCGATGGATCTATGAGGTCTTGGGTTCGATGCCCGGGTCGGGCAAAGTGTTATTGGGTTTTCTCATCTGGAATTTCTCAGCAGGCAACAGGCTGGCCTCCTAGACAAACATAACTTGCGAAATGTGGGTGTACTATAGTTACGTCTCTGCCTCACCCGTCGGGGATAGCAGGCGTGATGTGATGTTATGTATAACTGAGTATATTATTGGATGAAACCAATATTTGGTAACAATATTTTGCACGTTCTTCTCCATAGGTACCTACAGCTTTGGAATAGGCAACTAGTTTCATCTATCTGACTGACCGACCCCTTTTTTTTGAGGGTGGGCAATCATCAAATGATCTCTCCCGCTCTGGGTGGAGCGGAAGACAGTGCCAGACTCTTACTGACTAAAACTCATCCATGCCTGCCAAAAGGGAATGTAATTGCTTTATTTGAAACTAGCTTCCGCCCGCGGCTTCGCCCGCAAAATATGTCGACAAATTATACACATAAACCTTCCTTTTGAATCACTCTATCTATTAAAAAACACCGCATGAAAATCAGTTGCGTAGTTTTAAAGATTTAAGCATACATAGGGATATAGGGACAGAGAAAGCGACTTTGTTTTATACTATGTAGTGATAAATGCTTTGAGTAAGTTTTTGTATATAAACAAGATCATAATTATGTGGTAAGTTGCTTAGCTATAAACGTATAATTTAAAAAAAACTATTTCGACCAGAACTGTACTAAATTGGTTCGTGTAATGTTTTACAGTTTGGAGAAATGCAAGACTGACAGTGATGTCGTAAATCACATGATTGACTGTATAATTTATGTATCAATGTGAATACGATTGTTTTTTTTTTGGCCTCGTATATACTTAGAGGAAATTCGGTAAGGGTTCTGTCTGTCATCAGCTAATTGGTTAAAAATGGGGAGTTCATACGGGATAAAATATCAATAGTAACCTCCTTGTCAAGTTTGTAAAGGCAAGTTAGCCTAAGAATGTGTTATTTATAAGTTTCTTAGAGAGTTTTTCAACTTTATTACATCAATATAAGGTTCATGTTCAATTGGGTATTTGAAAGGGTAGTCAAAAACGTTACTTTTATGAACTGTCAAAACGCGGTATTTGTACGTGATTTGTATGAAATATAACAATGTGACGTCACAGATTTTTAGAATCAAAATGGAATACTTATTAACATTAAATCTTATTTTACAATTACATCCTCACAAATATTTAATTTCTGCACGGTGGTGGAAGTTTTTAAGACAAGCGCTCTTTATTCTGTGTGATTTCATATTTTATTTTTGGCCGATTAAAATAGTCAATTGGGAATATTTGATAGTTTGGGATAGATTGATGTGCTGGCGTCTGTACCCCATTATTATAAGACCTTATTGTATGAACTTTGAATTATAAAGTTAATAATAAAGACTTGACTTTTTGTTTGTTCTTTAATCAAATAATGCTGGAATAATTTATCATCAATTCTACTATTTGAACAAAGGGAGACAAAATTACTGTTTATTAAAAAGAGGAAAAATAAAATCGGAGAATAAAGACATCTTTCATGCTATATTTGTTTTCAATCCAATCTTTAATCGTTTAAGTCCCTCTTATATGGATGACAAATGTATGTATACCTTTGAGCCGGATACCTTACCCGGAATTTAGGGTTACCTTGGAACCGGATACTATCAAAGGTAACCCTAAATTTTTTGCTAAATACAGGAGCCTACATAACAAAAAAATATTTGCGGATTCACAACATTTTTTGCGTACATTGGCGCATATTTCAAGTGAATAACGAACCAGTATATTGGAACGGGTCTCACAAGTTCTAACATCGTTACACTTATAAAAGGACTGTTTATACTGACAGCCGAACATTCTGCGTATCACCCGCTGACAATATGAATCGATTTTTAATGGTTGGTAATTAACTGAAATTTGATGTGTGAAATAATCTAGTCGATTACTATTGAAATCGAAAACAGAGCCGCGAGTAAACGCTGTATTATATTCTTAAAGATTAGAATATATCTGCCTGCCTAGCCTTTTCCCAACTATGTTGGGGTCGGTTTCCAGTCTACCCGGATGCAGCTGAATACCAGTATTTTACATGGAGCGACTGGACCGTCTATCTGGCCTCCAGAACCCAGTAACCGGGTAATACGATACCCTTTGGTAAGACTAGCAGTCAGATTTTCGGGCTTCTGACGAACCGTAACGATTGCGACGACAATGACTGCCCGTGACGTATGTAGTTAATTATATATATGAATCAAGATACCAGTAGATTGTATTTTTCGTCTTCTATTTCATAAATAAGTAAAAACTATTGAAATAACTATGTTTTAGCTTGTAAACATGTACATAATTTCAGATTGCGTGCACACTCGCCGTAGCAATCGCTACTGCTTCCGCTGGAGCCATTAACGTAGTTCCAGTCGTTGACAAAATCGTGAGTATTCCGAGAATCCCACTCAGAGCAATACTGATAAAACATTTGTATGTACGGGTTATTAAGGTCTGCTCGGGACAAAATGTGATAAACGCTTTTTACTTCTTATGTCAAATTTTAAATCTATTTATTTATAATAGATTTAACAATAAAATAGGGCGGTGACCCCCAAACTAAGCATATGCCTGCATTTTGAGGATCGGCAAACAGGGACTCGAAATAAATACTACCCGGACAATGAAACTCTTCATGAAAAGACTTGGCATTGCTAAAGGTGACTTTAACATTACAGGATCATCCTCGCTACGCATACAACTACGCCGTCAACGATCCAATAACAAAAGACAACAAAGCGCAATGGGAGACAAGAGACGGCGACGCCGTCAAGGGCTCCTACTCATTGGTCGAGCCTGACGGAACACTCCGCGTCGTAGACTACGCAGCCAATGACGCCACCGGGTTCAACGCAGTCGTCAAGAAAATCGGCCCAAGCGTACACCCTCCAGTTTTGCCAATAGGAAAAACTGTCGCTCCGATACAATCAATAATTGGTCCTGTAAGCTATGGCTTTGGTACAGCACCCATTGTTGCCAACCTACCGAAGCTAACGAACTTCGGACAATGGAGTCTACCATGGGACCCTCTCACGCATTCCTACGGAGGATGGGTTCCCTTGGCAGGTCCCTTATTGGACAAACCGTACGTCACAATATTCAGCAAGAAATATATTGACGGTAAAGTGCATAAATGGTCGACAGGACCAATACCACTGTATGGTAGAACTTTAGTTTTGAAGACGAAACATTGAAGCTGTATTATGAATTAAATAGGTTTTTTATATAGCTTTGGTACATTTATATTTACCATACTGGTCAAGGAAAGGTCTTGTCCGAGGTGTCATTCATTGAATTGAAATACCCACATACTTGTATAAAGTCTTCGAAGCGGTTTGGTGTATTGATACTATTTTAGTCAGAATTGAGACTAAAATAACAAGTGTATAAATGCTTTGTAAATACTATTGTACAGCGACGAATCTACTGTAAATATGTAAATAAAGGCATTTAAACCGTGTTCTGAAGTTATTTTTTCGTAGATCGAAAACGTGAACACTGTATTAAAGAGATAAAGAGAGAGAGATAAAGATAATTTTATTTGTTCAAAACATGAGTATACACAACACATGGCATGCAAGATGGATGGATGGATGGATGGATTGGATAATATATATTCTTTACTGCAGTAATTACGCACTGAAAAGTTGTTTGCTTAGCGCCGAGTGCCAGCGAGTCACCTTAGGAGTAGCGAAGTCAAACGAATGTTCTTGAATTTTCACAACCGGGGGCCTAGACAAAGTCACATTTTCATTAACGATAACGAAGTTAGATAAATCCGAAATGTATGGCATTGGATTAAGCTTTCGAAATGTCACGTGATCAATCGTTTCGCAATGTCACATTGTGTAACGAAACTCGATCAATTTTCCCATAGCTACAAATGCGTTGAAAAGTGGATTCTTGACAATCGGAATCGCTGAGATAACGAATTGTTCGATCAACAATTATCGAAATCGAATCGACACCGAGCGATTGACACTTGTCTAAGTCCCCCGGATGCACTCCGCACTTGGCGCATTTGCCAGTGTGGCCACCGTGTATCCTAGCAAGTAACCACATACTCAATACTCAATAGGTTTATTCCTTATAAGTCAATACATGCTAAGTCACTAGGCTCTAGGCGTTAAGCAAGCCTGTCAGTGCGTACGTAGTACCTAGTTGTGATTCACTATCAACTAATCGTTGAGTGATACGCAGGCTATCTTCTTCTTAGCGTGTCGATGGTAATCTAAATAGACTTCTACTATGTACGTGTTTGGCGTGGCAGATGACAGGACATGCAGGACACGATATTAAGTGCCACATCGTTTGTGGAACGGCACCACAGTCACACATATTTATTATAGAAAATTACAATTTATACATACATACTATGTATTATCATTACGATTAGTTAAAATAACTGCCCATGCGAAGGTCCACAACGAGTCATTAGTTAAATAGATTAGTACAACAAGAAGCACCTTGGTTTGGTTTCACGGTTGGCGCAGTGGTTGAGCGATTGACTGCTGCGCACTATGTCGCGGGTTCGATTCCCGCACGGAACAAATATTTGTACGACCTGCAAGTATTTGTTACGAGTCTGGGTGTTTTTCTATCTATAATATGTATGTATTTACAAGAAAATAAATGTATATAAGTAAGTAGTATAGCAGCCATCTCGTTACCATTAGGTAGCTTAGCTTGGGACGATATGGCGCTGTGTGAAATGTCCAAGGATATTATTATTATTATTACTAAATCCGTTAAACCAAAGTTGAAATAAACTAGCGCACTAAATAACCTCTTTTCTTTCTTGGAATCAATTCATGGCACAAAATTACAATTTTAACAGCAAACCCGTTAGGTTTGCTGTTAAAATTGTAATTTGAGTAAACAGATAAGAGTTTGAGACAATAGGTTTGCAACCAGCCAGTGCTATTCTGTAAAAATCTCACCTTAAAAACTTAGATGAAGTGAGCTGTCATTCCGCTCTATGTTAGGAATTGACAATATTCACAGCTCACTTCACCTAAGGCTTCTTCTTAGCGTGTCGATAACAAAAATAATACCTGCATATAAATATATTTTTTAAATTTGTTTGGCCCAAAATTCAGCATTGCGAATACCGTTCGCTGACGCAGCCATTAGATCTTCACGTGTGCATGTGACGCCGTGACGGGGCATGCGGTGCAAGATGGGAGGTAACTGTAAGCCACCTAAGGATGGCAGCAAGTTCGCAGCGGGGCTGAATGACCAGGGTGGATGGGACTGGACATTGAAGCTATTTTAATGACGCCAATTTACCGTTCGGTCTCATGTTAGCTGCTGTCTGACAGAAGAATTTATTTTGTAGAATTGGGTATTTGAAAGGGTAGTCAATTACGTTACTTTTTATGAATTGTCAAAACGCGGCATTTGTACGTGATTTGTATGAAATATAACAATGTGACGTCACCGATTTTTAGACACAAACAGACATTAAATGCTATGTTACAATTCCATCTTCGCATAATACTTAATTTCTGTAAAGAAGGTTTTCAGACGAGCGGTCTTTTACGTATCTACGTGATTTCATATTATCATACAGAAACAATAAAAGGTAACTATTTACCAGCACCTATTAGTTTAAATTGCCAGCACCGTGGCTCTCTGTGAAAAACTCGGTGATACTGGTTTATTATTTTCTCTTTTGTGTATTGTCTTGTAAGTACTGTTCACTACCTTTTAGTTAGAGACAAGCTCGTCGCAGAAAGTTTCTCAGTTGTAGTCTGATAATTATCTATAGACCCCAGCTAGATGGACCGATGACCTTAAGAAGGTGGCTGGGACAGACTGGATGCGAAAGGCGGAGGACAGGGTGATGTGGCACATTCTTCGACAGGCTTATGTCCAGCAATGGACTGTAATAGGCTGAGTTCATTGATTAAATTGTATTGACTAGTAGATTATTGAGACAACCATCCATTACAGACCCTCCGTGCTTCGGTAAGCTTGTCAAGCCGTTGGTTCTGGTAGTCGTTTGTAGATCTATGATAGTCGTTACGGGTCGTAAGAGCCCGAAAGTCTTACAACTAGTCTTAAAAAGGGTTATTTAGGGGGGTTTAGGGTTATAGTTGTGGAGTTCCCATAAGCAGTCGCTACATGTCAAATTTGTGTGTTCAGCTGCAACTAAAAAGACGGGAAGCGAACCGCAAATTATAATTAGAATTCAAAAATCTGACATGCGCCCTCGATGTTGCAAAGGAATGTGTTTGATATTCACATGGAGCGACTGCATATCTGACCTCCACAACCGAGTAACTGGGTAATACAACCACGGTCTTACCCCTTGGTAAGACTAGTTGTCAGACTGTCCAAGACCCACGAATGACAGCCGGGACCAACGGCTTAACCTGATGGATCAGAGACGGACCTTGCGGCTGTTATTACTTAGCCACAAAGTTCATCCTAATGACTATAAATAAAGGCAGAGTTTGACACATGGTCTAAATGTCAGCCATCATCCGAACAATCGCGAATAAACAAGAAATCAATACTTCATTCTAACACATAACAACCCCAATTAACTCATTAGTTAATCATATTATACGTGTCTAACTACCAGTTATGTATGAACTATTTATGAATACTAAATCAGGCAAAAAGCACTGAAACGGACCGGTTGAGAACAAGATGTTTGACAGTAACCGGGCCGCTGCCGGGTCGAATAATTAGTGTAGTATAAATAGGCATGTTGTTAGTGACAATATGCAGTGCACTTCGTTTGCTCACTGGAATACCTTCTCAGCAATATGAACATGTACATAACGGTAAAGGCTTCAGGAATATAAAAACCATTGCTTCTCTACCAAGAGAAATTTCAACCTTTCTTTCTTTCAAAACTGGAAGCACTCAGCACATCTTAAATGCTTTCAAGACCTGTCAATGTCAATTATCCACAGAAAATAATGACACTGACAGCTCTTAAACGGGGTTTATGTTCTGATCTCGTTCTATTTCGTTGGTGAAATTCGACCCAATGCTTGAAATGTTTTGGATATCTGTATATCTTAACTAGTGTCATCTTAAATTCAGCCCAGCTATCTTCAGTAGCATATTGCGTACTTATACATGTTTATCTATTTTTTTTTGTTTTTGTATGTATGTATTTATTGTTATTGTGTTCAACAGGTCACCTGCCTACTGGCTCTGGTTGCGGCCGCTTCGGCGAACCCGCCCGCGACGCTGTCATACGTTCCCATTACCACCATTGATAAAATCGTAAGTTAAATCTAAGTTTAAATAAAAACTTGTTACACAATGCATAAGAATGGTATTATAACTTAAAAAAAAAAGTTGACTGTCTGTCTGTTTGTTCCGGCTAATCTCCGAAACAGCTGGACCAATTATGACGGGCCTTTCACTGGCAAATAGCTGATATTATAACTAAGCTACATTTAAAAAAAATGGAGTCCACGCGGGCGAAGCCGCCGACACCAGCTACTACTAGCTACTTCTACATAAATGAGAATTTTGTGGACCCTTTACTTAATTACTATTTTGAGCAAGTCTCAATAATTACAAAATTAACACATTTGACTTTTGAAAATATAATCCAATACATTCTATTCCAGCCGAACCCAAACTACGGATTTAACTACGCGGTAAACGACCCGTCGACGGGCGACAACAAAGCGCAGTGGGAGACCCGCAACGGTGACCTGGTGCGAGGAGCATACTCCTTGGTGGAACCTGACGGCAATGTCCGCTTGGTCGAGTACACTGCCGACTCCCTGACAGGGTTCAACGCCGTCGTCAAACGCACAGGACCGAACGTACACTCAGTGGCGTTACCGATTGCGACCAAGACGATCACGCCCGTAATCACCAGGCCACACTTCGAACCGATACATGTTGGACCTATTGGTCATGGACCTATTGGCCCCATTGGACTTGGACCCATCGGCCCACTAGGGCTTTTCGGACACGGACCTATTGGCCCCATCGGCCCTATTGGACATGGCCCAATCCCACTTGCCCCTATCGCTGAAATCGGGCCCGTATCCGAAGTTCATCATCAGCCAATCATTACCCCCGTGATCGACACTCCGCCGGTCATTGCGCCGGTGCCGACCTTCGACTTCCCCCTGTTCTACCCGGTGCCTCAGCCAGGCCCGTGGGTACACTTGTCGGGCTCTTCATACGGAGGGAAGGGCAACATCGTCCGCCGCTGGGCCGCCGGACCAATCTCACTAGATGGCAAGACGCTCACCATCAGAACCAAGCATCATTAAGCTAATTTAAGTTCCAAATGTAAATAATTCCTATAACTAACTTCTCCGTGTATAAGTAACCTATTTAGTTACTCACGGCGCTAGTGTGTTCTTGCATTTGAAGATGTAGATGCAAAAATACACATAGGTCGAATTAGAAGTTAAGTTCGAGCGGTGTAATCCAAAGCAACGAAGTGTACCTGAATAATAAATAAAATATTTTACGAACGAACTTGTTTTTTGTTCAACGTATTTGTGGGTAGTGCAGCGTAAAATGGGCTCATTTAGTTATGCGTGCCGAACATCCAATGACACGCAATAACGGGTAATTTATGCGTTTTCATTACATAACGGCGTAAATTGATTAATTACTTCGACACATTATACAAACTTCTATTCAAGAATTAGGTTCTGCACACTGATTAAACGTTATGTAACAAAGCATTCCACACACTTAGTCTAAAAACAAGCATTTTTGATCAATTTATTACGCGTCATAGACAATGGAAGAGTGTTCGATAATTAATTTTGAAAATAGGCAATCGGCATGAATTTTATGCGTTATAATCCAGTAAGTTCTGCAATGGAGCTCGAAAAGGCTAGTTATTCATATTAAGGGGGAAACGCCAGGGTAGCAAATCAAGTTTTCATAAGTTTCTTGCAATTGGGTATTTGAAAGGGCGTGAAACGCTATTGACTAAATAACGTAACTTTTTATGAATCGTCAAAACACGGCATTTGTACGTGATTTGTATGAAATATAACAATTCACGATTTTTTCACGTCACAGATTTTTAGAATCAAATATAATACTTATTAGCATTAAATGCAATTTTACAATTATATCTTCGCATAATATTTAATTTCTGTACGGTGATGGAAGTTTTTAAGACGAGCGGTCTTTTTCGATGTGATTTCATAATTAGGTTTTTGACCGCGTCAAATAGTCAATTTGCGGCCGTAGCAAGTACGTGTTTATAGAACTGTAATTAATAAGATCATTAACGCAAAGTTCATTTTCGGTTTCAACTAAAACATTCGCCATTGCACAGAAAACTTTACAATTTCAACTCACCGGATTATTGTCTTCGTCAACATCATACTCTTCCCTTTGCACCATCATCAGCTTACCGCTGGCGTTGATCACCTGGAAATATGAACCGTATTGAAGATACATAAAGGTACAAATTCCAAAAATCAACAGGACTTATGAGAAAAAAAAAACAAGAACACTTTTTGTACCGTATTGATTTCGTACGTAAAAATATTATACGTAAATTAGAAACTTTTATTTCGGTAATTCTGATGTTGGGTTCAGTCCTGAACGCAATAGATGGTGGAACATCTTCGAAGGATGCAAGGTCTTGTGTCGCCTAGCTTAGCTGGCACGCCAATAGGCAATTTGCATGTGATTCAAATAAAAGGAAATTTTTGTTACAAACTTTATTGGAACGAAGTTCCGTATCGCGCGTTGCGAAAGGGGGCTAGACGGAAATTAAGACCAAAAGTTGTACCGACACTTTTTTTGGAGTAAAATATGATGTCTTTTTAAACAATATTTTTTCATTGGTTAATTTTAGATCAGATTTTTTTTGATTATTATAACTTAAAAGAAATAAAATTTTATTACAATTCCTTCACTTATTAATCGAAAGGAACTTCGTTCCATCCAGGTGTATGTCCCTGGACACCTCTCAAGTTTTTATTTCAGAATTGTGCCTTAATCAATGTTTTTTTATTAAAATGTATTAATTCCCGGTCTATTTTGTTCTTTGTTGTTTATTAATTCTAGTGAAACAAAAAAACCGGATGCGAAAAATTGTCACGTTCACGGGTCGTTTGCACACTTAAATTTAATATTTTTTTAAAGCGATATTGCCGAGAGAATTTCGAATATTTGAAACATGACTCCATTTCAAATATTTGAAACGCCAACCAATGGAGACATTGGTCGAAGTGGTTATGACGTAAAAGTCTATGACAACGTACAAGTAACAAAATTTTTTTTCAACCATTTCTTACTTAGTAATTGCCGTTGTGGAAAGTCCTGAAGGCGACACAGTGAAGCTGATACCATGCAGGCTAATACATCTGTTACCAATATAAGATACTCACCAGAGAGTCAGGCTGACGCTGTACATGCACGAACACTGTGGATGATCGGTGACGCTGTGGAGGGTCCTGTAGCCGACATAGTGACGCGGATACCACGCAAGCTGGGTGTGACAGCGCTGATACGTCGACGGCTTGTACGCAGCGCATCTCTATGTTACCCGCTGGAAAGAGAAATATATTTTAGCTGGATAACTAAGTGAAACACTGAAAAAGGTTCCAAATATGTCGTGAAGACAGATAATAGTATCGTGGCTTGGTTAATCAAATAATATTATTTACATATTCACAGCACGATATTTTTTTTCCACAATACGATTTTTTGTCTTGATGATAGCGCTCGAACTTCATTGTACAGGGTACCCCACAGGTGGTCTATACTACTCTAGTCTAGTCCGTCAGTTTACAGGTGCAGCTAGAAAAATAAAAAGTGGTTCAATCCATTATAGAACAGGCGTGATCCAATGGGTTCTGTGTGAGTGGGCAGGAAAGCAGTCTCGTGGGAGACGCTCCGGAGCCGCGCGACGACTCTGGGCTACTTTCAGCGCGGGGCTGCGGACGGTGAGTAATGGGTAGCTCACCGTCCGATCAGGACCAGGCCCGTGCCGGACGGCGCGGAGTATTCCACGCGCTACTCAAAGAGATATCAGCATCACTGAAGGGGCCTGTTAAGGCCGAAGTCTGCCGGGTAACCGGGACTGTCTTAAAGGGTTACCGCTGCCCCAGAACACAAAAGGCTAAGTAAGGATCATGGAAAGGTTTTAGTCAGGAAGAGTCTGACACTCCCTTTCGCTCCACCCATAGCGGGAGGAGTCATTTGATGATTTCCCATCCCTAAAAAGGAAAGCACGTCACTTCATAACACGAAAGCACTTCATAACATAGAACATACTCACCATTATCCACACAGTTCAGCTCGTATATGGTGACGAGCGCGTCCGCTCCGAACACTACGAGCTGATCGTCCAGTATATCCAGTACGAACACTTGCGATTGAACGCGAACTATTTTCGCGAACTTGTTGTCTAATTTCGCTTCGCGCGGGTAGAAGCGGATCTCGTCGTGACCGTCTAAGATGCTGTAGCAGCCTGGGGGATAGGAATAGTTATATCATTGGTTGTTTGTATTTGTATAACACTTCAGGGGGGCTCAAAGTAAACCTATTAGAGTATAGTTATTTTAAACCCGTTGCATCGTCTTTAAATAATATACATAGACTTTCGAGCTTCTGACCACGACTGTCAACAATCCACGAATGACAGCCGGGACCAATGGTTTAACGCGCTTTCCGAGGCACGGAGGAGTCTCGATATGTAAAGATGGTCACTCATTCACGGACCAACCCCGGCAAGCGTAGCTTAACCTGATGGATCGATCCGTGCTGCAGTTATTACTTAGCCACGAGCTCCTATGATCTAAAGTTTCAAGAGCGTAGGCATCTCTCTTCCTTGTATTTATATAATATTTGTGTATGTATATTTTATATTTATCTATTTTAGTAAACAGTTATTATAAGGTTTTAACCTATTTATGTACCAATTTTTTAAGTTATGTTTAGTTAGTTTTGTATGTTCCTACTATGTAAAGCACCTGCCATGTAATCTCTTCACCACCCTTGGTTGACTGGTAGAGAATGCCTAAGGCATTAAGTCCGCCTTTGTACCTATATTGTGTGCGAGAAGTATCAATAAATCAATCCTTCCTTCCTTCTTGTGTAGTTACTGACTAACCTGGTGTCAGAGTTTTTATGCTGCCCATGGGCCTCTGACATAGCTTCACATACTGTTGAGAAATATCTCTCAGACATGCTGGTTCCTCACGATGTTTTCCTTCCCTGATTTTTAAGCAAGTGATAATTATACAATACGCACATGAATCCGTAAAATCAGCGTGCCTTGGGTTCGAACTCGAGACCTGTAACTTGGCAGTCCGACGGTCACACCACTAGGCTATCACTGCTGTCAAATAAATCAATGATGCCTCACCTATAACGATGTACTCTCTCCACCACAACATGCCGCCTGCGACCACAAAGTCCTTCTCCTGCGCTTCATTGCCGAACAACTTCCATCGTCTCGACAGACAGTTGTAGTGAGCTAATCCTGTGCGACCGGCCACGCACACGTTGACGCCTGTTTCGTCTATTGCACTATACTGTGATAAAAGAAATCGTTTATTAATATACATACAAAAAAAATCAGCTGTTCAGTACATTTATGTTCGCCAAACTCATCAAAATGTATTGAACAGCTGATTTTTTTTCGTGATTTCAGGTTTGGTCCCATAGTAAAAGTTGCTCGTTATAATGAGTATAATGACTAGAGATGGGCCGAATGTGGTTTGAACCGAATCTGAACTTCGGCCGAACATTCAGTTAAAATGTTAAGTTCGGCCGAACATTCAGTTAAAATGTTAAGTTCGGCTGAACTTCGGTTCAATTTCAAGCGCTTTCTCGAGAGCACCACGTCGTGACTTGTTTACGCATTTACTTCAATATTATTGCTAGATGTACCCCGCCCCCACACCGCGCTTTTGTAATCCAGATGTTTGTTAGAAGAATACTAAGTTTATTTCATTTTTGTAATAGTATGTCTAATTTTTGTGTCTAATTAATTAGGCAAAGATTTTCAAAACTAATAAGAAAAACTGTAATTTAAGGTTTACATTTACAATCTTCATATCTAAAATAAATGACCAAGACTGAGTAAAAGACATAACTTTATTTTACAGTAATGCTATTCTAATTCTTTCGAATTTCAGTCCAAATAGTGCAAGTAGGTATTTTTTTTTCTTGTGCCGAATGTTCGGCATCTGAACCGAATTTCGGCCGAATGCCGAAGTTCGGTTCAAGCTGCCGAATTTCGGTTGCACCGAATGTAAACCGAATTCGGCCCATCCCCTTAAGAGGTTTAAAACGACTTAAATTGACTTTATACAAAGTTAAGCGTAAATAGACCCAGAATGGGTACCTAGTATATTTTTTTTTCGGGAATGACAAAGCGTTATTTGAGGTCACTGGAATCAGAATCAGAATTTTATTTATTTACTTTTACTTACGTACTTTTTATAAGTTAATCTTTTAACGTAGCAAAAGTACCTACCTACTGTACTGTTAATGTTCCAGGCCGTGTGAAAGTATCCATGATTATCAACTTTCACTATGGGACCAACTACAATATATACATTTGTTTCATACATTTGAATCGATCAAATATTACATTTTTGTATGAAGAAGCCGTTTTTTTTTGGTATTTCAGAGTTGGTCTCATAGTGAAAGTTGTTTATAATCATGGGTGCTTTCACATCCTGAAAGTTTAACAACGAATAAACATTTTGAACGCCAGAAGCATAAACGCACGCGCGTGCCCTCCACGCCAAGCTACAAATTTATTTCTTCTTGTTATTATCTTGATCTTTAAATACGTATGAGAGCTTCAATTTTTATGATATTTATAAAACACACACACAAAAGTAATGATTTAATTGTTTATTTCGTGTTATAGTGTACCACATTGTCACATATTTGTGTCGTTGGCGTATAAGGCATGCGCTTGCTTGTCACATATATGTGACAATGGCGTTCAAAAGGTTAAAAATTACCGTGTAGAAACAAACTCACCCTCAACGGCCAATTCGTAGCAATATAAGTAGCCGGCAGGGGCAAAATAATCCACTGTTTCCTGCATTCATTATCATCAACAAACTCCCTGTAGTTGGTACTGCTCTCGTACTCCAAGTTAGGCTGGTCTGGCAGCCCATTCTCCGCCTGGTAGATCTCCGATGAGGAGTCAATGATGGAGATCTTCGTTCGTTTTGTTAGGTTGTCTTCTAAGTTGATGTAGAGCTTGTCGTCCGCTTGTAGGTAGAGGTGTCTTTGGTTGCTCTGGGAAGACGTAAAATAATACTAATAACGAAGATTGTTTAATGACAGAAATGTGTCTAAATAGCAATATGTTTCGGATATCCGTATCCATATCTGCGGACATCCACAGAAGAAAAAAGGTTTATTGACGATTTTTTTACGTTATTAAATTTTAATACATACTTAGATATAATTCTATATTGTAGGTGTTTAGCAATAAAACAGTATTAAATTACAATCAAATTATTTTTTATTAAAAAAATAAAACAAATATTAAGCGTCAATTGGTATAAACTATCGTTGCAAGGTCACGCGCACCAACACCGATTAATATTACCTATACCATTTTATTACCTATACCATTTTATTACCTATACCATTTTATTACCTATACCATTTTATTACCTATACCATTTTATTACCTATACCATTTTATTACCTATACCATTTTATTACCTATACCATTTTATTACCATTATATTAACCTTTTGACCGCCACGTCAAAAATGAAAAAGCGTGCCCTCAGCGCCAAGCTCCGAATTTATCCTTTAATACCTACAAAATAGTAGTGAGGTCGAAATTATTATTATTATTATTTATTTACGTTTAAAATTCTGTCACCCAGTCGCGACCGTGGCGTGCTGGGCACATTTTGGTTTGTCGTCTATACACGACTGTGGCGGTCAAAAGGTTAATAAAACCATAAGATAGTTAAGATCCGGATCCGTATCCGCGGATCTTGACGCCGAAGATCCGTATCTGCAAATCTAATTTGGACACGTAACAATAGAACCAAAGCATTTAATTTGACACATTTTACTAACCATGCAAGGATTGACGCTGAGTGGACTTTTCACAAAGTCTAGTTGAATAATGTTGGTACTTGAATCTCCTTCCACTTTCACCATCCATAGCTGGTAGCCTTCAGTCGCCCATTCCTTGGAAAAAATTTACATTGTATTTTAAACCTGCCTCGTTGGTCTAGTGGTCGCAAGCGCTTCTGCTGAACATGAGGTCCTGGGTTCGTTCCCAAGTCGCGCAAAGTGTTATTGGGTTTTTCCATTTGGAAGTGTTTACTATAATTGAAAATCGCTTTACAATATAAAAGTAGGGAGAAACCAGAAAAAAGGTAGGTAAATACGGGGTTTTTAGCTGCTTTGCACGGGTGTATTTAATCAATCAATCAATCAAATCATTTATTTTGTAAAACATAGGTTAATTTATAGATAGTATGGTTAGACAACATGCTCACTATGTTTTGCCAAGAGATGGCGTACAAAATTGGGTTACAACAAACAGATACTAAGAATCAATTAATGACTTTAAGTTTCTTTTTAGAAACGTGCGTTTTGATTGTGCCGAATAAACATAGAAAAAATGTTTTGTGTTAAATGTTCTTTTCTTTCTTTCGACTTTGTCAGTGTGACCACGTTATTCTTCTTTATACACAAAAGACTTTATTGCAGTTCCCACCATAATTTAGAATATTCCAGAAGATTCTTAAACTAACATAATTATTATAATAAAGAATTATCCGGTGTTTTGTAAAGTTGAAAAAACAACGTGAAGCAGTGGCGGGTCAGTACTTACTAAACTAGACACAACCAGCGGGTTGGACTTGCTAAGGTCCTGGTTGAGGCCGTAGTCCCACGCGAGCGAGCACATGAGCAGGGCTCCGAAGGTACTCCATATCGACACCCCGCCCCTCTCCCAACTAACAGCCACAGCACGGCCATCTGCTGTCCATCTGGAAAGATAATTTGCATTACAATATCGTGGCTAAGTAATAATAGCTACACGGATCAATTTGCCTGGTTAAGCTATAATAATAAAACTTGAGAGGTGTCAAGGGACACCCGGATGGAGCAAAGTTCCTTTCGATTAATTAGTGAAGGAATTGTAATAAAATTTTATTTTAACTATTATCTCTTTGGTTATAATAATAATAAAAAATGTGATCTAAAATTAACCAATCAAAAAATATTGACTAAAAAGACATCATATTTTACTCCTAAAAAAGTGTCGTTACAATTTTTGGTCATTATTTCCGTCTAGCCCCCTTTCGCAACGATAAGGAACTTCGTTCCAATAATAAAATAGTTTATTTCAGACTAAGATAGTCCATACTACTAATACTAATACACAAAATAATAAAACAAACTTAACTAAAATAACACTAAAATTATCCTGTATGTAGGCGGATCCAATGCCTCCATATAGGACTCTCTAGATGTTCTGCAACAACCCTCAGGTAGCTATTGGGACCGTCTTTACATTACGATGCTCCTCCACGCCTCGGAAAGCACGTGAAGCTGTTTTCCCCGGCTACCATTCGTAAAATAACGTTTTTTTACAACCTTATAAAAAAAAACAAGCCTCGTTGGTCATGGTCGCAAGCGCTATTGCTGAGCATGTGGTCCTGGGTTCAGTTCCCATGTCATGTAAGCATGTTGGGTTTTTCTTTCTACAATTTCTCAGTAGCAGCCAGGATTCTGGATTTGTGCCCGGTTGATGACAATTGGCTTGCCCCCTATTACAGGATACTTAACCTATTGACCGCTTGGTTGTATATCAATTACTGCGCCCCCAGCGCCCAACTCATAAATAAAAACTTTAAATCGGACGAATATAGTCTTGCAATTACATAAAAAACGAAAACCGAACATAGATTCTCAGTCGTATAAACACGACTCAGGCGGCACGGGCACGAAAATATTTGTCGTATTAATCCGACTAGGGCGGTTAAAAGGTTAAAAATAAATGTCGAAATGTATGTGTACTACGGGTACATCTCTGCCCAACCCTTAAAAGTAACAAGACATGATGTTTAGTTTATTACCTCACACATTTAACAGGTCCAGGATCGCCAGGGAAGTCTTTGGAACTGAGCACCATCGTATGTGACAGTTCCAAGCCACCTGTAGCTTCGTCTATCGTGAATACATCCACTTGAGAACTGAAATATTTACAGGGTAAATTATTAATAATTTTATTTTATAGTTTTAATTTCAGGGAAACGATCAAAAATGAAATATGAAATCACATAGAAAAAAAACCGCTCGTCTTAAAAACTTCCATCGCCGTACAGAAATTAAATATAATGCGAAGATATGATGGGAAAATTGCATTTAAAGAGAATAATTATTCCATTTGATTCTAAAAATCTGTGACGTCACATAGTTTTTTTTCATATAAATCACGAACAAATACCACGTTTTGACAATTCATAAAAAGTAACGTTATTGACCCTTTCAAATAACCAATTATTATTTGCTTTAGGTTTATTAACCTCAGTCTTTAAAAAAAAAGGGAAAACTTACATGCCAACGAGTGCTACATTCAAGGTGATCGCAGCTAGTTGGGTATTCAATATTTTAGCAAACCAACTTTTATTTGATAATAGTGCCAAAATGAAAAAAAAAAGGGAAATGTTTTGGGATCATGTAAACATGTTTCAAAAACATAATTATGTCATTTGTAGGTACTTACTTTTTCCGGCCAATAGCAATTAACCTAAACTTGTGGTTGACTCTTGCACAAGTCGCGTCATCGATGCCGGGGGCCCAAATGCCTTGCACAGCCTAAAAATAAGAAAATTATGTCAATCTATGTTTTTATTACGCGAGATATCCAGAACCCGACCAGAGACCAACTTCCTCTTACAAATATGAATAGTTGAGAAAGTGATGGACTATACTTTGAATATAACGGTTCTACCGTTGGCAAAGGTTGTCCCACTGACACTGCCTATCACACAAAGGATCTGGCTAGGAAATTACTTTAAATGTGCCTATGAAGGAAAACTACAAGGAGAACACACGAATTTCAAATTAAACCTTTTGAACGCCAGAGCATAAAGGAACGCGCGCGCCCTCCACGCCAAGCTACAAAATTTATTTCTTCTTCTTATCATGAATTTGAAATATCCATGGTGTCTTGTAATTTGTTTCATGTCATTAAATACCTACGAGAGTAAATAGTTTATTAGCCATCTCGTTACCATAACACAAGCATTAGGTTGCTTAGCTTGGGACTATATAGCGTTGTGTGAAATGTCCAAGGATATAATTATTATTATAAATTGTTAAGATATAAACACACACAAAAGTAATTATTTAATTGTTTATTTCGTGTTATAGTGTACTCGCATTGTCACATATGTATGTCGTTGGCTTGTCACGTCGTATATGTGACAATGGCGCTCAAAAGGTTAAGGGGGCTTAATAGTGTGCTTTAGGGTCTAAAATCAATCATCACAACACTCGCTTTACAACTTCTTACCATTAGATCTGTGTCCAATAATATCTGGGATTGTCAAAACATGTTTTAATAAATATTTTATTTCAAATTGTTTTGTTGCTGTTAATAAAAATAATTATACACGCGAGTCATTTGATAAATCGATAAAAACTTTAGTTGTTCAAAATTCGCTCAGCCTAGAATACTTGAAAAAAGTCATACATTTCACACATCTATACTATATTATAAAGCTGAAGAGTTTATTTGTTTGAATGCGCTGATCTCTGAAACTACTGGTCCGAATTGAAAAATTATTTTTGTGTTAGATAGTCCATTTATCGAGAAAGGCTAAGTATGTAACATCACGCTTTTTTTTTAAGGCTGGGAAATCATCCAATGACTGCTCCCGCTCTGGGTGGAGCGGAAGGGAGTGTCAGACTCTTTCTGACTAAAACCCATCCATGTTCCTTCCGTAGCCTTTTATGTACCGGGGTAGCGGTAACCCTTTCGGACAATCCCGCTTACCCGGCCAAGTAACATCACGCTACGACCAATAGGAGCCGAGCCGGGTGAAGCAGTGCGGGAGCAGCTATCATACATAAAATCACACCGGTAACCACCGAAGGGTTAGGCAGAAGTACCTAAATAGTACACCCACGTTTTGCTAGTATAAACACTCGTTCTTCACTTCAGTAGCCAGCAAAACTTAGTTATTTACTCATCATAACAAATATTCACAAGAAAAATAACGACTCAACGATTCTTTTCCAATTAGTATCGGGCTCGAACGAACCTTTTTCATGAGCTCATACTGAGGTATGCTCGGTCGAAATTGGTAAGGAGATCAGGAGACAAATACATACACCGTAACGATTGCTTTATATGTCGCACGAAAGTTGTGACATCGGAAATATCCGGCATTATTATATACTAGCTACTTCCCGCGGCTCCGCCAGCGACAATATTGAAATTTTTCATACAAGCTTCCACCCCTATTTCACCCCCTTTGCGGGGGAAGTTTCCTAAAATCCTTTCTTAGCTTAGTCTCCTACTACAATCTATCTCTGTGTCGAATTTCATCTCCGTAAGGTTCATTTGTTTTTGAGATTTCGTGTTTAATCAGTGCGTGAGTGAATGTATGAATGAGTGACCTTTCGCATTAATATACAAAGTGAAGACTACAATACGATCATAAATTAAACTGCGTATATTTAATGCTGTCCCTTAGCTTGCATACGAAAATTCAATCAAATATATCAAATAGTTTAGTCACTATAGCTAGTCACAGATTGGCAAAACTCATAGTCAATCCTTCACTATTAGTTAGTTTGTTTGAAAAAATCATTTTTTATGGTGTTAGGATTTATTTGATAGTTCCAAAATAATCCTTTTCATAAGTATTGTCAGTGTTTTCATTTATGGTCGTATTGTTTTCTCCACATTGTGTATTGTATAAAACACTCATACAATTAAGGAAAAACAAGTTTTTTTATACTCACATTAGGATCAAACTTGAGATTAGGCGCCGTTAGGTACGCCGCCCGCCCGTCATTGAGTGTTATCCCAAAGCCGCACACAAGCGGGGAGTATTCTATGTCATTCACGTGCGTATTGTCTTCTAGTATCGGCTCAGCTGAAATGATCGGCAAAGAATTTGTTGTAATTTAGAAAAAGACGATACAATTTAAGGACAAAAGAATGAGCTTATCATTAACCTTTTGAACGCCAGTGCATAAACGCACGCGCGTGCCCTCCATCCATGCCACGCTACAAATTTATATTATATTTCTTGTTATCATGAATTGCCCAATATCCATGTAGTCTTTTTGTAATTTGTTTCATGTCATTAAATACATACGAGAGTTTCAATTTCAAGCACAAAAGTAATGATTTAATTGTTTATACAATATAATCGTTTATATAATATATAATCTATATATATGATCGTTTATTTTTATAAAAAAAAGGGACATATTTATAATACATAATATATTGTTAATTTCGTGTTATAGTGTACACGCATTGTCACATATTTTTGTCGTTGGCACAAAAGTAAAGATTTAATTGTTTATTTCGTGTTATAGTGTACGCGCATTGTCACATATTTGTGTCGTTAGCGTACAGGGCATGCGCTTGCTTATCACGTATATGTGACAATGGCGTTCAAAAGGATAAAATGATGTGGAAAAAAAATATTCGATGCGCCGACCCCAAATAAATTGGGGTAAGGGCAGGTGAATGATGATTAGAAGGGGGATAAAGTACCATTAACTATTCGAGTACTATTCGGATAAAGTACCATTAACTATTCGAGTACTATTTGGGTATCTATTCACATATGCGAATAATTTAGAAAGGGAGTAACCTCTAGTATTGTACTCTGCACATGTATCATAGCCAATGAGAGTAAACAAGGCACTTAATGTAAAGACCTTGGATGATAAACTATAGACTGATTGACTGACATAGTTAAGTCATAAGGACTTTTATTACGGCTTGGTAGATGTGACATTTCTTCGAATTTATGCTTCTATGACATGCCAGTTTCCTCACGATGTTTTCTTTCACTGTTTTGAGAGCAATGGTGATGAAACAATTTAAGTAAAGCGCTTGTTTGAGTTCGAACCTTAGATTTACAAGTCGCGGCCGATACCACTGGGCCACCACTGCTCCCCCTTTTCCAATTTATATGACACAAAACTTATTGTAGTATCATCATGTATAATTTGTAGGTACATATGACCACAGATGTACAAGCTCCCAGGCTCTGAATATTAATATTATATGAAGGCCATACTGTAAAGTATCTATTCTTCGAAGTTATTTGCCGTCGGAACTATGTAATTACTTAGCCTTGAAAGCTGATTTCATCTGCCAAATTCATTCGATCTATTTTCGACTTTATTACAACTACATATGGTTCATTTTCAATTGGGATAATTTGACAGTTTGGGATAGCTTGAGCTGGCGGTTGTACCACAAAAAATACCAGAATAAATAGAATAAAGAATCTTCGCAGCAGTACAGACTGATATGAAGTTATTGTATGGTATAATACTTTGTATTTGCTTCATGGTATAATAGGCTGGTGTCCGCAACTCCACGTCGAAGCGCGTATTTTGCATACAGGTTGGAAAATCTATTATTCGTTCCACCCCACCTCAAGGCTTTGATGTTACTGACAATCGATATCCTATAGCTAGATTACAAGCATCTTAATTTCATTACCTTTAGAAACCTGTTGGTTAATGGAGAACGGTATTCGTCCTAAATCGAGACAGTAGTCCCGGTTCTGTGTACCGTCCCATCGGTACCGCAGAAGGTGGGCTCTGGTTGTGCAAACAAGGATCTCCGTGCCTGATATGCAGCACATTCGAGTTATATGCCCATCCCATACCAGCACCTCTTTTAACTGGAAGGAAAGGTTTAAAGTTAAATTGGTCATGAACTATCAGAGGATAAACCCTATAGTACTTACAAAACGCTTAAAAAAAAAATTAATTGGTTTAAATGAGTCTGCAACACTGGTATTTGGCAGAGACAACGCTACACAGAGCCTTTTATAAAACTCATTATATTAAATTAACTATGAATTACCTATATTGTGTGCCAAACTGCTTATTAGACATATTTTATTCTTCCTTCTTTATTATTTTTGATCAATAAACTTGAAACTTGACCCAAATTCCTATCTAATTAAATAATAATAAGAGTACTTAATCATAAATTTTCGACAAATGTTTGACTTTTTAACAGGATGGAGTGCATGTCGAATTTTATAGGGGACAATACAAAATACATGCAAATGAAGTCGCGGGCAAAGTGGCAAAATATAATATGCATATACCGTGAATAATTACAGTAATGAAATGAGTTTTTTATCGTTGAGTAAGTGGGCCACACTTTAAATATAAATTACTTTCTGCTATGTTTGAAATAGACAAATGAGAGAGTTTTGTTATAACTCATGTGTGTCTATGCTAAGGGGTTATGAATATTTAACAAAACTACCACTTATCTATTTCATAATAACTAAGTGCTGGTCATTAAAGTGTTTATATTACCATTTTAATAACTTCTATAACATCAAATAAGATACAAACCAGTTTGCCAGGTGAATTCATTTACGGGTTATGGGTTGCAGTTTAAACCCAAATGGGATGTCACTACCTATCATATTTTGAATAATCTTAACCTCAACGAAAACAGAGGGGTGTTATTAGAATACAATCTGGCTAGGTCATGATGCGTTTTGTATAGATACATGATGCAAGTCCTTTCATTTACGATCTGTTCATTAATTGAAAATTGTTATTCCAACAAATACTTAACTGTCTAAAATTTGTAATCTATATATATAAAAGAAAGACGGGTTTGTTCCCTTCGTTATAACTCGAGATCTGCTGGACCAATTTTCATGGTTTTTGTTTCGTTGGATTTGTCTCCGCCCTGAATCGCAGAATACATTTTAGTTTTTTTTTTTTTTTTCGATCAGCTGCTGATTTTCCTCCTATATGGTAGGTAGGGTAGGGTAGGGTAGGGTAGGTAGGTAGGTAGGTAGGTAGGGTAGGTAGGTAGGGTAGGTAGGTAGGGTAGGTAGGTAGGTAGGTAGGTAGGTAGGTAGGTAGGGTAGGTAGGGTAGGTAGGGTAGGTAGGGTGGGTAGGTAGGGTAGGTAGGTAGGGTAGGTAGGTAGGGTAGGTAGGGTGGGTAGGTAGGGTAGGTAGGGTGGGTAGGTAGGGTAGGTAGGTAGTGTAGGTGGGTAGGGTAGGTAGGTAGGTAGGGTAGGTAGCTGGTGTAGGTAGGGTGGGTAGGTAGGGTAGGTAGGGTAGCTAGGGTAGGTAGGGTAGGTAGCTAGGTAGGTAGGCAGGTAGGTAGGTAGGTAGGGTAGGTATCACAGTTAAGACAGGACAATGTCTGTCGGGTCAGCTAGTGTATTGATAAAATATTATTTTTGACATGCATGTAAACTAACTTTATGTACTTACCTACATTTTATTGTACGCCCTAAGGTCAGGACATAGCTGTTCGCAAAACACTTAATTAACACCAGCTGTATTATGTACACTTTGCTATGATCCACAATAAAGTGTCTGTCTGTGGAATCATAGCTCCTAAAGGGCTTAAAGTTTTTTTCTTCTTGTTAACAATATTTATGCCATGATCTGACTTGCATTATGGTACATTCGAATAATGCAATTTGAAGATACAATAGATTAGTACACAGAAATAAAATACATAGTAATAATACTACCAGAGTTATTTTCAGTGACGGTATGACTTCTTTCACGAATAGCTCAGCGGAGTCTCGTCGGAGACTAGCCGTGGGGGGGTCATATTGCTGGTAAGCTGTCTGTTCACTATGGGCTTCTACATTGTACAGTATTAGGTGGCCTTCTGATGTCTGGAATAGAAAAGTTAATGTTCTAGTCACAACAACTATAAGATAGCTTATTCATTCAGTTTCATTATAATTAATTAGTCATTTTCAGTATCAACTTTGAATTACATTATTTATTTTTAATTATAATAATATAATATCCTTAGACATTTCGCACAACGCCATATAGTCCCAAGCTAAGCAACTGAATGCTGGTGTTATGGTAACGAGATGGCTGATTATAAACTACTTATATACATTTGTTTTTTAATACATACATATTATAGAAAAAGAAACACCCAGATCCGGAACAAATACTTGTAGGTCATACAAATATTTGTTCCGTACGGGAATCGAACCCGCGACATGCTGCGCAGCAGTCAATCGCTCAACCACTACGCCAACCGTGTCGTCAATTAAGTGTTTCAGGTATCTGTGAGTTTGATTTAGGTGTCAGAGAGAATTCAAAGTGTGCTTATGTTTTACGTAACTTATTTTTCATTGTAATTAATAGTAATATCAAGCAACCACGTGTTTCACAAATAAATACATTAATTTACGAAATCGGATAATTACATTCAATAAATATTTCTGATATTCTATATTTTACTTACAGAAATGCATATCATAGAAGAGTCTGGTTTCCATTCCACTCCGACATTAACTCCCAGTCTCTGGAGAGATTCTGTGCTCCTCTTATGGTAAACTATGGGAACAGTTGGCTAGAACAGAAACAATAAGTTTTTATTTTTAAAAAACAAATGAAACTCAGGTCATCTTAAATTGAGACACTGTTTAAATTTAATTAATAAACTTGAGAGGCATTTTTTTTTTAAGGCGGGGAAATCATCCAATGACTTTTCCTGCTCTGGGTGGAACAGAAAGGAGTGTCAGACTCTTACTGACTAAAACCCATCCATGTTCCTTCCTTAGCCCTTTATGTTCTGGGGTAGTGATAACCCTTTCGGACAATCCCGCTTAAAACTTGAGTGGCCTAACTACAACTTAAATATTAAATAAGCCCTTTATTTTTAAAAAGTTCATATAAGCTTGGTTACCTCTCATGCATTGGTACTTTGTATTGTATGTGTTGAATACAAATATTGAACCCAAGATGAATACAAAAATTGTTGATAATTTATCATTCAATAACAACAGTTAAACAACAAACATAATATTACATACTTGGTTGATTCAAAAGTTAACTCAAGTTTATTAAATATATAACCATGTTGTAGGAGATAACTAATTGTACATAAATATATTGGAGATGTTTTATATTGATAATAAAAAGATATGATCACACAATAAAGACTTTACAATGAATTCTAATTCTCTAATCTTATAAAGTTACTAGTTACAAACAGATCGTTATAATAGTCATACACAGTTCATATAATTGTGAATTTCAGTGCAAACTGTGACCAAGGTGGAACACAAGTAGTTTGTCAATATGACCTCAATGTTAACCCAAAAAAAACATACCTTACAAAACCATACTGCGATGCAGTCATCGCTCAATGAAGCAAACAATATCTTGTCTCTATTCGAAACGATTTGTTTTATAATTTGATTGTCTGCACCCAGATTTTTCAGAACTTTGGGCCATCCTATTGGAAAGTACATTTTGATTGTAAAACATTTGCCACTTTTATGGGAAATATAGTTAAACACTAGACACCTCGATTAAATTGTGTCAATAGTTTCTGATGTAAAATAAAGAATTCTGATATGATTTGATATTAAAAATTTATTAAAGCTTGAGCTTCCCAAAAACGTCAACACAATTCACCACTGTCACAAAATGACACAATCATAGATGCATTGAAGTTGGGATTTTCGTTCGGTAAGCAATTTATTTTATTTTTATTTTATTTATTGAAAATAGCAATAAAATGATCCAAAGCTATTGTGATATTTTCAAATAAGTGATTATTTCTGGCATGCATAAAAAAAGCTTTCAATTCGGCCTAGTGCTACTAATACTGAACATACACTCACAAATTAAATTGTACAGTGAAATGCTTGCATGCTCGCAAACAGTTCGTGCAAACCTAATGTACAGTCAGTATACATCCCAAGCTAAGGTCTCAACTCAAGGTATGCATGCTGGATTGTGCATATCACAATTTACGCAAGTAAAATAGTTGTGTAATCGGGCCCGGGTAATATTTTCTAAAAGTTACTGTTGAGCAGTGTCAGATTTGAATGAATTTTATAATTTACTAGCTTCCGCCCGCGGCTTTGCCCGCATAATATGTCGACAAATTATACATATAAACCTTCCTCTTGAATCACTCTACCTATTACAAAAAACCGCATCTAAATCCGTTGCATAATTTTAAAGATTTAAGCATACAGACAAACAAACAGACAAAAATAGCGACTTTGTTTTATTCTATGTAGTGATTTCTACCTACCTTTGCGTGCTACTTTTTGCGTGCGTCAAATTTATTTATCTTAGGGCTCCTACGCACTATGCGGTTAGCCGGAATGCGGCCAACCGTCCGGCTAACCGCAGGACGCGGTTGCGCTTGCGGTTAGCCGGCACCCGGCTAACCGCAAGCGCAACCGGAACGTGCGGTTAGAAACCATCGTGGTTTTGCGGTTGGATCGACTCATTTCCAAGATGGACGTCGAAGAAGTCGCAGCTATTTATTATATTTACTCGCGGTATATAAAGAAAAAGAAACAGAAAAAAAGGTTTTCGGTATCGAATTCCATTTTACCAGACGTACCACGTGCACACACTCACTCAATGGCGGGCAGCCGCAGACTGAACCGCACAGTGCGTATAGCAACCGTCCGGCTGGCCGTCACTCGGGCCGCAGCCCTCCGAGCGACCGGAGCGGTCTGCGGGTAGCCGCATCGCAGTGCGCATAGAAATGAATATTACGTACATAATTGTGCTTGCGGTCAGCCGGACGGCTAGCCGCAATGCGGCTACCCGCATAGTGCGTATGAACCCTTAGAGCTTCATGTCAATACAGTTCCTTTTTACCAGAAACTCCTTGCTTGTACTATGGTATTCTCTAGGTCGAAGAAAGGAAAATTCGAGGTAACTTCCATGAAGTACAATTGGCCGTACAAAAAATACTGGTCCCTCCAAATGCAACGAAATATTACTCACAAAAATTGTTTACTTTTGCTCTTGCACCATTATACGCCCAACAATTTAAATAGTTGGCTGCATTTTACCATTTTTGTTCTAGGAAAAAAAAATTTAAGCAAAGAGAAAATTTTTGATTCAGTTTGGCTGTTGGCAACACCGGGTTTTTGCAATACATCCGATGCTAACAACAAAAATCTTCTTTTTCTTGACTATTATGAAAATATTTGTGATTGAAACGCGATATTTCTTCATTTGCCGTGTTAATAAATAATATGTAACTGTTAAAGTGGTTGAAGTTTCCATATTCCAACAACATGTCTGAGAATAAGGATTCAGAAGAGACCAACCTCTTAACTGAGGATGCATTTGATCAGTTCCAAGCAGTAGTAATGTATCAGGAAGAGGAATGCATCACTCTGCCTGCAATAGAATCAGCGAAGCCCAAGGAACCAGATCCCGGCGAGTTAAGTCAACTCAGTTATGATAATGAGGTAGTTCAATCTACCGAAAACGAAGTAAACAGCACAGTCAATGACAACACGGAAGAGATGGTGTCCGAGAAGGAAACCTCCGAAAATAATTGTTACTTAGAAACAACTGCAAGCTTGCACGACGGTGGCATTAAGCTTGTAGACCATGACTATGAACCACAGCATGTCCCTACAAGAGGCAGAAAAAAGAAACATGGAATTAAAAATGATACTGAAATAGTCTCCAACAACATGACGATTCTTGGTGCAAAACAAAGCAGTGACATTCAGGTAAACTCTCCTCCTGATGAATCCTCTCTTATAACTAGCACTGTTCCTCGTAAAAGAGGTAGAAAACCTAAGCCTAAACCTGTTTCTCCAGAGTCCGCTATTTTATCAGGGGTTAATCAAGATAATTTGAATATCTCTAGCTCTAGACTTAGTTCAGATCCCGAAACTACTGATGTAGTAGTCAGTGTTAAGAAAAAGCGTGGTCGGCCACGAAAATCACTTCAAAATGTCCAAAACAATTCTAGAAAAGATTTATCAAGTGAACTCAGTGGTTCTGATAGCAACAGAATTGATGATGCGCTTCCTCGCAGGAGAGGAAGACCAAGAAAATCGCAACCTGAAGTAAATCTTCAGAATCAAATAAAAAACAATATAGAAATCCTATCAAACGAACTTATAAGTATAGAAGATTTAAATGGGACACAATTAACAAGCACACATATAAGGAATAAGGAGTTGTTAGATTTAGATATATCTAAAATAGAAAATAGAGACTTGGACAAGAAAATATTTAGTGACTCAGATAATGATGAGCTGGATGATATTACTTTAAGTAAATTGAAAAAGCATCCTGAAACATCTAAATCTGCTGATGAAAATAATTTAACTGAAAATGACAAGGATCAAAACTTAACAAATAGCAGATCTGAATTTACTATTACTTATCCACCAAGTGAAAAAAGAAACATGCTTAAAAAAAGAAGAGGTAAGGCTAAAAAAGTGGATATTGTTGAGAAAGATCAAATTGATACTTTTGAAAAATCAGACTCTATGGTAGCAAGTTCAGTATCTAATAATGAAACTAATTTAGAAAGCTCTCAAATCGATTCTGATGATAATGACAATTTGAGCCTGATTCAACTAAAAAAAGCAAATAGTGATGTAGCAAACACTGAAAATGCACACTCATCTATAGTTTCAACTACTATGGATATAGATGTTGATGTTGTATCTGTTGGAAGTGATGTTATTAAAACTCCTATAAAACGCAATATTAAAATGCCAGTTATGTCAGACTTTGAATACAATGTTGACAGTGTTATAGACAAGGATGACCCAGGAAATGAAGCAGATGCTAATAATGGGTTACTTGTCGAAGACACTTCTAAAAGACCTATTCGTAGAAATGTTGTGAAACTACGTTATGATGAAGAGTCTGATGAGGATCCCTTTGCTAATGTTGAATTATCTGATGATGATGATGATGAACCAAGGAGGAAAGGCAAAAAATATTACTCTGATGATGAATATGTACCTGGCAGAAGAGGAAATAAAGATATTGATTCTACGGACAGTGAAATTTCAGCAACTGATCTAGTTAATAAAGCTCATCTGAAGAAGAGAAAGTTGCATAAAAGATCGGACAATCAATCTCCACAGAAAAAAGGAAAATTGGATCAATCAATTCAAGATGTGGATAGCGATGATGTGGAAGTGTGTGTACCACCTGCTACAGTAGTAAAACCAACTGATGATGCAAAGTCACAAAATTCAAAACTCTGGGGTTGTAGCAATGAGTTTGAAAGCTTCCTTGCCAAAAAGATTCAAGGTACTAATTTAAAAATTAAGAAAGTATCAGCAGCTGCACCAACTGAGAACAAAACTCTTGAAATACCTGTGCTAGACCCAGGAGCAAAGAAGACCTATGAGATGTGCAGCCAAACAAATGTGATTCATACTGTAGCCACTGGTGTGCAAACCACTACACCTTATGATATCCCCATGAAGAAGAACATTGGTTTAACAGCAGAACAGTCTGAAAAAGCTTGTTATTTCCTAAATAGTATTGTGAAAACAACCTCTGAATTAGGCACATTGATGACACAAAAATCTGAAGATTTTATCAAAAAGAAAATAAACACTACTCATGTCACTGACACCATGAAGATGGATTACTGTGTCAAAAAGTCATTCTTATTATTCAAACTAGCTAAACATAATTTAATGCAGATGGAAGAGGATCTCGCTAAACAATATGACGAGTTTCTAAAAACTAATAATTTAACAGCATGTAGGGAACTACCAAAAGAAATAGTTGCCTCAGCAAAACAAGAAAGTAGTGACAGTGATTGTGAAATTGTAGAGGAACCAGCTAAAACAACTTCTGAAAATAAAACTAAGGAAAAACCCAAATTTAATCCTAAAACTGTGTTCCTCAACAAAGAACTTTCTATTAAGATTGCAAAAAAACCATCTGAGACCAGCAAAAAACTTGATATTAAAGGGCGGCATACTGTATGGATTAATGACACAGTCATGGTAAAAAAAGTAAAACAGTCTTTTTTAGCCCAGGACAGCCGCAATAAAAAACCTCCAGATAATAATATTATAGCAAAAACGGTAAGTGATTTTTTTCAGAATTATTACCGTCAGAAAGCAATGTCAGTTTGTGCCCCCTTCATAACCACAGATTGGCTTAATATGAGCAAGGAATGTGTGTGCAACTATTTTGTTGTAAAGCCAGTTCTATATAATAATAATAATGATATAAATTATTCTGGTAATGGAGGAATTAGCACAGAAAACAATGCCAGTACCTCGGAGACAAATAATGCTATACTGCAAGTACCTAACAAAACCATATTAACATGCCCAGATACCCTCCTTAAACTGTGTTTGCGGATTGTGAGAAATCAAATACATGATAAAAGATATGTCAAAAAAGTTTGTCATGAACATACACAAAATGAACTTACAGATGGGAAAAACCAGCCAATGACATTATTCCGGCAATGCCTGAGAGTCCTGACTAGTAGAGCTGTTAAAACAATGGAAACAAGCCCAACACACTCAAAAAACATAGTCCTGGATGAATCAACAGTACAACCTCTTAAACTGCTCTGCCACCGAAGAGTGGTGTCATTATTATCTAACTCAGGCATAAAGGATCCCAGAGCAAAACAAGAAGAAGTGGCAAATACAAGGTGTAGTACAGAAGAATCTAATTACTTGATTTCCACCTGTTCTTCAAACTATTCACCACCATCAATTAATATAAATCAAATCAAATCACTCTTGGCCTTATGTGTCGAATTCATACAAAAAATTCAAGTTGCGAGCCACCTAAGTATGATGCCAACACTATCCAACTCAGGCAAGAAGGATCTCAGTAAAAAACAAGAAGAAATAAAGTGTAATTCAGAAGAATCGAACTATTCGATCTCCACATGTTCTTCAAAATATTCATTACCAGAGATAATTGAAATCAAGTCACTCTTGTCCTTATGTGTTGAATACATCCAAAAAAAACAAGTTGTTGAATCAAATTATATCACTAGTATATTAAAACCAAAATCATTAAAAACCTCTGCGTTTATGTGTGTCAAACAATTGATATACAGAGGTATGGATGTTACCTCACTTGGAACTAGTCAGTTCAATGTAAGTGATCATAATGATATGGTTGAAGGCTTAACAATAAATAGTGTAAATACATTATCAGAGGAAGCATTCCTTAATTTAGAAGATTCACATGCTGATAATCTAGATAACTCAGATTACTCAGATGACTTTGATAATGAAAACCAATATGAGCCAGACTGTAATGAAATGGAGGAAGAACACCCAACTGAAGCTGAAACCAGTTGGGTATCACAAGTGCAAATGCAGGAATTAAGGTCGTGCTTTAACACCACTAACACAGATGTCAGTGAAGGGGAAATTATTTCAGTTGTTACTCAAATCAAAATTGAACCTGAAGATGATTTGCCTGATAATCTAGATGCGCTGGCTCATGTGAAAACTGAACCAATTCAGGGTCTAAACGAAATGACAATCATACCAGAAGTCAAGCCAGAAGCTATAGATGTCTTGGGTTCTTCACCACCAGGACTCCATCCACAGAATAGTAATAGTTACGATGTCGACGCATTCGAGCAATTTGCTGCTTCCAACAAAATTTTGCATGAATTACGAGAGGACGACATCTTCAGCCAAAGTTCGCACAGGATACGTAGACAACATGAACCTGATTACGAAGAAGATGATATGAGCATGAGCCTCCTAGTTCCGCAGACATACGAACCTTTGACTATTGAAACTGCCAAAGGGAGGTTAATGGAAAGTAGTAGTTCTGACGATGATAACGCTAAAAATAAGAAGGTTACGGGGAAAAAGAAACTTGATAAACGTAAAGGTAAACAGAAAAAACCTGACCCAAAGACTATAAACAAAGAAATACCTGCACCGGCTACTAAAGATAAGCCAACTAATAACGAAGTTGCTAATTTAACCAAAAAAATGAGAGACAGAATCAGACAAGAGGAGAAAAAAGACGATTCTACCGATTCCGAACCTGACAATCTACCGTTACGTCTTAGAAGCAGGAAGGAGCAAGAAAAGCAAAAACTGGCGCCCGCGGCCAGTAAATCCAAAAAAAGCGAGATACAATGTAACAATGTCGATTCTACTGATCAAATTGATGATGTTGTTGACCATTTTACTGGCTTTACAGCTATTGATCAGAACGAGATATCTAACTATCAGAAATACATGCAATATGTATATAACAAAATTATACCAGACAAAGATGCTGAGATGGTCCAGATAAATGATAAGGCTGCTAAAGATAAAAAAACTCATGAAGAACCATTAATTTCTAACGAACCTGTAGAATTATTAGAGTGTGAACCTAGAATGCCTATTTTTGATGATGAAGTAAGCTCTAAAAGAACTACCCGAAAAGGCAAAGGAAAAGTTGAAATATCAAAAAAAGAAGAAATATCAAAGAAGGAAGAAATATCAAAGAAGGAAGAAATATCAAAGAAGGAAGAAATATCAAGAAAAGAAGAAATAATATCAAAGAAGGAAGAAACTTCTAAGAAAGGAATATCTGTAATAAAAGAAGAAGTTTTAAAAGAAAAGGTTTTGGAAGAAACTCCTTCATTTGTAGAGCGCCATGGTTGGCACTGCTATCCAGTTAATGGAGCTGATGAGAAACTGTACCAAACTTCTTGTGTAGCTTTGGAGAAACTGCCTGAGTCTTTTGTCCAGACATATTTTGAGTATCAAGGCATTGCAATCAAAAATGTTGATGACCAGGAGATTGACAGGTAAAATAACGATGTTTTTTTAAATGCCTTTTTAATAGCTTCCTGAAGCATTTATAAAAGCTTTCCAAAAAAAAAAATACTGGCTAGTAAGTTATATTTTATAAATGATGTATTTAATTTTTTAATTATTTTAGCATCTATAATTAGTGTTTCAATTCAATTTCAGGTTGACAAACCTAAACTCCTTGAACAGAACAGTTCAGTTGAACTTGAGTAAAAGCAAATTAAAGTCTAAGCGGGAAGCTAAGAGTGACCAAACATCTGAAGCAGGCAGTCAGGCTGAAAGTCCCACATATTCAGACCATTATGATGAGCTGGAACCTTCGGAAGATGAAGGAGCCAATGTGGATGATGAGGTTGCTCCGCCTGTTGTAAGTATTTAGCTATAAATTAATATTGTATCTCTTTTTTTATTAGTAAGGTCTGTTTTAATAGTGGGATTTTCAAAATATAGAGTTATAAGTGACCGAGGTTAAAGTTAATTATTTAAAACTATGCTAATAACGAGAGTGTCACAATATTCCTGCCCGATAATTGTGACAAGTGCAGAAGTTTTCTTGTCACATAACAAAAAATAAACTATTTCTTATAAAACATATATATTTTCCAAAATTAATAACATTAAAAACCTTACATCCACAGCCACTAAAGCACACCGAAAACACTTTAGCAAAGAACCTTCTAATGAATGACAACGATAGTGAATCAGATTCCGGTGTCAAGGTGAAAAAAGAACTTCCAGATGTTAGCGAAAAGATCAAAACTAGCAAGTCTAAGAAAAAAGGAGAAGTTGAGGTTGAGGATGGTGAAGACCTGATGCTGACGGCTGATAAGATGATGAACAAGGAACTGTCATTGTTGCACGCACCCGTTGTAGTGACTGAGGATGTTCAGAACACGCCTTCTAAGGGACCTGTTACGAGGAATAAACAGGTATTATGCTATAATGTTTCCACACTAGCATTCACAATACATGATAGTGCGGTTAGTTTGCAGTTCATCTTCGTTTATTCTTTTCACAATTATATACTCGTAAACCTCTTCATAATTTATCTTTATTGAATCAGAAAGTTCCTTTTTAAATTGCTCTTTAATGATTTATTTACAAAAGTAATGCCTTTATACAGGGTGAAATTGAATTCATTCATAATTTAAAAGGGTCATTGTACTCATCATTATGAGCTACTTTTACTATGGGAACAAATCTGAAATCGCGAAAAAAAAATCAGCTATTATGTAAGGAACAGCTGATTTTTTTTACTCTGTATATGCAAACACCTTACCATTTCTTTACAACATAATCCATACCTTATCGCAAAGTTGGGACCGAAACAATCTGAAACAGATTTTTATGTTTCTTTAGTTAAGATAACGCTTTTACCCGACTGCGCCATAAAGAGAGCTATGTTTTTCGAGTGGTTATTCGTATATTTCTTTGACACACTCTGTTGCCTAAACGGCTTGATGGATTTTAGCTTGTGAGGGGTCGTTAGATTCGTCTTAGGGCCTATGCACACCACGTTTTTTAAACGCGCCGTCGACGCGCGTTTTGGGAACGCGCGTCGCCGGCGCGTTTTTATTAACCGACTTCTAAAAAAGGAGGAGGTTCTCAATTCGACTGTATATATATATAATTTTTTTTTAATGTTTGTTTGCGCATAACTCCGTTGCTTGCCAACCGATTTGAAAAATTCTTTTTTTGTTGGAAAGGGTATACTTCTCAAATGGTCCCATAAAATTTTTATCGAAATCGGATAAGCGGTTTTTGAAAATCAACAAAAATCTAAAAAAAATCCTACTTGATATATGTGGACGATGTTCTAATACTGTAATTTACATACCAGGTAGTTGTATTAAAATTATGGGGGGGGGGGGGGGGTTGTGTAGGTACCACAACTAAAAAGTGAAAAATAAAAACTTTTTTACAAAAAATAAAACCGACTTCCAAAAAAAACACTACAAAGTGAAAAATAATTTTGATTTCGGTTTGGAAGTCGGTTTTATTTTTTGTAAAAAAGTTTTTTCCTGCAGAGCAGTTTGTTGTCGTTTGTATCGATACAAACGCGCGGCACCGGCGCGTGTGTATCGATACGAGCGCTAGCAACGAGGGAAAGGGAAGTGTGAATCTACGCTAGTAGCGTTTGAATCGCGTCTGCATCGCTATACACGCGCGTTTGCATCTCGTCTGTATCGCTACACACGCGCGTCTGTATCGCGTCTGTATCGCTACACACGCGCGTCTGTATCGCTACACACGCGCGTTTGCATCGCGACACAAGCGCGTCAGGTGTGCAAAGGTCTACAGGCTGCGTCTGACTTGCGTGCGTATCGCGTCTGTATCGCTACAAACACGCGTCGACGGCGCGTTTAAAAAACGTGGTGTGCATAGGCCCTTAATTGTGAGAGAGACACTGGATAATATCAAAATTATGAAATCTAAAATTACCGATTATGGGCGCCATTAATGTCTTCAAAAATTTGTATAAAGAACCTTTTGTTTTTCTCTGTTTGCGATACCAACATTCTTTTAGCCCTTAATATTGTCAGACCTTGTACAAGGGAAGTCTGTGAGCAGGGTTAGGCACACTAAAAGATTCCTGGGTACCCTGTATCCAGTATATTAATATCTTCCACATGATGTTGATGTTCTTGGGGCTGCCACGCTTCTGTGATGCATCGGGGATGTTCGCGCTGTTTCGCATTGCTGACTTTCATGTCATCATTCGCAAAGAAACTGTAACCCTGAACTGCAGGATGCGTGGCAGCTGCAACGAAATCTTCGTAGACCGTAGCTGATAGGATGTAATTAAAGACCGTTTTTTGTGTTTTTCTATCTATAATATGTATTTCCAAAAAAAATGTATATAAGTAGTTTATCAGCCATCTCGTTATCATAACACAAGCACTAGGTTGCTTAGCTTGGGACTATATGGCGTTGTGTGAAATATCCAAGGATATTATTCATTTATTAAGTCAGTTATCTAATCTAATTTTTCCATTTTTTGTAATCTTCATTATATGGATCATAATCACTGAAATATTATTTTCTTATTTAGAAAAGCGCATCGAAATATCAGCCCTCTACCAGCCAAACGAAGAATGAAGAAGATTCTTCTTCTGAGGAAGAGAAGCAATGGGTGAGCACCAAGGAGAAACTCCTCAAAAGAATGGGCAAGAAGGACCAAACCAGGTATTGTCAACCATATCTTCGTATACCTATTTGTTGTGTATAAAATTGAAATGTATCTATCTATCTCAAAGTAGAATAAGGTGATTAGATTTAAGTCTTATTATAATGGGGATTAAGTAAATAAATAATTTAGTAAAAAGGCTTAATAATAAGTATTATGGTGATTTAATGTTAGTCTATAATTAGAAAATACATAATAAACGTTTCTGTGTTGATACTATGTCCTTTGTTTTTCATTTATCCTCGATATAAATTATTGTACCACATATTGTACCTCGATAAATGGCTTTAGTGTATAGACGTTAAAACGTATGGTCGCAATCTCATCAAGTTATACCGAACTGTCAAATTTCTCAAAGTGATTTTAAATCTTAATTCGTTGATTATTGAGTTCAAAATCGATTGAGAAAATTTGACAGTTTGTGGTAATGTGCTGGCGACTGTATCAAATAGAGAGATCGACGAAATATTTACTTAAACGTCCCCGACACCGAGTTTCAAGAGGTGCGAAATGGATTTATTGGATCAAGGATATAAAGGCCGTTATGTATAGGAACTGGTAGATTAGAGCGAGAAGGGTTCTTTAGGAAGTTGCTTTAACTTCTGTAGGTTACGAGTTCATTTTCTATCCTGTAATAGGGGACTAAAATTTATTTTTTTGTCCGTGAAGTAAAAATATTGGACAGTTTTTTTTTTTCACGTACCTAATCAAAAGATTACGTCGATACATTGTGTTGAATGTTACGTCACTCCTTTGTAGATTTTTTTATCTCCGTATAAAATCTACAAAGGTTTTTGTAGATTTTATACGGAGTTGTGACGTAGCGCGTCCTCACTCCCCAACTTTGATGCGTTTTATCTAAGTCATTTTTTATTCATATGATAAAGCAAAAAATACTTGTGTAATATTTTTTTTATTATGTGGCTGACTGCCTAAATATATTTTTTACCCTGTCATCATCCTTATTTAAAGGGCTTGATGGTTCTCTGTAATTTAAAGAATAACATATCTTGGGTCCATATCCTCTTGTAATCTGAATTCAATATCTAAATTTTAAGCTCACGCTTATTTATACGCGCCGCCCCGCATTGCAAAAAATCTTCTTCAACATTTTCAAACATTTCATATGAACCATCACATACTACAGGTCGGCGACACCAGACTTCTTCTATAGTTTTGCTATGCAATGCGACACGATGTGGCTATAACACGAGCTTCCATTTATTCTTATGTAAAAGCACATTTATGTATATTTTTTTGAATATTTAATTATTAAAAAAGATTATATTTGAATATTTTAGTTTGGACGACGCAAAGCGCGCCAAGCTTGTGAGCGAGTTCATAGAGAGACGCGGCGGCTTCCCCGACTCACACTTACGAACGCGTAGCACACGCACGCGCCGCTCCGGCAAGAGGTTCCTGGAGAGGCAGAAACAACTCGGGTATGAACATAAATTATACTCTATTTAGACACACAAGCTGTGAGCGAGTTCAAAGAGAGGCTCGGCGGCTAACCCGACTCACACAAAGTCAAAGTCAAATCATTTATTTCAAAAAGGTACAAGTAAGGCACTTTTGAACGTCAAAATGAACAAGAAATAGAATTGATTCTAGTCGCCACTTTCAAAAAGTAGTTTCGTGTGGAGAAGAATGGGCAAGAAACTCCACCTTTACTCTTTTAAAATGTTTTACAATGTTTTGAACACATATCGCGTAGCCCGCGCAGCACTCGCATCCGCCGCTCTGGCAGGAAGTTCCTGGAGAGGCATACAAGAACTCGCGTATGAGCCTAAAAATCTCATCGCGACATCGCGAATGTCGAGGACACAAATACAATCGATGGATCAGTGCTCGAAATAAGATTAGTTCAAAAACGTTTGTTATTTTTCAGAATACTTTCAAGAGAGCTGTTCGGAGAATCGCCAGACGCGTGTATGTCGAAAAGGTCTCAAGCTAGCTTGTTTAGAGGTCGTCGTAATATTAGGAAGGTACGTCAGCTTATCAATTTGTTTGTCTAGAATACTAGTGTCCCGCCCCTGCTACACACATGCGCAACGCAGCGTGGTTGTCACTGTCAAACAAATATCAATCCTATCGGAGTTATAATAAAGTTGAAAATAAATAATCCTCGCTCGAGAGTGCGGAAAGAGGCGCGGATCTCAGAAATTTATTCTCAACTTTATTTTTAGGCATGCTACGTTGATATTTGTTTGGCAGTGACAACCGAGCCGCACTGCGCCTCGCCAGGTGTACGCCGGCCCTATTACTGATGTAGTAAAATGTCAGGGTTAAATTAAATTACCTAGAGGAACTTCACAGACATGGGGGTACCGGTATCTAACGGCGATAAATCCAAAATATGGTAGGTTTCTGTTACTCTAAGTTGTAATTTGTGCGCAAAACGCACATGCGCACGCGCATGTATCATGTAACACATGTTTTTACAAAAAAATACATCTTTATCTTTAACGAGTTAGGATTCTTTTTGTTTTATTACAACGTTGTACTAGATAGTGAAGAGAAATACGGCCATAGGTGGGCAAATACCCACCTCGTGTTTGAACTTTCGCCAGCTAATTTAATTTGACCTTGTATATAAGTTAAATATTAACAAAAAAATGATCCATAGGTTATTGACAAGAAATCTCTAGCGCGCAGTACGGTAGTGGCAAACATGGAGGAGTTCGAGAGAAAGAGAAGACTGAATGCTAAACAAGCCAAATTGGTAAGCATTAAAAAAACGAATATTACTAATCAGACTTTTTTTTAATAAAAAAAAAAACAAATTTACTGAATTCTAAAGTACAGACGCCATAACTGTCAAATTTCCCCAATTGAAAACGGACCCTATGCCTTTGTAACAAAGTTGAAAAACTATTAAATAAAGTTGCCAGAGTGGGGTAACTTGATGTGCTGGCCTCTGTACATCGTAATGTACCATTTTATCGATCAGCTTATCCATATTGTAACTCTCATTATATCGTAAACACTTGTATATTTATGACTGATTTAGTCAAATTATTAGCGATTTTCCACCAATACAAAACTAGGGTATGTTTTGTATTGGTGGACTGACGCAAAGTTTATTTTACATTGTCATCAAATACTGTCTCGTTTATACAGAGGGAGCTACTGGGTTGCGAAGAGGGCGTGAACGTGCTAGTCATTAACGACGAGGTTTGTCTGGAGTACGACTTCGAAGACAACCGGCCCGTCGTCACCGTGCACCCCTTCTTCACCAAAGTTATGAAGGCTCACCAGGTATGTAGACCTGGGTTTTAGTCAGTAAGAGTCTGACACTCCCTTCCGCTCCACCCAGAGCGGGAGCAGTCATTGGATGATTTCCCAGCCTAAAAAAAAAAAGAAAAAAAAAAAAAAAAAAAAAGGGTGCCTAGTGTGACTTGTTTTTACGTTAACGCGATCGAAACGTTTACCACGTTTGGCTCTCTGGTTGACTAAGAACTTGGAACGGGCCAATCGGTGAACGTCTTAAACTCAAACTCAAAGTATTCATTTCAAATAAACCAATTACAGGCACTTTTGAATTGTCAAGGTGTCGATCAGTCAGAGATATGAAGCTAGTTGCCCATTCCAAAGCAGTAGGTACCTATGGAGAAGAACGGGCAAGAAACTCCATAAACGTGTCGATCGCGTTTACGTTGAACAAACTCGCACAAGGCACTCAGAAAGGCAATTCCTTGATTTAAAAATGTTCAAAATCTAGTCACAACCTCATCTCAATCACACAAAAAGAGACATAACCTGTCTCTTTTTGTATTTGACAATCCATGACAAAAAATTGACAAATATCTGAGGAAATCAATCTGACTCTGGTTATGATCTCTGATAATCTGCATCTGGTTAGGCTGCAACCCGACTCCAACATAGTTGGGAAACTGGCCTTTTCCCAACTATGTTGGAGTCGGGTTGCAGCCTAACCAGATGCAACCGAATACCAGTTAAATATCTGAGGAAATAAGAGGTACTTTTGACAGATTGAAATTAGAATGTGAACATTCTTAGAAATACGGAAATTTCCCCCCGTCTCATCAATGGCACCCGGTTTCGAGATTGATTTAGATAAAAAGATCCTGAAGTTACCTCTGATCAAATGTCAAAATCTTCTATATATATAAAAATCAATTACTGTTCGTTAGTCTCGCTAAAACTCGAGAACGGCCGGGCCGATTTAGCTGATTTTGGTGTTGAAATGTTTGTCGTAGTCCAGGGAAGGTTTAAAAGGTGAGAAAAGGTAGGTGGGTAGGTAGGTAGGGTAGGTAGGTAGGGTAGGTAGCTAGGGTAGGTAGATAGGTAGGTAGGGTAGGTAGATAGGTAGGTAGGGTAGGTAGGTAGGGAAGGGTAGGTAGGGTAGGTAGGTAGGTAGGGTAGGTATCATCGTTAAGCCAGGACAACGTCTATTGGGTCAGCTAGTTTTTAATAAATTGTGCAAAATATTGCTAAAAGCGTTACATGTAAGTACATTTACTGAATTAAAACCGGTCACTTGATGAATGTTAATAAGCAAAGACTAAAAGATGTTATTAATAATAAGTGTATTTGTCGGCTAAGATGTGGTAATCATGAAATTGTTAATTATACAGTATGAAGGCGTAAAGTTCATGTGGGACGCTTGCTTCGAGAGCCTGGCAGAGATCGAGGCGGGACGGCCGGGTGGCGGCTGCATTCTCGCGCACTGCATGGGGCTTGGCAAGACGCTGCAAGTGCTGGCTCTGTTACACACAGTAAGTACGCGTTTTCTTGAGGAAGGAAAGGTGTCAGGATTAAACCACCATCTTATAGCAGTATTATTGTAATATTACTTAAGTGTGAGAATGAGACGAAGCTATACAGGACATATAGCTCCATCTCTTTCCCTCTGGAAGTAATATTGAAAAATACTGCTATGTGAAGTTATGGTTGGCGCCTTGATAGTACCACCATTATTTTTAGGTACTGACGCACCCTGGTGTGAAAATGCAACGAGTTCTCGTGTGCTGCCCTCTGTCGACCGTTCTCAACTGGGTCGACGAGATTCACAAATGGATTGGACCCGTCACCAACCAGATTAAGGTAAGCAGTAGTACTTCTATTAAAAAAATAGGTTCAGTTAGTTATTTAGTTGTCATGCGCAATGTTCAAATTATTGCTTGGCCATCCTGCGCAAGTTTTGACAAATAAACTATTTAACTTGCTTTTGAATGATTTTTGAAATGAAATTATCCCATACCGTGTGATCATTTTGTTTAATCTTTTTTTTCAAGCAACGTAAAATAAAGAGGAAATTGCAGGTAATACATTCATATTCCGTTTTTTCCAAAAAAATAAAAAATATTACGCTAAGCATCCGTATCCTATAAGCTACCACCACAGGTACATTTGTCTGTGGTTTAGCAGGTAAGTAACTCGGAAATGTTTAACCTTGCAGTTAAACTAGGTTGACCCATAGACATTGGATGGTTTAAATACCATCCAATGTCTATGGGCTTTCTATAAAGACAGTTGGCGTGATATGTTCTTTTTGCTTTCGTTTCTTGTGAATACTTTTTACTGGTACCTTTTTAACATTTTTTTTTGTTCTACATGAATACTTTTTAATCATAATAGGAATGATGTTTGTTACTCAATCATGGCAGAACGGATGAACGGATCTGGATGATAATTGGCACACAAAGTTTATAACCCGGATTAACACATAGGATTAACACACACTTTTTATCTCCGTAGCACGTTCTCGTGGAATAATTTCCGACATCCACACAGGCGAAGCCACTGGCAGAAACTAGTGTTTTATAAGAATGAAATGCTTGTTATACGGAGGGATTAACAATTTTAAATTCAAAGGCAAAAATAAACATTACTTTGCCAATACTTTGTAGGAATCAAAGGACAAAATAGGCAGGTCAGGATCACAAAGTTTACACATAACACTTCCATGCCCACAGGTATTCGAGCTATCAAAGCTAAAGAAAACATACGAACGCGCCTACCAACTAGAAGACTGGTACAACGGAGGCGGCATATTCATCATTGGATACGAACTCTTCCGAAGTCTATCGACTCTCGATCCGTTCCTCGACGATGTTCGACCCACTATCGTCAATAAAATACGCACAGCCCTACTTGACCCTGGCCCAGACATAATAGTCTGTGATGAAGGGCATTTACTAAAGAACGATTGCTCTGTTCTCGCGGTAGCAATGAGCAGGGTTGTCACGAAAAGAAGGATTATACTGACGGGAACGCCGATGCAGAATAATTTGAGAGAGTATTATTGCATGGTGAACTTTGTCAAGCCTAATTTGCTGGGAACTTATGCGGAGTATTCTAATCGGTAAGTTGAATATTTGGTATAATCCGTCGAGTGATAGTGTACAGCATTGATAGCCTAGTGGTGTGACCCTCGGACTGCCAAGTCTTAAGTCTCGACTTCGAATTCAAGACACGCATCTCTGATTCTACAGATTCATGTGCGTATTGAATAATATTATCACTTGCTTAAAAATCGATGAAGGAAAACATCGTGAGGAAACCAGCATGTCTGAGAGATATTTCTCAACAGCATGTGAAGCTAAGTCAGAGACCCATGGGCAGCATAAAAAAAAAAAAAACTCGACACCAGGTTAGTCACTAACCACACGAAAAGAAGGTTTTTTCAACCGATCTCACATCTGTGGGAATAAGACACTTTCTTATTATAGCTGATAGGTTGGTTGGTGAGAAAAGAAGAAAAATCGAACTTTTGATAGTTTCGCTCACGAGAACGGAATGCGCTGGCGCGCGTTTTTAGCGCATGAAGTGTCCGCGCGGTTTTTTTGCACTCTGGTCGTTAGGCGGGGCGAAGATCTCGCGCATTAGCCAATAAGAACGCCCGCGTGCAGTCCGTTCTTGTTAACTTTATTTTAATAAAATAAAAAATACATGTGTGTATTAGAAAACATATTTTTAAGTAAAAGAGGGACGGACCGACGCACCGTCGCGTCGTCAACACTTATAATTTCTTAATGTATCTCACTTTTTTGCTCATTCTAGCTAATCTGGTACGTTTAATGATAATACTTAAAATCACAAACATTAGATGCGCCTAAAGTTTCCTCTGACTGTGGTCTGTAAAAAACGCAAAATGAATTAAAAAAAACAATCAAAACTAACCTTTATCCGTTTCCAATAGGTTCGAAAATCCAATAATGAACGGTCAGCACCGAGATTCTAGAGAAGAAGACATAAAACTGATGAAGGCTCGTACACACATCTTACACAAAGTACTGGAAGGTTGCCTCCAAAGGCAGGAAGCTTCAGTACTCTACCCGTACTTGCCTAAGAAGCACGAGTATACAGTTTTTATCACCCTTACGCCATGCCAGTGGGACTTGTACAAGCATTACTTGCATAACTATGGGAACAAGACTAAACAGAGCATATTGAAGGACTTCCATATACTACAGAAGATTTGGTCGCATCCTCAAGTGCTGCATAACTTTCATACGAAGGCTAGAGATCGGGATGAGAAGAATAGGATTAAAGGTATGTTTGTTTTTTACATCGCAAGGTCTATAAGGCCCGGTAGCACCATAAATTGTTGTTCAACACATCTGACTTCAATATCTATTTTACGCTAAACGAATTTAAAGCATATTTCTGTCTCTGTTATCTTCAAACGATTGTCACATGCTGGAACACAGACCTCGTCTCTGTGAGAGGGAATGGTCCGTACGCCCAGGGTTCAAATCCACGAAACGATGTTTTAAATAGGTTCTGAACCTATTTAAAGAGGTTCTGAATCTATTTAAAACATCGTTCCTTTTCCTATCAAGAATGATAAGCCTTTAGCGCTCTAAAGTCTTATCGTTCTTGAGAGCAGCGACTTACGTGTTGTAGGTCTCGGATTCGAACCCCGACAAGCATTATTGACACAAAGTAAAGCGCTTGTCGGTGATAAATATTTTTATTTATCACCACTGCTCTCAATACGGAAAACATCGTGGGGAAACCGACATTTCTTAGAACCAAATTCGAAGATATGTGAAACGTACAGACGCCAGCACATCAAGCTATCCCTAACTGTCAAATTTTCTCGATTAAAAATGAACCTTATGTCTTTGCAATAAAGTTGAAATACTATCAAAGCAATTCGACAGATTGTGGTAACTTGATGTGCTGGCCTCTGTACCAACCCAAACTGGGCCCGCGTGGTGGATTACGGCCCACTCCCTCTCGAAGAAACGAGGCCTGTGTCCCAGCAGTGGGAACACTATAGGATGATTATGCTTATGCCTTTTGTAATTTGTGGTGCAAACGAGCCCAAAATGTGTTAGTTATTGTGATTGAATTAAAGATGAAGAAACCATTAAGTGAGCTTCACGACACCAAAATCCATGATCTTTTACGTTGTCTATGGCACAGCGTGGCTATACCCTTTTTCTATAGTGGCAACTAAATCTATTGAATTAATTTAATTTGTTGTTTCAAGCGATGGAAATGAAAGAGGAAAGTACAGGTATCTCGTCCATTAACTTCGTTTGCTCACGTTTATTACACTCTACAATACAGTATATTCATAATAAACATCACATAGGTTAACGTAATAGACTATAGCAGTATATTTATTTCAAAGAATAAACAAATATATAACAATAATAATTGCTGGCAACGTTTTCTTATTTTGAATACTGAACGCACGCTGCCATCAACACTGATACATTGCATGTTGCTAGCTGCAAAAATATGTTGCTAGAACAATGTTTTGCATCTTTGTTTTTAACTGAATACGGAGCATAACACGTACGTCCAAGACTTTTCGTTTGCAATTGTAAAGAGAAACCATAGAGTTCTCACGCATGCGTACAACTATTTAGCTTTAGCACTAGAGCATTCATATTACTACTAAACTAGCATTTAAACGATGCTAGTTTCTTGCCAGTGGCATGCAATCAAATTGAAGCAACAGATGACTCGCATCATCTATACAGTTTAGACAGTATAACTTTTATTGCTTATTCGTCTTAAAGCATTATGGTAATATACACTCCTTTGCAAAAAAAACGGGCACCTTACAGTCATTGGCTTTTCTATGGATAATATTAATATTTTTAGTATGTTATTAGCACATAAATGACTAGAAATTTCTTATTTTCAACGGGAACATAGTTTTTAACACTTCAATCCTGGAATCGGTGTTTTATAGTCAAAGTAAACAGAGAGTCGTGTTAAAATGGATTTTTTGTGGGTATATTGAAATTAAGACTAGGAGTATTTTAATGAAAAAAGGTAACACAAAACAAAAAATTATAACGAGTATTTTCCGCCTCTCAGTGATTCCGGCAAGTAATCGTCTTGGCATGCTTTCAACCAGGATTTTGATGGTGTCCTTTGGAATTTGTTCCCTCTCAGCTGAGATCACACGTTAAGTAGCTCAGTGATGTTATGTGGAAGTGGCTGGACAGATCGTTCTCGCCTTTTTAAGAGGTCCCAGACGTGCTCATTGGAGTTAGGGTCGGTTGACCGCGCTAGCCAAACCCAAAGACGAATACCGACCTCTTGCATATGGCGTCATGGCATCTACGTCGCCAGAACGGTGGGCCCGAGCATTATCGTCCATGTAAATGGCATCTTCACCAATTACAGTCAGTGCGGGTTGTGCATGTTGAAAAAGGATTTCTTTATGTACCTCTGCGCTAATTAAAAATGGCTCCCTAAATGGGAGCCATTTTTAATTAATACTATCTCGGTACGATAGCTGGAAGTAACGCCCGCACAAAACATAACGGCGCCTCCACCATAACGGGTGATTTCTTCAAGATACACGTCGGAGTAGCGTTCCCCTGGTCTTCGTAACACTCACTGACGTCGGTCCTTACCATTCAGACCAATTCGAGCTTCATCGGAGAAGAGAACACTACTCCAGATACTTAGTATCCAAGATAGGCAATTTCTACCGAACCTCAATCGAGCAATTCGGTGCTCACGGAGTAACTTGGGGGTCCACGCTGGTCGTCGAGTGCGTTTTTCAACCGCTAAAAGCCTCTTAGTCATTGTCCATAGGATAATTTGTGCCCTTCGTACCTCTTCAAGGTTTTTTTGAGGTCTATATAACTGCATTTGCGGTTCCTCGGCGCTTGAGTCACTAAAAAGCGGTCGGTTCGTGCTTGTGTCCACCGTTTTCTCCCAGAATTTTGCCTTCTCTGAACGGAACTTGTCTCTTGGTATCGAGTCTAGGTTCTTTGGCCGGCTTAACGACTCACATTTAACGGTTGTGAAACGTAACATTGACTACAGCACTTTTCCAGCAGCGCTATAATTTACTAGCTCTTATTGCTTTTTCTGCCATTCTCCATCTGTTTTAAGTCACAATAAGACAGGATTATGCGACAAACATAAATTGTTCTACAATAAATAACAAGAAGTTGGTTTTAGTAGCCTGATAACCCTTTAACCGCAAACTCGCGAAAAGTATGTAAAAATTCATAAACTGAAAAAGGGATTATTATTCTTAAAAAAATGATTCGTATTTGGAATCAACTTTTTTTCATACCCAGACTCTTAATTAAGTGCTTTTAAAATCTGTTCAGAACTAAATGATTACCAATAATGTAGAAAAACCGCCCGTTTTTTTTGCAAAGTAGTGTATATGGCGAAGCACGTAGCCGAATTTTGGGCCGAGTCCATTTAGATTGCCACTAACACGCTAAGAAGAAGATAATCACTTGCTTAAAATTGGTGAAGGAAAACATCGTGTGGAAACCAGCATGTCTGAGAGAAATTTCTCAACAGCATGTGAAGCTAAGTCAGAGGTCTATGGGCAGCATAAAACTCTGACACCAGGTTAGTCATTAACCACACGAAAAAATACGAAAAATGGCATGCCACAGACAATTAAAACGTACCATGTAAATCAGGCTTTAATTCTGCATTCGTCTGTACACATTCTAACTGCATCAATATATTCACAGCGGAGAAACTTGAAGATGATTTAGCGACAGAGGATCAGGAAGAAATAAAGCCGAATGTGGCTGAAGACCTGTGGTGGCTGGACTATTTGGACGGTGGCAATATGTTGGAGACGCTCGATAGCTCCAACAAGTTCGTTGTCGTCTTCCGGATATTGGACGAGTGCATCGAGTTAGGAGATAAAGTGTGAGTAACAGAACTGACATATTATAATAACAATGTATAGACAGTGTAAGTGTAACGAGCTCGTGGCTTAGTAATAACAGCCTCACAGGTCGATCCATTAGGTTAAGCTACGCTTGCCGGGTTTGGTCCGTGGATGGGTGACTATCTTTACATACCGGGACTCCTCTGCGCCTCGGAAAGCACGTTAAGCCGTTAGTCCCAGCTGTCATTTACATCTTTGACAGTCGTTGCGGTAGTCAGAAGCCGGAAAGTCTGACAGCCAGTCTTAGCAAGGAGTATCGTATTACCCAGTATACTCACTGGGTTGTGGTGGTCAGATAGGCAGTCGCTTCATGTAATACTGGTATTCAGCTGCATCCGGTATACTGGAAGCCGACTCCAACATAGTTGGGAGAAGGCTAGGCAGATGCAGATAATGGTAGACCATTACTTGTATTAGGGCTAGATAAGTTGACAGACCAGAGGCATACATAATATTTTATCATTAATTGTGAAGCCTTACGCCAGTTATTTAATTTTTACCTTGAATTGGGTGATATGTCACATTTAAAACTTACATCTTTCCTGTCCTCAGACTAATATTCTCCACATCACTGTTCTGTCTGGACGCCCTAGAGTACTTCCTGAAGAAGATCAAGAAGTGGTCGCTAGGGAACGAGTACTTCCGGCTAGACGGGTCAGTTCCGGCCGAAGTGCGGCAGAAGTGGTGTCGCGAGTTCAACGCAGATAACAACTATAAGACTAAGTGAGTTTGTATCTATTGCTTTTTATTTTTAAACCACGTTGGTATTTGGCTGTAAAAGAATGCAGTACATTTTCATGGAGAGTGGAAAAAATTTCGTCACTTTTGGATTTAGGTATTCATAGATTTGTATAAAATTGGCTTGGTGCGAATCTTGATTGGAAAAGCATAGTCTACCTATATTGTTTTCTTTCAGCCGAGTAACACGAGCTGAGTAATCGCTCCGGATGGATCCGACCTTAACCCATACACTGCCATGAACACGTATGTGTGTTGAAGGCACTGAGCTTAGAATAGCACAAAAAATAGTCGCAGTGTTTGTGCTAGCTATGTTTCAAACTGCCATACTACAGTTTGAAATTTTTTTTTTTTCACTTAACTCTGACCGTTCCTGCAGTAGCTGCGCGGTGTGGGGCGGGGGACAGTTGTCACAAGTTGACGAATCTGTGAGCTGAGCGTCGCGTCACCACACCCCTCCCGCTCCGCGCAGCTACCTCAAGCACGGGCTCAGTTAACATTTCAACCGCCTCAGTCGGATTAATACGACTAATGTTTTCGGGCCCGTGCCGCCTGAGTCGTTTTTATATGACTGAGAATACATGATTGCAAGACCCTATTCGTCGATGATATTTGTCGATTTTTGAGCTGGGCGCGGACATTTCGGCAATTGATATAAAACCAAGCGGTCAATAGGTTAAGCGGTCGGGCTATAGAAAATATGATGTTTAAACTTGCATTTTTCGACCAGATTGTTCCTGGTATCAACACGAGCCGGCTGCTTAGGCCTGAACATGACAGCCGCGAACCGTGTCATCATCATGGACACGTCGTGGAACCCCGCGCACGACATACAGAGCATCTTCCGAGTGTACCGCTTTGGACAGAAGAAGGACTGTTATATCTATCGCCTGGTCGCCATGGTGAGTCATAAGCTACTAAGTCCCTCATGACATATAGAACACCTTCCGATTTAATGACGGTACCTTCATACAAGCCTAAAAGTGCGCATTGCGGAAATTGTATGTTTCACCCAACACGTATTGAAATCAATGATCAATGATAGCATAAGAATATAATACCACTAACTTTCCGCCGTGCGAAGATGGCCAAACCTATGAACTTGATTAATGTTTTTTTAATACTAGAAAATTTACATAAAATTGGGCGCGCGTAGAACCTATTTTTTTGCTGCTGTTTTCGCAGTTTTATTATTTATTTAATCTTTTCGCACACAAAAAAGGTACAAAGGCGGACTTAATGCTTTTGGCATTCTCTACCAGCCAACCAAGAGTGGTGAAGAGATTGTTGTTAGAGAACTCTCTCACGAACAATTCTCATTTCCCAGGGTACGATGGAGCAGAAGATTTACGAACGTTCAGTGACAAAGCAAGCCGTCGCCTGCCGCGTGGTCGACGAACAGCAGATCGACCGCCATTACAATATGGCCGAACTCACCGAGCTGTACAAGTAAATAACAACTATACATATTCCTAGTCCTCCTTTGCATTTTTATATAAGGTGTTAAAAAATCAACTCTAAGAATTTCGTGGGAGCATTGTACTCATCGTTACGAACAACTTTTACTATGGGATGAACCCTGAAATCGCGAAAAAAATATGAGCTGTTCCATACATTTATGCACACGTAACTCAATAAAATTGATTCGCGATTGAAAGTAGGTAGAAACTAAGGTGAAAGCTATAGGATAGACTAAGAAATTATTTTCTTACGTTTTTTGCTATTAAGAATATTGCAGGTCAGTATCACATTAAAAACACGAAACAGATTGTAAAATATGAGTCACATCCATGAAAAACGGCTATCACTCAGCATAATGTCACAGCATTATGCTGAGCGATGGCTGTTTTCAGCGCTATTATTTAGCAACAGCCGGCGTTGGTGTGACTAATAGAGTTTTCGTCGTTTAGGTTCGACGAAGGCGGCTCATGCGTAGCAGGCGGCGTAGCCGTAGGCGTGCACGACGTAGCACTGCTACGCGTAGCGCGCGACGTGCTGCTCCACGCTGTACATGAGCACGACTCGTTGCTACGAGGTTCTAGCGAGCAAGGTCTGCCTGAGCACGAGCGAAACGCTGCCTGGATGCAGTTCCAGCAAGAGCAGGCGCATAAACGTAACTAAAATTTTTACCAATACTACTTGATTACATCAAAGAATTATTGTATTTGTTCTTACAATTTTTATTCTGAAAAAAAAACTAGACATCAAAATATTATTAAAAATACAATTCTTGGTAGTGTGTTTTAAAATAACAGATTAAAAACTACCTTCAATTTTTTTTACATAGACTAATCTTTTTCACAGAAATAGAAAACAAACTAGTCGTGAACATCCCAACCATTACGTTGAAGCGTTTACACAAAAAGGAGAACGCGCAAACGTCCGCTTCAGCCACTGTCGTCAAAGAAGAAAACAACAGCGAGGATTCCGCTCCTAACGAACCTAAAACTAAGAAGGGAAAGAAGTCTTCCATCATCAAGTGCTGCATACCCATACAAGACAACGACAAACCAGAAGCCAGAACCGGTCCAACAAAAGTACCATCCATCATCAGACCAGGAACCAGCAAACTAGCATCCACGTCATCCGTCGACCAAACGCCTATGAACCAAGAAGAAGTCATGGTGGAAAAAATCACCGACATACTCCTCAAATATAACTTCCAGAATAAAGAAGGACATAAGCCCGACATAGCCAGTCTAGTCAAGAAAGTCAGAAATATAATGAGGAGAGGATATCTCAGTGAGGCAGATAAGTCAGATGATATGGCAGCCAGTATAGCGAGGGTGTTACTCTCACAGCACATGTCCCTTCCCATGGCCACTAACATCATGCGCGAGTCTCTCAACAACTCCGTGGAACCAACCAACGCTGAAGCAGAATTGATAACGAGTGACCCCACTCCCAGTACATTCCGTACAGATCAAAGGAAATCTGACGAACCCGAACTAAGGACAAAGAGAAAAGCAGCAATAGCAGCTGAAAAAAGTATCGATTCATTAGCACAAGAAGTAGTCATCAATTTAGACGATGACGATTTCGATGCAAGGGATACCGATTTTGTACCGACCGAAGTCCTGGATAATTTCAAACCAAAAAAAAAGTCAAAAAACTTAACACCCTCAAAGGTGGTCGATACAGACGAAAGCACTATGAGTGCTGAAGAGACAAGAAATATAATTAATGACAAACGTGATTTTGACAGCTTAAAGGCAAATGAGAACCCTAGTATTACGAATAAAAATAAAGTCACAACAAATGAAGATAAAGACACAAGTGTTCTTAAGGAATGTGCTCGTAAAAAACCGAAAGATAGAATTATTAAAACTTACTCTAAACCAGAAAGAAAGAACTCGCCTAAGTTACCCAACAAACCTATTGACGATGAACCAGTCGCGAGTGCTAGCAAGCCCGCAGTGAGAGACAACTCTAGCATTCTACTGAGTGATGACGAGGACCTAATACTAAGCCTCGCTACTAAAGAGAAATTCGTCGATAGCCCTGAACCGGTTCCTGAAGAACCAGTACCGGACCCATCGGTCGACGAAGTAGTGCCTTTACCAATGTCCTTGTTGAAGAACCAGAATTTTATCAATATTGTAGCGCACACGTACTTGGTCGGCAATCCTATGCTAGATGAAGATGCGGCTACGCTAGCGGCGCAGTATAGTACATTAAAGGCGTATAAAGAGGCCGAGCAGACTGGCAAGGATGTGTGTAGCGGACCCATCTATGATATAGCTGTGAAGGTAAACTTACTTTATAATTTTGACAAACTGTTTTTTATTTGAAAGTATAAAAAAATATATATTACGTATATAGCTAGCAAAATAGTTTCTGCCCGCAACTTCGTTGCCATGGAAGTGGTACGACACCACAGTATTTTTTGAGTATGTGTTTTGACAGAGTGCCCACATAAAAACTGTTAAAATGACATACTTATTCGTCGGATTAAAGTTGCCCCTTGAATAATCAGCCCTTAAACAAACAAACATACAAATATTCCAACAAAAACAAATCTTTTCTCTTTATAATAGTTCAAACAAAGATAGTCATGAGCCGAAGATTTAAAAAATTATCTATTTTAAAATCGTTCGAATTTAGGTTACGTTCACTCCTCGCGCTTATGCTAGATCCAAAGAACAGCATTTAATCAGTTGGTTAAACTTCACAGACCTGATGGGTGAACCAATGTTTTAAAAGCGGTTAAAAGTAGAATTGTATGGAGAGCGGTTTATTTTTTGGTGTACTTATTTGTTTTATAAAAAAATACTTAACTCCCAACAGGTTATAGGCAAAGAGATACTGAAGAAAATGTATAGCGCGAATCCAAAAGCTGCTGCCTTATCGGCCGACGATGCAGTTGCCAGCATACAGATGAAGGAACAGATGATCCAAACCCAGAAAACCTTCGAGGAAACAGCAAACTGTTCCAAAGCCAAGAGCGCGAAGCTTCGGGACGATATGATTCAGCAGAAATTCGCTATGGATAAGGCAAAGGCAGCTGAGGTTAAGGCGGTTAAAGCCGTGGTCACACCGCCTGCAGTCAGTGCTAATACTACTGTGGTGCCAGTTGGGTTGTAAGTATTGAGCCTTATATTCAGAAATTTGCAAAGATATCTTTAAACTGTTATTGACTAGCGGTCCGCCCCCTAATTAGTAAAAAAAATCTGGCAATTTCACCTCAAGTTAATAATTAATTAATTAATGTATCAGTAACAAAACTACCGAAATAAATGCTTGAAATTATTTGTTTTGCGAATGGGGATTCTCTTGACCCCGATCTCGCCTGTTATTATGTACTTTGAAGAATATGGGTGTGACGTGCGTGATGTTGTGTTACCACACAACATTCCATTAAGAGTTAGGCAGAGTGTACCTATAGTACACCCACATTTCGCCAGGTATGTTTAATTCTCATGTACCGAGACAGCAACCAGGTAAAAATCCAGACTTCCGAGTACCTACCGAGAATTTTACCATTAAAACCCGATAGATTAACACTGATATTTTTTTTTTAGTATCAAGACAACCACCTGTATGGGAGGCAAACCAGCGTTCGGCTACCCGCAGCTCAAGAACGAGCACGTAGAGCCGCGCGTTGAGTGTATCCTGCCCGACGACGATGACGTCATCATCAGCGACGTGCGCGGCGAGCCCGCGCCCCCCGCTCCGCCCCCGCCCGCCCCGCCCGCCCCGCCCACCACCAAGCCCATCGTGCTCAACAACCTCCTGTACAAGCCAATCACACGCGGCGTGGATGTACAACAAGGCTTTAGGGTTACAGTCGGCACCGGAATTGGAACCCCCGTATCGACACCTAAACTAGTAACGCCACCTAAAAACACCTTAAGGCCTTTCGTGCTCTCGCCAGTACAAATACCAAAAATAAAAATACTTACAGCCACGCCGAACGGTGCTCAAGCGAGTACACCGACACCGGTCGTGCCCGAACGAATCCTACCGAATGACGACACCATCTGTTTAGATAGCGACGACGAGGAATCTTTCCCGCCGAGCGTCCTAGCGACCATGACCTCCGCGGCCCCCACAGTCGCCAAAGCTCCGCATCAGGCCCCAGTCCCCGTGTCACTCACCAGCGCACAAAACCCAGGAGTCAAAATCCCTCTCCCGCCCATGCAGGACATTCTCCACCACTCCGCTCCAACCACTTATACTCAATCAACAACATCACAGAAATTGGTGCTTCGAAAAGTCATGTCGCCTAACGGCGTAAAATCTCAATTTGTTCTCGTACCGTCCGATAAATTTCCGTTACCAACATTACCCCCCACTACAGACCCGACAAAGACAACTCATGCGCAACCGAAAATACTTTCAGTTAGTTCATTCAAACCCGCACCGAGCGAGCCCATTTTAGTTGCTACGAAACCTGAAAACTCCATAGCTAGAACAGCGTGCAAACCTGGTGATATTCTCAGAATAACTAAAACGGGAGCAATCGAAGTGATAACCCCTGCCGATTTAAATACAAAACTGGCCAAACCGGCCTCTGAACCTAAGGACACAAACAATGTTGTTATACAGAACCCTAAGCCGATTAATCCGAAACCACCCGAGGAACCAAATAGAAAAACTGCTGCGAATGCTACTAAACTTAAAAAGATTCCTCCAAAACCTAGTACATATGGTACGTTAGACCTAACTGACACAATTCCCAAGAGTTCGAAATCAAAGTTGAGTGCGCAAAAAACTTTGAAGGCCCCGACTGTTGACTTAACTAACCCTTCATCAGTTGCTGATAAACATAAACCGGTCGCTCCAAAGCCTACCACTACTGCGACGTTTGACCTGACCGATACAAACGAGGTTCCGTTACCGAAGAAGGCTACGTCTCATAGAATGGAAAAAAAAGAAACTGAGAAGAAAGTAGACGCACGGAAGTCATGGCAGCATAAAAGTTCGAGTAGCATTAGTAGTCCCCGGGCCACGAGTCCTGACAACCCTCTATCAATCTTGAAGGACGTCGTGCACATAAAAGCTGTAGACTACGCCGAAAACTCTGTAACACTATCATCAGACAAAAGTAAAATTTCCAACATTTCTGTGCAACACGTAGTGTCAACAGACACTAAACCCAGAGCCACGTATGCAAACAAAAGCCCATCAAAATTAACCAAGGTGCCAAAGGAGCTAGTACCGAGACATATAGATGAAGCAGTAGAGAAACAGATTAAGAAAGACGTTCTGATGAAGAAAATATCGCCTTTATTAAGTAAAAACCAAACGAAGAATAAAGAAGAACCGAAAAGTTGTGGCAAGAACACGATAAACTTTGACAATTTGGGTAGTGCTCATACCAGTAAGTTATTGAAAAATACCGGCGCTGGTAAATCGACGGACAAGAAAGGCAAATCTGTCATGAAGGCGACGGAAACCGTAGATCTTACGTAAGTATTCATTTTCGCCTTAGTTGACATAATGGGAATGATGCCCGGGTAAAAAATTTTCCGCCAGACAGGAAATAAGAAAATATTAGACACATATTTTTTGCTTTAACATATTAATAAGAAACGACGATTATATAACACTCATTAACGTTGGGGAGTGGCGGTACACTACGTCACAAATCTACAAACGAGTGACCTCATACCACATTTTAACTCAAGTGATGTATCAACGTAAACTTTGGATTACGTAAATAAAGAAAAAAAAACCGGCCAAGTGCGAGTCGGACTCGCACACCGAGGGTTCCGTACAAACCTGTAGGTATATAAGTAAACGTTCACCCATCACGAGAATCGAGTCAAAGTTATGGTATTTTTATATTTTGAAAAAAAAAAATTTTTTTTTTATTATATGATGTAACTAAAAATTTCGGTTTTCGCAATTTTTCCTTTATCTGCACTGTAAGACGTTACTTTGTACCAAATTTCAAGATTCTAAGTTCACGGGAAGTACGCTGTAGGTTTTGATTCCCGTGCGAGTTTCGAAAATTTGCGGCATAAACAGCTGTAAATTTTGATTGCTTTGGCTTAGAAGTTTGATTTTTTCACAGCTCCAAGGGACAGTAGACCTGAGTATTAGATATAAATTTCAGTTTGATACCTCCACGCGTGCCTGAGAAAAACGGTCTTGACAGACGGACGGACGGACAACAAAGTGATCCTATAAGGGTTCCGTTTTTTCCTTTTGAGGTACGGAACCCTAAAAATACGTGTCCAATATCTTTAAAACGATATATGTTTCGGGCAGCCAAAATCAATAATATTAAGGTAGAATTAAGGTATTATAACACTAAGTAGGTAAAACATTCCAGGGAGTATCTATCAGTTTGGTCCCTCCATCTTGATATCATGATGGAGGGACCAAACATTTTGTTAAAATATTATGTATATGATGAGGTAGCTAAAATTATAGCAAAGGTAGGAAATAGTAGATTAATGGTATTATTTTTTTAGATATGTATGACAGACATTGGAGGCTTGGTCCCTCTATTTTGACGCACACCAATATTTTTAAATAATCTAGGTGACGGGTAAAAAAAATGGTATCACTATCATCTAAAACTACACAGTCAGATTTACCGAATAAACGTAGACAAAAAATACAGATTTGTAATAACAGCCCAGTCATCATCGCGTTAAAATGGGACTTGAACAAACTCATTTTAGAAGTCTTTAACCCAAGATGGCATAGGAAGTGAAGGAAAAGTCCAAAGCATGAAATTTCCAAAACTATTAAATACCCGACCTTTTACAATGTAAACCACTTGATTCGATTGAGCTATAGACAAATATACACCAAGTACTGCAATGTTTTTAGTTCAGTACAATTTCGTCTCATATTATGTATTATTATTATTATTTACAGTAACATGTTCCCACCCGGCACTACCATCAAAAGTAAGAGCGATTCTAAGAAGAGGCAGTCGTCTTCGACTGAGGTCACTCCGGCTAAAAAGAAGAAGGCTCCACGTAAGTATATGCCACTTAGGCACCGCAAAAAAGTATCTTAGTGTCTGCATGTTAAGGTCTATATTCAATTGTTTTAAATACAGTGCACGTTTTCTTGCTGAACTTAGACTGTTATATTTAGGACCGCATGTAACACTATTACTATATACGTTTAGCGCTAAACGCGTTTCAGGTGAATTTCACCAAAGAAACTGATCGCTAACAGCACATAAGCCCCGTTTAAAAGCTGCGAGTGTCATTATTTTCTATTGAATATTGACATTGATGGGTCTTTGTGAAATTGGCACTTAATGAACTGTGGTACAAGTGGGCCTTAATTTTACACAGTTGTTCAGTTTTGCAAACAACATACCTACATAAATTACTGTGCTTGACTTGAAATAAAAGGTTTTTTTTCAAGTCAAGTTAAAGCTATGCAAGTTGTCAATGAAATGTTTGTTTTTTTCACAGCGATGACCTTGAAAGACTTCGATTTGGATGATATCGACGATATCATTGAACTGGAATAACAACTGCTGTTGCAAATTTTCATAAACCATGACAAACAAAGGGTAAATGCCCTTTTCTCACGGCTCGATCGACTCACGCGCCGACTATTTTAACCATTTTGAACCTCGAATTACATTTAAGGTAACTAATTCCGATTCGGAAGTATGTAAGCATGTCATTATATTAATCACAAGCGTACTAAATAAATTATTGGAATGTATATCAAAAATAGTCGTAGTTGTGACGTCATAGGTACTATCAACCATCCGAGTTGGGATTGTATAGGGAAGAGTCAATGTCATTAGTTGTTCCAGTGCGAAAACATCCTGTATAGCTCTATCTCTTAATCGCCGGAACGATGATGACTTCCAACTTCGCCTTGTATGATCAGCAGCCCAGTCTCATAAAATAATAAGCATAGCAGCTAATAAACAACGCTTGACACTGGCTGACAACAAGAATGCAATCGTAAAACCATAAATATAAAAAAAAATACAGTATAAACTCTTTACATCGGTATTTCTGTGTAACAGATTATTTGTTTAGATTTAGTATTTAATGGTTGTTTTTACACAAACTCGTTAAGCATAATTTTCATCTATATGTAGAAATATCGCCGTTTCCAGAAATTAAATAATGCTGCTTATAAATAGTTTATACTGTATTCTAAATAAACTATTAACCTCCATGATTACAAATATTTACCCGTCAAGAAATATATTGATAGTGATTATTACTTGATTATGTAAAGCAGCGATGCTCAGCCTTTGGTTCGTATGTATGTTTCTCTGTTTATTCTCATAGATATATTTAAGCCACATACTTCAACAGTAATTTTTCAGCGTCGGCAATTATTGACTATTATCAAATATATATTTTTATACAGCAAACCCTATATATGTAAATTTTTTGCCATTTTATTGTCATACAGAATATATTATGGACAAGTATTAACTTATAAGCCAGTAGACTTCGAATGAGGTTGGACTAAGGAGGAATCGCTAAAATCTTCGATCAGAACCGCTGATCTGATAATGTTTTTACCAACACAAAAACATTTTCCTGAAACCATATTGCGCAACTTTTGTTTACCATGAATAAGGGGTTTTCTTAAAAACATTTTGACTGGCAACACTGCAGTGTGTGCCAACTTGTAGCAGAACGAAACATGTTCCTGCAACAATGTTGCGCGGAGCGAGTATCGTTTACATGAATACCGAGCTTAAAACTTATGACTGTCATTAATTCAATGAAATTGAATATGGTGTTTATAATTATTATAAACACCATATTCAATTTCATTGAAATAGTTTGAACACTGAAATTTTAACATTCATAATAAAGGGTTTGTAACTTGGTTAATTTCAAGAACATGGTTATTTAGTAGCGTGGTGTAGCCGGAAAAGTTAAGAACTGTAATAAAAGTCGTATACTTATTTCCCTCTAAAGTAAAGCCTAATTTACATGGTGCGATTATTATTATAAAGGATGCAAGTCATTAGTTGCTTAGATTTTTTGCATGCCACAGGCAAGTACCCATTGGAATGATTAAATCGGGCATTATTTTAGTGGGAAATCATTAAACTTGCATCGTGTAAATGGGACAAATGAGTGCTACTTGATTTTCAGTTTAACTTATAAGTGGTTAAGTACAGTTGTGTGCGCGTTCTAATTGTGATAAATGAATGATTAATAATGTTTTGTCCTATTTGATTATTTAGTGATTCTATTATATAGCAGAGTATAGTTATACATAACTTAGATGTTAGTGTAAGTATTATTATGTAGGGTTAACTCAAAATTTGTCGGTTTTAGATTAATCTCTCCACTGGAATATTATTCAGTTCAGCTATCTCAAGTTCAGTTTAATTTCATTTATAATTTCTGTAAATTGGTTAAGAATTTTTTATTTTTCGTATATTTTAAGCGTATGATTGAGGTAAGTATGTATACTTAGGTTCCTCATATTGAAATAAAGAAAAACAAATTTAAGTATGGCCTCCTTGGTCACTTGTTTTTTTTTTCTTTCAATTTGTGGAGAATGAGCATTAAAATTATATAATTGTGACATGTGACACATGTCTATTACAGCTCTATTTCGTTTAGTGATAATCACATTTTATTTTTACCTTTCCAGCAAAAGGATTGCAATGTTACTTTTTGTATAACTAGATGTAAGCTTACAAATAAATAGAAACAAAATACATGTAAGTGTTTCTGTTTACTGATTTAATGAGAATAAAAGCCAAATAATTATCGCAACTGTATATTTTCTTACACTTACAACAAAATATATTAAACATTTTATAATTTATGTACCTTACACTAGAACATTAAAGCTTCTACATAGATATATTCCAAAAATAATTTCATAATAAACCAATAACATAATGCCTGACCAGTCGCATATCACGTTGAAACTTAAAACTATATAAATTAATAACTTCCTACTTCCTATAATCATATAAGATCTCGGATGAACTTAGAACTACATTAATTACGTTCTCAATGTTTCATATTATTTTATTTGTTCGATAAAAATCAAAATATCTTAGTGTTACACTAATGCATTGCATTGGATTTGTATGAATCATTTATATTGTACTAGTTAATTTAACACATATGGTTGGTGATAGCTTTAATCCACTTTCTGAAATAAATATATTTCGAGCACCAATTATTATATTACAGAGAAAAATAGATATGCAAAAACGATATTACACTATAGGTCATCGATATTAGATTCACTATACGGTAAATCCATATATTTGACTATGCGCTTGCGCATTGAGTAGTTAGCTTCCCCTGAATCTTTTGAGCTATTGTCGAAACAAATAGCCGTGGATTAAAATTACCACCATAAATAATAATTATAAACAAGTATCATTTGGCTAATTTTAGCTATACTTCAATTTTAAAGTTACATGAAACACCAATGAAAATATCGAAAACAAGTATTTAGAGATCTACCAGATAATATCTTATGCTTGTGGCGTAACATGGGGCTAAAAATATACTCTGACCGAGTAAAACGAACTTAAACTTCACATCTATAAGGTTCAGAATATTATCACTGGGTTTTGTTAGACTATGACTAAAAATATTTTAAGATTTCAATACACTTTTGCCCACGATGGTTTTCGATCAAATATAGTAATACATTCCTTATTAATTTTGAAGAAAATACACAGTAATGATACAAACTTCAATAATATCATATACCAATAGTGATCTTTTTTACAGGAATCTCTTACAAATACTATCAGTTAAGTAGTTAAAATATCGCAAATAAATGTGTGAATGAATAAATGAATGTGTGGGTTGAAATTGTTCAAGACCTTATTTTGACTGCATAAAATTCAACACCATCAAGAATGGTATAATTACATAATATGTAATGCGACAACTTTCAACAAACATCTTGCATACTGAAATATATCAATACTTTCTGTCAAAGATTTAAATCGTTAGCTTTGCTCTGAAGTAGGGAATGCAAATCTCGCGAGATTGGGGCTCAAGCGAGATTCCGCGAGTTTATGAATAACAATACTGCGAGATCTCGCCAGAGAAGACCTTTTTATGCCCCAGTGCATTCTCGTTAAACTCGCAAGATCTCGCCCTTTTTTCGTCCGAGATCAACCTCGCTAAAATGGCCGAGATCTCGCGAGAACGAGTTTGCATTCGCTACCATGAAGAGTGAGCTCACACAATAACATTATTTTCCATTTTATTTGACCAAATTCCATGATAATCACGCCAAGTCTGCGATATTGTGTATGTCCGAGGTGTCAAAACGAGAACTACAAACTGACCATTTTTTGACGCGGTAGGCAAATTTTCAATTTATATCTTTGCCTTTTATATAATTATGATAATTTCGCTTTTCCCAATACCACCTTAGGAATGAGCTTTTTTTATAACTTCATACCTACTTTCGAAAGAAATGTTCACACCACACTATTTCAGCAAGGCTACGTAAGTATTATATTAGGCGCAAGAAAGTTTTTTTACAAAAGGTACCCAACATTTAGACCAATGGTCTCTTTAAATTTTGAATTACTTGTTTTTAACTTTACTAAACAGAACGCGATCATGCATCATCATCACGTTTTATTAACACGACTTCAACGCGGGTTTTCTCGCCGATGATGATGAAAGAGAGGTCCTTATACAGTAATAACAGGTAAACTATTTAGCAATAGCACTCCAGAGCAAGGCTTTGGAGACACCAAATGACTTTTAGCGCTTAGCTGTGTAATAATAATAATTGTATCTCATTCTTCAAGCGTCAGGTAATTTAGTTGTAACGCCAAAGCCTGCCATGTTATTGCCATCACTAAACGCCTGTACGAACATAAATGCGTAGTCCTGTATTCGTACGTAGGTCCTCACCGCGAGTCCACGACGCTGGCGAGGCGCGTCTTGTCGAAGGCGCAGATGGCGGCCAGCAGCGACGAGCGGGCGTCGCACGGGGACGCGCCGCCGGCCGGCGAGCCCGGGCCCGTGCCGCGGCTGTCTGTGTCGTGGGCTGCGCACAGTGGTGCTGTTATAACATATTAGTACTACCACATAAAAAAAAAATACAAAAAGGATGCCGAGCGCAACAAAAGCCCCGAAATAGTAGCGCATTTTTGACCGCCAAGTTTGCGATTCGTTCAACCACTCAGGAGCGTATGTATTATATACGTATAAATATACTTTTCTCTGTAATTTATGGGAATACATAAATTAAAAGTTTTTTCTCTCTGCTTATTGAGATAAGTAAGACAGAAGTACAGAAATAGTTATTTGTTATGCAAGGCTGGAAAGTTGATTTTTGGCGCGAGTACTTCTATTGAAACCTGAGTAAGCGAAGGATTCTAGGGTTGAACCATGAGCGAAGCGAGTGGTTCAAATATAGAATCCTGAGCGCAACGAAGGTTTCAAAGGTACGAGACGCAGAAAAGCTTTGCTGCCGAGCGCAACACACAATTTTTCACCTCACTACAGCGAGGAAACTGCTAGGTGCAAGAAAACAGGTGTTGTTGAGTTTTATTTTGTTCGAGCGTCTCAGATACATTGACTCATGTGAAGAAAATAACAGATCTACTTGGCAATGTATCTTATGAGTTACATAGAATATCTCCAAAATTAAATACCCTGTATTTTGTTCTATATCCTACTTGTCCTCTAAGGAGAATGAAAGAAAAAAACTAATTTAATACAAATAACTACTAATTTAATGTAATACATATTTATTTTTGCCAAGCAAAGGATTAAATAACATATTATATTAGTATTTATTTTATTTAAAAAATTAAACTTAAATTACTACACAATTGGGCATTTGACAGGGTAGTATTTTTATGGCATATTCAAATGTGACGTCACAGATTTTTTTAATCAAATGGAATACTTATTAACATTAATTCCAATTTTACAATTATATCCTCGCAAAATATTTAATTTCTGTACTGCGATGGAAGTTTTTAAGGTGAGAGGTATTATTTAATATTTTATTTTAGACCGTGTCATGCATTTTCAGTGGACTGGCAGTATAGAAAATTATTAAATAGAAAGGTTCGAATTTTAAAAACTCTTTCCACGCTAGAGAGCAAAAATCGATTTTCGGCTCAGATTTCGAATGACAAACAGACTCTTTCCGAGCCTGTGAGGTGAAAAGTATATTTAATTATGGTATATTTCACCAAAGTTGTGTTTATGAACGTCTTTTAAGGTTCTACCTACCTTTTCCTAATTTTGTACTATTGAAATTCCCAATTTGTGACCAACAATCATTTTTTTTAATTTCTGGTTAAGCTTATTGAAACAAGCAAGACAGAAAAATATTTTTTCTACTACATACGAGTACGTTTTTGATCAGGGATATGGTATAGTGGTTCCAAAATATTATGTTTACAAATAATTTATTTATATATGATTGTAATTTTGACATTTTTAATTAGGTCTTTGACCAATAAATCACTAATTATACATTTATAAGCGTTTTTTAATTTTTATATGTACATATGCAACGCGTGTATTTGTGATCTTTATTACACATATCACACATATTTATTGTTTTTGTATCTCGATTAAGAATAATAAGTTAACGGATCGAACAAGTGAGAACACAAAATAAAATACTCTCACTAGTTCGACGGTCGAACAAACGAGAAAAATAATTCTCACTAGTTCGACGATCGAACTAATGAATCGAACTAGTGAGAACGAACGGATCTCGTCAGTATGACGCAACATAATAGTGGGACCAGTGTTATCGTCGAATTCCACTTATGCCGTGTGCTGTACAAAAAATCAGGATAGGTACAAAATTTGTGCTAAATATACGTGGTACAATCTTTTAATTACAAGAGTTGGTCCCGCCATTATGATGTTTATGCAAAAGATACCATAACATCACACCTGTAATCTACGAAGCATTAGACAGAGGTACCTATAGTACCCCCACATTTGTCCAGCAACAAACAAATATAACAATAAATGCTTACATAGAGCGGGTGGCGTCGGCGACGAGGCGGTGCTGGCACTCTGCGACCGCACCGTCTCTGCCAAAGATGACGTTGACTTCCAAAGACTATCGCGTTTTTTCTGCAAATATTAGACAGATTATTAGAACACAACTATTAGAATTAGACATTGGTTTCACAGAAAAGGATAAAATAGACAGGAAAAAGCGAGTTAATTACTCGCTTTTTTCTGTCTGTTTTATCCTTTGATCCCTTCAAATTATTGTTTTTTTTTGCCTTGTAATTCAAAATTGTTCGTCCCTCCATATAACAAGTTTTTCTTTCTTATGAAAGACTAGCTTCAGCCAGTGGCTTCGCCCGCGTGTAAATCGGAAATTATCTCACGGGAACTGGGATATAAAGTATCCTGTATCCAAACCCAAGTTCATGGAAATCCGTGCACCCCTTATCATCAAGTGAATCCCGCTCTGGGCGGAGCGGAAGGTAGTGTCAGACTCTTACTGACTAAGACTCATCCATGTTCTTTCCTTAGCTCTTTGTGGTCCGGGGCAGCGGCAGCTTGCGGACAATCCCGCTGAATCCGCGAAATAGTCTCAGGCAGACTTTCGAATTTATATTATTAGTATGGTATGGATAAAGAGCCTTGAGTATTTTCCAAGCGTGGACACAAGGTTTATGGAAGTTACTCTAGCTTAGAAAAATGAGGCAGTATAAATCGTTATATTACCGCTCTTCGCTTTTGTTTCTTTATTTCTTCCTCGGAGCCGAGTATCTCTTGTATACGGACTTCTCTTTTTGCACTACGCACCTGAAACAAAAATATTAAATAATTTGTAGAGACCTTACCCCGAACATTTTTGGGCTAATTCTGGGAGAGCCTGTTGACGACGGTGTGGCTGTCGGCCCGTCTTTTACTTAAAAATATGTTATCTACTACACATAGGTATGTATTTTTTAGTTAATTAAAATAAAGTTAAAGAGAACACGCTGCACACGGACGCTCTTATTGACTAATGCGCGAGGTCCTGGCCCCGCCTACCGCTGCGTTTGCCATTGCTTGCAACGATCAATGTGCAAAAAAACAACACATTTTAACTTAAGTTCTTGTTTTCTTCATTTCTCTCAACCAACCAATCTATCAGCTACAGAGCCTAATAAAAAAAATAGTTTAATTTGTCTTGTTCATTCGTTAGTATAAACATTGTAAGGTAGTTCTCCACCAGGGTCCGCTTCAATGTTACAAGATTAAACCTGAATGAATCACTAAATAAAAGTGCGCTGTTGGATTTTCAATTTTTGGTGTCCAGCCGAGCGTCTTCATGGCATGGTAAAAGTAACCTAAGTTCACACACTATCTGTTTAAAATTAAAAGTAGGTACATGTCATATTGGAAACATACCAATTTCTGTTCACTCTTCAACCTAGCTTCCATATTCGTCACAGCGGTCTTCAGCTCGTCCTTCAACGCGATTGGGAACTTGAGGTGCAGGCGTTCGTAATGCGGGATCATGGCGAGTCCGTTGAGAGGGGCGCGCGCGAAGAACGGGTGTTGTAGCAAGTTGTCTATGGAAGGGGCGCCGTGCTTACACGCGATCTTTGATATACACATTCGAAGGACTGATTCTGGAATAAAATTATAAAACTCATATTACAATTTATCACTTTCTTGTTTGTATTTTTTTTATTTTATTCAGCTTTGTTTAAGTTTTGTTTTTATTCTCTTTTTTATTATTTTTTATTTTCAAACAAGATGTTTGTGAAATGTATTTTTTTTTCTATTTTATACTGTACAACGCTTTGGGAGTTGTCCTGTAATGTTGTGCATGCACAGACGCCAGCACATCAAGCTATACCTAAATGTAAAATTTTCTCAATTAAAAATGAACCTTATGTCTTTGCAATAAAGTTGAAATACTATCAAAGAAATTTGACAGATAGTGGTAACTTGATGAGCTGGCCTCTGTACATTTAAATAAATAAATAATTCTTTTTGTCTAAGATATTTTTTGTACAAACCTACACTCAATAGTCAACTTAGAATACATACAGGAAGTTGTAAAGTTGATTAAAGGCTGATTTTGCTAATGAAACTAAACGCGATCTAGTAAACTGCGTCCAAAGGTTGTAAGTTATCAATTTTTCCCAACAATTTTGCAATTGACAGATCTCAAAAGTAGTTTCAGCTCAGAGGGCCATCTGTTAGGTGGGCAATGAGCTGTGTTCCGACGAACCAACATCCATCAATCAATCTAAGTATCTAGCCTATTCCAATTATGATGAGTTCGGTTTCCAGTTTAACCGGATACAGCTGAATACCAGTATTTTACATGGAACGACCGCCTATTTGTCGCCACTGGATAATACGATACCCCTTGGTAAGACTGGCTGTCAGACTTTCGGGCTTCTGACGGCCCGAAAGATCATCGTATGACAGCCGGGACCAACGGATTAACGTGCTTTCCGAAGGACGGAGGAGTCTCGGTTTGTAAAGATGATCACTCATCCATGGACCAACCACGGCAAGCGCAGCTTAACCTGGTGGAAATGGCTTTCTGAGGCAAAAAATTCACACAACACATACCTAAATCCTCATTGTGCAGCAGTGTTTCACTCTCGTAATCATCACAGTAGTAATCCGTCAACGGACTCCCAACAGCCATCTCATACAGGGTCCGCCCAAAGCAGTACACATCGATGGCCTCTGCCGTGACCCCTCGCCTTAGCTGCAAAAGGTGTGGTCGGTAGAGACATGGGACACCCACTAGAATGTTCTCTATGTCCATTAAGATCACCCGTTGGTTTTCTATTGCTATATTTCCGGGGTGAATGTGGCCTGAAACGTAAGAAAGTTTGATTACATAAAACCGGCCAGGGTTCCGTACAATAATATATAAAAACGGGCAAAAAAATCATGTCTGTTATATGGGAGCTCCCTTAACACGTTGAACGCCAACGCGGTCACCATGTGCCCGACAAACAATAGTTTTTCTATTGTGTCTGCTGCGTGGCAGTCAATGACTTAAACATTTATTTTATTCTATTTTTTATTATTTGTTGTTATAGTGGCAACAGAAATCCATCATCTATGAAAATTTCCGATTATTCCCGATGTCCACCAATTCTCTGGCCACCACTGGGGGACAGCGAGACAACTTAAAAAAATGATTCTTGTTGTCCACCACTGGGGGACAGCGTCACAAGTTTGTAAATAATGTCCATACGCCACCACTGGTGGACAGCGACACGGATGTTTTAACATTCCCTATGGCCGCCATTGGGGGACAATGGCACAACTCTTTTGATCCAATTCCCACTGGCCATCAATTCAAATTATTTTATCTAGAGACAGGTAAAGGATAGCTAAATATACTGACGGATTTGTTTTTTAGCAGGGCTAAGGGTGAGACTAATTTAAATATTTCTAAATTATATGGTAGGTAATTAATAAAGTAATACTCTTGAATCAAGTTTTATTAAATGTTTCACTAAAGTATTAAAAAATAATGCTACTACTTAGTATAGCTTTGATTGCTTATTTTTTATTAAAGTGGGTAGGTGCATAACCGACATAATTTCCACAGCTGGTTATAATGGGTTACAATTTTTAAAATCGACTAGAACATTACAATCATAATCACAGTTTTATTATCCTATTCCTCGCCGGAGGAATAAAAATTATTAAAATATAATATAAAAGAATAAATATTATGTATGTAGGTACTAATCATCAATAGTTTTAAAAATCACATATTTAGTTAAACAAAAAAACAATAATAATTTCTCACAATATCTAGAAATTGGCCTACAGATATTTGGCCGTTTACAAGTTCCATTTGTGTTTCTTGAATTAAACATATTGTACTACTCATAAGTCTTAAACACCACATAGTTAAACATAAAACAATAAGTAAGTACTTATTAGTTTTTCATAATTTCTAGAAAATGGCCCACAGATATTTGGCCGTTTACAAGTTCCATTTGGGTTTCATGAATAAACTGATCGCTGTAAACGTACTTTTTTTTTCGTTTGTTGGACGGTTCTTTTTTTAACTTATTTGCATTTTTTTCACAAAGAAAAAACATTCATCTTCTCGAAGAACGTTTAAAGCGTGCATTATGTTTGGGTTTTTCTTGCTCATCGCTGAATTTAGTTTGTGGTGCCACCCTTCAACAGCGTGAGTCGTTCGATGCCTTTCCCCAAAAACGCACCAAACTGGTATAAATAAAATCATCTTTTAGCCATTGTCCTTCAACGTATTTCCTGAATTTTAAAATAGCAGGACCCGTAGTATCCCTGTGCGTTATATAGAGCCACCCGTTTCTTATTTCTGTCTCGGGCAGTAATGGAAGTACGGAAGTCAATGCTACCTCTCGAAATTTGAATATGTCAGCAGATGTTGTAAGTTACAAATCACGGCCCTTTTTCCATATGGCTTTTTTAAAGTGTGTGTGACATCCTTTAAGTGTAGCTGACGGAAATGTCGCTTTTATGGCCTTCATAGCAGCTTTCTCAAAATCAATTGAAAACTTTGAAGGTTGCCATCCAGGAACTTGACTTTTGATTAAATTGAAAAGAATTTTATAAGATTCCTCATCACGGCGACTCATGTATGCATAAATCAGCGGAATTATGTTAGTACTATTTACAATTTGAATTGATGGCCAGTGGGAATTGGATCAAAAGAGTTGTGCCATTGTCCCCCAATGACGGCCATAGGGAATGTTAAAACATCCGTGTCGCTGTCCACCAGTAGTGGCGTATGGACATTATTTACAAACTTGTGACGCTGTCCCCCAGTGGTGGACAACAAGAATCATTTTTTTAAGTTGTCTCGCTGTCCCCCAGTGGTGGCCAGAGAATTGGTGGACATCGGGAATAATCGAAAATTTCAACTGTCACAGTTCATGAGGTACAGTCTGGTGACAGACGGACAGCGGAGTCTTATAGAGACCCGTTTTACCCTCGGGTAGGTACGGAAATTCCGAGGTACTTAAGATTCTTTACCCTTCAAAATAAATACAAGGTGTTAAAAAATGAACTCTAAGAATTACGTGGGAGCATTGTACTCTGCTGTTGAGCTGTTCCATACATTTTATTGAGTTACGTGTGCTGATGGATGGAAGAGCTCATATTTTTTTCGCGATTTCAGGGTTCATCCATAGTAAAAGTTGTTCTTAACGATGAGTGCAATGCTCCCACAAAAACTCGAGTTTAAACACTTAATAAATACATACAACATCACGCCTTGTTTCCCCAAAGGGTAAGTCCCATGTAATAGGTGGCGAGCCTATTGCCTTCAACCGGGCATAAATCCTCTAGACTGCTACTTAATAATTCCTAATAGGAAAACCCTATAAAACTTTACCCGACCTTAGAATCGAACCCGGAACAGCGCAGTCATTTAACAATAGAGATTTAAAAAAAAACTTCGTAAGTAATACGTACCATGAGGTATGCCTTTCTCGTGTAAAAACTTCAATGCTATCAATATCTGGTATCCATAATGCGCTAGCTGTCCTAGCGTGAACGGTTTCCTTATCCTAGGGTTGCCATATTTCGCTAAATGATTCTTATTATACTCCGTACCATAGAGTATATCTCTTAGACTTCCGGCCTCATGTATCTTTCTAACTACGAATGCTCCCGTTTCTAAATTCTGAATAGCTAATACTGAGTCTATATGGGGGTGCTGAAAAGAATAAAGGAAAATGGTTTTATTATTATGCACCTTAGAGGAGCTCGTGGCTTAGTAATAACAGCCGCACAGGTCGATCCATCAGGTTAAGCTACGCTTGCCGGGGTTGGCCGCGGATGGGTGATCTTTACATACCGACACTCCTCCGTGCCTCGGAAAGCACGTTAAGCCGTAGGTCCCGGCTGTAATTTTGTGCATCTTTGACAGTCTTTACGGATCGTCAGAAACCCGAGAATCTAACAGCCAGTCTTACCAACGGGTATCGTATTACCCAGTTACTGGATTGTGGAGGTCAGATAGGCAGTCGCTCCATGCAAAATACTGGTATTCAGCTGCATCCGGTTAGACTGGAAGCCGACCCCAACTTAGTTGTGAAAAGGCTAGGCAGATTAATTATTATGCACTTTATCTTAATGAAGAGTAAGTTAATTCTACAATTTAGATAAGATAAGATGAACATCTATTTGCTGAAACATGAACATTTACAAAACATACAACACGAATTGACATTATACAAGAGTAGTAATTATTATTGTTAAAAATAAAAAGGTTTATTCATTATTTTTATTTAACCTTTTGAACACCATTGTCACATATACGTGACAAGCAAGCGCATGCCCTGTACGCCAACGACAGAAATATGAGACAATGGCAACAACACGAAATAAACAATTAAATCATTACTTTTGTGAGTGTTTATATAGATATGTCAAGAATTGAAGCTCTCGTACGTATTTATTGACATGAAACAAATTAAAAGGCACCGTGGATATTGGGAAATTCATGATAACAAGAAGAAATGAATTTGTAGCTTGGTGTGGAGGGCCCGCGCGTGCGTGGGGCTGGGGCTTAAAAGGTACAAGCACTTAGTCCGCAGGTTTTTTTTAAATAGCCTATAACACTCAAGGGTAGTTTCCTATGTCCTATCCACTTATCAGCGAAAGATTTTTCATTTTTTTTTACATACAAACTTACAAACAAAGGATAACAATTAGTCAGGCTCCATACATATTTGGCGTTTTCTGAAAGCCAACGAAAAAAATCGGACGTGTAGTTAGAATTAGTCATTTGGAGCAATAGTTAATATGGCACAAAGTTGTAGGATTACTCTAAGTCAAGTTATATTCAGAAACCAATATATATATGAAAATGACAAACCATCGAAGTTAAAAGGTTCAAAAATGTATGGAGCTTGAATGTTCTCCTTTGTTTACATTTTTGGAAACTTTTTCATGTTGCATACTTACAGTAAGATTTAACAAGCTCTTAAAAGTCGTTTGTAAGTCTTTATCACTGAGATACCTGTCGACGCCATAGTTCTGGTATGACAGCATACAATTCGTTCGACTTTCCGTGTCCGTTACCTGGAAAAATAAAACGGTATCATTGGATTGGGTTTATTTTCCTGAAAGTTATAATAGTTAGTTGTTATTTCTAGTTTTATTTTTGTGTTCCTTCCTGGATTTATTAATAGTCAGAATATTGGGATCAACTGACACGATGGCAATATTATACCTCGTTAAAAACCTTATAGATTAATTCTACTTCACTATGCTTTTTTTACATGTGTTTAAAAAAGGAAAGCCTTGAAAACGCTCCCGTGATTAATTATAAACTTTTATGGGTAATTGGCTTTTTTGCTTTGCAGGTGGAAAATCAGCAAATGACGTCCCTTCCGCTCCACCCAGAGTGTCGGACTCTTACTGACTAAAACCCATCCATGTTCCTTCCTTAGCCCTTTATGACAATCCCGCTTGGGAAATTGGCTGGAGTAGACAATACGGAAGGACGAGTCGAAAGCTACGGAGGAGACCTTTCTCCAGCAGTAGGATAATACCGGTTAAAATCATTGTATGCATTGTAATTTATTTTATTAAATATTTAAGCTGTGGACAACCAGTGCAAACTACTGTAAAATAGGTGTAATTACTATAATTGCTAGCTTTTGCCAGCGGCTTCATCCGCGTGTACCTACATACGTGGGAAATTATCCCACGGGAGCCGTACATATTTCCGGTATAAAAAGTAGCCTATATGCTACCCCAGACTATCAATCTCTGTGCCAAATTTATTCCGGATCTGTTCAATAGTTTTTGCTTGATTGAGTTACAAACATCCATCCATCCATCCATCCTCACAAACTTTCGCGTTTATAATATTAGTAGAATATAAACAGCGTAGGGCATAGTTTCGCTGGAAATAGGAACCTTGAGACCGGTCGTTATTTTCCTATGTCCAGCAGTGGGCATCTTTCCGTTGATTGATGATTTAATGACGTAGCTATAATAAATCCTTATTAAAACTTCGCTGTCAATCCGTATGTCTGTCCGTCTGTCACCAGGCTGTATCTCATGAACCGTGATAGTTAGACAGTTGAAATTCTCACAGATGACGTATTTTTTTTTCACGCTAGAACAACAAATACTAAACAGATCAAAATAAATATTTAAGGGGGCTCCCATACAACAAACGTGACTTTTACGGAACTTCTTGCGCGAGTCTGACGTCTTTATGTCAGTCTAGGTGCTTGAACCTCTTCTACATAACCATTTCCACTGCATCACAAAGTTAAGGCGCTTTGAACCTAAATGCGAAGTAAAAACATGTTTATTTTTATCACACGCCCGATAAGCCGAGTGTGGTGGTATTATGATTCATAACAATGGACGTCAATAGATTCCTACGACACGCGACACTATCAAGTTGCATTTTTTTTTTAAGTCTCGTGACTTGCTCATTAACATATCTGCATACGAAACTCTTACGAATATAATAAAAGCCGTGGTTTGTCGACTGTATGTATGGGTGTATGAATTTTTTTTTAAGGGCATCTGCTGTTCAACCTGCGCGGTTGTCGACTACTTAACCGGACTTGCTTGTGGTTGTGGATACCTCAATAAATTAATACCTCTAGCTAGGGCTTAAAACAACGTAAAAGCTTACAAACAAAGCGACAACACGCTAAGCGCAGCCCCTGTGGGGTACGGACCTCGGTTCAGGCGTCACTGGGGGAGCCCCACAGCAAGGGACAGGGCTGGATTGGATGAATGCTTTGACAGGAATGAGTGGTGATGCCACAATTTAAAAGGATTTTGGATTTTACTTTCTTTGATTGTTATTATAAGACATGTTGCGCCAACCCCAAATAAATTGGGATAAGGGCAGGAGGATGATGATGATAGTTATTGTATGAATATTAAATATCGCAATATTGGGAGATATTTTTGAGACAAAAAGTCCATCCCCGGGATGCAATCTATCTCTCTGCCAAATTTAATCGAAATCCGTTCAGTGGTTTAGGCGTGCAAATGTGACAGACAGACAGAGTTACTTTCGCATTTATAATATTAGTAAGGACTTTAAAATTCTATTTATACAGTTGGTATTCGTTTTTCTCATTCAATATCTAAATTAAAATATTCTGTAATTCATTATTCAATGTTGAGATTGTTGTGAAATTCCGGAACAGACTGATAAATAATGCTTGAAATATCATTATATTTTTATAAATGGTGATTTTCTGAACTGAAACTTTTTAGTCGGCGATTCAGTAATTGGACGAGAATTGAGTGCAATTTCAAGGTGACGTCACGTTTAGGCAGATTTCGTTACATAAGAGAGAAGAAATATAACTCTATCTCTCACACTAAGCGCGGATTGCACCTATGAAACTAAACACTAGCAACAGCTGCTAGTGTCATTATTTTCTAGAGAATATTGACACTTTCAGCAGTCTAGAACCCGGTTAAGATTATTGTACAGATCGTGTTCAGTTTCATTGGTAGAATATGCACTAGTGTCTCCTATTCTTTAAGAAATTCCAATTTTATCACGTATCAATTTACAAAACGGAGGAATAACTGTTGCATCCACCATTTTAATTAAACGCCAAGATGTGTCACATCAAAGTTTTATAGAAGAACGAAAAAAGGTACGCAAAAATAATAATTAATCACTGCCTACCTCAAGAGTGTGATAATCGTAAAGATACGTAAACAAAGTATGTCAGTAGGTAAGGTCATTATTGCACGTTCTAGACAGATTATTTGCTAGTACATTGCCCTCATTTAAATATCTACATTTAATGCGAGTTATCAGTCAGTGGCTAGATTTTCATGTCCAACAAACGTAATATAATACACCAATAACTATAATATTATAAAAGGAAACTGCGACTGACTGACTGATCTATCAACACATAGTTCTAACCACTGAGCGGATTTAACTGAAATTTGGCGTACCTACTGTATTATGACGTAGGCACCCGCTATTCTACGCGAACGAAGTCTCGGGTAGAAGCTAGTTATATGGGAGACGAAGATGAAAGAAAGATAAAAAAGAAAGATAAAGAGAGAGGGGGAGAGAGGGGGAGAGAGGGGGAGAGAGGGGGAGAGACGAGGAGACTGGGGGAGAGAGAGTAGGAGGAGAGAGCAGAGACAAGGAGGAGGAGAGAGAAGGAGAGACGATAAGGAGAGAGGAAGATACAGAGGGAGAATAGACGATAACGAGAGAGGAGGAGAGAGGAGAGACAAGGAGGAGAGAGGAGGAGAGAGGGAGAGAGAGGAGGAGGAGAGTGGCGTAGGATAGGGCTGTGGAAAGATTTAATGTTTTTTTTCTTTAAAAAAATATTTTGTATGTTTAATTATGGCATATTCATTTGCCTTAATAAACCATCATTTCATGGAAAATTTCCTTCGCACTATCAATAATGTGGGTGGCAACCTGATAAGGGCGTGTCTTTTAGTTGACCGTTGATGTATTGATGGCTTACAGGATGTAAGTCAAATCAGGATGTATGTAAGTATAGAGTATTGAAATAAAACTGGATATACATAAGACTTTTTGGTAAAAAAAATAAACATAATCAGCCTATAATGTTCTTCCACTGCTGGGACAGAGGCCTCCTCTCTGAGGGAGTGGGCTATGCGGATCCAGGAATTTTCGGTTCTAGGACATGTCGGTTTCCGTACGATGTTATCCTTCACCGTTGTGAGAGCAGTAGTGATGAAATTAAATACACAAAGTAAAGCACCTACTTGGGTTCGAACTCATACGATTGGACCACCACGGTTCATAATTACATACTCATAGTAAATTTTATCTCGCGACTCTTTTAACGCAAATAATCGATGGATGGATTGTGTGAAAGATGATATGGCTAGAAAGGGAGTGACTACCGAAATGACGGCTAATAGAGAAGTATGGAAGAAAAAGACATGTTGCGCCGAGCACAAATAAATTGGGATAAGGTCAGGAGGATGATGATAACTCTTTTAACGCAACGCATCAACATACGGACATCACTCAAATGGCTTTGTGGATATATACTTTTCACGATTGTAAAAGTCCTTTATCACTGACTTAAATCCGTCAGTATTTTGTAACATAGGTTGGTTCTCGTTTCCAAATTAGGTGATGATTTAGTTACTTACTAGAAAATAATGTTTCCGTATCCGCCAGCCGATGTCGGGCAGCGGACCTTTCAGTTCGTATCTACCGTCGCCCCGCAACGCGATCGACACAGTCTGTAGGGCTTGTTCTGTAACAAATAGTAAAGAACACTTAGTTATAACGCACAATCAATCAATTAGTCAATTTGTCTGTCTTTTCCCAGCTATACCCTAAAGACCAACGCAGACCGGGATGGGATGGCAAGGGATTCAAATTTTTAGCAACGGACATTCAAACGTATCGATTGCGAAATACGACACAAATTGCAATGTTTTAAAATGATGCCGTGGCATCGAAAGAGATTTCATTGCACGGCATTCTAAGACGCTCCACGGGCGGCGGGATGCCGTGGTGTACTGTGGTAGGCAACGGCATGCCGACGACGGCGGCGCTTGTTGAGACATACCGAGGGGTGAGGCGAGGGATGCATACCATTAAATGTGTATCGGGCAGCAAGAGCTGCCGAGGCATGCTTTGTCGTGCCGCGAAACGCCGGCACCGTGGCATGCCGTGGCAAGGCGCTGGAATGCCGCGGTATTTAGCCGGCTAGTGTGCGCTGACTGATGGCAAAATCTTTTGCCATCCGATCCCGGTCTGCGTAGACCTTAAGTCGGCTGCTTGTCACTGGTTGTCAGACTTTTGGACTTCTGATCAACCGTAACGACTGTCAAAGATCTACGTATGACAGCCGGGACCATGATGAGACAGTGACAATGAAGATGTTTCATTTTTGTATGTGCACTTATAAAACCTGGGAATAATAATAATAATAATAATATCCTTGGACATTTCACACAGCGCCATATCGTCCCAAGCTAAGCAACCTAATGCTTGTGTTATGGTAACGAGATGGCTGATATACTACTTATATACATTTTTTTTTGTAAATACATACATATTATAGATAGAAAAACACCCAGACTCGTAACAAATACTTGCAGGTCGTACAAATATTTGTTCCGTGCGGGAATCGAACCCGCGACATAGTGCGCACCAGTCAATCGCTCAACCACTGCGCCAACCGTGTCGTCTTCAAACTGAACAAGAGATTTCAATATTACTAGTTTCTTAACCGACTTCAAAAAAGGAGGAGTTTTTATGTTCGTCTGATCAGGCTATGTTTCCACGGTTAGGACTTGGGCCTCTTCTCTGTGGGAGGGAATTGGCTGTAATCCGCCATGCGGGTTCAACGCAGTTTGGCGATGTCACATGTTTTAGATTTGTTGGTTTAAGGATACCACACGATTATATTGTTCATCTGTGTCTATACAAAATATTCTGATGTAAAAACAAATGCTACTCAAAATCAGTCTGTTACACATCTGCCCAAAACGGGATTGTCCGAAAGGGTTACCACTACCGCGGAACATAAAGAGCTAAGGACGGAACATGGATGGGTTTTAGTCAGTAAGAGTCTAACACTCCCTTCCGCTCCACCCAGAGCGGGTGAAGTCATTTGTTGATTTCCCACCCAAACCCACCAAAGAAAAAAAGATATCTGCCCAATTGAATTCTGCAACAGTAATAATATGTGGCCAATTCTACTATTCTCTAGCACTACCAAATGCAGTTTCAAATAGCAACGGATCAGTTTCAGCCTTGACCAATAGTTTCAGTTTACATTAGCACGATAATGTTACAGAACGTAAAGTAAATATGTACATTATTTAAGCAAAAAATTATGATATTCTAGCCGACCCAACAGGCGAGGTCCTCTCCTAATTTCAATAGAATAATTGTCTTGAGTTCATGCAAACAAAAACAGTTTAAATTTTTCCATTTTATTTTTCAGTGTGTAGCGCGCCTTATAGGCGAAATTGAAGCCTGCATTAACTTGATGATCCCGATCGATGAGTGCCCACTTGTTTTTGGAGTCATTGCCAAGCTGTTGGTCGACTCTTCACGTGACCAGAACCTTGGTCTAATTTTTTGTTCAAAGAATCAGCATTGCTATATAACGTGGTAATGCTGCCAGTCTTTTAGGTCCTCTTTCTGTTGACAGCGATACGGACGAATTTTTTGACGCCATATGATTGTATCCCGTCGTTTTTTTGAAGTGAAACTTCTTTATCGGGGTTGGAAATAAATTTAGTGTAACACTTTTTCGTTACGCGTCACATTTTTCCGTTACGCGCCATCTTCTTCTTATCCCTACCACGCGTGATTCGAAGTATACTTTCTCCAGCGGAGTAGGGATTGGTATTACAATAACAACAACAACAACAACTACAACAACAACTACAACAACAACAACTTTATCTAATTTAACTTTATTTAACCAATTTCTGTAAAGTTGCATAAAGTAAATTATTTTTTGAAAAATAACGTCATAAAGAAGTTTCACTTCTTACGAGTGTACGCTAGTACACGCACACATTTTTATGTACTTGTACATATTATTACAATTCTTTTAAGACTGTTAGCGTAACCAATATCACTAAAATAAATGTACAGACATCAAGCTATTCCTAACTGTCAAATTTTCCCAATTGAAAATGAACATTATGCTTACGGAATAAAGTTGAAAAACGATCAAAGAAATTTGACAGATAGGGGTAGCTTGATGTGCTGGCCTCTGTACTTTTAATGATTGCTTAAACAAATAAATCGTTTATTTGGACCAAACACTTGTACACATTTTATAAACCTGTCAAACTGCGCAATGAATTCTATCCACATCGCATCTAATTGAATGATGATAGACATCACTAATTAAAACACATCTACAATACTCCGTCTGCACAAAACCACTCAGCAGAGTTACTAAATATCTCACGTTGAATTCTTAACAAAGATCAATTGAATATTAATTCATAATTATGCAAAATTCTCGCATATCTTTTGTTTTAATTTGAACGTAGTTGCGTTCTATGGTTACATCAGCACTGAAAGCTAAGAAGTATCATTTAAAGTTGGTCAAGGTTTTTACTCTCTATATTTCAGGGGGCCTTTGTGAGGCCTGCGCTTGCGCCATCGAAGTAGCCGAATTCTGGTCGAAGCTTTTAGTTTACTTAATTAAAAAGAGAAACATCAATACGTCGAAGAAGGGGACCGAGCACCACCTCTTATAGCAGTATTCGTTTAATATTACTTCACTGTGGGAAAGAGATGGAGCTATACGTACTGTATAGCTCCGTCTCATTCTCGCACTGAAGTATTATTAAAATAGTACTGTTATAAGAGATGTTGGTTCAAGCCCAGGATGTGTAACAGTTTTAATCGCTTTAACCCCTCAAATGTCGTATGAACCCCATAGGTTCATAAGAAAAATTCTCTCGGAACGACAATAACATAAATATATAATAACCGTATAAATCGTAGAACTCTTATAAGTAAACGGCTTCTAATAGGCGAACATCTAATTAGGGTTAAAACTAAAAAACAATTCGCGCGTAATTTAAACTTACAAGATTATACACGCTATTGGATTGGTTTAAATAAATAAACTGTAATTAAATAAATTCCTTGAGAATTTTTAATTGATTAAAGTACGAGTATGTTCACCTATAATGTAAACATGTTTTTGTGTTCTAGCTTGGAAAATGTGTTCATATCATTCTTGTTAATTTTTAGCACTAAGATAGCATGCTTTGTTTTTGTCAACAAGTGATATGTGACAGTCCTTTGAAATTTTAAAATGGATAGCTAGATATACGAGTCGTAAAGACCAAAAGAACCATAGATGGATAGATACAGAAACACAATAAACATATATAAAACGGATGACTCCATTTATTCCAATGTAAAAATAGCTTCAGATTGCATGATAACATATTTATAAAAAAATGTGATAAAATTCGTAAAAACAATGCATATTTTATTACAGTTTAGCAGCAAAGAAGTGCCAAATAGACACAGCAATGAATATAAAAAAAATTGTATTTACCTGCTATATCCAGTGGGTAGTTGCTAGGGTCTAGGAAACTCCTCACTTGTAAGGATAAAGCTAACACCTCATATGACAGCACTTCATTGATGTAGTTCTGAAAAAACACAGCATTGTTAACACTTTACTACATTACTTACTATATGCTAATATTATACGCTAGCTTTTGACCGCGGCTTCGCACGCGTTAAATTCGTAGTAAAACAATTCGCTATAATATATATAAACCTCTTGAATCACTCTATCTATTAAAAAAAACTGCATCAAAATCCATTGAGTAGTTTTAAAGATCTAAGCATACATACAGACATTGTGACAGACGCGGGAAGCGACTTTGCTTTATACTATGTAGTGATGCGAAAGTTTGAATGGATGTTTGGTACTCAATCACGCCAGAATGGCTGAACGGATTTGGATGTGGCACAGAGATAGATTATATTCTATCTCTATTCTCTGACGAGTTATGCGAGCATAATGTTTGGAACAGCTGATTTTTCAGTCATGTCATGGTGTTCCAATCTACCAGAGCCGGCCAGAGCGCATACCTGAGACGTTAACCATTTGAACGACAGAGCAAAAAATCACGCGCGTGCCCTCCACGCCAAGCTACAAATTGATTTCTGCTTGTTATCTTGAATTTCCCAATATCCATAGTGTCTTTGTCAATAAATACTTACGAGAGCTTCAATTTTTAAGATATCTATACATATAAACACTCACAAAAGTAATGATTTAATTTTATTTCGTGTTATAGTGTTGTTGTCATTGTCACATATTTATGTTGTTGGCGTACAGGGCATGCGCTAGCTTGTCACGTATATGCAACAATGGCGTTCAAAAGGATACAGTCATACATAGGTCTTGATTAAATTGACAATAAAAACATGAATCATCACATTCATCACTAACAAAATACAGGGAACTGAACTCAGTTGGCAGGAAAATATTGGGATTTCCTTATTGACTAATTCATTTGAATTTTATAATTTTGGTCACTAGGATTAGAAATGACCTATCCCTTGTGGTATATTTAGTATCTGTGGGAGGTCAATGTGGGAGGTTTATGGGGTATGTTAAGGTACAATTACTGAGTTAACTGATAAATGATGTATTAAGATGAGAGAAAGAAAAGTCTGTCTCTTAAGGAAGGAGTCATCACCATTAAAAAAAAATTTAAGAAAACATAATTATCAGAATAGAAAAAAAAAGTAGAGCCTGTATCTTGGTGGCCCATGTGACAAAGATCCATGGCATCAATCTTTGAATTATCAAGTGAATGACAACATCTAATAGATAAGTATGTGATTACTTTTAGTTTTGTTAATGATATGCAATGAAGAACACACACACAAACACTCAAATGGAAAAATTATTTGAATTGTACATTCAAATAATTTTTTTTGTGACAAGGCTGTTAAAAAATTGGGATAGCTGATTAAGAATATTTTTCAAACAAATACAATCAACTTCTAGTAAGATTGCTACTTGAATTCATATCACATTTATTCTGGACAGGAAATAGTAAACAGAATATTTGTTATGCAATCAGGTTATTGTGATAATTCCTGAAAAAGTCTCTGGATTATGTAAAACCATTTTGCTATTATTTTCTGAAATTTTGAATATTTTTTTATTCAATAGAATTTACATGAAAAATATACACATATCATGCTTGTCTATGAAAGAAATATAAATGTGTTTTTTACTTAGCTATTCTTATCAGTAGTTTTACCTATCAAAAGTGAGCCAATTAAGCAAATATTGATCTATTAATTATAGTAAGTTATTACTACAAACCTGTAAAGCTATTTGTCTTTCAGCAATGAATGATGGTTGCATATTTCCAATAAGTTTCTTTGGTGGTATGGGCAGGTCTATGTTAGCCTGCAGCAGTACCGCGTGTAGAGCTGCGAAGTCCCGGTACCGACGCGACACATTCCACAAGTTATCCTTCGAGGGACCTCGCTGCACGCGCAATATATATTCCTGGAACATTCAACCATTTTAGAGTTTGTTATGGGTTGAGAGATATAAAGGTATATGAATGGAAAACTTGATAACACGGCGAAGAACACGAAATAATTTTACTAAGCTCATTATGATGATAACCGTGTAAATTGACGACAAAGCAGTACCTACGCCGACCGCTTTATTATGTTTACGATTTTCTTCAAAATAAATCCAGATGCTCTTAATATTACATTTATGATGAAGAAGTAAAAGTTCTCCGCACCAGACCGTAAGTTATTTCAAAGCAAAAAATATCACTTACTGTGTGTTTGTTAATGTTTTGTGCATTTTCTACTATGCAGCTAATCTTCTCTGTGTCATCTATTAGGGCTTTGGTATGCGATGTTTTTTCGAATATAGCCATTGCACCAAATATTTACAATTATTCATTGATCGATATTACAATAAGACAAACACCACTAAACATTATGTTATCACTAAACATGGAAAAAGAAACTGAGGTGAGGAGTTGTAGTCGTATCAATCATACAATTCAGTGAGGTGCATTCCAAGACCACTTCTTTTATTGCAATTCGTGTAACTCTTTTCGCATTCTAAAATTGAGGAGCAAGACTCCTAACAATGCTAAATAATCACAGTTTCAAAACTTTTCTATGGAATGAATTCCCTTCTTGACAGTGAAGTACTGTCAATTTGAGTTTGACAGAAGTGGTCCAGCTCTAAATGTTTGACACTTCTGGCTTTGAGATTATTTCTTCAAGTTCCTTCTCAAATATTCATCAACTTATGCCTGGAACAAAAATAAACTCTTGGCTTAACCTTCAAACATTTTTATTGATAACAGAATTATTTTTATCAATTTGTGTAAAAAAAAAAATATTTTTAAGCAATCAGCTGTTCTGTGTCGCTGGCGCTGAAACGTGCGTCGCAATGAAATCAAAATGCTAAGATCCCACATAGTTAGTTTTGTTACAAATTAGCAAGGCTTCAAAAATTATCTCTTTAAATTTTTGTTTAATTTCTTTGAGGCACTTATGTGTAATTTTAATTTATTTTACTTTAAAATTCGGGGACATGATTTTTATTGTCTTTTGCTATTTCCGTTTCAGGTTTTGTTCTGAAATCTGATACCTTCAATTTTAATTTACCGAACTGAATAGAATTTCTGCTCTTATAATAGAAAAAGACATAACACTTGAATTTTTGAGACATTTTAATATTTTTTTAATTCAAATAACGTATAATTGTTCTGCACACTACTGCTATTTTTGTATTTTTGTACAACAGAAAATTTAAATGTTGAAGTTTTCAAGCGCTTCTCCTACTGCGGACATAACCATAGACAGCGATCGAATAAGTCACTTCCTGTTCTACCGCAACGAGTCGCGAGCGGAGAACTTCGACTACCTTGGGCATCTTTATTCGTCTGCCATAGTTATAAGAATTAGTGAAAAATGTCTCTCATCTCAGCCCGTATTGCCGGCTCAGTAGCCAGGCGTTTACCCAATGCCGCTTCGCAGGTAACTATCATTTAGATCAAGAACATGGAGTGTATGAAAAATTGTAACATGGAAATTCTACCCGGTTATCACGTCTCACGGAATGTCCACGGGTTAGGAATCATTGATGATTTGTTCGTAATTACTGATCTTTAGTTAGTTATGTAACTATAAGTTTCCATAAATGCTCATCCTAGATAATATTTTCATAAAGACGGCTTATTACATTATTCTGTTGTGTATGATCGGTGTTATGTAATAATGGGCGATTCGATTTTCAGGTCTTCAGAATTATGAAATTAGTGTAATAAAGTAGACGATGTTTAGTGTAAAGCGGAAAGGAGTGTGTTTGTGTCAGTTAAGTGTGTAAATGTAATGTGAAATGTGTTGATGTTGGTTATGTCGGTCGGCAGGTATCGAAGGTCGCGGGAGTCGCGGCGCCCGCCGTGGCTGTTGCTGCTCGCAACTTCCATGTGTCTCCCACCCAGAAGGCCGCTGAAATCTCCACTATCTTGGAGGAAAGGATCCTGGGTGCCGCTCCCAAGGTTGGTTTCGAGTGTTACATAAACTTGTTCTTATCAATTAGCATCAGTACTTGGGTAATGGTAATGAAACAGCACTGATTTACGCTATTTGACATAATGAGATGTCTTACTGTGAAGATGGTATTGATCCATGACCTATTTCAGACATGCATTTCATTCACACTTACTTAGTACTTAGATAGCAGAGCCTTATTTCTTATGACATATTTTATAAAAGTACTGGTCAGTGGGTAGCCTTAGGGGCGGATGTACTGCCTTAAATGGAAACTGTTTGTTTATCTAATCCTTATTTGGAAAAGTAATTTTTGTCTTGACTTCATGGATAATTAATTTTTGACTATAAAACAATTTTTTTTTCTGGACCTCTGGAATAAAAGGCCTTAATCTTCAATGAGGTCAACTAATCCTGTGGTTTAGCAGTTTCGATTGAAACTACCCTTTAGGAATTTATTGAAAATTATAATTAGACAAATACAAATTCTATAATTAAATGTTTTACATTAATCTTATTTTTTTAATTGTTTACCAAATAGGCTGACTTGGAAGAGACTGGCCGTGTATTGAGCATTGGTGATGGTATCGCCCGTGTCTATGGTCTTAAGAACATCCAGGCTGAGGAGATGGTGGAATTCTCCTCCGGTCTTAAGGTTTGTACAATTTTAATGGTTACAATAAAACCAAAATTTGGTTTTTTTAAGGAACATACTCAGGAAGTTTTTCAGCGGCTAAAAATCTTCAGTCTTCACATCTCATACCCTAAGCAGATCATGAATGTGAGATAGATTTAAATCAATATTCTTTTTAGTTATGTAATTGGCTGTTACTATGCCATAGATGGGTTTTTGAAATGAGGTAGGTAGCCTATCACAAATTTGGTTAAATATCTTGTTTGAAGAGTTCTATAACTAAATTATTGAAAAGATTTTGAAATAACTGAGTTTGAATTGTACATTTAAATATTACCCCTAAGATTTACAATATATAAACAGATACTTTGTATTATTTTTATCATAATCATGATAAATTTTGCTATCTCACTTGAAACAAAAATTATGACATTGACTTTCAGTTCTAAGTACAGACGCCAGCACATCAAGCTATCCCTAACTGTCAAATTTTCTGAATTAAAAATGAACCTTAACCTCTTTGCAATAAAGTTGAAATACTATCAAAGAAATTTGACAGAATGTGGTAACTTGATGTGCTGGCCTCTGTAAATGCAACTGGAAATCAGTCTTTTACATAGAATTATATCATATCTTACATCTTTGCTTCTGGACTACTTAGGAATTTTTGCATGAATCGTACCATTTTCATTCACCATTCTTGTCTATTGGAATGATGACTTCATTTCAAATAATTATTTTAAAATTCGTCAAATGAACGCCGCTCAGTGTCTATACGTGTCTAATGACACCATTTATCTCCAGTTACAATAATTTTCTTTACAACTCCAGCATTCCTGCTAATTCCTACACACAACTCAAATCCCTGAACAAAACTTGTAGAACCACATTCATAATCACTGAATAGAGGAATACCTACCTCAAAAATCTGCAAAACTAAACCATCTCCATTTCCATAGGGTATGGCCCTTAACTTGGAGCCCGACAACGTGGGTGTGGTCGTGTTCGGTAACGACAAGCTGATCAAGGAAGGAGACATCGTCAAGCGTACCGGCGCCATTGTAGACGTGCCCGTCGGCGAACAGCTGCTGGGTCGCGTAGTCGACGCTCTGGGTAACGCCATCGACGGCAAGGGACCCCTCGGCACCACGAGCCGTATGCGAGTTGGTATCAAGGCTCCCGGTATCATCCCCCGTGTGTCTGTGCGCGAGCCTATGCAGACTGGTACGTTGTTTGTACTTTTTACTACAACTTCAAAATAAAAAAAAGATACAGGGAAAGTCACTTAATTTAAACTGTCAAGTGCCTTACATTTCCATACATAATTACACACACAATCATAATTATGTATCTCAAACAATCTTCTAGCAGATATTTTAATATCTTGGTTACATAATCTACTATAACAAAACTTGTAGACAACTTTTTCAACTTTCACAAGTTTTATAAACCACTTTAAAGTATGCCTTGTTTTTGACATTAAATAACAACACTACATAAAATACAGAACAAAACCTCATACCAAATACTCAAACTGTCCTCTATTCTTCTCAGGTATCAAGGCCGTCGACTCCCTGGTACCCATCGGTCGTGGACAGCGTGAGCTGATCATTGGAGATCGTCAGACCGGCAAGACTGCCCTGGCCATCGACACCATCATCAACCAGCAGCGATTCAACAAGGGAGATGATGAGAAGAAGAAGCTGTACTGCATCTACGTCGCCATCGGACAGAAGAGGTCCACCGTCGCTCAGATCGTGAAGAGGTTGACTGATGCTGGTAGGGTTTGGTTTTAAACCATATTTTTTATTTTTTCCTTTGTACCTACTTAGTTTAAAAAAACAAAAGGAGTATGTCAAAAAGCAACAGCAATGTGTAAATTGTGCCTACTCTCACGAGAAAAAGATGTTGTGCACTTGTGTCTAGCCAGTGATAGAAATGGATAACAAGAGTTAAATGAATCCTCTGTATTACAATTTATTTCCTGCAGTTACTAGACACTGCAACTTTATACATAATCTTCAGCCCAGATTTACTTCTGCTGTATATTAGCGTTTGAGTCTTCACCTTACTAACTCACAATCTACCTTAGGTGCCATTAACTACACCATCATCGTGTCTGCCACGGCCTCCGACGCCGCCCCTCTGCAGTACCTCGCCCCCTACTCGGGCTGCGCCATGGGAGAGTTCTTCCGTGACAACGGCAAGCACGCCCTCATCATCTACGACGATCTGTCCAAACAGGCTGTTGCCTACCGTCAGGTATGAGTCAAATTGATTTTTATATAAAACACACGGTCAAAAATTCTTAACAATGTTCTGTTACATAATTATGTATGATCTGTAATTTAAAACAAGAAGTTGGTTTAGTATAAATATTAAATCCTGATTATAACAAAATTAGAACATTCTACATGTGTCACGCTGATGGAGAAATCTAACGGAATATAACTCAAATAGGCCTGCAATGATTGCTATTGCGGATCTTCTTAGCCTGCTTGAAAATATAATAAAAAAATGTAAGTCAAATAATTTAGAATTCTGTTAACAGATGTCTCTGCTGCTGCGTCGTCCCCCGGGTCGTGAAGCCTACCCCGGTGATGTGTTCTACCTCCACTCACGTCTGCTCGAGCGTGCCGCTAAGATGTAAGTAACTACTCACTGTGAGACCATATAGATAGGATAAAGAAAAAATTAACTGAAGCAGAACAGTTTTCTAGCCAAAATAACGAATATTCTCAAGTCTACTCTAATCCATCCAAATAGCCAGAAACAATTTTATCAGTATCAACATTCAGATGTAGTAATCATGCTTTGCTGCATCATATACTTTATAGTAAATTATGGATATGGCAAAGTGGCTGCCCACAAGATCTAAAATACAGTGCCAGTAACATGAAGAAGTATGTAATTTAACCAAAATTATCTTTAAAAGTTTTACTCTATGAATCTTCAATTCTACACAAACATGCCATTTCTCTAACCAACAACTATGCGAAATACCAATATGTCTGCCTCGTCCCCAGGTCCGACAAGATGGGCGGTGGTTCCCTGACCGCTCTGCCCGTCATTGAGACCCAGGCTGGTGACGTGTCTGCCTACATTCCCACCAACGTGATCTCTATCACTGACGGCCAGATCTTCTTGGAGACTGAGCTCTTCTACAAGGGTATCCGTCCCGCCATCAACGTCGGTCTGTCTGTATCCCGTGTAGGATCCGCTGCCCAGACTAAGGCCATGAAGCAGGTTTGTGACTTTTAAATGACCTCTAAAAGGTTACCTCGTAGGCCCAGAAGATCGAGTGATGATTTAGACTCCTACCAACATACTCATAAAAAAGTATTTTAGCGAACAATCGAAGCGACGCTTGCTTAGCGTCGAAACAAGACTTCATCCTCGTAAATTAAAAATTCAGGTCTTTTGAACTTTTGGACACATCGTCAACATTTCAGCCGAAAGACATTCACTGGACATAGACCTCCCACAAGCACTGCCACATAATATAGCTGTTCAAAACTAGACTAAAAATTTGTTTAAGGTATTCTTAAAGCAGCTAGCAAATTCAATCTCTATACATCATTTTGCCTTTACCCTTGTACCAGGTGGCTGGTTCCATGAAGCTGGAGTTGGCCCAGTACCGTGAAGTCGCTGCGTTCGCGCAGTTCGGTTCTGACTTGGACGCCGCCACCCAGCAGCTGCTGAACCGTGGCATGCGTCTGACTGAGCTGTTGAAGCAGGGACAGTACGTGCCCATGGCCATTGAGGAACAGGTAATGTACACTTTTTAGTTGGATTTAACACTGTACAAACTAGAGAAGAATAAAAAATTGTCTATTTTTATGTTCCCAATTTAACACATCAACTAAAAAACCCAATAGTTTTGTCTTTGATGTGTTAAATTATAAAAAAAAAACTCCCATCTTAACATGAAAAAAATTACAAACTGATATCATTTTGTATCTTTCCATCGACAGGTTGCCATCATCTACTGTGGTGTTCGTGGTCACCTCGACAAACTTGACCCCGCAAAGATCACCGCTTTCGAGAAGGAGTTCACCCAGCACATCAAGACCAGCCACACAGCCCTGTTGGCCACCATCGCCAAGGACGGTCAGATCACCCCAGAGTCTGATGCCTCACTCAAGAAGATCGTCACCGACTTCCTTGCTACCTTCACCCAGGCAGCGGCGCAATAAAAGTCTAGCTTTTACGAACACAGGCTTTGACAAGGGATTGTGAGTCGCATTTAGGACACGTCAACAAATACCTTTGCAAGCAGTCTCATGTCAAACACCACTGTATGTTAATGGCTCGCTCATGGAAGCATTCCTATCAGCTATTGTTTCGTAAAACCTGGGGGTGCTTCCATCAGTGGCCTAGTAGTAGTTGTCATTCGTATGGACTGTATTGAATGTTGATACAATCATGGAATGTATTTATCTCGAACGTCAGGAGTGGTTATATATTATTAAATATCGTACATAAAATTAGTATTATGTGTTATAATTTTTATCCCATTATCATTAGGAACTAATCGCGACGCCTTGAAACGAAGGTTTAGTCGAGTGTTGGTAAAAATCTACCGACTATTACTTCCTTTTAAATAATTTATGTAATATGGTGTGCAGCCGTTTCTGTTCAGGAACCTGTCAGACCTTAGAGTGTCAGACTGGTGTGATAAAGGCGATTAACACAGGGCACCGCTCACCGCCGCGATAGGCGGTGAAGCACATCTCGTGTTGCATTGGTGTAATGAGTCCGTTGATACCTAACACACGTACACCGCCCGACGGCGCGGACGAGCATTGCTCTCACCGCCACTTCCCCTCCGTGCTGGACACACACCGCTTATACGCGCAGATTATCGTGGGTGCAGCACGTGGTGCAATTTTAAAAATGGAATTCGATGTTAAAACCGTGTTAAATCCGTCCGCCTGGACAGGCTCGTAAACCACCTTACCGCACGGGGCATCGCCACGAAATCCGCTGCGCGGTGCCGTGCTTTACCAGTGGCATAATCGCTTTACACTGGCATGGACATCAGGGATTTTAATTATGAGAACAAAAAAAATTGTCGCCAATGGCCGATCTTGGGAGAGATAGGAGAGATTTGAATCTCAAAGATAAGGCACTGTAGATCTGCACCGATATTTTGACAGATTTTAACTGATATTGTTTCTCTGTGAGCGAGTCGGGCAAGGGTAGGACAATTCCATTCATTGACAGATTTGGGGTAATGTTTTAAAAATGCGACATCTGTTATCTCCATCCAAAAACAATTAGTTACTTTATGTTACCGCAGATGGCGTCACCACTGATACAAATGTAATATGTGGCAAAAAAATAAATTAATTAAAAATAAATTTCACTACCTAATCATTTTATTTAACACGTATTATAATTATTTGCAAATATTTGTGGAGATTACAAGCCGCGTAATAATTACGATAGCAACACAGCGAATTATTGAGTTGATAATGATTGTCAAAATAGATCACAAATTCACAAGTCACAACATTTAATTATGTTTTAGGTTGTGGTCGTTGTTGTGTGTGTCATGTTTGTGTTTTTCTGCGTAAAATTAATGCGCCGATCCGCGTTGAGTCACTCCTCCGTAGTGAACCTGAACCTGACAACCAGCTCATGGGATACGCTCACCCATTGGATTGTGTGCCAGTGTGTGAATTCATAAAACTTAATCCAGCAGAGAGTTGCGAGTACCAGAAAAAACACAACCTATGCTATAATTGTCTGGCTCCAGGACATTCCGCTTATAGATGTCGCCTGAAGATGTCCTGCCGAAAATGTCACAAACGTTATCACACGCTCACTCATCAATCCACGCCGACGACGTCACCAAATCAACCAGACAAAAAGAAACAACAAAACAATGAAGTTGAAACTAATCAAGATTCTGCGAAATCAGCTGAAACCAATGTTACACTTTCGTCGCATGTTGCTGCATTACTGGTCACAGCTCTTGTACCGGTAAGAAACCATGACTCGGGACAAGTGAGTGCTACGTGCTTTGATTGACCACGGCTCTCAAGCAACGTTCATGAGTGAAAGAGCGGCCCAGATGTTACGATTGAACTTCAGCCACACCTTTTGTATATTAACACACAAATTATTAAATGTAAAATTTACAAATAAAGCAAGTAATTTTGTAAAAGAAAAGATGTTTCTTTTATGTATCCGCTGTGTAACTTTTGAAATTGCAATAGTGCCTATACTTAAGCTTCCTTACTAATTTACTTGTTTTTTTTGATTAAGTTTTACTATGGTTTTGTATTCTAGTAAAACTTTACTTAGAGCAGCTAGCTCTAAGTAAAGTTAAGGTACAGTTACACATGCTCAAAAATAGCATGCCTAAAATGAGCATGCTGTTGAAACTCGATACATTTGCTTCTATTAAAGCATGCTTATTTTAAGCATGCCTCACTTTCGCTGCCAAGCACCCGGCTCCCGGGTCGAACGAAAATTCGTTCAGGTGCCCACAACCCGGCTCCCGGGTCCTACATATAAATAGTTATATGTGGCTTGTCGCCATGCCAAGCACCCGCCTCCCGGGTGCAAATCAAAACGTGCTACTAGGGTTGTCAAAAATAAGCTAGGTGAGAATAGTATGTACTTTTGAGTACGTCTTTCATTAATTATTTATTTACTTTAAATGTTGTACTAATATTGATATTATGCTGACAAATTTCTAAGAAACATACTAAATAGTACTTACTTAACAATGTATTTAGAAACAAAAGACGGCAAATGTTTAATCTTTTCTTTATCTGCGCGTGTTTTATTGAGGTAAAAACCGCCGCTGAAGGTTTAAAAAATGAAAACAAAGGCATCGGTTTGGTTTTATTGAGCTTAAAGGTTTTTAATCCCTTGCTTGCGATTTAGACGACAACTGTTTATACAACTTTAGCTACCTTACTATAATTCACGTAGCTTAGATAATCTGTTGTTATGCGTGTGAATCATCAGGCATCAGAGGGTTAAAAATCTGCATCATTGGCTGTATGAAGATTTGATATTTTGACATTAAAAGTTTTTGACGTTTAAAAGCTACAACTGCGGATTAGGCAAATCATGTAAGGTTCTCTTGGCGTAAGTGTTATGATTTTTAAATACCTAGAAAAACAAATAAAAATTAAAAAAAGAACCGTGTAGTTTATTTCTTTCAATAAAAAATTTGACGTTCGACAACCCTACTATCGCTGGCTGGTCGTGGGCGTGGCTTAGTGAACTCGGATTCGGGTGCTGCGGCATAGTGGTACCGTTACGTAACCGTTGCGCCGATGGACTCAACAGATGGGTTGTTATAGATATGCGAGACACATTTTGTGGCATGCCAATAGACATGCAATAAATGTGCTTGGCAGTGAAAGTGTTAAATAAGCTTGCTCAAAGCAAACCATTCAACACACATGCTCGATAGCACGGTCTGGAGATTCACGGATTCGACATTTCTCTATGTAAAAATGGAAAAACAAGTGGCCCTTACAACAGAATTGAATAAAATCATAATGTTTATTGGCATACAATGTGTTCAAAAACTCGAAATCGGCGCGTGTTCCTGCAGCGACGATCGGAATTCTGCTAACAAGCATGCTCAATAAGCAGACCTGTCCACACGTGCTTAAACCACGCCCCCCGCCACCCGCGCCGCAGGTAGCATGCTCAAAAATCGCACGCCTGTCGATTTTTGAGTATGCTCGAAATAAGCATGCTTATTTTGAGCAAGGTATGGACACACGTGCTTGTAAGCAGCAAATGCTCGGTTGAAGCATGCTTTCGTGCTTAAAATAAGCATGTGTAACTGTACCTTTAAAGCTATAGCTGTAGCTATACATGGCAATTTTGTGGATGGTGATAATAGATGGCGCTATTTATCCAATCAATTGAAATAAGCATTAGTTGCAAGGGGGCTCTCTATACCCGATATATTACTTTCATCGAGTGAGTGTTTTGTTCACCAGGTAGTATTAGCTTACTTTTTTTTGTACTCTATGCTACGACAGACGAATACAAACAGTTTATATTTCTTTCGTGAGTCTTGGATAATTTCTGAACGTTTTTAATTAGTTGTTCTTCCGGACGTTGACTTGACACTAATTTGACATATTGACACTGACAGAAATTCACGCATGTATGATGTAGCGCAGGTCGTCGTATTGATTTGTTTCCTCTCTTCCCGGTTGTTTTCATAATTTCCAGGTTGTCGGTCAAAAACCCCTTTATATGTTGTAATAAAAAGTGAAAATTATACTTATAACCTATTACTAAGCTATCCATCATTCTAGCCTGAGAATTTGTGTTAAAAATGGAGTTCTTTGAGAAAGCGCATGTTTCGAAAAAGCCTTTGAAAAAAGACAACAAATCAGAAGAGATGGTAAAGAAACAATTGAAGCAAATGTTACAGGCTTATAAGAGAAGTGACAATGATCTTATCAAGCACAGTGGACACTCTAGTAACGATATAGTTGAGACTCACAGGCTCCTGGATGATTCCGCGTCTGTTAGCGGGTTTTCGGATCTAGAACTCACAAATTCTGAGAGCGAAGGAGATATTAGTCGGGCAACAACTTCCAACACTGAAGGAAAGAGTACAGCTAGTGCTGATGATCTTAATCTATCTCATATAACTGAAATTAACACGGACACAGATGATAATTTAGACCAACTTTATTTGGAGGATTCCGACAGTCACGAATCTATAACTGACTGTAGGCAAAACAACGAATCTTTATCGGAGAATATTGAATCCAGTGATGATTTAGAAACAAGTGGAAATGAGACATATTCTGACATAGAGGAGATATCATCGGAGACTAATTCTGATGGCAGACAGTCTGAAAAGTTTGATCCTGATGGATGGATGGCTTTAGCGTCTAAGATACATGAAAACCTTGTTAAAAATCAAAACAAACCAAGCATAATGAGTAAGAAAAGAAAAGTAGAAGAAGAGCCAAAGAAAAGTAAATCTAAGAAGAAAGAAATAAAAAACAAGCCATCTAAGAAAAAGGAAAGTAGTGACAAATATGATGATGACGATATAACTATGGAAGCCCTAACAATTAATAATGATGAAGATGAAGCAAACATATCTGATAGCAACAGTACACAACATTCTGTAGCAACCAATGAATCGTCTCCATTTATATCTATCACTGTAGAAGACATGCCAAAACAAAGCCTCGGAGACATCTTAGAGCAGTACAGGTATCCAACAGTCAAACATTTACAAGATATTGTTGACACAAATTTTGATACTGGCATATTCTCTTCAGAAACAGACATAATAAATACTGACAGTGTTATAGAAGAGTTAGCTGATGACAACACAAATGACAATCCTGTTGAGCTTGATACTGTGAAAGGTGACGATGACACTAATGACAGCCTTGTTGAGGCTAATACTATGGTCATTCTTGAGGACTCTAATGATAATATTTATGTAAAACAAAAAAAAGATAAAGTTGTTGCAACCCTAGTTAAAAGAACGGTCAGAAGCACAGAAAGTCCTCAGGAAGAAACGACTACAGACATTTCCATACAGTCATGCACAGAAAGAGAACAGTCACCTGAGGAAGAAGAAATAAAGCCCATAAAAGTGTATCAGGGGAAGAATTGCTATGTCTTTGTTCTAAAACATCCAGCAGAGCTGTATCTGAATGGCAAAGTACGAGTTAAACCTATAGCAGGCACAGTTGAAGTGTTTGGGCACACTTTGATGGATGTTGTTGACCTGTATGCCCCAAATAATAATTTTGCTCAATGCTTTAAGACTATTGAAAGTCCTAATAGTGACTATGGATTGTTTAGAAAATGCACTGCCTCAGGATTGTCAGTGCGTGAAGCAGAAGACATAGTCACTAGGATTGGGCGATTTGACGGTATAATAAGTGTGTCGAAATTAAATGATGCCAGGATGGATTTTGTTGAGAGCAATGTCTTAATGGACCTGTTCTCAAAATGTAATAAGACTCATGGTAGTCTTAGAAAGCCTTCAGCAGATCTTGGTTGCACACTCACTTTGGAGAAGCCTTGGAGGTACTTTGAAGAGAATGAGTTTTGGGACCATGCAGTTAGCTGTGGGCTTGGTCAGTAAAAAAATTTAAGCAATTTTTTGTAGCGTTTGAAAATGTGTTTGGGGGTCTAACTGAGGATGTACAAATGTAACTGAGCTGTTCCAAATAATTTTAATAGCAAAGTTCCAGATTTTGAAACTTACAATTGAATCTTTTACATGGTCAAAAATAAAATATGAAATCACATAGGAAAAATACCGCTGGTTGTAATTGTAAAATTGCATTTAATGCTAATAAGTATTCCATTTGATTCCAAAAATCTGTACAAATTCCGCGTTTTGAAAATTCATAAAAAGTAACGTTATTGACTACCCTTTCAAATACCCAATTGCTCAGAACTTACCACTACCGTCTTTATTATTTCAGAAAAGAACAGTCGAGGTATGGTGTGCGGTGGCAAAGGGCTGGGGAAGTCGACATTCATCAGATTCTGCGTTAACCGGCTGCTGGCAAATGGACCAGTGCTTGTCATAGACTTAGATCCAGGACAGGCCGAGTTCACTGTAGCAGGCAATGTGTCTGCTACTGTAGTTTCTACGCCTCTACTCGGGCCCAACTATACGCATTTAAAAAATCCGGATATGTATGTATAAACTTAACTTAATTTAGACAAGTAAGGGCAAAATCGAATATAAATAAGTAGACATACGTTCGGAAGAAAGCTGAAAGGAGCTTGTGGCTAAGTAATACCAACGGACGGCACGGATCGATCCATCAGGCTAACACGCTTGCTGGGGTTAGTCCGTGGGTGGGTGACCATCTTTAAATATCGAGACTCCTCCGTGTCTCTGAAAGCAGACACGGATAGATTAGATCCACTAGATTAGATACACCATTAGATAGGATAGATTCACTAATGACAGTCGTTACGAGTAGTCAGAAGCCCGAAAGTCTGACAGCCAGTCTGACCAAGCAAGGGGTATCGTATTACCCAGTTACTGACTGGGTTGTGAAGGTCAGATAGGCAGTCGCTCCATGTAAAGTACTGGTATTCAGCTACATCCGGTTAGACTGGAAGCCGACCCCAATATAGTTGGGAAAAGGCTAGGCAGATTGACGTTCGGAAGGAAGCTATAAGACAAGCGGCTTTTTTCCGAACGCTGAATTATATATTATTATGATTATTTCTCTTTATTGCAAGTAACAATGACTTATTGTGTTAGTAACAATGGTGGTGGTTGTGGTAGTATATATGGTTCGGCTCTGCATAAGACTGGCAGAGCTGAACTGTACATAATTCAGCAATGGTAGACGGCATCTACTACCGGAGAGTTCCGGTTGGTACGAGCCGAATGAAATACTTCAATAACGAACTAGCCTAACCTGAGCGTTAGCCCCACAGATATAGATAAACATAGATAACGCAAGAGCAACTACTTCGCGTGCCTAGCTTACGTACAAAAATCGTAAGTGGTCACTTTCGCGCTCAGTCTGCATCGGTATACAGCGCTAGTCGGATCATCATACATCACTAAATAGTGCTTGTGAGCCATAATAGGTAGTCAAAAAGTGGCACGCTTGGTTTTCATACAGATCGTGATACTTGCGTTATCTATATCTGTGGTTAGCCCACTAATGGGTGCCGGGTCAGCGGGACTGTCCGAAAGGGTAACCGATGCCAGAACACTAAGGAAGGTACATGGATGGGTTTTAATTCAGTAATTAAATTAAGTCTCACACAACTTATCGCTCCACCCACAGGAGTCATTTGATAATTTTCCTACCTTAAAAAAAAACAGGTTGTTGGTGTTAGTGGCACCGCGTCCGGTACCACTGATGCCAATCAATATCATGTTGTTAGCAGTGTAAGGGCGAGTCGCACTCGTTTATAAGACACAATCGCGCGATCAATCAAATCGCGTAGGTACCTACCTATAAGCGATCTCTTAATCGCTTATTCACGCAAAAGTAGATTTGATTAGGTCTCAGGGTAATTAGTACGGACGACCATTCTTTATGTCTATGGCATCAAACACCGTTACGCACCAAGCATAGTGGGGAACCAGCCCGAAGTCCTCGAAAAAACGCTCATTACGTTTTTGACTCTGTGGTTCAAAAGACAGCTTCGAGCGGCAACAATAAAATCAACTTCATTTACCTATGCAATTTCTGGGTAAAGTTCATATACCCTCAGAACTAAGTTTTCATACCTAGTACCTATCTTGTATACATAAATCTAACCAACCACATTATTTTCAGCATGTTGAACATTGGCATGATCAACATAATGGACGACGTCAACCGGTACGTGGGTGCAGTCACTGAAATCTTCGCCCGCTGTCGCTCCAACCAGGCATTCAGCTCCATGCCTTGGATCATCAACACAATGGGCATGTGCACGCAAGTGGGGCTCAAGTTAATCCTCCTGACCATCCTACAAGCACAACCAACCTACTTGATGCAAATAGACACAAAAACCGTCAAAAAACGCTTCGAATGCCATTTTAAACCTGATGTTGTTATGGAAATGTATCACTGCTATAAGAATGATCGCTTCTTCAGAAATGTTGAGCTCCCGAATTTGGATTACACATATATTTTCACGCAGCGTCCGGATGGTTCAGATAAACATAATACCGCAATGTCGCCTAAGGATCAGAGATATTTGAACTATTTGGCGTATTTTGGTGAACTAATGAATATTCAGAAAGGAGCACAGTTACTGGGGATTTTACCATATGAGTGAGTATCATCTTGTTATGAAGGATTCTTATTTTTATGTCCTTTATGTTGGACTAAAGCAGAGTTCTTGGAATCGGCATTACTGGATACTACAGTTGGCTTGCCCCTACGGTGATAAGTCGACGCATGCAAGAAATAAAATAATACTTTTCATAGTCCACTTGCCCAGTTACTGGGTTGTGGAGGTCAGATAGGCAGTCGCTCCATGCAAAATACTGGTATTCAGCTGCATCCGGTTAGACTGGGAGCCGACACCCAACATAGTTGGGAAAAGGCTAGGCAGATGATGATGATGAGTCCACTGCTGGAAATTCATAGGCCTGCAGGGCTTTCCTTTCCACAGAGGTTTCTTTAAAGCGGATATTTTATTTATACATCCCTACTGAATTAGTACATAACTCAATATAATATGTTCCTATCTGCAGCTAAAGGATGCATGTGTTAGCAAGACTCAGAAAATCTAAAAAGGCTGACCAATATAAACTACAAGCCTAACCCAAGAATGTACTAAAGAAAAAGTAATGAAGGTACATAAAAAGCTTATTTATTACGCGTCCAAGATTAAAATATTGCTGTCAGATTTTCTCGCTATGGTAGATATCCGGTAAGCGAAGGCAAACGGTAAAAAGGTTCCTTGTCTAGCGTAATATCCAGTAGCGATCTTGAATAGTTAACAGTGACACAATTTGCCAAGTAGGTACTTACAGCACATGCGAGCGATCATATGTTCTATGTGAGAACGCGTATATTACACGACTGCATTACCTGCGTGGGAGTGAGCGAGAAACAATATTTACCCATTAGCCTACTCGATAAATGCCTCCATCTGTTTCGGCGATTTCACGATCCCGTGCTATTTCCGGCAACACTCGATGCTGGTTGAATCTCGGGAGTCGGGTAATGTCTGCCGAGTCTCCCCGTGGCTTTATCGCTTATGATTCATTGTCCACCTTGGCCTACAAGTTACGGAAAATACGTGCATTCGTGGAATTCTAGATATAAATGCATTGTTGGAGTTATGCCCTATACAAATGATGGATAGTTCCAGCTATATATACCTATAGGACTAAAAAAACAAGGCTACTTTACAGTTACAACGATAATAATAAGCCAACGTTTACATAATCGGTAATAAAATACAGTAACTACTTGTGCTTGTAGCTGTATACCATTAAAAATTAACAGGATGGAACATTCGATGGGGATCCATTCTTATATTTTTATTTCAATTATTTTGAGGATTGTTATGAATCACATGTTCGAATGTCCGATTATCACAATAACTGAGCTACAATTATTATGAGTAATAAGATAATGTTTGTCCGGGAATTGAGCGTGATTCACGCGAAGGCTAACAATGGCTCGTTAATCAGTGGCTCAGTTATCATTTCAGCTTCTATGAAAGTCTTGTAACTTCAGAACTAAGCCAGAATATCAGTTCATGTCGACAGCAACAATGTTTTACTGTGCCATAAACGTGTTTCATTGCGTCTTTGCTAAGCTCGCAACTAATTATTACACCTAGGTCACCATAATAAAACTTACACAATGCTATAGATCTGCTAATGTATAACAGCTTTCAAAAACATCTGGGTAATGCTTTCATGTTTCCACTGAAGAGCAACAGGTGGCTTACCAACGTCTCTATAGTAGGTAGGTAGATAGTTAGGCGTATACTTACTATAAACTAATCGACCTAGCTTGGCAGTGGAGACTACAAAATTATTATTATTTTTTGTTCTAGGGTGAGCTTGTCGGATGTGAACGTGCTAACGAACGTGAAAGTAGCAAATGATATGGTACTGAAGGTGATTAACGGAAAAATAGTAGCGCTCTGTCAACTCGGCATAGGAGATAAGGGAAAAGTGTTTACCCTGCAAGATAACGCCCTGCTATGCCACGGACACGGTAACTACTTTGTTTAAAAAAAACTTACTCCCAGACTTCAAAGACTGTGAAACTAATAACTTGTTTCTCTTTTGCAATATTAATTTACATAAGGCAAAAATTCTGTTTTTATATCGAATATTGGTAGCAGAATTAACATAATAAACTTATTATTATTGATATCCCAAATAAATAACTGGTATTCATGTTTTCAAACTTCTACAAAAGCAGGTGCTCTACATTTAAAATTAAAAACCCGTTTTTTGAAAAGTAGATTATGAGAAAATTATACTATATTGATTTAAAAAATATGCAAGTCTTAATGACTAAGATATCACTGAAATAGGTGAAAATGTTCCTCAAGCAAACAAACTCTTAACAGTTAAAAAATATGCAGTTTACTCATAATGTATAATAATGTAATTTCAAACAAATAGCATAAGAGGTATGCATAGAAATATAATTAATATTGTAAAATGTGTTATCAATAAGTGTAATAAAGTGCTGATTAAATACGATAACTAAGAACGTGACATACTCGAGACATTTACTGGTGTTATTTATGTTGTTACAGGTTTGGTCCGTGGTGTGGATTTTGAGAAGTGGGTGGTGTACATAGTGACTCCACTAGCTGGGGACAAGCTGTGTGCAGTGGATGCGCTGGTGTACGCGGACTGGACGCCCGAGCTGTGGGGGCCGGAGCGCCAACTGCCCGACGGCACCTCAGTCCCCTACCGCACCCCCACTAACTACAAACAGAAACAATTCATGGTGTCGCCCAGACGTCGCTTCAACCCGCTACAACTACTAAAAATGTCAAGGAGTGCCTAAATTGAAACTTTCAATTATTGGTTAATAAATTTGTAATTGGAATAAATCCAAAATAATAAATCTTAAATTATATAAAAGGAAATCTAATAATTATTTTGTTAATTATATTTGACGATAATTTTGTACTTACAAGACTAATGAAACATAACATAAATGATCATATTTAACTTAAATATCCCCCATTCTAAACACCTTTGCTTTATAAATGCTGCATTAAAATTTTATAAAAAGTCAAAAAGAGTCTAGTTAAGAATTGTTGACATGGGGTTCCTTTATTACTAATAAATTATATTAGGAAGTTATGATTTCACACAAACAATAGATTACAATACAACTGCCCTACAGAATCAGATTGGACGTCTCAGAGACGCGTCTAGCTGACAGGCACTTAGATGAGTGGGGCTCGCGCTCCGTGTCAAATAAACATCCTACACAATTTATACACCACTATTTTATTGAAAAATTAAAATACAAAATACCGAACTAAACAAGTCTCGGTGAGATGCCACCGGTCGAGGAATAATCTATATGTAGAAGAAATGCTACTTGATTATATAACGTGATATTATAGCAAAATTCCAGTGGCCCTGCCGGAGACGGGAGGTCCACATGCCCCCGACTACTTTTGTTAAGGCATTTACGCTTACTCTTTATAGATAATCTATAAAATATACAAAGTACCAATTGTGAAAGAGTAGCCACACAAATACTGAGTGAGTGTGCGTGAGACGCGGGCCGCGACTTCGCGTCAGCAGTCAGTATCGGAAGGAAGCACTGTGTGGCCGACCTCGCGACTGCTGCACAGTCCGAGTCGTTTCAAACTAAGTTATCAGGCAGTATGCGTACAATTCATTAAATCAGAGTTCTCCCGACAACAGCACAATTACAGCAGGGAACACCTAGTCTTCTTCTTCTTTTTGACCTGTAATGCGGCGCGGGTCGCCGTCTCGAACACCTCACGCACTCCTTCCTTGCTCTTGGCGGAACATTCCAAATACGCGAACGCGTTAATCTTTTCCGCCATGGCTCGGCCCTCTTGCGGCTTCACCGGCTCCTGCTTCATCTTGCGGAGCTCATTAATCGTGGCCGGGTCATTACGCAGATCCTTCTTGTTCCCCACTAGAATTATGGGCACATTAGGACAGAAGTGCTTTACCTCGGGTGTCCACTTCTCCGGGATGTTCTCGAGCGAGTCAGGCGAGTCCACCGAGAAGCACATGAGGATCACATCAGTGTCAGGATACGACAGCGGCCGCAACCTGTCGTAGTCCTCCTGACCAGCTGTATCCCACAAGGCGAGCTCGACCTGCTTGCCGTCCACCTCGATGTCGGCGACGTAGTTTTCGAACACAGTCGGCACGTACACTTCCGGAAACTGATCTTTGCTAAATACGATGAGCAGGCATGTTTTACCACACGCACCGTCACCGACGATCACTAATTTTTTGCGTATCGCAGCCATCGGTCCTGTGAAACAATACAACGCAAATAATTATGATGGTGTCGAGCGTCAACGCCTTTCATGACTTATAAATATGGCCGCCGTATAGGATTATGGGTAGGGAGTAGTCAGACAAGCCCTCAAATGTGAATAAGCACCTGAACTAGCGGAAGAAGTACAGCACCACCACATAGTACCCTCACATACGAGGGTGTTATTTATTATATTTTGTAGATACCTGAAGATTGTGGCTAATTTCTGCAGAATATTGGCTTATCGACACTTTTTAATCGTCTTTGCTCATCACAAGCACTTTCGTTCGTAAGTCACTAATGTTGCAACGCTAGAAAATATACCATCAGCTTGAAACGTAAAAGATATTGCTAAAATTAATAATTTGTTTCATACAAAAAAACAGTAACATCTAAGACCTTATGTTATGGATTGTAATGATATTATAATTAAACTTAATGCTGTAAGAAACGTAAAAACTGTAAATACACCTAAAATATTACTTGCCATACTAAAATATTGTTATTTTGACATTTGTAAAAATTCGGATACACATCCAAAACTAGTGTAAGGTGTGTAGAGTAAAAATATTGCGAGTAAACATTGGAGTAAGAGTCAAAAATGCAGATCCTCTTCCTAGTGAACTGATTGAAGTTACCTCTTGTACTCAGATCATAGATTCTGTAGGTAGAACTAGAACATGCTAGTTCTACCTTCCGCTAGTACTAACTTAATACCAATTTATTACGATATGAGATAATGAGGGCACACTGGGCCAAACACAATAGTCGAGCACTTAATTCATAGATTTTCTTTGTAGACTACGAACTCCTAAAAAGACTACGCTAAACCAATAAATATTGTATAATCAAAATACTAGGAGATTTTCTGTCGACACAGCTTCCTTTCAAAACAAACAAACTCATGCATGAACGTAGTTCTGTATTACCTGCAGTATCTTTACAGTAGGGATTTAGCTGTTTTAGCGGTTGTCTTCTTCCTCTATGGGGTTATTGCAATGATGTAATATTCAGTAAAGGCGTACTGCTTAAATGTAATCATTGGTCTATGAGAAAATGACTGCATGGATATAAATAAACTGTTGACACCGTCAGTGCTAACTATGAGGTCATACATAATATGTAGGCACATATAGTTAACGGTGTTCATGAGGTCAAAAAAACGTCATGCTAGCTAGACTGAGACCGGTATCTCCTGACTTTAGGTGGGCAAAGTATTTCTATGTTGTGACGTCACGTATGTTTGACCATGATAATATTTTTATCGTCAATTTTCAAACATTAAACATGATGAATGATGATATAGCTACACGTTCAAGAATTTATTACGGTCTGCAATAATACTGTCGTTATAACAACTTAGGTACATTGATAAATTATAAACTCCAACAGCTTCTTGATTATTTCTAGTTTTGTATCTGATTGATAATCTGACGTAGACTACGTTTGTCGATTGTCGTATTAAATTAGTCTGTTGTTAAACAACTTAGAATTTAAAGTAGGTACATATGACTGAAATAAGGAATTAAAAACGTGCAAAGACCATAAAGTAGTTCAGTACTTACGGAGTTACTTCGAAATTGATTACCAGCTGATTTGCGCTTGATTGACTCGTTTCTTATCGGAAAACTGGCCGGTAGCCGAATTATTTAGACTATTGCGGACGTTGTTTGTACTACCTAGTGAATTAATGAGTCATGTACTCATTCATGCCTCATTGATGTAAGTAAACCAAGTAGGGTTGACTTCTCACTCCCGTGTTTATAATCATTGATGCGTTCTTTTCAGATATAACATATAGGTAGGTAGGTACCCTTAAGTATCTGACAGTGTATTTGGTAAGTTGTTTATAAGCTACCAAAGAGGTGGAACATTATATCCAGGCATTTTTCTTCATTATCACTACATAGTATAAAACAAAGTCGCTATTTTTGTCTGTTTGTTTGTCTGTATGCTTAAATCTTTAAAACTACGCAACGGATTTTGATGCGGTTTTTTTTAATAGAGTGATTCAAGAGGAAGGTTTATATGTATAACTAGCTTCTGCCCGCGGCTTCGCTCGCGTGGAGGTCGGAAATTATCCCACAGGAATGTTCTACCGGGATAAAAAATATCCTATGTGTTAATCCAGGATATAAACCATCTCTGTGTCAAATTTCATCCAAATCTATACAGTAGTTTTTACGTGAAAGAGTAACAAACATCCATACATCCATACTTACAAACTTTCGCCTTTATAATAGTAGTAGGATTTGTCGACATATTTTGCGGGCGAAGCCGCGGGCGGAAGCTAGTTCATAATAATTACTATAAGACTCTAACTCAGGTAGGTAGTTAGTATTAATTAATTTATATATAGAAGTCATCTTATATTGTATTTTTCGTACTGAGCACGGTGACTCATTAGATAGGTAGTCATAATCGAGTTTTCGTAGATTGCTATCAGGAAGAATCTCACCTTAGATTTTGTCTAACACTATGGACTCCACCCAATCAAGTAAATGTTCCAATGCAGAACATTGTTGGTATTGACGCTTTGCTCGCAGAATACATGACCGATTAGGGTCGAAAGGTTTTGGAGTGACAATTCCCCCACAAGGGGTACTGGTACTTAGGACCCGCTGAAGGAAGCACAGGACCTGTCTGCATGGCGACACTTCGAGGGATGAGGAAGGTATTTGTTAATCAGTGGACTCATAGTCTCTCGGTTGAAGATGATGATATAAAGGATATTAACATCATGAAGGTACCCTGTAGGTACCGGTATCAGTACCAATATATCTATGAAAACATGTGCGTAAGGAATTAAAGTACTCAGATTATCTATGTTGTATCTTAATGTGTTCTAAATAGTGTGTACTTACATAAATAATAAAATAATATATGAAATACATAATTATTTTACTACAAATAGGGACCAATTAGTTCAACCAGGTTTCAGGCTGGATAAAGTAGACTAATCTTTCAGAAGGTACTGTTAATGTTACAATAAAATACCTCCCCACATTTTAGAACGGCAGCCATGCATAATAAAAATTGGGTGATTACGTCGTTAACAAACATGCTTGGTCCTGATTCACAGTAGGTACATATTTTCAAAATCTAATTGATTATACTAATCGATTAGATTTTCAAAACTCTGTTAGACCAGCTGAAGATTGACTTGAATGTGCCCTGGCGGTTGAGAGTAAGTAGGTATGTCATGCTCACTTTAGGTCATGTCTCGCTGATGGTGGCGCGTGTTGAAATATTTAGTTCCCTTCAAAATGAGCTGAATGGTGCCAATGGAGTCATGTTCGTGAACGGGCGCCGTCAGGAGGGACTGGTCATGTCTCAGCGGCTATGGCTTGTTTTAATTTAGTTTTTGAATTGTTTTTGTATATTTATCACGGATGCTTTTAACGTTATGCATAGTTCTCACACGTATAGTAATAACATGAATGTTTTCACCAATGTCTTGTAAGTTGTAACCATATCTTTGGCCTAAAAGAGTGTCCGTAGAGTTTCTTGCCCGTTCTTCTCTATAGGTACCTATTGGTTTGGATTGGGCAACTAGCTTCATCTTTCTGATCTTTTTATGACAGGTCCTTTGACAATGCAAAAGTGCCTGTAATTGGTTTATTTGAAATAAATACTTTGAGTTTGATAAATGATGCCAGTTTTAAACGGAAGTTTACCTTTCAGGTTTGGAGACGGAAACACGTTAAGCGTGCATAGTTATAAGCATAGCAGAGGAATAGGAAAGCGAAGCGAAACGGTAAAGAAAACGTAGTAAGTATTCAGAAATTTACACTAGTCTGAAGTGTTTAGTTTCTACGAGACTTGGGGCCACACTGGAGTAAGTACTCGTATTTCATTTGTTTGGTAACTGTCATTCGTGGATCTTTGACAGTCGTTACGGGTCGTCAGAAGTCCGAAAGGGTGACAACCAGTCTTACAAAGGGGTACTATCCCGTTACTGACTTGGTTGTGGAGGTCAGGAAGGCAGTCGCTCCATGTAAAATACTGGTATTCGGCTGCATCCGGTTAGACTGGAAGCCAACCCCAACACAGTTGGAAAAAGGCTAGGCAGAATAAAATCGCAATTTTTTAGTTCTACTTATAGGAAAACCTATGTGGAGAAAATGTCAGATAGATAGAGGGACTGCGTAATTAGGGTCGTGCGGAGATTTTTGAGTGGAGTTCGTCTCGCGGGTATGTCCTGGGTTGTACGTTCAGGTTTTTTGGAACGAAGTTCCTTATCACGCGTTGCAAAAGGGGGCTAGACGGAAAAGATTAAGACCAAAAGTTGTAACGACACTTTTTGCTATATCTAGTTGTAAGCCGTGTGGCGTGCGCGTGTTTCTCTCTCTCTCATAGAAAGCAAGCCAGTTATTTTCGTTTCGTCTTTCTATTTCGCATTGAACAGTGTGGTGTCGCGACAATTGTTTTTGTTGAGTGTATTCAGGTTTTTTTTGCATAATAAATAATAATAACAATATACACTCATTACAATTCCTTCACTAATTAATCGAAAGGAAATTCGTTCCATTCGGGTGTCCCTTGACACCTCTCAAGTTTTTTACATCTTGGACTCTTCTCTTAAATTTACAAGATGATTTCGATGTTCCTAAATTAGCGGATCTTAGGAGCGTAAAATAAAACAATTCCATTTCTCGTATTATCCATTGTTCCCGTTTATTTACAAATAGAAATATACGTAGTATCCAAGAACCTTAAATGTTTATGCTTATCATCATCGAGAATAACGTTTTATTCATAATTTAAAACAACTAGAATAGATACCAATTATATTTCTAGCAACATTTTGTTTCACAAACGATTTAAATATTTTTTTACTACACTAATAAAATCATGTGCATTTCAAATTGCTTAATAAAATTTTACATAAATTCAGTAACTAGCTTTAATAATAAAAATGGCAAAAATAAAATTTTATACCAACAATATTTATTCAAAAGGGTTGCCAGTTTAAAATTAAATAAACGTACAATTTCAGTGATTAATAAATGCACTATAGAGTTTGGAATATAAATCAAGCCAACGGAATGCAGCAAAAAAGGAGCCAAGCATGTTTGGCAAGTGATTCGAATCTTATACTGCATGCTAACATTCCCTAAATTGCTTGCCAAACTAAAAAACATTGGCTAATAAAATAAGTATAAAAATAAATGCATATTTCCTGGATATATAAAGACAATAATTGCACGAGAATTCGTAAAAGTCATGGCAAATACCTTACGTAGTGTAATAAATAAGACTAATATTGCTTCGTAATTAAATCACGTAGGTAATGAATAGTGTGTTGCGAGTGCTACATCTAAAGAAAAGGCACATTTACTCCTATCGACCAGCGTTTAACAAATTTCTTAAAATTATGCCTGTACAATAGACAATAAATATCTGTTTCAATTATTTTAAAATGTGTCTAACACTATACATAAGTTTGTTTTTATAGGACTTTCGTTTACAGAACCAGGCTTGTATGATTTTAACTCTAAAACAGTATCACAATAGGTTTGCAGCGATCCTGGTCGATGCCACTTCAGTCTCAGCGTTTTTATTCTTCCGAAGACATCTGAAATAACAAAAAAAAAATATCATTGTTGTAATTATTTTGTGGCTTGAATTACTTAGGTACCTACTTACATTCAACAAAAGAGATAAATAAGCGGCGTAATATAACTAGGTGCAGATGCTAGCACATCAAGCTATCCCAAACTATCAAATTTTCCCAATTCAAAATGAACCTTATACTTTTGTCATAAAGTCGAAAAACTATTAAATAAGTTTGACAGATTGGGGTAACTTGATGTTCTGGCCTCTGTACTTTTAACCTCATTGAATGGCAGTTCTTGATTAAAATAGTCTCGAAGAGTGACAATACATAAGACACCTTCCTTACTGACTGATAAATATATTTACGCTTAGGCAATTCTCTCGTAGTTCGTGCCAATTCGAGAGACGAAGTTCTTAACTAAACAAGGACTAAAGCCGCGTATTTATTTGAAAAAAAGTTGAGAAACAATTGCGCAATATTATTGCTCGTAACATCAAATGTTCCTGGAAACAATGTTGCACAACTTTGTTTTTCAATAAATAAATTGGTCCTCACACGTATGTTGTGCAACTTTGATCCCTTAGAATACGCGACGTAAGAAAAGAGTACCTACTAACAAGAAGTGCCTTGTTCGTTGTTGACGATCACCACGAATTATTTTTCGATATGCCTATTAGGTGTTCTTAGAACAGGGATGCAGGTTCGGGTAGACTTTCTGATAGACGCTTTCCTTTTCCGTCACGTACCTGTAGGTAGGTATATCTGATAAGCTAGTTAAAAAACGCGATTTTCGATTTCTAATTAACATTTCACATTTATTTATACAGTGTGTTGTTAAACGAGAGACATACTTTCAGGGGGACATACTCATGAAAAAAAAACAACTTTGACTAACTTGGAACTATACCTCAAATCACGAAAAAAAATCAGCTGTTCTGTACATGTATGTTCGTAATTCGTCAAAATAGGAACAGCTGATTTTTTTTTTTCATATTTCGGAGATGGTCCTATAGACAAAGTTGTTGATTTTCAGTAGGTACTATACAAACTGAAAGTATGTCTCTCGTTTAACCTAACACTCTGTATAAAGATGAAATGCTGGTCGTTGGCGCATTATTTGCACAAATTACGCATTTTTTTGGGTTTTTGAAAAATTGTAGACAAAGAAAAATTTGTGACATAGCCCGGAAAATTATAAAATTTGTGAAAAAATTAAGTCCCTTTTTCCATTGTTTGGACAAGACAACCGTCTGTTGCATCAGCTACTGTGTTATAAAATGAATATAACAAAATCTAGTATTTCATCCAGGAATCTGAGTTGTGTGTGCTTAGTTAATGGCAATAGGATCGCCCACTAAGTATAACACACGACGATGACCCCGGTAAATATACGCGTGCTGTTACGTCGAATAGTAGATATTCTGCAATAAATGGTCTACGCTTTTCACGCCATAACAAAGTGTAGTAGAATTATAGAGGATAGAGGAGGAGGAGGAGGACTATCTCTACTCTATGTATGAAAAAGTTTCCGTCGAAATGCGTTAAATTAGGGTGGCGCTACAATCGCATCTGTGTTATATAAATTTTGCCCATTATTGTTGTATTACTTATTTTGAAATGTTTTATAACTGTTCACTACAAAATCACTTAACGTCTTCAAAGTTCACAAAAATTAAATCACTCTCACGTTTTCTGACAGCAGTTGTTTTAGGTTATGCTTAGAAAACTATTTTGGACTACCTACGTAAATAGTTGAAGGTTTGCATACCTGTACTGTTACTAACTACTTTAGTCAACAAAAATAATAAATTTATTAAACCAGCACAGCACACTTCAATCCGTCTACAACTGCTACATTCATACCGTACACTGCTGCTACGCGAGCGCCGTTGTGGAAGATTTTTGAACTGCTACTTACAGCTTACAGCTGGACACTTTTTCAACTGGTCCCTCATATAAGATAGTCCTCCTAACCTCTACCCTCTATAAGTACAATATAAGATGTCTTTCACGAGCGAGAAGAAAAAAAAATAGCCAGGTGCTTAAATTTAGCATAATTATATCGTGCGGTCATATTCTATTGTGGTCAGATAGATTGATCATAATTTATAGGCATTTTTTTCTTCATAAAACTCATGTTTATTTCATTTCCGAATTCGTGTTTCGCCAAGGTCAATTATTTTTAGTTATTTGTTCTCTTTACGTTTAGTATTCTTTCAAACTGAGACACGGATCGTCGCTCCGGTAAATGTTTTTCTTAAATTTGTACATTGTGTGGGTGGATGTACAGTATGCTGCACTCCAAATAGCGCAGTTTGTGGAACTGCTAAAAAGTGCATGAATCACACACTGGAACCCAATAATACATATCACACACAGGGTGCAACAACGTCGTAAATGCTAAAATTGGTAAAATGAGTTCTTGATCACAAATGATGCCAAACATGCGTCTACATCCGATGCAGCAATATAATAAATGTAATTCTTAAAACTGTCCCACAGAGGGCGTAAATATTGTTGCTGTTTTGGCGTCAATTTAAATCTCCAACTTTTAAATCGTTCTCCTGAAAAAAAAAACCTTTTTTGTTACTTGTGACGTTGTTGCACCCGGTGTGCGTCACTTTGTTATATTCTATCAAAGTGACGTTGAGGCCTAACCGAGAATGCGTCGCGACGGTTGGACGATCTTGATTTAATACCGACAAGCCATCTTCACTAAAGTACCGTGCATGTTAGAAATTGAGAGGAGAGGCTTTTGCCCAGCTGAGAGATGTTACAGGCTAGACTAGAAATTGTGACCAGTCTCCTGAATAGACAATTAAATTGATGGGCAAGAACCGCCGCTATAAATTATGATATACTGGACACACTGTACCTGATAGTGTTACTGTTAGCTTACTTGAATAACTTGTAATAAGTAGACAATTATGTATTGCAGACTTTTTGATTGATTTGTTTTTTTTTCTGCAAGTAGTGAAGTGCTATTGAATAGTCGATTATTTTATTCGACTAACGTCAAACGGCAACGATAAAAAATTGAGGAGACGATATTATTATAATCTTATATTCTTGAGTTTGCGAGAACATTGTTCACTAATGCCATCTATCTTTCTTTTATGCTAGCATAATGGCTTACTAACAGTAACTATTTGAGTAAAATTTTCATTGTAGTATATTTGTTTTTTTAACTAAACGTATCAAGGTTATTTATTTTTATATCTCGGCGTGTTTTGTCGGAGAATTATTGTTTGTGGTAATGAAGAAGTTCCTAATTTTTGCAACTGGCAATAGTGCTATTATATTTGAAGTTCAAGGGCATATTTCATTAATGAATGTTTTCGAGTTTTGAAAAGAGATTTACTTAAATTATTTTTTTATGGGAAATAAAACAAGTTATTAAGTTTTAAAGATTTTTTATGGAATATCATTAAATACATGTTGTATTGATCCATAGATTTTTTTTTACAATTTGTGCTTTTGCATTGGTTGGCTTAGATTTATTTAGTACTATGAAGAACTATTATTACGACTACAATATCCATTACATTACTGATAATATCTACGCCTGTAAACAAATAAAGGGAGAATTACTGTTTTAAACGAATTGAATCCTTGATGGAATGTATTAAGACATGGTTTTACAAATTGATTGATCAAATTTGGGGGTGTGTTATAAAATTTTTGAGGCGATTTGATGACAAATATAGCTCATATTGAGCAAAAGAAACTTACAGATTTACGGGATCTTATGACGTTAGTGCTAAAACATCAAAAGAACAAGTCAAAGTTTCTTTTCATCATTTATAGCACACAGAGTGTCTTGCATCTGACGTAGCCTTAAGAAAACGTTGGGTATACATGATATGGCTAGGAAGGGAGTGACTACCGAGATGACGACTAATAGAGAAATATGGAAGAAAAAGACATGTTGCGCCGACCCCAAATAAATTGGGATAAGGGCAGGAGAATGATGATGACATATACGCAGCGTAGACGCAGTGCTATGCTTTTGGGGCACTTTCAGTCATCTATTGTGAGCGACCTCTTTTACGGTCAAAGACTTACGTCTTGCTACGTGCTAAGTTTATTAATCGCGGCTTTCGATTTCAGAAGCTGTACGCTAAAAGACACTACCAAATGACAATTATACCAAAAATTTTACAACACGCCCATTAAAACATCACAATTCAATATTACTTCTTTACCTTTTGCCAGGCGAAGATGCCGTAAGAAACTCCTGCGCCGAGTGCGAAGGCGAGCAAATAAGGCACGAACTTGAGAGATGGACCGAAGCGCTTGCGCATCAACATGCTGAGGAAGTTGATGTTGCTATCCGAGTAGGGTGGGTATCGGCCGCTGGAATGGAGAAAATATATTGTTTTTAAATAAAATATAGCAGCTACAAGGTAAAAAGGTTTCGGAAGTACTATTTCGCGAGATGGGTCGTCGAAATCATAATGAGCTATGGATTTATAGATAAGATAAGTCTTTATTTGCTTTAAACATGGTATAATGGTATTACAGTTTTAAACAATGTCCACATGTTTAACTATACAGAATATCAATTGCATGCAAAATAATAATATAGCGACATCTTTAGAAGTTTTTCTTTAAGTCCACCATTATTATAACCACGCCTCTTGTGGAGTAGGACTTGTGGTCCATTTAACCCCTCAAATTTCGTATGAACCCGATACGTTCATAAGAAAAAAAAATCTCAAAACGTCAATAAATATAACCGCATTAATCGTTGAGCTCTTATAAGCAAACGGCTTCTAATAAGCGAACATCTAATGGGTTAAGGTAATATAGGTTATTTTCTCGTCTTTCTTTACGTATCGGACATGTTGACATATCGGACAAAAAGTTGATACCATGGTACGGTATAATTTCCCATTGTCATTTCAAATGTTGTAATAAAAATAAAAAAACAATTGGGCATTTGAAAGGGTAGTCAATAACGTTACTTTTTATGAATTGTCAAAACGCGGAATATGTACGTGTTTTGTATGAAATATACAATGTGACGTCACAGATTTTTAGATTCAAATGGAATACTTATTAGCATTAGATGCAATTTTACAATAACATCTTCGCATAATATTTAATTTCTGTATGGTGATGGATGTTTTTAAGACGAGCGGTCTTTTAACTATGTGTTTTCATATTTTGTTTTTAACCGTTTCAAATGTGGGCTTCAATAAGTTCTAAAATAAATCGAAAAAGTAACTTACGAAGCCAACTTCTCTCCGATAGGCGAGAAGTTCTTGATGAGACAGCTCTTCTTGTGTGTGAACGTGTCGAAAGTCTTCTTGCCGTGGTAGGCGCCTATGCCGCTCGCGCCGACACCGCCGAACGGGAGGGTCTCAACTGTTGTAGAAGACTTTATTAGTATGGAGGTAAGGTTGGTTATTGAATAAGTTCTGCTAAGATTTTCATTTGTTTATTTCTTCCTTGTGTAAAAGCAACCGCGTTTGCTCGGTATTATAAATTAAATTATTTATTTCTTAGACATCTATTTTTTAATTTCTGTTATGTACAGACGCCCACTTGAACATGGTCTTTACTATTTTTTAATAAAGTTGAAAATCTATCGAAGAACTCTGACAGATTGGGGTGGCTTGATGTGCTGGCCTCTGTACCAGGTCTTGTAATAGAGTGAGAGCGGTTGGCGTCAGATATATTTTGAATTTCAGTTTATCGATTAAATTAATAGAAATGAACAATTGAAAAACTCAGCAGTAAAAATGATTAGTACGAAATAAAGTTCTACATTCTCTAATCATGCTAACTCATGCTATTAATAAAAACTGGCAGGTAGAAAGAATAATGTACAGTCGCCAGCACGTGAAGTTACAACAAACCGTCAAATTTGGCAATCGATTTTGAACATTACAGTTAACGTTTAAGGTTTGAAATCATTTGGAGAAATTTGACAGTTTGGTATAACTTGATGCGCTGGCGTACAATAATATAATAGTTAGTCTGAGAAAACACTTAATACAGGCTTGCAACCATTACCTACGTTTTAAAACGTTCGAGACTCAAGAACGCTGCATTCTTTGAATCATTCAAGAATATTAATTAAAGAAAATGTATTTTTTTTTAAACTAGACAGTGGATTGAGAATTAAAAGCTCAGTCTACTTCTAGTCACTACAGGAAATTACTTTTGCATCAATTTATATTCAAACTTTGTCCAATTGACTTTTAACAACAATAAAGATAGAAGCAAACTGTGTAGTGATGTATCGCTTCCCGGAAAATATTGATAATTTTTCTATTAAGTGTTACTAGGAAAATTCCCAATGCTTCCAGATACAGCACATCACTAGTGTGACTATTTGAGATATAAAAGTGCGGCCTGCAACTAAGTGACAGAGGGGCAAAGCAAAGAGCGATATTTTCTCTAAATTTCGCCTGTATCCGCTCCCATTAAAAGGCCGTAACATTATTAACTTTAACCTCTTATAAACAAAAACTATTAAAATAAGAGTGAAAAATATCCAAACCTCCCATGTGCATCATGGTATCGTTAACGCACATCCCTCCGCTACTAGTGTTGTCCACAATACTCGATAGGACCTTCTTACTCGTACTGAACACGTACAGCACTAGCGGCTTCTCTCTACATATAACAGAATACGTCAGACCTCCACCATACAGGCTATTATTTACTACAGAAGAGTAAAGAATATTCTAGAGTTATCTATAGGTAGTTTTCTGCCAAAGTTTTGTAACAAATAAAAAAAGGAGCAATTTTTTTTATAATTTTTAAGTCTGGCAACTACTTCTTTGACAGAAAGCTATAAAACATTTTTTTTAGTCAAATTACGGCAAAAAATTGTAACAGAAATTTTACATTCTAGAAATTATACATTTTAACAAAGAATACCTCCACCTTCCTTCACCGTTACCGACCACCTGAAGACACCGTGAACAGAAATATACCAAATATGTAACCACATAATATTAATACTTTGTATACTAGGCCATTTTGAGTCCTATAAAATATTTTTTTTTCAGATAGAAAAGAGAAATAATAATTTAACTGAAAACTGATATGCAGCGTTTCTGAATTCAGGAAATTATCTGCGAAAAATGAAAATAACGAGTTTTCGACATTTGACATGTATGAACATACACGTTAAGTCAGACGCTCTGATATTCCTTGCATACATTTCTTTGTGTCAGGAAATGCGAGCCATCAGAGCGAGCATCAGATAAAGCAGTATTCAGAATTGCCAAATAGTCTTTGTAATGCAATGTGCCTTGACCAACCATTTTTAAGCATCGTCTAGCTGCATGGTCTAGTATATGACTTTATTTTTTGAGGGTGGGAAATCATGAAATGACTTCCCCGCGCTCTGGATGGAGCGGAAGGGAGTGTCAGACTCTGACTGACTAAACCCATCCATGTTCCTTTTCCTTTTATGCTCTGGGCTAGCGGTAACCCTTTCAGACAATCAGCGGCCCTAACAGGCCCCTTTCTGTCTGCTGACATCTCTTTGAGGCGCGCGTGGGGCACGTACGCACCGTCCAGCACGGGCTTGGACCTGATCGGACGGTGAGCTTCCCATTACTCACCGTCCGCAGGCCCGGTCTAAAGATAAAGAGCAAGGCAACTTGAAGATATCTGAGATACATCCTTTCAATTTAAATAAATTGATAAACAAGTTTTAAGATTTCTAAAAAAGGCAATTTGAATGGAATGCAATGCTCTAGTATACCAAAGTATTTAATGTTTCCACCTTCAAGCTGTAATGTCAACCCACTCCTTGGAAGATAAGAGATCAAGCCAGACCAATGCTCCACCTTAACCCGAGGACTGTTTGCAATTACATACAAAACGTTTATAATTCATTTGAATTTTATTAACACGTTCACTGACAACGTGGTCAATGGTGACCGCGAAAAATTGTTTTTCTATTATGTTTGCTGCGTGGGAGTCTCAGACTTAACAAATAAATAAGTGATTTTAGCAAAATACGTTAAGAGAAGTTTGCGTGTGGTATTTATTTTTAGTCGATTATACATGTGTCATACTATATCAGCCACCAAAAAAAAAATTGTGCATATTATACAATAATTTTATTAGGCTCGTTCCACCCAAACGCCAGATATATTTAACATAATGGTGTACTGCGGATTCACCTCTGCCCAACCTTTCGGGAAATACGGGCGGGATGTTGTGTTTTATTTTATTATATACAAAGGCTAACTTTAATTAACTTCATATAAGCTCTTTGACAAAGTGCAGTACCGTTTCCTTAAACAAATGGTGCTGTGCGTTTGCGCATATTTCAGTTACTTACGCAACGTATTCTGGAGTAATAGGTATTATTCCATTATTATTACTATCGAGGCAGCATGTCGTTTCATCGATATTTGGTGGTCTTGTCAGTCTACAATTCAAAAATATGTAACTTTCGCTTACAGCCCATTTCTGCTTATATTTTGAACAGTGTGCACGAAGTATAATACACATTTGAATATCATACAAAAATATTATTACTTGGGTATGACGTACAACGAAATATTTATCGATTCCATAATTTTTTTAGTCGATTTTTAGACCACAGTTTAAGTATTTTCACTCTTACCACACACGTTTTTCTTCAAACAGTATTTTCAAAAATACACTTCCAGAAATTTTGCTTTTAAAAAATCAATAATTTATAAATGTTTTGTACATTTTAACAAACAGCCAATGGTAATGTATTGTCCTTACCGCCGTAAAACATGATTGTATCGTTCATACTGATACTGCCCGACCGGGTTTGTTCAGTGAACAACTTTTGTATGTTGCTTTGATTGCTGAACACGTAAAGCACTAACGGATGTTCCCTGAAAATTGTTTATGGTTTCACTCTGTGGTCGCCATGGTTCCCTCCCATGGATAATGGTATAGACTGGTAATGATGGCCCATTATGGACTCCATGGTTCACTCCCTTGGATAATGGTATAGACCGGTAATGATGGGCCATTGTGGATTCCATGTTTCCCTCCCATAGAAAGATGGTAACTGGTATTGATGGACCAGTCTCAATGTTCTGATACGGTATCGGTTCGAATACGAATCGACTATTATTTAAATGCTTAAATTAAATTATACTAATTAGTCATTTTATACAATGATCATAAATAATTATGCTTATCACGAAGTGTGTTTATACGTGATACGAATCTAATATTTAAGCAAATATTTAGATGTAGCAACATTAGTTTAGTGTCAAAATATAATCGATTCGATTCATGAAATAAAATCGACTATTTAGCTCTAGTTTCGATGAATAAATTGATTCGATGTCGATTTTGGTAGTAATGAGTCGACATGTACATATTAAGTATAAAATATTTCGTGAGTTTCCCCTGTAAATAGTGCATTGTATGGAGATTACATGATTTAAATCCGATGAAAAATATTTATTTATATTTTAAAATGATTAATGTATATTTTAATTTATTTAAGTAATGTATTATTATCATTCAGATGTAAACTAAGATAACTTTGTGACTTAACTAAGAAATTCCCAGGATAATTTAAATGAAATTAATATGTGCTATTAATTTAACTTTAAAACTCCCAAAATGACAATAAATGGCATTCCCACAGTTTGAAATATATGTAGCAAAACACTTAAAACACACGGACAAAACTACACAATACACATACATAATAATTACGTATTTTCACACGCTAACAGTCGTACCTACCTAACCTAAGTTTTTACCTAATTTGATTTTTTTTAAATTAATTTTGTTTTCCAAATCACTAAGGCCCGCTTGCACCACACTCTCAATGCGTTTAGCGATAAACTTATTAAAAAAACCGCTTTTGTCAATCGTTTGAAGATGCCGGAAACAAAACGATGTTTTCAATACGTTTAGCGTTAACAACGTATTTAGTGAACTGTGATGAAGGTGGGCTTCAGTTTTCAATCATAAAGCTAATTCAGATACAATTTTATTTATGGAACAGTCAACATCTTTAACATTCAAATTATCTATGCACTGCGATATTTAAAAATACAGCACACTACGCCTCCGATGTTCTGACCCGCGACCAAGCGACCCGAATGCGTCAAACTGGTCGCTTGGTCGCGCGACCAGACGACGCTTTATTAGCCGTCGCTTCAAGCGGCAAAACAAAACGAAACAGCTGTAGCCAGAGTTGCCAGCTCATATGCAAAACGTCTGCTGTTATACAATCGAAATAATTGCAGATCATCTAGCTTAAAATTTCACACTCCTACACTAAAAACGTTGTACAAACAAATGAAATGTGTACGAACCAATCAGTTGAGGGGTGCGAAATTTGATATTGGCTATATATAAGGTGACTGGTAATTAGTGACCGATATTTAAACACGTGATTGTACTCATGATTACAATCAACTTTCCCAAAGAACCTTTTTTTATATACTCAATAGCTGCCACATAGCCAATAGCGGCGTGAAGTTCATTGAGGTTTGCGCGCGCCAGTTGTAATGTTATAGTGATAAAAATAAAACTGTTGAGTATACAAAAAAAGTTTCTTTGGGGAAGTTGATTGTAATCATGAGTACAATCACGTGTTTAAATATCGGTCACTAATTACCAGTCACATTATATACTTAGCATATAGGTAAAGGCAACCCTAGCCAAAACCAGCATTAGAGCTCGGTTGCATTAGAAATCACCAAACACATTTAACAATAAACGAATTTAAAACGTCGTTCTTTTTCTGTCCATCGTTTGAAGATGACAGCTATAGAATTATGATTTAAATACGTTTGGCGCTACATTTATTCAGTGGCCCGTGGTGCAAGCGGGCCTTAATTGCAAAACAAATCACAAATAACATCACGAAACGCTAGAAAAAAATAAGCAAAACAGACTTACCGCTCATTGATGAATTGTATTGCTTCAAAGGCATTTTCAACGGGTACTATAGGTAATAGTGGCCCAAAGATCTCGTCTTGCATGATTTTGTCTGAAGCCACAACGTTAGTGATCACTGTTGGTTCAATATATTTATCGTTTGCGTCGTACGAACCTCCGATAGCGATTTTGTCTTTGCTTGCGTCCACTACTGCTTGGAGGCGGCTGAAAGGTGAATTTATTTACCGATTAGTTTTATTTGGACCTTGTTGTATGACTTTTATTTATTTATTTAGGATCTCTAACAAAGAATACACAAATACAATATTAGTAGCAATGTATTTGATGTACAGAGGCCAGTACAACAAGCTACCCCAATCTGTCAAATTTCTTTGATAGATTCTCAACTTTATGACAAAAGAATAAGGTTCATGTTCAGTTGCTAATGCTGGTGTACCTCGGGTTTATGGCTTTTTGGACATCCCAGGACGACGAAACCCTGTTTAATTCGTCAAAACTCTGTACAATTTCCCCCTTCCACTTTAAAAACTCACCTAAAATGCCTTCCATTAATAATCCTGCCGAAATCCGGTGACTTCTGGGCGTCAGCTCCATACCACTCCTGCAGAATCTTCTTGGCAGCAGCGATAAACTTGTCCTGCACCTCCTTGCTGCACAGGATATAGTCGGGCGCGATGCAGGTCTGCCCTGCATTGATGAACTTGCCCCAGAGGACTCGTTTCGCTGTCACCATCATGTCCACTGTATTGTCGATGTATACTGGGCTGTGAAGAGAGAATTTAGGTCTTAGTATACGCATCAATCTTAATAGTGCATGAAATACGACACGACGACGACACGGTTGGCGCAGTGGTTGAGCGATTAACTACTGCGTAGCATGTCGCGGGCTCGATTCCCGCACGGAACAAATAATATGTACCTATGTATTTACAAAAATAAAAAAAAAGGATACAAGTAGTTTATCAGCTATCTCGTTACCATAAAACAAGCATTAGGTTGCTTAGCTTGGGACTACCTATGTGGCGTTGTGTGAAATGTCCAAGGATATTATTATTATATTAATAGTAACATCTTAAAATATTAATGAAATACAATTACTAAAAGTGCATGGAATTTGTTACATTAAAATGTATATGGAATTTTGTAATACATTGAAATATTATATAATACACTTTGCCCGCGGCTTCGCTCCCGTGGTCTTTCCCGTGGGACCCGTTATTTTTCCCGGGATAAAAAGTAGCCTATGTTACTCCTAGAAAACTAAGCTTTCCAACGGTGAAAGATTTTTTTAAATCGGTCCAGTAGTTTCGGAGCCTATTCATTTCAAACAAACAAACAAAAAATCAAATCTTTCCTCTTTATAATATTAGTATAGACAAGACGAGATAGAATCACAGAAATAACAGTAATGAATGAATTCAATGTAATAATATTATCAGTAATATTAAAGGCTATTTTGATTTTGATACGCATCAACATCCTTCTATTCTTATCTGTTGTCGGCTTCCAGTCCAACCAGTTGCAGCTGAATATTTTACATGGAGCGACTGACTATCTGACTTCCATAACCCATTTACTGAGCAACACGATACCCCTTGGTAAGGATCTTAGTTCAAGGGAAGCAAGGGAAGATTTTTAGGTTTAAAAGTTCTTGTAGTTTCTATATGCGATTCGGCGAATAGCCAACAATCGATGGTAAATCGATTTATTCGTAAATTGGAGGGAAATTAATCTCCTTGAACCAGTTTTCGCATGATTATACACAGGAAATAAGATTTCTTTCAATGAAACACTTAATGTTATTGAAACATGAAATCTATGTTTAAATTTCTGCTAATGTGTCGATAAAATGAGTATATACTGTTTCACAATTTCATTTATCATGAAATACTTTCTTCGTTCCTGATCAGTTAATTTTTCTGGACAACTATTGTGGAAGAACACATTTTGTTTCATTTATTTATCATCTAGAAGATAGTGCTTAGTCCTAGCATAACTGGGTTTAAAGCCAAAATCTATGCTAGAAAATAAATGTATGTTTACCTCAAAACCTCGGAGAGATTCTGTCATTTGAAATCTAAGTTCAAAAGTGCATTTTATCCGCATTTTAAACTCCAAGTCCAAGTCCAGTGCCCCAACCTTTTAGAATAATCGCACTGGCCAGAACGATGACTAAATGAAAAAAAAAACCATGTTCTTGTATCTACCATTTCCCTCACTGTAGTGAGATGAAACGTTGTGTGTTTCGCTCGGCAGCAAAGTTATTCTGCGTCTCGTACCTTTGAAATCCTCGCTACGCTCAGGATTCCTTATTTGGACCATTCGCTACGCTCGTGTTTCAATCCTAAAATTCTTCTTCTTGCTTAGGTACTTGCAGTCTTGCATAATGGTGGGGGTTTATTCCCTGGTTCGTGGGTAGGTGCGTGGGGGGTCGTAAGAGTCATAACAAATAACTATGGTATGCCTACTCTTGTTATCACTGCTGTGTAACGTTCAGACGTCAATGACATAATTATGTTAAGTTATCTGACGAGATTTTAATTCTTTATCCGATTACAAGTGATAAAACCATATCTTAACTAAGTAGCTTTTATCTTCTGTTGTTTCTAGGGTGTCTTTAAAAATATGCTTATGCTAATAAAAGATAAAATGGCATTAATGAATTTATACAAATGGTGAAGAGAAACTTTTTCTACGGATGTACTCATCTTTTTGAAAGAAAAAACAATCCAAGACATGTTTTCTTGATATTTTTGATTGGGAAAATTCTATTGTGGTTGGGTGGTCGAAAATATGCACCGTATTAAATTGATAATATCATAGACAGAGTTGGTCTAGAATAACTAATCTTGACCCAACTACACAAAATTCAATTTACATTGATACTCAATTAGGTTGACGGCTAAAGAATTAACCTTACCAATACGGCCTACCTACAAGAATTAAAAAAAAATATTTTTCGACCTGTTCAGCTTGTGTCATCTAAATCAACTTCCACGTACAGACGCCAGCACATCAAGCTATCCCTAACTGTCAATTTTTCACAATTAAAAATGAACCTTATGTCTTTGCAATAAAGTTGAAATACTATCAAAGAAATTTGACAGATTGTGGTAACTTGATGTGCTAGCCTCTGTACATAATCAGCCTATAATGTTCCCATTGCTGGGACACAGGCCTCCCCTCTAAGAGAGGGAGTGGGCCATAATCCACCACGCAGGCCCAGTGCGGATTGGCGGATGTCACATGGCTTCGAATTTTTGGTTCTATGACATGCCGGTTTCCTCAAGATGTTTTCCTTCACCGTTTTGAGAGCAGTGGGGATGAAATGAAATCCACAAAGTAAAGCGCCTGCTTGGGTTCGAATTCACGACCTACAACTTGTTAGTCGAGGCCGATACCACTGTGCCACCACTGCTCCTACTTCTTCCACGTACTTATAGTTTACCAAAATCCAATAGTCATTTATTCAGGCTGAAAATCAGCACTTTTTGAAGGTCAAAGTTACATAAGACAGTCCCCCAAAAAACGCCCACCTTTCACCACTTCCTAGTGCTTTAGCTGGGAAGAACAAGTGGCGCAACAAACTCCCCAGCAGCACAGCTGTCTGTTTAGTTGGAAGAACTTGACTCTACACATTTATCGTATAAGAAGTAATTAACATTACAGAACACATCACATTAAAATCAATCATTTGCCACATGTCAGCTAGGACACGCCAATATACCAATTAAAACATTAAAAACTGACGGTACACAAGCGTAAATTAAAAATAAAAGAGCTTCCAGGTAAAGGGGTACCATTCTCTATGGTATCTATGGTATAAAATGGTGTACCTTTTGCCTCCAAGTTCCAATGTGACCGGCGTGAGGTTCTTGACGGCTGCCTCGTAGATGATCTTGCCGATGCTGGTGCCTCCGGTGAAGAAGATGTAGTCGAACTTCTGTTTGAGGAGCTCTGATGTTTCCTGGGGACCGCCCTCTACTACGATCACGGCATCCTAGAACATCAGAGGGTTTTAGAATCAGTATTTTTTTTTTGCATGACCAATATGGTTCCTGTGGTATGGTCAGTCAGCGCATCAAGTAATACCAAATGATTTTAAACCTTAACAACGTTGAATATATCTGCCTAGCCTTTTCCCAACTATGTTGGGGTCGGCTTCCAGTCTAACCGGATGTAGCTGAATGCCAGTATTTTACATTGAGCGACTGCCTATCAGACCTCCATAACCCAGTCAGTAACACTATCTAATACTGTCGGGTAATACTATCGTATCGTACCCGTTGGTAAGACTGGCTGTCAGACTTCCGGGCTTCTGACTTCCGGTACTGTCAAAGTTCCACGAATGACGCCGGGACCTACGGGTTAGCGTGCTTTTCCGAGGCACGGAGGATTCTCGATGAAAAGATGGTCACCTATCTATGGACCAACCCTGGCAAGCGTAGCTTAACCTGATGGATTGATCCGTGCGGTTGTTATTACTTTGCCACCGTTGACTTGAAGTTCAAAATCGATTGAGCAAAGGACAATGCTCACGAAGTATGAAAAAAAAACCCAGGCTTGGCGCAAATGAAACGTATCTCAGATTTTTAGTATAACTGTTTAATAAAATGCCACATAGGTGGCATCATCGAAATAGGTGGCTAAATGTAAGAAATTGCTATTTGTTTAGTGGCAGGGTTAACGTTCAGGTATTTCAAAATGTAATTGAAATATTTACAATTAGCATATACTAGATAACAAAAACAATCTCTTTACATTTAAACTGATGACTGAATGCAAAAACATGCTATTTATTTTATGGCAGGGGTAACTTTAAGGTACCTAAAAACAGTTACATCCGGCATACTTACTCGTCGAGTTCATGGGCACCATCAAAAATAACGGGAACGATAAAGTTCTTAGATAAAGTACTTAGACTAAAAAAAAATAAAAAAAATAAATAAAGTCTTGATTGTATGCGACAAGTATAAAACAGAAAGAGAATACTCAGTATTTTGAAGAATGAAGGAGATAACCTCCTGTTGCCGGTGCGCACACGCTCTCTCTCTCGCTCACGCTTCTTACTTAGACATCTTATGGAGCGCTGTAGTGATGCGTACGATGAATACGTACCAATAATAAAAGAAAGTCATGTGGTTTTACGTACTTTCACACAGAAAAACAATTAAGTAAAAATAATCCCTGCCACTAAACAAATAGCATTTTTTTACATTTAGCCATCGATTTTAATGATGCCACCTGTGTGATATTTCATTTCACATTTATACAAAAAAAATGAGATCCATTCCGTTTGCGCCAAGCCTGGGTTTTTTTTGAGCATTGTCCTTTGACAGTTTGTGGTAACTTGATGTGCTGGCTATACCTATTCTTAACCAGCCTTATCCTATCAATAGCGTTACATTTGCATTGACAACTCTTTGTCGAGGAAGTATGTTTACATATATAATCAAAAGCTCTACTGCTGAGCTTGAGGTCTTGGGTACGAATCCCGGGTCGGGCAAATCGTTACTAGATTTTTCGATTTGGAATTTCTCAGTAGAACTCAGGAGTCAGCACACCTCTGCCCATCTTTTCGGCCATTACTGGCGTGAAGTTATGTTTATTTAACTTTATTAGAGGAACACAGAAATCGGGCACCAACTATTGTATAGGTGACATCATAGCGTGTTCTATTAAGAGCTTGGTGACCTTACTTTGCAATAATTAGGAGACAAAAGTCAACTTTTACATTTCATTGAGTATAAGGTCACATTCATTTAAGGTGAATCCTCCAACCAGCCCGCGAAATTCAAATTTTCTTAAGTTTTTTGCAATTTGCAGGCCAGTGATAGGTTGTATGTTGATGAACATTTGATTCGCGGCTGTAAGACGTATGTAGTTACAGAATTATAATCATTAAAATCATTAATACAACCCTCCGAGCTCATAAAGGTTCCGGAATGACTTTGACCTTGTAAAAAGTCATTTTTACACCTTTATGAGCTCGGAGGGTTGTATTAATGATTTTGATGATTATAATTCTGTAACTACATACGTCTTACAGCCGCGAATCAAATGTTCATCAACATACAACCTATCACTGGCCTGCAAATTGCAAAAAACGTAAGAAAATTTGAATTTCGCGGGCTACCCTGGAACATCAACCTTAAGGAAATCTTTAATGGCAACCTTTAAAAAAAATGCCCGAAATATGCGGCTTAAAAGTGGAGCAAATTTTGGTGCTTTTGACATTGTACCAAATGAAAGTTCAATTTTTAACAAGTGAAGGGTGACAATAATTCTGTTTATGGTTGAAAGTATAATAATATTTAACCTTCATTCAAAATCAAACGTCATTTATTCAAACTAGGCTAAAATTCAGCACTTTTTGAAGGTCAAAGTTACATAAGACAGTCCCCCAAAAACGCCCACCCTTCACCACTTCCTAGTGCTTTAGCTGGGAAGAAGAAGTGGCGCAACAAACTCCCCAGCAGCACAGCTGTCTGATCAGTTGGAAGAACTTGATCCTACACATTTATCGTATGAGAAGTAATAAACATTACGAAACACATAACATTAAATTCAATTATTTGCCACATGTCAGCATTGTATACAAATGTTCAACAGAGTTAAATCATTAATTTGGTCTTTAGTTCCTCATATCTGTATCATTCTTAGATGACTGGACTGAACCACCTCCTCTTATAGTAGTATTATTTTAATAATCGGAGCAGTAGTTCTGAAGATTACCCCCTACCTACAAACTTACCTCTTTATAGTATTAGTATAGATAAAATCCATACTCACGTTATCCAAATACTTGGGCAGAGTCTCAGCTACGAAAGCTGCGCACGCGGCGGCCAATTCACTTGGCTTCACAATCACGGTGTTACCTCCGGAGATGGCACCGGACATGGGCAGCAGCAGCAGTTGCAGAGGGTAGTTCCATGCTCCGATGACAAGGGTGACTCCATAGGGGTCGTTGTAGATCACCACGTCGTCCAGCATGTTCACGAAGCCTTTCTCTGGCTGGGGAAGAGGAATTTGTAACATTAGTAGTGGTAGATATGTTTGAATTTGGATTAACGTTTGAGACGTACTTGGTGGTAAGTAAAAACATTTGTTACAAAAAAAAAACTGAATTCCGAAAAAACACTACTTACAAAGTGAAAATTAATTTTGGCAAAATCGGTTCACAATTGACGGAGTAATCGGTGAACGAACATACAAAAAACACGTACATGCAGTCGAACATAGAACATACTCCTTTTTTCGAAGTCGTTTAGTAAGAAACCGACCTCCAACAACATGACAAGGTGCGAAATAACTTTGGTTTGGTCAGTGGCTAAGGTTATTTATTTATATTTGATTCATGATAATCGTTCTAGTTAGTAAAGAATTATCACTGAAAAAACATGAATATCCACTTTTTTTTGGGCGGTTAAAAAGAGGATGGTTTTTCAAGAATGGTTACACTGGTAATATTAGTACCACAGGGTCCATATGTATCAGCGGGATTGTCCGAAAGGGTTACCGCTACCCCGGAACATAAAGGGCTAAGGAAGGAACATGGATGGGTTTCAGTCGGTAAGAGTCTGAAACTCCCTTCCGCTCCACTCAGAGCGGGCGGAGTCTCTTGATGAATTCCCAACCATAAAAAAGGGTCTATATGTAATGTGAGGAAACCGACATGTCCTAGATCCAAAAATTCGAAGACGTAACATCCACCAACCCGCACTGGGCTCGCGTGGTGGATTATGGCCCACTCCCTCTCGAAGAGAGGAGGCCTGTGTCCCAGCAGTGGGGACATTATGGCTGACAACGTATGTATTATGTATCTTTTTTTTATTTTTTTAAGGCTGGGAAATCATCCAATGACTGCTCCCGCTCTGGGTGGAGCGGAAGGGAGTGTCAGACTCTTACTGACTAAAACCCATCCATGTTCCTTCCGTAGCCCTTTATGTTCCGGGGTAGCGGTAACCCTTTCGGACAATCCCGCTTACCCGGCAGGCTTGGCCCTGAGGGGCCCCTTCATATGCTGACATCTCTTTGAGGCGCGCGTGGAACATATACACGCGTATGTATTATGTATCTAATATTGAGATTATATTTCAAACGTTTGCAAGTTTGTAATACCGAATTCTGTGACCGCATAACAACTTATGAATCGAACAGTGCGCCTGCATCATGTAATATTATTCTGATAAAATTACACAAACGTACCAACGTAATAAGTGTACTAGTGTTAAAATATAGGCAATTTTCTATGCTGACCTTCAGCAGTTGCTTTAAGAGCACCTATTTAATGCAAACGTTGACGTCATACTCCTATTTATAAGTAGTCAAGGACTGAACTTACAATTTAGCTTCGAGTTCACTGTTAATCATGGTTGCAAACGATTCATTGCAAGCGTGTTTTCCTTAATTGCGTGTCTGTAATTACTCGAGTTCAAACTACGCGTGAAACGGAAGTCTGTGGTTTCTAGATTTATTTATCCACTTTCTTATTCCGCTCAATACGCAGCTACGACATACATGAGGAGCTCGTGGCTAAGTACTAACAGCCGCACAGGTCGATCCACCAGGTAAAGCTACGCTTCCCGGGGTAGACCGTGGATGGGTGACCATCTTTACATACCGAGACTCCTCCGTGCCTCGGAAAGCACGTTAAGCCATTGGTCCCGGCTGTCATTAGTGCATCTTTGACAGACATAACGGGTCGTCAGAAGCCCTAAAATCTGACAGCCAGTCTTACCAAGGGGTGTCGTATTGCCCAGTTACTGGGTTGTGGAGGTCAGATAGGCAGTCGCTCCATGTAAACTACTGGTATTCAGCTGCATTCGGTTAGACTGGAAGCCGACCTCAACATACTTAGGAAAAGGCTAGGCAGATGATGACGCAGTTACGACATACGTAGCAAGGGGTGTTTTCCCTTTTTGGTCCAAGGTATTTTTTTTAAACCAAGTTAACATTCACTGCCACGAGCACTTATGTGTGTTGAAGGCACTGAGCTTAGATTAGCACAAAAAATAGTGGCAGTGTTTGTGTTAACCCATTGGATGTTTGCCTACGAGAAGCCGTTTGCTTTTTTTTTGTTTTTTGGTAACGACATCTCGCAGTTCAACCATAGGGTTGTCTGCTTAACCGGACTTGCCTGTGGATGCCACAAAAGAATTGTAGCCTCCAGCCAGGGCTTAATAAAAACTTACAAACTAAGCGACTACACGCTAAGGACACCCCCTGTGGGGTCCGGTCCGGACCCCATAGGGGGAACGGACCGTCCGGACCTCGTCTTAGGGCGTCGCTGGGGGAGGACAGCAAGGGACAACCTGGATCCGGCGTATTTAAAGCTACAGACTCAGCGGCAATGAAAATACTGTGTCCAAATAAATGTATTTTTCTTTCTTTCTTTCAAACGTTACTGGCGAAATGTGGGAGTAAAATCAAAATCAAAAGTCATTTATTCAAATTAGGCTGAAAATCAGCACTTTTTGAAGGTCAAAGTTACATAAGACAGTCCCCTAAAAAACGCCCACCCTTCACCACTTCCTAGTGCTTTAGCTGGGAAGAAGAAGTGGCGCAACAAACTCCCCAGCACTACTACAAACACACCTCAGCCTAACACTTCGGGGATTCGGCGTGATTTTAAGTAAATAAGAATACTTTAATAAAGTTTCCATAAGTATAGTAAAAACAAGTTTGAGTAGAGACGTCGAAGAAACCGTTAGCCGAGGCTAAAGTCGACATAAACAGGTTGTGCGAGGCAAAAAAAAGGCTTACTCACCAATAATATGAGTTTTTAACCAGATGAGAATTTAGATGATGTGAATATAATGGTCTTAACATGCTTAATAGAATAGCTATGCTTGTTAGACTGAATCTTATCCTACTTTATGAGTAATGTTTTTTTCTTTTATCGGTGGGAAATCATAAAATGACTCCTCCCGCTCTGGATGGAGCGGCAGGCAGTGTCAGACTCTTACTGACTAAATTCTTTTCCCAACTATGTTGTCGTCGGCTTCCAATCTAAACGCATGCAGCTGAATACCAGTATTTTACATGGATCGACTGCCTACCTGACCTCCACAACCCAGTGAGTAACAAGGCTGGGAAATCATCCAATGACTGTTCCCGCTCTGGGTGGAGCGGAAGGGAGTGTCAGACTCTTACTGACTAAAAGCCATCCATGTTCCTTCCGTAGCCCTTTATGTTCCGGGGTAGCGGTAACCCTTTCGGACAATCCCGCTTACCCGGCAGGCTTGGCCCTGAGGGGCCCCTTCATATGCTGACATCTCTTTGAGGCGCGCGTGGAACATATACGCGCCATCCGGCACGGGCCTGGTGCTGATCGGACGGTGAGTCACCCATTACTCACCGTCCGCATGCCCGCACCTACGGTGGCCGGGTGTCGTCACATGGCTCCCGACGCCCGGGGCGTCTCCCGCGGCGGCTGAGACGGGAGGACCTTTCTCTCTCCCATCCCGCCACCTCCTTCGCGAGCATGACTTTTTCACAGAAGGAGGTGACTGCCTCCCACTCTTCTCGCCCCGGACCATGGCTTGCACCAGGGCCGGGCGCGAGAAATACGATGCCCCTTGGAAAGACTGGTTGTCAGACATTCGAGCATTTGACTACCCGTAACGACTGTCAAAGATCCACGAATGACAGCCCGAGCCAATGGCTTAACGTGCTTGCCGAGACAAGGAGGAGACCCGGTTTGTAAAGATGGTCACCCATCCACGGTCCAACCCAGGCAAGCGTAGCTTCGCATAAGCATAATCAGCCTATTCCCATTGCTGGGCCTCCTTTCTCCCAGAGGGAGCGGGCCGTAGTCCACTACGCGGGCCCGGTGCGGGTTGGTGGATGTCACATGTCTTCGAATTGTTGATTCTTCTCACGATGTTTTTCTTCGCCGTTTTAAGCGGGTTAAGCTAAAGGATCGATCCGTGCTGCTGTTATTACTTAGCCACGAGCTCCTCCACAAATACATATATAAGGTGAAATTAAATTAGCTGGAAAACTTTGTAGACTAGTAAGTAAACTACAATACTCGCGGCCGTTGAATCTGTACAGTGTAGTTAAACGAAATGATTTTTTGTTTAATCTTGAGCTCTGAAGTCTCGCTAATCTATTTTATTATGACCTGTAATGGTAGACAATGTAACCTATGCGCTTAGTCGGTGGCAAACAATAAAATGACCAATTTTACCTATGACTAATTTATACTAACATTAAGCTGAAGTTCAAGGTTGAAAGATACTTATAGAATAATGGAGATATAATGACTTAATGAGGCATAGTTTATTGTATAACCAACAACACTGATGCAAGTATGATGTTAACTTTTAGGCCCCGATAGAGCCGAAGCCTGCCGGGTAAGCGGGATTGTCCGAAAGAGTTACCACTACCCCGGAACATAAAGGGCTAAGGAAGGAATATAGATGGGTTTTAGTCAATAAGAGTCTGGCACTCCCTTCCGCTCCATTTAAAGTGGGAGGAATCATTTGATGATTTCCGACCCTAAAAAAAAAAAGTATGATGTTAATTTTTCGTATATGAAATAATGAATGTATAATATCAAGACTGGATGATGTTACTGGTATGAATTAGCGGGAGTTTATTTTTAATAAAAACTTAAACAGTAGTGTTATTCTGTAAAAATATCTTCGTGAAAACATAAGTGAAGTGATCGTGAATTAAGGAGCTGTCTGTGGTAGTTCAATGAACTAAAAATTAAAAATATAAGGTAGTGTACCTACTGCATAGATCTCTGTCTGTCTGTGAAAACTGAGGTGAAGTGAGCTGTCATTCCACATGCTAGGGATTGATACTATTGACAGGTCACTTTATACTCACTTCACGTGATTACAGATTTTTAGAGAATAGATCGGCTGGTCTGGTATACAAGTAGAGGGAGACCAAAGAAACGATGAATGGATTGTGTGAAAGATGATATGGCTAGGAAGGGAGTAACTACCGAGATATGACGACTAATAGAGAAGTATGGAAGAAAGAGACATGTTGCGCCGACCCCAAATAAATTGGGATAAGGGCAGGAGGATGATGAGATCGGCTGGTCTAGACAGCTACGTGCATCTTGTCTATGATAATTCATAATACTGACTATATCATAATATTCTTACCATTATATTTGCCCGTGTAAACCTGGGCTAAATAAACTATTTTTAATTAGGTTAGTACTACCTAATTAAAAATAGTTTATTACGTTGTACTGTACGTGGCATGTTTTCATGATAAGTAGATATTTAAGTAACTTATTCATTAACTATCGAACACACGAACTTTATGTTTAAGCAAACGATTATTTAATCATTTATTTATTAGCGGGCTCATAATTACAGTACCGTGATGGTTAGGTTAGGGTATTATATTTTGATCCACATAAAACCTAATACTGACCTGAAAATTGCAAAAAAGAACGGCATAGAAATCACGTTTGTTGTATGGGAACCCCCTTCAATATTTGTTTTTGTGTTTTAGTATTTGTTGTTATAGCGGCAACAGAAATACATCATCTGTGTAAATTTCAATTGTGTAACTATGACGGTTCATGAGATATAGCCTGATGACAGACGGGCGGACGAACACCGGAGTCTTAGTAACAGGGTCCCGTTTTACCCATTGGGTACGGAACCTTAAAAACGTACGAAACTTGAATTTAGCGGGCTTCCCTGGCGCTTTCACCTTGAAATTGAAAAGAATTGCATCTATGTCACGAACACGGTACCTATACGTATAGGTGGACTCGAAACGACGCCCAAAGACAAATATTGAAACTCGATTTTCAGTTAGACACGTTTTCTGACAGTATTTTTGGTCTGGTGAAATAACAGACCTCCGACTCAATTCATCATATATCTTGCCTTTCCCTGTGTTCGAAACGGTTACCGTACCTCGGAACATAAAGGGTTAAGGAAGGAAGATGGATGAGTTTTAGTCAGTAAAAGTCTGACACTCCCGCTCCACCTACAGCGGGAGTGGTCATTTGATGGTCTCCCACCCTCAAAGAAAAAAAAAGGTCGGCTTCTATGCAATAGCAGTATTTTAAATGGAGCGGCTGCCTATTTGATTTTTTTGGCTGGGTAATACTGGTTGTCAGATTTGAAATCTGATCTAACCCAGCATTAAATGTCATGATCACCCGCCGCGCCGTAGAGGCACCACTTGAGAAAACCCTACATCCATCAGTAGACTAAAATAGGCAGAGTTGATTTATAACTTTATTAGATTGCTCACCTTCTCTGGCTTAGCCCAGTCCTCCAAATGATGAATAGTATTCTTCAGATCGTTGACCAAGTAATCCACTTCCAGAAGCACCGCCTCCATCTTGCTCCTCCTCAGATCCTTGCGGAGGGCTTCTATCATTGCGGTTCGGTTCTCCTCGTACATCCGAAGGAGGTTCTTCAGCTGTTGGAGACGCCATTTTATGGGGCGAGTGACGCCGCGGTTGAATGTGTCTCGTGCTCTTTGGACCGACTGTGGAAAAAAAATCGATCGTTTAGTTTTCGGTTGTATCGCTCAGTTGGTATGTTTTGGAATCGGAGAAAAAATTTACGTGACAGTGTTGGATAAACTGCTCCCAATTAGCTATAGTTGTCACGTTTTAGTACAGCAATAGCGGTCATTGACCCACCTACATGTTCTATTTTTTTTATAATACCTACATTTTCTAGCATTTTTTTTACTGATTTTGGGCTTTAGCTCTGAATCAATATCTGTCGTGATCTTCAACATGTTCCAATAACTAAAGACCATATACAAGGTTAAATGTAAGTCGTTTCAAACTTCTTATGGGGTCATTGTACTCATTATCGCGATTTCAGGTTTGGTCCTAAAGTAAAAATTCCACGTTACAATTTTTATTATAGGACCAAACTTGAAATCGCGAGAAATCTGCTCTTCAGTACATTTACGATCACCTTTTTTTAAGGCTGGGAAATCATCCAATGACTTCTCCCGCTCTGGGTGGAGCGGAAGGGAGTGTCAGACTCTTACTGACTAAAACCCATCCATGTTTCTTCCTTAGCCCTTTATGTTCCGGGGTAGAGGTAACCCTTTCGAACAATCCAGCTTAACAATGTTCGCCTAACTCGTCAATATGTACAGAACAGCTGATTATTTTTCTCTTAAAGGAGATTGTTCTAGACCGCCCAATAACCAACAAACATTTGACGTGTACGTTAATTTTAATTATATTTTAATATGCTTTTTAAAAATAATAAATTCAAGCGGACACTGTTTAGTTCTTAATAGGTTTTTAAAAGTGACCTCATTGATTTTATTACCAACTGAACTCGCCATCTTTCAAGGAATTGTCAATGTGAATGTCACAAAAGATTTGATAGTGTCGCTCTCGCTCATATTACATAAATATCGATATCGACGACGATGTCCATAATATCTAGTGATAAATAATGGATGTTCGATATTTATCACTTCCAAAACATTGAAAATGTGCAACCTAAAAGTTTTTCATGCATATTTTTTTCATGGAATTAGTTCCGTGAACATTTTAATGGAACTTATGATGAATATGGCCTAGCACGATTATGATACAAATATAATGAACAAAACAAACTCACAAAATGTACCTACTAGTCGAATGAGGGATTTTCTCACAAGTGAGAAAATATTAGTTCAAAAGAGGCGTTGGTAAAAAATACGTCACTGTCTCAGGTTTTTGACATCAAATAAGCTTTCTTATTTACGGATCTTATTTTTGTTATCAGTAGCCAGTAAAACATAGACATATTTTTTACCCACGCCATCTATTGAACTATGTTTTTTCACTTGTCAGCAAATCTCTCATTTAACGATTGAAATATCATTTACGACGCAACTCTAGTGAATTGTTCTCATAACCATTTCACGACTTCAATAGACATTTTTACTTTTTAAGTACTTAAACTCTATTTTTAAATGTCGCAAACTAAAACGTTACACATTGTTCGTTGGGAACAAAATATTTTATTTTAGCATTAATATAATTGAACTAGAATCATAGCAACAACGGGTTTATGTTTGAAACGGAACAAATTAATTTACATTTGACATAATTATTGATCTGTCATTTTGGTCTGCTAAATTAAAACCACAGATTAAATAGGTGGTCATTGATAATCGATATACAATGATTGATATTCAAGAGAGCATCTCTACGTCACTACGTCAGTCGGTGCCTGTGGCTGTGTTGTGTTGTTGTGAATACCTACCTATTTGGCGATTTCTTTTGGCGTTTTTGATTTTGTTTCTGTTTAACGGACTACAATTTGGATTGCTTTCAACGTGACCTGGCTTCGAATAACTGATTCTGTGATCTGCTTAAACGACACCTTAGCATTTTGACAACGGATAACGGACTTCGCTTAAAGTAAACTTCAACCAATAAATAATAACTGTACCTAAAAGGCATAATACAACTGTATTTACGGTAATATTTTACTGTATTTGAAGTTTAATGCTTTGTAGAAAACAGAAATAGCGATTTTAGAAGGTATTACTTAAGTTTTCTATTATTAAAAATAACCTCAAAATCTGTTTCTTTTCTTTAAATAAATCTTTTCTCTAAAGTGTCCGTCAAGAAACTTTGTTCTTATGGGCTACTAAGGGCAGTTTACAAATAGAAAATGATTTTTTCTATGCTGTTGGCTCCAGGGCGAACAATGTATGGGCGTAGAACAATCTCCTTTAACCATGTAGGTATGGGTTATTTATTATTCAAGTTTCTACAAAAAGGCTGGCTATTATTTTGAATTATTATTGCGTATCTAATGTCTGATTCAGTATAGTCTATGTAAAAATATTTGTAATTAAACAAAAATATGCATTGTTGTTAGTAGCAACCGATTTCACGTACACAACACTAATTAGGTTGTTAGAAACTGAGGAACAAACAATTAATTAATTCTGAAACTGCAGGATATTGGAATTGATATAATAATTAAAGTAGGTACAGTACTCCCAAATTAATAATGCACATGCAGATCTTCGCTAATTGTCGTATTCCCGGAAACACCCGAATCATTGAATCGTGCGAGTCCTTAACAATGCACTTGCATTTTGCACCTTGTTCGAAAGAAATAGGAGTCAATATCATGTGAATATCATTAAATATTTATCGTCTTTATTAGACACTAAATATTTATAAACAACTTAACACAAACATAATTATGAATAACAAAAAATAAATTAAAAACAATAGGTACTACCTACCAGATAAATTCGGAATTTAGAGGTCACTATGCACTTCGGTTTATGTTTCAAATACCTACCTGTGTTTGTAGCTAAGTGTCAAGCAAGAGTTCAAGCAAGTACATTAATAATATATTCTATGGAGATTCTCAAACGTAAGCGGTTCTAACAATATACCTGCTCATTGTTTTCATTGCATTTTAAGCAAGTTCACTTACAATTTATTCTGGGTGTCACGAATATTTATTTAATTGTTAATACCAGCTCACAGATGTTTTAAATAATGTTTACTTCAATAACATCCGTTTTTTTAATAGAATATAACAGAATACTCTTTAATGTTTGTCTCTTTTATGTGTGTGTTTTATTCTTTTGTTTTTTTTTACACCAATTTAAATGGGACCAAACACCAATGAAATAGAACGCGATCAGAACATCTAAAAGGCGTTCAAGAGCTGTCAGTTTCAATGTTACTTTTTTTTTTCTCTGTAATGTTTATGGTATACAATATACTAAAGAGTATTCTATTATATTCTATTGTTTATTCAATAGTATCAGTCTGTTGTGTAACAGTTATCTTAGAGCATTGGCCTCAATAAAGAGCTGCTATCAGTCAAAGGCCTATTTGTCGATGTCAGGGACTGTAGGAATATTTTACACGATTTCATTTATGAGAATAATAAATAGCAGAGATTGTTTGTATAAGATGAGACATTCACAGTTATGCATTTTGTTTATTTTAGGAATATAGGTATAAGCGATTGTTTATAGTCTGGGAGTTACATCTTTGGGAAAAATACATGACTACTTACTTACCTACCTATTGTTTTTCGTGATCGAAACCCGCCTAATGATTTAATTTTATTCAAAGTATTTTTATTTGGAATGGAAGTTGATAGCAACCACAAGTGTTTAAACACTTTCAATTAAGTATCGACTAATAATAATATTATAATAATAAATACTTTATTTCAGTCCCATAGGTACAGTCCATTATATAATTTTCTCAATAAATTTCGTAATATACCTATTACGGAGTAGGTACCAGAAATAAAAATAAGAAAATTATAATAATACTTATATTTTTTTTATGAATGAACATAAACTCATAGAATTAGGTAAAAAAAAAATGTGCTTATGTGGTACCAGTACCTATCCATAATTATTTTTCAAGTCTTAATCCGACATTTAAAAAAAATATAAAGTCACGGAGGTTACGTTTAATTACGGAAGTATGCCGCGGTAGAGTATTACTAAAGCTAGTTGAAGGTTAGATATTATGTTATTCTGTATGTAGGTACAAACGCCAGCACATCAAGCTATCCCTAACTGTCAAATTTTCTCAATTAAAAATTAACCTTATGTCTTTGCAATAAAGTTGAAATACTATCAAAGAAATTTGACAGATTGTGGTAACTTGATGTGCTGGCCTCTGTACATAATAGCTAGCTAGATAGGTAAATTAAAATGGCTCACCTCAGCAACACTGCTCGATTTGGGTTTCAAATTTGTTATTCCTGTAACAAAAGAATGGAATATATTATTATAATTGTCTGGTCTGTAAGTAAGCTGTTACGTAAAAGGGGAACATTTGTGTATTGTGAAACTTTCAAATAATTCTAATTGAACATGAGCCTTATTCTTTTGAAATTGAGTTGCAAATCTATGAACGACATTTGACAGATTTAAGTACACACATCAAAAGTGTCTAGGGATCAACATATATTTTTGCAATAACTTTTCTCTTGATTGATATTAATTTAAATTTTCTTTAAGGATTCATCAAATAAAGTGTTTTCGTTTGTCACAGTAACGATAAACCAAGTCACCTTTGCATTAATAAAGAAATTTGCCATTTTCCTAATAAAGGGATTTTTGACATTTGAACCACTAACATTAAAGTTCGAAAAAAAGACTGAAATAACAGTTTTCTTTAAAATTTTATTGGGTAACTTAAACAATTAATAATCCGAGTTTCTACCGCGAACACTAACAACACAAGAACATCGGTTTGGCATACTCAAAATGAGTTCATCCAAATCACGCTGTGGAATGGCCGCCCATGTTCGTTGCAACAACAAAAAAAGGTCTTCTTGCAACTGGATACCCTCCATATTCGGCAGAGCTCTTCTCTGTAGCATATCCCATGCATGCTCAATCGGGTTCAAGTCTGGCGACTGAGCAGGCCAGGGCAGGACATTGATGTTAGCTGCGGCGAGAGTCTGTCTTACAACTCTTGCGGTGTGCGGTCGTGCATTATCATGCATTAACTGAAATAAGGGACCGATTTGCACTTGTAGAGGAACGATGACGTCAGATACAATCGTCTCAGCATAAATTTGAGCGTTGAGGTTGCCTCTGATCCAAATCAACTCAGTTCTTCCGCCGATCCAAATACCCGCCCATACCATGATGGTTCCACCACTATAAGGATGGACTTCCTGGCAGGATTTTAATCGCTGTTGGCGTCCAGGGGTTCTCCAGTGTCGTATACGTCTTGTATCCGGTCTCATACCAAAACGAGACTCATCAGAAAAGCACACGAAACGCCATTGTTCTTCTGCCCAATTTCTGTGTTCAAGAGCCCATTGATATCGAATCCTACGATTGTGCATTGCTATAGGTGGTACCCGTAGCGGTCTTCGGGAATGAAGGTTCACTTCATGCAAGCGGTTTCTGACTGTTTGGTCGCTAATTAAGTTCCCTGAAGAGTGATGAAGCCTCACGGCTAACATCATGGCGGTTATTGTTGGAGCTCTTCGAGTTAAGATTTGAATGTATCGGTCTTGTCTCCGTATCGCCAGACTTGAACCCGATTGAGCATGCATGGGATATGCTACAGAGAAGAGCTCTGCCGAATATGGAGGGTATCCAGTTGCAAGAAGACCTTTTTTTGTTGTTGCAACGAACATGGGCGGCCATTCCACAGCGTGATTTGGATGAACTCATTTTGAGTATGCCAAACCGATGTTCTTGTGTTGTTAGTGTTCGCGGTAGAAACACGGATTATTAATTGTTTAAGTTACCCAATAAAATTTTAAAGAAAACTGTTATTTCAGTCTTTTTTTCGAACTTTAATGTTAGTGGTTCAAATGTCAAAAATCCCTTTATTAGGAAAATGGCAAATTTCTTTATTAATGCAAAGGTGACTTGGTTTATCGTTACTGTGACAAACGAAAACACTTTATTTGATGAATCCTTAAAGAAAATTTAAATTAATATCAATCAAGAGAAAAGTTATTGCAAAAATATATGTTGATCCCTAGACACTTTTGATGTGTGTATCTTGATGTGCTGGCCTCCGTAAATTAGAGGTAAATATAGGTAGGTTCCAAAACATTTTACTTAAAAAAACATGCAATATGCACCAAACTTGAACGACACAAACAAAACTGGTCCTTTTGCCGACTCAAAGGCACCTATTAAAAACAGGTTCAAAAACAAACTGGTTCATATTTAGCAGCAACTAAAGTGGATTAACTTGAGCTGGCTTTACTTTTTTTCCTCTTTTATTTACACAACATTTGCCGCCTATTACATGGGACTTAGAATAAAATAATTTATTTACGAAACAAAAGTAGTTACATACAAAGATGTTAAAAATATCTAAGTGAACTATGTTTTGCCAGTCTTCTTCTTTACGTGTGGTTAGTGACTAACCTGGTGTCAGAGTTTTTATACTGCCCATGGGCCTCTGACTTAGCCAGTATTGATATATAAATGAAGCATTAAAAAAAAGCGATTAAATTACAATGATCAATTATGATAATATAATTTTATGCATGCAAATTAATTTTATTACAATTCAAAGTCCATTTAATTTCATATTAAACATGACTGGCAAAATGTAGATTTACTAGGTCTATTATCTGTTCTGTGTCCTTTAGGTACAGAGGCCAGCACATCAAGCTACACCTATCTGTCAAATTTCTTTGATAGATTTTCAACTTTATTACAAAATAATAAGGATCATGTTCAATTGTGAATATCTGTATGTCTGCCTCTTTGGGAAAACAAGGCCTAAAGCTAAGTGTTGTTAAGTTTTTAATGAAAAAAATCAGTATCCTAAAGCTATAAATAAAATAGGTATGTAAATATTCGTCCTAATGACCATGTTACTATTATTATCAGTTTAATCCAAAGTAACAAGATATTGTGATAATTTAATTATGAGACATTTGGCACTAATTTGATTGATATTCATTTGAATAATTACACTAATACAGCATGTTTGGACATAATTGACTGCACATAATCTTACACACTGTATATTAATTTAAGATGTTGTTGTTATTTGTAAATTATGAATTCGTGGCTAATATTTCCTGTTGGTTATTATTAAATATTCTGTTAGCTGTGACAGTAACAAATCTTCCAATTAAAATTGGTACTTAGCTGGAATTTTACTAACACTTTTGATTTATTGTCCTTGGATTAAATAATTTATGAAGGTGTGTAATTTATGTTGGTAATTTACTACAATATTTTTTAGGGTTTCTTCCTCAAAGGATGATAAACGGAACCCTATTACTAAACCTTGGCTAGTATATAAGGTATCTAGTCAATTATCTATACAACTTCAGCTATACCTGTTACTAATTATATTTCTTTATGAAATATCATATAATATCATGCCTGTATTCTTGGAAGGGTTAGACAGAGGTGTACTTATAGTAATACCCACATTTCACCAGATATATGTATAGTTTAAGTCTTTAAAAAAAAAAAAAAAATTACGAAGGTTGTTTGGTTTTATGAATGTTGTGTACACCTGTAATTGGTAATATATAAGAAGCCATACCAGTATGTATAAATATTTAACATACTGTATGTATGCTGTTGGTGTGCCTATTTTAAATAAATAAATAAGTCCCATGTAATACAAAGTAGAAAAAAAACACAAGAAAGAAAGACAAGAAAATCTATTTATAACTATTATCTATTCTATCACTATTATTATTGGTTCTATTAATAAATACCTACTAGGTACTTGTCAAGGCTAATGTCATGTATAGATGTGCTTTGGTATTGTTTAAATAAATAGTAAGTAAATATTTATATTATTCAATATACTGAATGAATATTAAACATTTTTATTCATTTTGCTTTTTAAAGCTAATATTTGGGATGGCTTTTGATTGACTTATTTTTTTATCTAAAATAAATTATTTGAATTGGAATAAATTAAAACTAATGAATTTTCAGAAAAACCTTTGACTGAGTATTGAATGAACTTACAATCAGAGGGTATTTCAGTAGTTCTTTTTTATGGGTAATTTGGTAATTGAACTGAAGTCACTTTTGAATAGAAAATCACTGTTTCTAAACTTATTTATTTAAGTTTTCGCACACAAATAATTTCTGTAGCAATCAAAATAGCAAACCTTTACTAAATCAGTATACTTTGTATATTAAATAAAATAACGTTCGTGCGGAGAATCGCTTACCTCTACTCGTTAACAACGAGGTTTAAGACTCTACGAAACGATTACATGAACTCAGTTATATATTAAACTAGCTTCCGCGCGCGGTTTCGCCCGCAAATGCAAAATATGTCGACAAATTATACACCTAAACCTTCCTCTTGAATCACTCTATCTATAAAAAAAACCGCATTAAAATCCGTTGCGTAGTTTTAAAGATTTAAGCATACTTATGGATATAGGGACAGAGAAAGCGACTTTGTTTTATACTATGTAGTGATACATTAATTTTAACAGTTCCAACACTCACCCAGCGTCATTTTGACTTATTTACACAAACACAATAGTGGATCAAGTTCAAAGTTGTAATGGTAACAAGTAATAAATTGGAGAAGATTAAAAAATAATTACGCGATAAGGTATCTAATATCAGCGCACAAAGTCCACCAACTTGTTTAGACCACGCTATCGATAGTGATGATTCGAAATTATTATCTTAGTACCTCAATTCATAGCAAATAATAAAAAACACTTCTTCAATACGCAACTTTCTATCAGCTGTTTGACAGCGAAGTGATTGTGCGTAGCTGTGACTGTGAGTGTGAGTACGTCAAAATAATAATAATGGCGGTGAACGGTTGAATGAATGATCGTATTGAATGAAGACCTTGCACACTAGCGCTATTGACATTAATTCGTACTATTTAGTCAATCAGTTCACTAAGTATTTTTGTAGTACCGTAGCATTACGCTAGATGGCAGCGTAATCAATTATTAACGTACCGAAATGGAAAAATTGGGTAAGGTCAAGATTTTTAGTGGAAATTAGGGGAACTTTGCACTTACCAAGATCTGTTTGAAAATATTTGATGGTGGTCCACAAAAACATGGCGAAAACTAATGGATTGGGATACCTAATCAGGGGTAGGATATCAATTTAGGGCGGGATGCGTGATGCTTCACTTTACTGTGACAAACTTTACTGTTAGCGTCAATTATTGGCACCTATTCTAATAATCACTGATCAACAGCTGTCATCGTTGCCCTCATAATTAATAAACTTGCCAACAAATCTGGCGAATAAGTAGATAGTAGGTATATGCAGACTTAGGATTATTTAAGAATGCGTTCATTATTAGGACCTACGTAGGAACACATGTAGCTTAGTTATTTTTTGATCAAAAATAATATTAATATAAATTCGGACTTAACATTAATTACGTACGTAGGTATTTGAACTAAATTAAAAATAGCGCTAAAATCTCAAAACAAAGAATTTGCATATTATTGTACCTACCTATATTTACTTACCAGTGAAAAGAGTAGGTCGCTTATGTAACCAAGAGGACTACATATACCTACTGTCGAAATAAACGACATTATCAGGGCCCTGACATGAATTAATTAAATAGATCTACCGCAGACCTAATGTGTTCGCGACGTTGAGTGCATTTAAATAGCTATGCATGCATGGATATACAATGTTAAAAATACCATTAATAGGAAAAGGTACCTAGGTATTATTTGATCTTTGCATCTCAAATCGTACAACTCGTCAAAATTAATGAAATAACAATTATATCCGCCACCCGTTCACGAACATAACGCGTGGATCAGCACCATCCAGCTCAACTATTTATAACCGATTTAATAAATAAGGAGGTTTTATGTTCGAACTTTGAACTGTAAACTTTTTGGTAGGGAACCGAATGATCCAACAGACACTGCCACGCTCTTTTATGTCCGTATAATATTAACAGATTTAATGGCTTTCCAGGTCGGGCAGTGTTATTCGGTTTTCCATTAGGAATTTCTCGGTAGCAGAGTCTGGATTTGTGCCTGGTTGATGGCAATAAGCTTGCCCCCTATTACATGGGACTTAAAGATACCTGGCGAAATTTGGGTCCTACTATAGGTACAACTCTGCCTAACACTTCAGGGAAACAACTCGTGATGACGTATGTTTAAAATAAACCAAACATAAATCATTTCATTTGCATTAGCAACATTTTGTAATTTTAACATTAGTATTTAATTTGGGTAACATTGCTGCGGGGAGTCGGAGTGATTTTCTTTCGGCCTGTGCGCCTTGAGCTTTTTAATAATTTAATTTGTAAATACAGTTCCACTGCTTAAAAATAAACAAGCATTTTTATTGTATGTACAATGTAGTATTTATCTGTGTGGTACGAGTACGTAAAATATTACATGGAGCTAATATTTACAAAATTGAAAATAGGTAGTTGTGTAGGTCAAATTGTGTGTGTGATTGTTATTTAATCGGTCAGTCGATCACGGACATTGGGTACCTACCAACAACCATTAGATGGATTATTTTAATGTTTGATATTATATAAAAATCAGCACGCAGGGGCCATTTCGAGGGAATCATTTTTAACACGCTTTTATTAGCTCGGGTTGTATCTATGTATGTATGTATGTATGTAACGGAATCTTTGAGCTTAATTTTCACCGGTTTCTAAAAGTCTGATCAACTTGAAACTTTGCACACGTCTCAAGGACCGATGACAATGCAATAATTTTTACACGCTTTATATTAGCTTCACTTGTATGTATGTTTGTAACCGACTCCTTTAGACGCGATTTTCACCCACTTTAAACGGCCAGATTTCATTCAAACTTTGTAGATTTATCGAGGACCGATGACAATACATTAATTTGAACTAAAAAGTAGGAAATAAAAAATAGTTAAAAAAAACTAAAAAACACACTTTTCTCACAACCGACCTAAAAATAGAAAATAAATTTTACTTTTTAAAAAGCGTGGGGTGCTTTTTAAGATAATATTCACCACCACCATGCACCCCACGCTTTCTAAAAAGTAAAATTTATTTTCTATTTTTAGGTCGGTTTTCTATAAAAAGCGTGTTTTTTAGTTTTTTTAAACTATTTTTTTATTGTAGGACTTACGTAAGTGGATATACGAACAGCAGCACTGTAGTTCAGTGCAGAAATATAATTGTTGTGCGTTGTAGGTTATTTGTTAGTGTTCATACACACGAACCTAAACCAAACAGACAATACAACAAACAACTGCAGGCGTCGACGGGAGGGCACGCCACGATAGTGGCGGTAAGGCCCCTCTTTGAGGAGTGGCTAGAGAGGCGTCACGGCGCCCTCACCTACCGCCTGACGCAGGTCCTCACCGGACATGGATGTTTCGGGAGGTTCCTGCACATCATCAGGCGGGAGGAAACGCCCGGGTGTCACCACTGCGAGGATCGCCCAGAGGACACGGTAGAGCACACGGTGCAAACCTGCCCCGCATGGGCGGAACACCGCCGTGTCCTCGTAGAGGCGATCGGCGGCGGCGACCTCTCGCGCCCGGCCCTGGTGCAAGCCATGGTCCGGGGCGAGAGGGAGTGGGAGGCAGTCACCTCCTTCTGCGAAAAAGTTATGCTCGCGAAGGAGGTGGCGGGATGGGAGAGAGAAAGGTCCTCCCGTCCCAGCCGCCGCAGGAGACGCCCCGGGCGTCGGGAGCCACGTGACGACTCCCGGCCACCGTAGGCGCGGGCCTGCGGAAGGTGAGTAATGGGTGACTCACCGTCCGATCAGCACCAGACCCGTGCCGTACGGCGCGTATATGTTCCACGCGCGCCTCAAAGAGATGTCAGCACATGAAGGGGCCCCTCAGGGCCAAGCCTGCCGGGTAAGCGGGATTGTCCGAAAGGGTTATCGCTACCCCGGAACATAAAGGGCTACGGAAGGAACATGGATGGGTTTTAGTCAGTAAGAGTCTGACACTCCCTTCCGCTCCACCCAGAGCGGGAGCAGTCATTGGATGATTTCCCAGCCTTAAAAAAAAAAAAAAAAGGCGTCGTCGGGGGGGTTTTTTTTGTGGGTGGAAAATCATCAAGTCAACATCAATATCTCCCACTCTGGGTGTAGCGGAAGGAAGTGTGAGACTCTTACTGACTGAAACCCATCCATGTACCTTCTTTAGCCCTTTGTGTTTCGGGGCAGCGGCAACCCTTTTGGACAATCCCGTTGACCTGACAAGGATCAAAGACCCGGAGATCTCTTTATGATTCATCACTTATACGGTAATTTAGGGCTCGAAAACAAAATAGCTCACAGGAGTTAGCCGTTTATTTTACAACCGTGCGAAGCATGGAGGATCCAAAGGTCAGCTTGGTTTGGTTCCTCATTCCCTTGGTCTAGCTTCAACGCTCTTTCTATGCTGTAAAATCTGATTACAACCAGGACTTTCGTCAGACCTACCTATAGCTACATTTCTACTCTCTATTCAGCTGGTTTGAGTAATGTTATTCCAAACCTAATGCTTAAAAGGGACAGATTAATCTGAAAGGTATACTGGTTAAAACCTTTTTTTTATTGCAGTGATTGTTTATAAGAAAAAAAAATTACGCTCCTTTTGGGGCAGTCGGGTAAAAATATACTCGAAACGACCATAAATATATTATGGTGAAAACCTTTGAGCGCTAACATGCAAATGGCTTAGTCAGCAATCGTTTGACAGGTTAATAAGGGGGTACTTTGGTACTTTCTGTAGTAACTATAGTTATTATATTTTTTTACTATTAAAAGCCTTCTATTTTCCATTTCACTCTATTAAAAGGTAATAAAACCAATTGTTTTTATTGGAGGAGTTAAAGGAGTCCCGTGGCTAAGTACCCAATAACAGCCGCAAGGCTCGATTGATCAGGTTGTTCCGTGGATGGGTGACCATCTTACGTACTAAGATACCTTCGTGCCTCGGACATATAGTGTATTTTTCTTCAGTTGTCTCGTTTGGTAAACAAATGTCGCGACTAATATTAAGATTTCTAGGTATTGTATGTGTCTCTGACGCATTTTTTTTTTATAATTTTGTGCCTTATGTGTATTATATCAAGATCAAGACGTTTATGCTCAACTTAAAGTGTATGATTGATACGAAAAATCAGAATTTTCGTCCCGTGTTTGTTTACCAAATTGGACACTGTAAAAGAAATACTTACACTATAGATATTTTAGATTATTACATTTGTATGGCACTTCAAAAATGTCAAAATCGCAAACTAAACATTCCATTTTCAAATATAATTATGTATTATGTTTGAAAATGGAATATTTAGTTTGCAACTGCATCCTCCACGGAACAGAAAAACCGTGGCATCCTCCGATGAGGTATTTAATTATGCGCCAGCTAGTATAATTATCTCATTATTCCAATATCCGACTAACTACAATTCGTTTCTGTTATGAGTTGAACCAATTTTTCCTACTTTCTGGCCTATTTTTCGGCCAAAGAATCAGCATTGCCATACAACGTGGTAATGCTGCCAGCCTTTTGGGAAAATTGATTTTTTTCCCACCCAATATATGTACTTGTACCTACAATGTACATAGTTATCTATACTAATATTATAAAGAGGAAAGATTTGTATGTTTGTTTGTAACGCATAAACTCAAAAACTTCTTAACGGATCTGGATGAAATTTGGCACAAAGATAGATTATAGTCTGGAATAGCAGATAAGCTACTTTTTATCCCAGAAAAATATACTGTAAAATCTAGTTATTAATATTTTAAGTATTTTTAGGTATGTAAACATTATATGAATAAAATGTATGATTAAATGTAATAATGCTGAATAAATTGTCAACTTTACAAGGTTGTCTTTATTTGTATACAATGCCACTGTCTTAAAATTATGTCGTTCAATTTCCGGCTAATATATTACGTAGGCAATATTATTAATGCCTCTGTCCATAGAATTATTAGATACCTAATTAAAATACTATACGTGTTACGAGATAATTATTAAAATAATAGCTCACGGAAGCATGTTGAAAATTCCGAATGTCAGTAAAAAATTGGTTCCTTTCAAGTTGATTTCAATGATCAAAAAAAAAACATCAATTCAAATCGGCAAATTTTTTTAAACTAAATGCATAAGAAAGCACAATATTATTATGCGGTACGAAGTTAAAAAAAAGAGAAGCAAAAATAAATTGTCTATGCCTATTCCGACTAATCTTCGAAACGGCAGGACTGATTTGAAGGGAGTGCCACTAGCAAGATGGCTGATGTTATACGGACGCTTGCAACAAATTTTTTTTAAAGAAAAAATAAAAAGAATAGATTTCACACGGGGGAAACCCACGGGCGGCAGCTAGTAAGAGTTAAAACTCAATTAACCCCTCAAATATCGTATAAACCCCATAGGTGTATAAGAAAAATTCTCTCAAAACAATAATAAATATATCCTTACATCACTACATAGTATAAAACAAAGTCGCTTTCTCTGTCCCTAAATCAGAGGAATTTATCTTCTCGTATGCTTAAATCTTTAAAACTACGCAACGGATTTTGATGCGGTTTTTTTTAATAGATACAGTGATTCAAGAGGAAGGTTTATATGTATAATTTGTCGACATATTTTGCGGGCGAAGCCGCGGGTGGAAGCTAGTATATATATAATATATAATACTGAAAGCCAGGATGGTTGGTTCCCTCCACTGAAATAAGTAATATGAAATAAGTGTATTTACGCTTATTATCTCATTTCGATTACTGAAACGCAATGATAGTAAGAATAAACACAACGAAGAGATTCGATTTGCACGTGGCAATGTAAAATTAGCGAGACCAAGCAGCTGTCTGCACCCTCCATTTAAATGAGGCAAATGTGATTTATGGTCGTTATCCGTTTCAGTGATGCCCTAAGCCGAGGTCCGTACCCCATAGGGGGTGCCCTTAGCGTGTAGTCGCTTAGTTTTAAGCCCTGGCTCGAGGCTTCAATTTACTAAGGCATCCACAGGCAAGCCCAACACGAGAAGAAAAAGCGAAAACGATTTGACAGAAGTCGATGACATCCCGGAAGGTGACCATGTCTACTGAAGAGCACTGAGGCAAAGAACGTAAGGTAGTTCAGGACCGGACCGGTTCAGGACCTCTTAAGTCGTATAGCAGTTTTATTATAATATTACTTCAGTGTGAGAATGAGATGGTGCTATACAGGAAGTATAGCCCCATCTCTTTCCAATTTGCTTTTAAGAGGTGGAGATCGCGTGCTGTCCACGCCCAGCTACAAATTTATTTCATTTTGTTATCATGAATTTTCCCATTTTCATGGTGTCTTTTAATTTATTTCATGTCATTAAAAACGTACGATTGCTTAAATTTTTAAGATATTGATATAAACACTCACAAAAGTAATGATTCAATTGTTTATTTCGTTTTTAAGTGTTGTTGCCATTGTCATATATTTTTGTCGTTGGCGTACAGGGCATGCGCTTGCTTGTTACGTATATGTGACAATGGCGTTCAAAAGTGTTCTTATGAAAATAGATGAAAAATTGTGATGTCACAAAGTTACCACAACCAGACCATAGCACCTTGTGTATAAAGCATCATATACCTTGTGTATAATTATATAGCATAGTAAGACTTACCAACCTTCCATCGAAGTCGAGTTAAAGATTGAAGTTTCAGGATTTCAAATGAAAAACAGTAAGTATTATATTTAGTAGAAATAGAATCAAAAGAAAACCTTTTTGAATATTTAATAAAATAGGTAGAACAAACGGATCTTCAAGAATATCGATTCAGGTGCGTGACCAAGGTATTGAAATACTAATGCTACGTCTCAACGTGGGAACTAACACGTGTTCTTTTGTATAATGATATAGATTGCAGAAGAAAACTTGCATGTTTTCCATAATTGCGTGAAAATTATAGGCCAACAGACGTGTAGTGGAAGTGTTCCCTTCTTTTTTTTTTCTTTAACCACTACTAGAAATGATTTTATATAATAACTAGTCTCTACCCGCGACTTCGTTCGCATAAAAGAGATACATGATATTGCTACAAGAAGTGTTAATAAATTAATAATGTCTCACTGATGGTGATGCGTATGTTGGATCATTTAGCTCCCATCAAAATGGTTGAGCTGAATGGTGCTAATCCATGTGTCATGTTCATGAACGAGCGCCGTCAGTAGGGACTGGTCACCTCTTACACAATAATATTGTGCCTCTTAGCTGCCACGGCTGTTTTAAAATTAAAATAATTTTAAATTGTTTTTTTAAAACTTGTAATTATGGACGCTTTTATTAAGTTCTGCATCGTTCTCGCGTGTAATTTCAACATGAATGATGTAACACAGTTTTTGTAAACATATTTTGATTTAAAAGAGTGTCCATGGAGTTTCTTGCCCGTTCTTCTCCATAGGTACCTACTGCTTTGGAATGGGCAACTAGCTTCATCTTTCTGACTGACCGACCCCTTGACAATTCAAAAGTGCCTGTAATTGGTTTATTTGAAATAAATGCTTTGAGTTTGAGTTTAATAAAATTATTTATCATATAAAACCGACATGACTCTCTTATCTGTTCTGTGAAGCCAACGCATAATAACTATCTATGCTTTAGCCTTTAAGCCGATATATTACTTTCCTCTATGCTTTAAGCTATGAGTTGTGTTGACAGAACAGTCAGTTGTATAATAAAAAAATATTTTTGACGACAAAAAACTTATATTGGCAGTTAAAAAACATGGTTATACGTCGTCGTTTTTGTTATTTAATAATTTTTTAAAGGCATCTTGAGAGATTGTTCTGAGGAACAACCATAGACTTGTCTACTGCTTAACTAGACTTGCCTGTGGATGCCACAAAAGAATGGTAGCCTCACTACTTATATAAAACTTACAAACTAAGCGACTACACGCTAAGGGCACTCCCTGTGGCGTATGGACCTTGGTTTAGGGCGTCGTCGCTGGGAAGGACAGTAAGGTACAAGCTGGATCGGGCGTAGTTATTTACACAGTGATTTCAACAATATATATAAGTACGGTCGCCCAGCTCATCAAGTTACCAAACTGTAAAATTTCTCCAAACGATTTAAAAGCTTAAAAACGTTGTTAGTTAAGTTGAAAATCGATCGAGAATATTTGACAGTTTGTGGTAACTTGATGTTCTGTCTGTACTAGGTATCCTGACAGTTATAATTTCATTGCGGTCCCACAAAGGACCTACATTTAGCAGAAATTGGTATGTACCTAATTATATGGTACACGTTGTTAAATGTAGGTGTTTGGAAAAAAAAACCGACCACTAACATGGAATGAACTGAAACATTAAGTTATTTTCCGTGGAAAAAATTTAAGTGTCTCAATTTAAATGAAAGGTTTTGGGTATTTGATTCTTGTGGTTGGACTTTTAAATATGGAGAAAACTTCAAAAAAATAACAACCGACTTCCAGAAAAAGTCAGTGTTAATTATTGGTTTTGTATTTTTGTTATTTGCCACCGACTTTCGAAATTAAAGTAAGAACAATAAAATACTTTATGGGGTAACCTCATAGTCCTCGCATCAATTTTGTACTCACTCCTATGCTATGTAAACAACAGTGACAGAGCAAGCTAATATCTTCTAACAGGAAATATAAAATAATTATCTGGATAAACAATTATTGAAGCTAACTCAATAACTGCGCCAGTAAAGTTAATAAAATTGATAAGGGACCAACGCCAAAGCTTTCTCTACCAAATGAAAAAAGAATGATTAAAATCGGTTCACAATTGATGATGAAAATAAAAAAGACTTTCAGACGAACATGGAACACCTTTTTGGAAGTCGGTTAAAAAAATAATGTGTCAGTTGTTTAGCTACGGTTTCTTAGAATAGCGGTGGCTGCCACATAGCGGCCGCAGTGACGGCTGTCAAGAAAATTATGGCAGCGAGGTTTAACTTTATGCTGTCAAAGAAAGCTCTCTAGGGAACACACATTCATAAATAACGTTTTAATGACGTCATCCACCGGTAAATTGCGTGCGCTATATGGCGGCCACCGCTTTTCTAGGAAACCGTTGCTTAAAGCGACCGAGGATGACTAGTATTTTTTTTTAAAACCTAGTGTGTTAGGTTTAACGAGGGACATACTTTCAGGTTGTATAGTACTGAACAGATGATTTTTTTTTGTGATTTCATATTTGATCCCTTAATCAAAGTTGTTCATTATCATGCGTACTATACACCCTGAAAGTATGTCCCTCGTTTAACCTAACACTGTTTACTTTAAATCATATTTTAAAAACTGTAAGATAAGATAAGATAAGATAAGAAAAGATAAGATAATATTTATTTGCATAATCATGTGTCATACATACAAGAAAATACGTGCATGCAAGATGGTAACAACATTATTAGGTACAAAGCATGTTTGCCACACGCTGTGACGTGCAAATGTCAAGAAATATTATTAATAAAAACCTCTTAAAATAACAATAAATCAAGTAATTAAAGAGTAATTATATTCAAATAAATTTAAATTAACAAAAATCAAAGACTGTTACAATAATAATGTTAACAATTAAAATAAAATAAAATAAAGTTAAATTCAAAACATATAAAAAAGATCGAAAAATTATTAAACTATTCCATTTTTAACCGACTTCTAAAAAAGGAGGAGGTTCTCAATTCGACTGTATATATTTTTTTAAATAAACAAACACAAAAGTTAATATTCAAATCAATTAAGCTACTATGTCAATACAAAATTTTCCTTTAGGTAATGAAAACATACTCCGTGATCAGTCTCAAGTTTATATAATTTGTACAACTCACTCGTTTGTAACAGTCGCTACTGACAGACAAACATACAAACTTGCGGGTATGTAACCTTTGTTTGTGTTACATAAGCACTTAGTTTTGTACCTGGCGCGACATTGACAATGAACTGAGACGTCAATGTCATTAAGCAGTTTTGCTTAGAAGCTTGTCAATGCTTAGTAAGTCGAAGGCCGGAAACGCGGATCTGCGCGATAAAATGGCGTTTTAATTGATTTACGCAATTACCGCCATACGAAACGGTTAACAAACAAATATGGCTATATATTTTTGGGGGCACGTGACTAACTTAATCTCAAAGCATTTATTTCAAATAAACCAGTTGCTGGCACTTTTGAATTGTCAAGGGGTCGGTCGGTCAGACATAAAGATGAAGCTAGTTGCCCATTCCAAAGCAGTGGGTACCTGTGGCGAATAGCGGGCAACTCCATGGACAGTCTTTTAAATCAAAATATGGTTACAAAATCTGGGTATACAAAAATGAGTATTCATATTTGACAAACGGATCCCTCAATCGAAAAATAGTGTTCAGGACCACGTAATATTTTTGAGAGACCTATCCAACAACACCCCACTCTATGGTGTAGACGAGAAAAAGAACAACATCCCAGAACCCTAAAAAAAATGTTACAAAATTGAATTTTACCACTTTGTCGGCGTGACTAATATAATAATTATGTATATCTATGCCATATTACAGCTTTCTAATACTAAGAGTCTCTGGGCTAATCTTCGAACAAGGCATTGTTGACTAAAAATATATCTGCTTGCCTTTTCCCAACTATCTTGGAGTCGGTTTCCAGTCTAATCGGATGCAGCTGAATATCAGTTTTTTACATGGAGCGACTGCCTATCTGATTTCCACAGATACTTGTATTTTTAGGGTTCCATAGTTAGGAACCCTAAAATACTATAATTCAAATGTAATTTTGAAACCAACACTCTCCGTTAAAAGCGGTATGTAGGTATAAGTACAGAAGAGGTATCGTGTTACCCAGCATCTGGGTTGTGTATTATTAGGTCAAATAGGCATTCGCTTCATGTTAGAGAGTTTTCCATCAGTGCAGTATTGATGAAACACAATAGATACCTCTCAGTTCGAATCTGGGTCATTTCCTATATTTGACTAAAATATGCGGATGCATTTGGAAGCGCGCCAGAAATTTGTATTTTTAAAGAATACATCGAATACCTACTGTTTGGAAAACTATATTTGAAAACTCTTTTATTTTTAGTGTTCCGTACCCAAAGGGTAAAACGGGACTCTATTAATAAGACTCCGCTGTCCGTCCGTCTGTCACCAGGCTGTATCTCATGAACCGTGTTAGTTAGAAAGATGATGTATTCCTGTTGCCGCTGTAACAACAAATACAAAAAAAAACAGAATTAAATAAATATTTAAGGGGGCTCCCATACAATAAAGTAATTTTTTGCTGTTTTTATAGTACACACATCAAAAGTGTCTAGGGATCAACATATATTTTTGCAATAACTTTTCTCTTGATTGATATTAATTTAAATTTTCTTTAAGGATTCATCAAATAAAGTGTTTTCGTTTGTCACAGTAACGATAAACCAAGTCACCTTTGCATTAATAAAGAAATTTGCCATTTTCCTAATAAAGGGATTTTTGACATTTGAACCACTAACATTAAAGTTCGAAAAAAAGACTGAAATAACAGTTTTCTTTAAAATTTTATTGGGTAACTTAAACAATTAATAATCCGTGTTTCTACCGCGAACACTAACAACACAAGAACATCGGTTTGGCATACTCAAAATGAGTTCATCCAAATCACGCTGTGGAATGGCCGCCCATGTTCGTTGCAACAACAAAAAAAGGTCTTCTTGCAACTGGATACCCTCCATATTCGGCAGAGCTCTTCTCTGTAGCATATCCCATGCATGCTCAATCGGGTTCAAGTCTAGCGACTGAGCAGGCCAGGGCAGGACATTGATGTTAGCTGCGGCGAGAGTCTGTCTTACAACTCTTGCGGTGTGCGGTCGTGCATTATCATGCATTAACTGAAATAAGGGACCGATTTGCACTTGTAGAGGAACGAATGAAGTGAACCTTCATTCCCGAAGACCGCTACGGGTACCACCTATAGCAATGCACAATCGTAGGATTCGATATCAATGGGCTCTTGAACACAGAAATTGGGCAGAAGAACAATGGCGTTTCGTGTGCTTTTCTGATGAGTCTCGTTTTGGTATGAGACCGGATACAAGACGTATACGACACTGGAGAACCCCTGGACGCCAACAGCGATTAAAATCCTGCCAGGAAGTCCATCCTTATAGTGGTGGAACCATCATGGTATGGGCGGGTATTTGGATCGGCGGAAGAACTGAGTTGATTTGGATCAGAGGCAACCTCAACGCTCAAATTTATGCTGAGACGATTGTATCTGACGTCATCGTTCCTCTACAAGTGCAAATCGGTCCCTTATTTCAGTTAATGCATGATAATGCACGACCGCACACCGCAAGAGTTGTAAGACAGACTCTCGCCGCAGCTAACATCAATGTCCTGCCCTGGCCTGCTCAGTCGCCAGACTTGAACCCGATTGAGCATGCATGGGATATGCTACAGAGAAGAGCTCTGCCGAATATGGAGGGTATCCAGTTGCAAGAAGACCTTTTTTTGTTGTTGCAACGAACATGGGCGGCCATTCCACAGCGTGATTTGGATGAACTCATTTTGAGTATGCCAAACCGATGTTCTTGTGTTGTTAGTGTTCGCGGTAGAAACACGGATTATTAATTGTTTAAGTTACCCAATAAAATTTTAAAGAAAACTGTTATTTCAGTCTTTTTTTCGAACTTTAATGTTAGTGGTTCAAATGTCAAAAATCCCTTTATTAGGAAAATGGCAAATTTCTTTATTAATGCAAAGGTGACTTGGTTTATCGTTACTGTGACAAACGAAAACACTTTATTTGATGAATCCTTAAAGAAAATTTAAATTAATATCAATCAAGAGAAAAGTTATTGCAAAAATATATGTTGATCCCTAGACACTTTTGATGTGTGTATTTTATAGATACGGAACTTTTGGTGCGCGAGTCCGACTCGCACTTGACCGGTTATTTTTATATTTATACGGTGCATTCTTATTGGTGCCAACATAAACTCAATGGAGTTTCACCGTGCACAAAAATCATCGACTACCTACACCATCTATATGTATAGCACTCAACTTAAGCGCTTAGGTAGTTAAAATAAAACAAAAAAACGTTATACATACATTAAATCAAGCGCATATCACGGTGACACTTGCGGTTGCGTAACACAATATTACGACAGCAATGGCAGTAGTTTGACAGTTTAACAACATTAATGGTGTTGTTAATGTTGTTGGCCAGACACATTTTTCGAAAATATGAACCAATGTCCTTCAAAATGATTTATATTGTGATTAATACTGGTTGTTCTAAAAGTTATACATGGTTACGTTTTAGGGCCTATGCACACCACGTTTTTTAAACGCGCCGTCGACGCGCGTTTTGGGAACGCGCTTTTATCCTGCAGAGCAGTTTGTTGTCGTTTGTATCGATACAAACGCGCGGCACCGGCGCGTCTGTATCGATTCAAACGCGCGACACCGATACGAGCGCTAGCAACGAGGGAAAGCGAAGTGTGAATCTACGCTAGTAGCGTTTGAATCGCGTCTGCATCGCTACACACGCGCGTTTGCATCTCGTTTGTATCGCTACACACGCGCGTCTGTATCGCGTCTGTATCGCTACACACGCGCGTTTGCATCGCAACACAAGCGCGTCAGGTGTGCAAAGGTCTACAGGCTGCGTCTGACTTGCGTGCGTATCGCGTCTGTATCGCTACAAACGCGCGTCGACGGCGCGTTTAAAAAACGTGGTGTGCATAGGCCCTTAAACCTCATAAAGGGTCATTATACTCATTATAACGAGCAATTTTTACTATGGGACCAAACCTGAAAACGCGAAAAAAAACAGCTGTTCAGTACATTTTGACGAGTTAGGCGAACATACATTCAGTCAAAAAAGTATCGGGAATGGATGATTTGTTTATGGTTCCAAATTCAAATTGTTGTTTTTTTGTAGTTGTTAGATTGGCACAACTGTTTTCCATTTTGGCGCGGAGTTTGAGTTGCATCTGTTATTTATATTAAATACAGTGCTGGTTTTAGTAATATCATATATAGTGTGTATTGCGAATTTCATAATGGACAAAAATATCGAACAAAGAGTTTGTCTTAAATTTTGCATCGCCAATGGAATTTCGTGTTCGGAGTCACTGAAAATGTTACAGAAGGCTTACGGTGAATTGACTTTATCAAAAACTCGTGCTTATGAGTGGTTCAAAGCGTTCAAAAGCGGTCGAGATGTGATGGAAGAGTTGCCTCGCTCTGGTAGGCCGTCAAAGTCTGCAACTGAAGTTAACATCGCAAAAGTGAAGAAAATAGTGACTGAAAATCCCCATTCAACTCTGAGAGAGATAGCCGCCGAACTTTCTGTATCTCACGAGTCGATCCGTACCATTTTAACTAATCATTTGGGTATGAAACATGTTGCTGCTCGGCTAGTCCCAAAAGATCTGAATTTTCTCCAAAAACTCAATCGCATGCATGAAAGTCTCTGAGGACATGCTAGAACGAGTCAGTTCGGACCCAACATTCATGAAACGCATTGTTACTGGTGACGAGACGTGGGTTTACGAGTTTGACATGCAAACTAGTCAACAAGCTTCGGAGTGGCGCCTTCCAACTGAACCGAAACCGAAAAAACCACGCCAAAGTCGATCAAAAGTCAAAGTCATGTTGACTGTTTTCTTTGACTATCGCGGTGTTGTGCACTCTGAATTCTTACCGGAAGGTCTAACGGTAAATAAAGAATATTATTTGAGCGTTATGCGGCGTTTAAGAGAGCAAATTCGACGAAAAAGGCCAGATTTGTGGAAAGAAAATTCTTGGATTTTGCACCACGACAATGCGCCTTCGCACAAGGCTATCATTGTGAACGAATTTTTGACCAAACACTCAACAAATACCATCCAGCAACCACCATATTCACCAGATATGGCTCCTGTTGACTTTTTTCTTTTTCCTAAACTCAAATTACCACTTCGCGGCACCCGTTTTCAATCGATAGAAGACATAAAGGAGAATTCGCGGCGAGAACTGAACTCAATTCCGGAAGCAGCGTTTAAAAAATGTTTTGATGAATGGATTATTCGTTGGCGCAAGTGTATCGTTTCTAAGGAGCATACTTTGAAGGTGATAAAATAAATTTGGATGAATAACAGACATTTTGTGTATTATTGATCTTTTCCCGGTACTTTCTTGACAGAGTAGTAAATGTACTGAATAGCTGTTTTTTATTTTTATTTAACCATGTAGGTTTATATGTTATTAGTTTATGTCCAATTTTTTGTTTGTATTATGGTATTGTTAGTTTTTATATTTGCTACTTTGTTATTACGCTAAAGAGCTGCCATTTTCCCACATAGGTACATTCAGTACCTACTATTTTAGTTTATCAAATGAATGCTAATTAGGTAGTTGTTTTTTGTTACCTACATGTTCACCTTATATTTTTATGACGTTGTTTTTGTTTTTTACATTTTTGTGTCGGAAGAATTTATTAAGCTTTTTGTCACTCACTGGAGGATGTAATAAACGGTTTTTATTAATTTTCTGACCTTGATAAATTATAAATCTTGAATTTGTCATTGGTACTGACTTTTTATAATACTTTTTTTTTCATTGGTACAGCTGACTTGTATTTTTGGACGGTGGAACATGCCTTTTTTTCCATCTCCTTTTACAGAAATAAAAATAATTTAAACTAAACATGGAACAGAATTTAAATGAATGCAACTCAAGATACACTGATAACTCGAGTTAAAAGGGGTCGATAAAAAAGGCCCTAAGTTTTTTCTTGCCAAAAAATAAAAGTTCTATGGCCAGTTATAATAGTATGCAGGGTGGAATTTTGTAATGCCACCTGGAGGGAAAGTACTCTTAATAGTGTAGATAGAAAATTTTTGTGTAAGAAAACATTCCTTTATTTTTGAATGGAAAGAAAACTGCATTCAAAGTTTTCCAAAATTCGCTTGCCACACCCGGGAATCGAACCGACTAAAATCTGTAAAAAGTACATCCTGTACTTTTATTGCATCGATCGTTAGGATCAATTATAAGGATGAAATCTCTCGAACAAACTTGATAATTTAAATGAAAGGAAAACCATGAAATCTTAAGTAAATTATTTTTGTTATTTACAAAAAATGGTAAACTACCTATTTGCTCGAAATGGGCTCCATTTTCTTGGATATACAAATGTATTCTTCTAACGAATTCATTTCTAGTAACCTTTAATAACGTGTTGTGGTGAATATTATAAATCGTATTATGAACTTCAACTCTCAACTCGTTTACTTTAGCATAAGATTTAAAGAAAATTTGATTTTTCACATTCCCCCACAAAAAATATTTAAAGGGGTGAGATCTGGTGACTTCGTAGGCCATCTGATTGTACCGTTTGTACCAATCTTCAATCGTCTTATCTGAAAAGTAACTCTTCATTTTAATGGATAAATGACGTCAATGATTAATTACCAACATAAGTAAACAGATGGACTGACTTAAAGAGCTTTAACTTGACTCATTAAATTTATAAGTCCAGATTTCATGGTTTTCCTTTTATTTAATTTATCAAGTTTCTTAGAAGGATTTCATCCTTATAATTAATCCTAACGATCAATGCAGTAAAAGTACAGGGTGTCATTTTTACAGATTTTAGTCGGTTCGATTCCCGGGTGTGGCAAGCGAATTTTAGAAAATCTTTGAATGCAGTTTTCTTTCTATTCAAAAATAAAGGAATGTTTTCTCCCGATCCAGCTTGTCCCTTGCTGTCCTCCCCCAGCGACGCCTTAAGCCGAGTTCCGTACCCTACAGGGGGTGCCCTTAGCGTGTAGTCGCTTAGTTTGTAAGCTCTGGCTGGAGGCTACAATTTCATTGTGGCATCCACAGGCAAGCCCGGTTAAGCAGTAGACAACCCTACGGTTGAACTGCGAGTTGCCATGTACAAAAAAAATGCCGTGTTCACCACAGACGTTTAACTAGCAAGCTAGCGACCGCAAATTCATTCGTGCTAGAACTGCGTATTTAAATAATTGACTTAGGAGCTTCAAAGTCAAGTTTGTTTATCTTATTTTACCTTCAACTAATTTTCCATACAAAAAATTCAATATGTTTTGAACTTGACAGATTAAGATAGCCATCAGAATAAGCTACCTAAGTTATTTATCGCAGTTATTATACTTAGGTACTGTGCTAAACTTATACCCATTGTAATTGCTATAAGTACTTACGACACGGGTGTTGCTTGACTTCTAACCATTTTGAAGGGAGATTTCATAGATATTTTGGCTTGTTTCTGGTTTAGGTAGTTACCGCACTATTTATTTTTTAAAATTCTTGAAGAAATACAAATATATACAACAAATATCCTTTCACTAATTTTACCTAAAATGTTACCTGCCAACCTAAGTAATAAAGATCTATACCTACCTATACGTTTAACTTCACTGAATTGCAAAAAGGATGACAGCAACACTTAAAATTGTTTATGGGTTCGATCCTGATTGACGTCAACATTTTAAAAACGGTTATTTTTGGATAAGGGTCTTCTTATTTTTAGCATTAAAATTTTTCCAAGGTCTGAGGAATTTATTCTGCTTCGTCGTGTCGATTGTGTATTAAATGCTGGCAAACTTCGCCAGGATTACAAAACGAGATGAAGGCGTAATTGGTGTAGTTAATTTGCGAACGACCGAAATATATTAATTTCTTGAGATTGTACACATACTATAATGAGTAATATAATAAATGAGTAGGTACAGAGGCCTCATCAAGCTATCCCAAACTGTCATATTTTTCCAATTGAAAATGAACCTTACGATTCACTACATAGTATAAAACAAAGTCGCTTTCTCTGTCCCTATATCCCTATGTATGCTAAAATCTTTAAAACTATGCAAAGGATTTTGATGCGGTTTTTGAAATAGATAAAGTGATTCAAGAGGAAGGTTTATGTGTATAATTTGTCAACATATTATGCGGGCGAAGCCGCGGGCGGAAGCTAGTTTGTAATAAAGTTGAAAAAACATCAACAAAATTTGACAGATTATCTTGATGTGCTGGCCTCTGTAGATTAATTAGAACAAACTAATAAGCACGAGGACACTGATTAACTTACATAATAATGTACCTATGTATGAGTTACGAGTTGTCCTCTCGCGAAAAATTGTTTCAATATTTGTAATTTGCAGATGATATGCTAACAAAAATCTGCTAATTATAATGTAGGTAAACAATTAAACATAACACTGAATGTAGATTATTCATAGTTACGTAAGCGTTAAGGAGTAAAGTGTGGAAGTGCAAGAAGTGTTGCCATGGAAGTCTTTAAAGAAGTCCTTTCAAAAATCGAAAATCAATTCATTTGCATTAGTTAGAATCAGAACGGAGAGAGCTCGTGGCTACGTACTAACAGTCGCACAGGTCGATCCATCAGGTTAAGCTTCGCTTGCCTGGGTTGGCCGTCGATGGGTGACCATTTTTACATAACGAGACTCCTTCCTGCCTCGGAAAAAACGTTAAGCCGTTGGTCCCGGCTGTCATTTGTGCATCTTTGAGAGTCGTTACGGGTCGTGAGAAGCCCGAAAATCTGACAGCCTCCAGGTAAGACTTACCAAGGGGTATCGTATTGCCCAGTTACTGGGTTGTGGAGGTCAGATAGGCAGTCGCTCCATGTAAGATACCGGTATTAAGCTGCATCCGGTTAGACTGGAAGCCGACCTCAACATAGTTGGGAAAAAAGCTAGGCAGATGATAGTTAAAATCAGAACAAAAATTCGAAATTTTATCTCATGAACTTTTAAACTCATCAACCTGGCGGATCGACCTGTGCGGCTGTTAGTACCTACTTAGCCACGAGCTCCTCTCGTTGTCGGAATAGTTGCTTGACATAATGAGTAAAGTTAATATTTTTATTGTTTCGTCATTCTTTTGAATCGTTTTTCGAATTTTTTATGCGGTCATGTTACCAGTCTGGATTGCGGAGGTCAGATAGGTAGTCGCTCCATGTAAAGTACAGGGTATTTAACTGTGTAGGAGGTGGCGGGATGGGAGTGAGAAAGGTCCTCCCGTCCCAGCCGCCGCAGGAGACGCCCCGGGCGTCGGGAGCCACGTGACGACTCCCGGCCACCGTAGGCGCGGGCCTGCGGACGGTGAGTAATGGGTGACTCACCGTCCGATCAGCACCAGACCCGTGCCGTACGGCGCGTATATGTTCCACGCGCGCCTCAAAGAGATGTCAGCATATGAAGGGGCCCCTCAGGGCCAAGCCTGCCGGGTAAGCGGGATTGTCCGAAAGGGTTACCGCTACCCCGGAACATAAAGGGCTACGGAAGGAACATGGATGGGTTTTAGTCAGTAAGAGTCTGACACTCCCTTCCGCTCCACCCAGAGCGGGAGCAGTCATTGGATGACAATTCCCAACCTTAAAAAAAAAAAAGGGTATCTAACTGTATCCGACACATGTCATAAGACTGAAAGCCGACCCTAACATTTTAGGGACAAGGCAAGGCAGACGATGATGATGAACTTGTTCTGAGTACCTATATCTAGATGTGGGAACTTTTTGGTCCGATTTTACATTTTCTACAAAACTTTTCAGAGCAAGATACCGCGCATATATTATTATCGTCATCTGCGACAAGGCTGAAGTCATATAATGGATTATTTGCATAATTTTAAAGTTATTCTTAATTTGCTTACATTTCCAGATCTGGGTCACAGCTCCTTTTAATGATTTGTTAAAGTTTGCGACACAATGTCCTTTTAGCATTTGACAGCATGAAAATGAGAAATATTTCGATACTAACATAACGACATGCCCCGAATGTTTCTTCATTTCACGCGGACAAAGTCGCGGGCATAAGTTAGTGAAAATCATTTTTTTGAGGTTCCCTAAAACGTCAATATACTTAATTATGTATAGATGAATCAATGATATTATATTCCTCCTCATCTTGACTGACTAAAACTCAACAATAAAACATTGATCATGCGTCGGCATTGTTTCAAGACACAAAAGAACGTGTTTGTCAGGTACTCGTCCTTATTCAAGTCCTAAGTTAAATTAGGAATGAAACATGCGCGTGAGTTTAAAGCCACGTGGACACCAAAAAGCAATGTAAAGTGGGTACTAACAATTTCATCAGGTAACTTTTAAGCGTTGTCTAAGAATATAATGTACAGAGGCCAGTACTACATCAAGCTACCCCAATCTGTCAAATATCTTTGATAGATATTGAACTTTATTACAATAGTAGGTATAAGGTTCATGTTCAATTGGGAGTGTTTGACAGATTGAAGTAGCTTGATGTGTCTGTACTTATACCTGTGGGTATCCATTATATGATAAGTGATCGTAATGTATTTCGTTTTGACAGTTCAGCAAACTCAATGAATGTTATTTACCTCTGGTCAATTTTCCAAGGAAAGTAAATCGGCTCATGCGCTCTCTAAAATACGCACACAATGAATTTAAATAACATCAACAGTTTAAATAAAACTCCCTCGCCCTCACCGCGTCGCATCGCCCGCTTTCGCTGTCTTAGTTTTCGCTTAGCATTCTTTTTGATATTTTTTTTCTTCTTGCTTGCCTCCTAAAGGTCGTGGCATAATGTAATGAAAGAATCGAGACCAGTCGGTCGATTCTGTAAAAATTTCTTCGTGAAAATTCGTATAAAGTGAGCTGTCGTTCCATCTAAATGCTAGGGATTGACACTATTGACTGACACTTTAATCTCACTTCACTTACATTTTCACTGTGAGATTTTAACAGAATAGCAGAGCTGTAATTTCAGCGTTCTAACAAGAACGAACATACATTCAGTCAAAAAAGTATCGGGAATGGATGATTTGTTTATGGTTCCAAATTCAAATTTTTGTTTTTTTTGTAGTTGTTAGATTGGCACAACTGTTTTCCATTTTGGCGCGGAGTTTGAGTTGCATCTGTTATTTATATTAAATACAGTGCTGGTTTTAGTAATATCATATATAGTGTGTATTGCGAATTTCATAATGGACAAAAATATCGAACAAAGAGTTTGTCTTAAATTTTGCATCGCCAATGGAATTTCGTGTTCGGAGTCACTGAAAATGTTACAGAAGGCTTACGGTGAATCGACTTTATCAAAAATCGTGCTTATGAGTGGTTCAAAGCGTTCAAAGGTTCAAGCGAAAAAACCACGCCAAAGTCGATCAAAGTCAAAGTCATGTTGACTGTTTTCTTTGACTATCGCGGTGTTGTGCACTCTGAATTCTTACCGGAAGGTCTAACGGTAAATAAAGAATATTATTTGAGCGTTATGCGGCGTTTAAGAGAGCAAATTCGACGAAAAAGGCCAGATTTGTGGAAAGAAAATTCTTGGATTTTGCACCACGACAATGCGCCTTCGCACAAGGCTATCATTGTGAACGAATTTTTGACCAAACACTCAACAAATACCATCCAGCAACCACCATATTCACCAGATATGGCTCCTGCTGACTTTTTTCTTTTTCCTAAACTCAAATTACCACTTCGTGGCACCCGTTTTCAATCGATAGAAGACATAAAGGAGAATTCGCGGCGAGAACTGAACTCAATTCCGGAAGCAGCGTTTAAAAAATGTTTTGATGAATGGATTATTCGTTGGCGCAAGTGTATCGTTTCTAAAGGAGCATACTTTGAAGGTGATAAAATAAATTTGGATGAATAACAGACATTTTGTGTATTATTGATCTTTTCCCGGTACTTTCTTGACAGAGTAGTACTCTTCAGTTTTACGTTGCCAGCTGCAACGTTGCATATGGACCCCCATAATCTTTCGTAGATGCAACATGCATGTTACATTATGTAATTAATGAGAGTCATTATCTAATCTGATTACTTGATAGACAATAAATCATAATCTCTGGCACATCAATTTGTTACATGGTCTCGTGTCTATGAAGAGTTAATTTCACCTGATGGAGAAACAGCCTTACGAAGGGATATTTATTACGTTATCAGAATCTGTGATGTAATAAGCAAATGTTTTGGACGTATAAATACATAAGTCCTTGTCAACAGTAATGCTTTTAATGTCTTTGTTTGTTTATCTTGTGAGCAGCCCATACTCTTATGAACGGTATATTATAAACTGAAATAAATGACGTTTGTTGTTGTGTTGAGCCCCCTTAAATATTTATTTTATTCTGTTTTTTAATATTTGTTGTTATAGCGGCAACATTAATACATCATCTGTAAAATTTCAACATTTCAACTGTCTAACTATCACGGTTCATGAGATACAGGTGACAGACAGACAGACGGACGGACGGACAGCGGAGTCATAGTAATAGGGTACCATTTTATCCTTTGGGTTCGGAACCCTAAAAACTGTTGTGCTAGCACAACAGTTTTTCATATCTATACTTTTCTATACTATTTGTAATGAATCAAAAACTACTGTGCCAATTTCAAAAATTCTTTCACCATTAGAAAGCTTAGTTTTCAGGGAGTAATTTAGGCCAGGGAGTACTTTTTATCCCGGGAAAAATAACGGGTCCCGCGAGACCACGGGAGCGAAGCCGTGGGCAAAGTGCTAGTACCTAATATAATTATATCACTGACGGCCTCGTTGGTCTAGTGATCGTAAGCTCTGCTGCTGAGCATGAGGATTTGATTCCCAGGTCGGGCAATGCCATACTGGATTTTTCCGTTTTTATGTATTTGCGGCAGAGAGTATCTTTAATTTTGTTAACAAATTTGGGTCTTACTTTAATAGAAAATTCTACTTTTCTACTAAAAATACAAAAAACTTACGTCACAAAGATCTCGTATAATCTCTGTGACAAACGGACAAAAAATGTATCATAGAAAGGTTCCGTTTTTCTTTAACCTTTTGCAGTATACTTGCGTACTATGTAACGTGCCCCTAAGTAGTAGGAAGCTGCTACCATAGACAAGCTTTCGCCGAGAATTTCCATAACTCAAACTGGTCAGGGCAGTGCCAAAGGAAGCACTAAATTGTACAGAAACATTCCCAGATCGAGAAATGTTGATGACTTATAATATCATGTAACACTAAGTACAGGAAAACAGCTGTCTAAGTATCTGGAGCTGGTGGAGGGTTAGCAAAGAAATGCTGTTTCTACGAGCAGTATAAATGTATTACGAAGAGATCTGCCATTTTAATGGGCTTGTAGCGGCATCGACATCGCCACATGCAAACTACGCGTCACACTGATGTCACGCAAAATCCTGCATCGCGCAAGTAGAGTTTACCGCGGCGCGACTAGCGTGTCATAACATCCCGAATTCCCAACATCAATCGTCGGGCAGTAGCCCACTAGACACAAAACCCATCTGGTCGAAGTATCTTCTCGTTTCTATGGAGGATAAGTGAATTTTACATCCTGTTCCTCATGGTGTCCTGCCTTTTCGCAGAAATTGTTTGCCAGATTATCACTTGCCAACCAACGTTTCGCCGATGTTTTACTTTGACAACTAACGATTAGCAAATTTTTGTATGACAACGTTTCATTTGGTAGAATTATTGTTAAGCTGATTATTATAATGACACAAAACGTTCGGGACATTAATCATTTGTCAACCATTTCACTAGGCCACACAACTATTAGACGAATGACGAATCGCCGCGGCAGCGGCCGGCGATGTGCCAGAAGCGAATCACTTTTATAAAAGGAAACAGTTAGGTTAGGTTAGAATTCTTTTTGATTCCCGCGACCCCCGGCGAAGGTGTGAGAGGGAACACCCGGGGTGGTTTTTAGTCAGTAAGAGTCTGACAGACCCCTCCGCCCTCCCCGGGGCGGGGGACATCCATGAGGATTTTCCCCCCGGATCAAAAAAAAAAAAAAAAGTTTAGAGTATGACAAACAACGCACGAGCCGAGCGAGTGGAGCGAGCGTGCCGCGGCAGCGGCCGGCGATGTGCCAGAAGCGAATCGCTTTTGAAAAAAGAAACAGTTTGGTTAGGTAAGCTTACCCACATAATATTACATAATTATTAAACGAAACCCAACTAGATTTGGTAAACAATAAACAACTAAATGAATATTTATTAACTAAAATATTCTGCTACTTAAAAGTTGGCATATTAAAAAGTGTCATTATGAAAAGCAGACCAAACGTACAGTTGGTAACTGTGAGGTTGGGAAATAAAACAAAATTATATGATTAGTTGGCAAATGATTATTCGGCAAAATAAAATTCGGTGAGACGTTGGTTGGCAAGTGAAAATCTGGCAAACAATTTTCGGCGAAAAGGCAGAGAACCGTTCCTCATACATAGGCCTTCCAGATACCTGTTACTGCAACTCTTGAGACTAATAATAACAGGCTATCGTTCAACTAAACCCACTGTGCACCAATTTCATGTACATTTTCGTGAAGATAAGCTGCTTTTACTGCGGTCGGTTCCTGGATGGGAGGGTGACCGCTGTGTTTCGGTAAGCATGTTAAGTCCCTGGTCTCAGCTGTCATTCGTAGATCTTTGGCAGTCGTTGCGGGTAATCAGTACCCAAAAAGGGGATTCGTGCACCCACAGCCTAACTAGGTTGTGGTGGTCAGATAGGCAGTCGTTTCATAAAAAATACTCAGCTGTATCTAATTATAGTGGCAGCCGATCCCAACATTTGGGAACAAGTTAAGCTAGAACAAAAGGCCAAGGTCGAAGTAAAACCAATACTTATTATAATGGAAACAAAGTTCGTATCAGCAATCTGGTTTTATAAAGGAACATGGCTAGTTCGCGTGTGTATTGACATTTTTTTATTACGTTTTTTTTAAGCTTCATGTTTGATATTAAACTTGTTTAGATTTGATGGTATCAGAAGCCAAAAAAAAAAAAAAAACTAATAAGTATAGGAAAGGAATAACAACCTAATAAATAAACGAATGCTCAATTAATTATCTCTATAAGTTCATAGATAAGTGACAGATAGCAGATATTCTTTTAAGAACCAAGATTATGTCATATGTGTGAAAAAAATTAAATTAACTTTAGACCTCACAACTTTGTCACAAACAAGGTAAGGCTCTAATGCTTTATTATTTGCATTAGTTTTTTTTTTAATTTTACATCTTTATTCTTATTTATTTATAATCTATATAAAAGCGGTAGGTCACTCATTCATACATTCACTCACTCACCGATTAATCACGAAATCTCGAAAACAGATGGACCTACGTAGGTTATATTTGGTACAGAGGTAGATTATGAGGAGACGTCAGCTAAGAAAGGATTTTATTAAACTCCCCCCCCTAAAAGGGCTTGTTGTACAGACGCCAGCACATCAAGCTATCCCTAAATGTCAAATTTTCTCAATTAAAAATGAACCTTATATCTTTGCAATAAAGTTGAAATACTATCAAAGAAATTTGACAGATTGTGGTAACTTGATATGACGAGTTTACTTAGTGACGAATGTACAGAGGCCACTGTACATTCGTCACTAAGTAAACTCGTCATATTTTGAAAAATCCATATATTGAAAGTAAATTCGTCACACGTATTAAAAATATGTGTAAATTCGTCACAAACCCTCTTTTCAAAAATTTTATTCTTAAAGTAGCGATTGCAACCAAAATTTTTATTTAAATCATTCACTGAAAACTGTGATTTTTGTGTAGATGTAAGGTAAATTAGTAAACGTGCTGTGATTATGAAAAATATACAACATTTTCATTCTACTTCTTGTTTATTTATTTTTTGCTATTGGTACGGATTATAACGATGTGACGAATTTACAATAAACAAAATAAATTGTGACGAATTTACACATATTGTTTTTTTGACGAATTTACTTTGTGACGAATGTACAACAACCCCCTAAAAGGGGTGAAATAGGGGGTCTTCTTCTTTTCATGTGGTTAGTGTGAGAGTGTCAGAGTTTATATGCTACCCATGGGCCTCTAAATAGGGGGTGGAAGTTTGTATGAAAAATGTCAACACTGTGGCGGGTGAAGTCGCGGGCAGCAGCTATTATAAATTAATTTTTTTATTTTTACTTATTAGGGACAACAAACAGCAGTATATTAAATATTGCACATGATAGGAGTACTAAACTAATAGAATTAACAAATACACTACTCACGACGTTATCCACAGATTACCATATAAAATAATTAGCATAGGTACTGTTAATAATAACCATAAGGGCAAACTTATAAGATACTCATTACAAGGTTAAAATTATTACTCGGTTAATGTGTCTCGGAGAGCATAAAATAAAATGAAAAAGTCTAATAATATCTGCGTCTTAATACTAGGGACAAATATACTTAAAGGATTGGAATCGGATAAAATGGGCATGTAAAAAACAAGAGAACAAAAAAAAAAACAAAGAAGAGAGCTACATAGATACATGAGGTATAGGAATCAAAGTTAAGTAACATAGAAACTTATGGCTGTTCCTTTAAAGTGGAAATAACTTGATTTTAGAACCTATTCTTGTTCAGAAATATAATATCAATTGATCCAAACTTTTTATTGTAAGTGTCGACCAATTGGTGCAGTGGTGAGCGTGCGCCTGAGTTGGTACGACAGAAGTTAGTTATTAAATACTTAGTTGTGTAGATTAGCACATGCTGGTTAAATGATATGGAGTCCTATCTGACATATACAATCCCATAGCACACAACTCAATCTGCCTAGCGATTTTCCAACTATGTTGGGGTCAGCTTCCAGTCTAATCGGATGCAGCTGAATACCAGTATTTTGCTGCCTATCTGACTTCCACATCCCAGTTGGTAATTCAGAAAGATGGTCGGTCGGTTCGGTCTGTCAGAATTTCGGGCTTCTGACTACCCATAACGACCGTCAATGATCCACGAATGACAGCCGGGACCAACGGCTTAACATGCTTTCCGAGGCACGGAGGAGTCTCAATATGTAATGATGGTCACCCATCCACGGACCAACCCAGGCAAGCGTAGCTTAACCTGATGGATCGATCCGTGCGGCTTTTATTACTTAGCCACGAGATCGTCCTCATATCACACAACTGAATGAAAAAAAAAACAAATGAAGCTAGAAAATTACAGTTTATACAAGGTATTTTAAAATCTGGTATTGTAATAATGCATCAGTATTGATTGACCTCAATAGTAAGGTGGGCAAGGTGGTAATTACAATGTCAATATCGCACTGGTTGATTGGCAGATTGAGGAATTTATACTGTCCATTAAGTATTTAAAGTTAATGGTAAGAATTTAACTTGGTTGTAGCCTAGCCTAGGTAAAGCCGGATTGTCCAAAAGGGTTACCGCTATCCCGGAACATAAAGGGCGAAGGAAGGAACTTGGATGGGTTTTAATCAGTAAAAATCTGACACGCCCTTCCGCTCCACCCAGAGCGAGAGGAGTCATTTGATGATTTCCCACCCTCAAAAAAAAGCCTAGCCTAGATGTGTAGGTTCCTGAAAGTGGCACAGTGATCACGTGCTACGGTGCTTAGTGAGGCTTAGGGGAAACCCCTTTACAGTCTCCCCAGGGTATAAATAATAGACCGGGGTAGATGACGGCTCTGTACTTGACGGACAGAGCCGTCATCTACCCCGGTCGCGATGGGGAATGGAACCGGCGAGAGATGTCGTGCGGTGTCCCGCAGGGATCGGTTCTGGGGCCGTTCCTGTGGGACATCGGTTACGACTGGGTGCTGCGGGCAGACCTCCCTGACGGCGTCAGCGTAGTTTGCTACGCTGACGACACGCTGGTCCTGGCGCAGGGGAGGTCGCATCAGGCGGCGGCCGACGCGATGACACGCGGGGTTGCGATAGTCGTTGAGAGGATCCGGCAGTTGGGTCTCGAGGTGGCATTGCACAAATCCGAGGCCATGTCCTTTCATGGGCCTCGGAATAGGCCACCATCGGGATCCCAACTTACGGTAGGAGGGGTTCACATCGGCGTCGAGACCACGATGAAATACCTGGGTCTGGTCCTCGACAGCCGATGGAATTTCGTGGAGCACTTCCGACGTTTGGCCCCCAAGCTGGAACGGACTGGGGCCGCCTTAAAGCGGCTCTTGCCCAATTTGAGGGGGCCAAACGCCTCCTGCCGGAGGCTTTACGCGGGAGTCGTGCGGTCCATGGCCCTATACGGGGCCCCGGTGTGGGCGCGTTCATTGCGGCGACGAGCCGCTCACTATCTGAACGCGCCCCAAAAGGTGGTAGCCATTCGGCTAATCCGGGGGTACCGCACGATCTCGGGCGAGGCGGCAAGCCTCCTTGCCGGACTGCCGCCGTGGGATCTGGAGGCGATAGTCCTCGCGCGCCTGTTCGAGTGGCGCGCGGAGGCACTAAGCCGGGGGGAAACTCCGTTTCCGCAGCAAATTGCGGCGGAGCGGACGGACCTCCGGCGCGATCTCATGGCGGCCTGGAATCAGCGACTGTCGCAACCCAGCGCAGGGCACGCCACGATAGTGGCGGTAAGGCCCCTCTTTGAGGAGTGGCTAGAGAGGCGTCACGGCGCCCTCACCTACCGCCTGACGCAGGTCCTCACCGGACATGGATGTTTCGGGAGGTTCCTGCACATCATCAGGCGGGAGGAAACGCCCGGGTGTCACCACTGCGAGGATCGCCCAGAGGACACGGTAGAGCACACGGTGCAAACCTGTCCCGCATGGGCGGAGCACCGCCGTGTCCTCGTAGAGGCGATCGGCGGCGGCGACCTCTCGCGCCCGGCCCTGGTGCAAGCCATGGTCCGGGGCGAGAGGGAGTGGGAGGCAGTCACCTCCTTCTGCGAAAAAGTCATGCTCGCGAAGGAGGTGGCGGGATGGGAGAGAGAAAGGTCCTCCCGTCCCAGCCGCCGCAGGAGACGCCCCGGGCGTCGGGAGCCACGTGACGACTCCCGGCCACCGTAGGCGCGGGCCTGCGGGCGGTGAGTAATGGGTAACTCACCGTCCGATCAGCACCAGACCCGTGCCGTACGGCGCGTATATGTTCCACGCGCGCCTCAAAGAGATGTCAGCATATGAAGGGGCCCCTCAGGGCCAAGCCTGCCGGGTAAGCGGGATTGTCCGAAAGGGTTACCGCTACCCCGGAACATAAAGGGCTACGGAAGGAACATGGATGGGTTTTAGTCAGTAAGAGTCTGACACTCCCTTCCGCTCCACCCAGAGCGGGAGCAGTCATTGGATGATTTCCCAGCCTTAAAAAAAAAAAAAAAAAGGGTATAAATAATAATATAATATAATATAATATATAATACGTATAGACAGGCTTTGCACCGAAGGAGTGCAAAGGGTGAATTTCTAAAAATCCTTTCTTAGCGGATGCCTTTACTTCCATTTAAAGTTTCTAGGACCAGTGGTTTAGGCTGTGCGTTACAAAGTATTTTGGCTAGACTTTTTGCAGACAACCCTATATCGTCGTGTCCGCCGTGAAATACCTACCGATCATTTTGATCTTAGTTTTATTTAATAATCAAATGAGTGGATATACCTAGTCTCAACATACCTGTTTATACCGGCCAACCCAGTAGTTATTCTAAAAAAAAAATAGACAACCCATCGTTTCCGTATTCTATAGGCTTCATACTTTTGATTAGTATTAAATTTATTCGTTGATCTCATGGGGGCAATTTTGACCCCCTCAAATGTCGTATGACCCCATAAGTTCATAAGAAAAATCTCTCGAAACGACAATAAACATAACCGTCGTTGAGCTCTTATCAGCAAACGGCTTCTAATAGGCGACCATCTAATGGGTAAAATAAAAAGCTATTATGCATTATTATTATGCATACATTTTTATCATTTTTTAATCATTAATCATAGCCTGGCCAGGCGAACCCACGTTTTTAGCTAACCCCCTCGCGATATACTTTCGAACGTACTAAATTTCATAATAAAAATGTTTGATCCACTAAACAGATGGGTTAAGGTCGCTCTTCAGTGGATCTTGGACCATTAATGCATGGACGCCCCGTCGCCCATGAGCACGGTAACAAGAGGTACAATGGCTCATAAAACAGTCAAACACCATTAATACAAGATCACTTACTTACGTGTGGAAATATTTGTGGAACTCAACACTCGAAGTGTAATGCACATATCGTCTGGACAGGACGGGCGTATGTAAACAATTGTCGCGTCTTCATGTTAATATAACAATCCTATGAAGTTTCTTCTACAAACATCGGGTCATGTTCAAGTTGTAAATTCAACTAGCTTCTGACAGCGGCTTCGCCCGCGTGAATGGCGAAAATTATCCCAAGGGATCGGATACCACCAGGATAAAAAGTATTCTATGTGTTAATCCAGGTTATAAAATAGTTAGTTTGTGTGAGTTAGTGTATAGTTAGTGTGTGTAATTTCATGTTTCAAACGTACATCCTCGCAAACTCTCACGTTTATAATGTTTGTAGGACAAGTAGTATAATATACTATGTATAGTAATATCATAATATTATTATATAAAATCTACAATAATAGAAATCTTAATGTTTAACCTTTTGAACGAGATTGTCACATACGTGACAAGCAAGCGCATGACCTGTACGTCAACGACACAAATATGTGACAATGCGGGTACACTATAACACGAAATAAACAATTAAATCATTACTTTTGTGTGTGTTTATCTCTCGTGCATATTTAAAGACATGAAACCATCGATCACTAATAAACATATTAAAAGACACCATGGATGACGGGGCCCGCGCGTGCGTTTTAGGCTCTGGCGTTCAAAAGGTTATGTAGTAAAACCTCAATCTCCATATTCTATGAACAGATTCTTCAATTCAATTCAATGTGCCCAAGGTTTACCTAACAGCTTGGAAAATGCAAATCATGGACCTTTTACAAGAAAGGCGTGTTTACAATTTCTATTTGGTTAAGTTCCCTATTGTTAACCGATTCAGGGACACTGAAGTCTCAAGGACGCAATAGAAGTTTTGTTGATATACCGCTTAACTGATGTTGGAGCGTGTGTTGATCGTGGGGAATATTGTTGTATATTATTTTTATTTTATTTATTATTGTTTTTTCCAAATCATGTATATATATTTTTTACTTTTTTAGTCCCGTAGTGGGATTTATAGATGTCCGTACGTTTGTCCGTGGCATCGCAGTAAGTTCTATCACAATATCAGCGCTGCGGTAAGTTTAATAAAAAAAATCCGCATCATGCAAAGATGTCTTTTCTCGCACAGATGTTTTTTTGTTATTAATGTTAATTTTGATCGTTTTAGACATTCCTTTAAATTTTATTTTTACTTATTCTGATTCATATATTTATTTGCACTCCATAATGTGTGAAGATCTCACAATAGGCATAAAGCTAAGGTATAATTTTAATTACGGACATGTAGGGCACAGCAAAAATAATAAAATTAAGTTTGAAATAAAATTAATACATAATAAATACTTAACTTTTTATTTTAATTATAATATTTTCTAATTTTTAATTTCTTTTATTTTAAAGCGTTAATGGAAATCCAAGATGACTTGATCACGTTAAAATAACACCAACGAAATTGTTGAAAGTAGATCGTAAACTTGTTTTTTCGTAAGGCACTTTCACGCAGCATTGTTCAGGTTTCCTTTTATTATTATTTACTTATGCAAGTCATTGCATCACAAGTAACTGAGTGGGCAGTATCGTAATAATGAGGTTTATCACTTTTTAATGTAACAAGGGAACGTCGTTACGTGTAGTCAGAAACCAAAAAGTTTGACTTTCTTACCACGGGGTATTTTATCGTGTTACCCAGTAACTGGGTTGTGGAAGTCATATCCAGTCGTTCCATCTAGAATACTGGTATTCTGCTGCATCCGATTAGAATGGAAGCCGATCGCAACATAGTTGGGAAAAGGCTAAGGAGATCGATTGAATGTAGCAAGGGAACTTCGACTGGCCTTGTTGTATTCAATTTTTTGTTCTCGTCGATGGTTCACTTCTTGATGTCCTGCGTTAACCCCATAGAAATATAAATATTTATGGTTAACCCATTAGATGTTCGCCTATTAGAAGTCAACGTTGGCTTATAAGAGCTCAACGATTTATACGGTTATATTTATTGTTGTTTCGAGAGATTTTTTTTTATGAACCTATGGGGTTCATACGACATTTGAGGGGTTAATGGACGCTACTGATAAACTTGTAGCACAGATAATAATTACAACATACCTAGCTTGTAAGTAATAAGTTCTGAGCTGACTCAATTATGATTGAATTTAATCATTACATTTTATTAATACATTCAAATGTAAGTGTTATTGGGCTGATTTTTCAATATTCAGATAATTTTTATTTGAAGAATAAGCAATGGCAATATTGAGATATACCTCCCTTGTGCCTGCAATCTAAAAGTGAAAACCGGTACGTGTGTAAAAATAAATAACAGTTTAAAAACTAACAGACACGCTTAAAAAGAACAATCAACTAAAGAGGAAAAAATAATGTTCAATAAGTTTAAAATAATAATAGGCATTTAAAAAAAGCGTGGGTGCATTCTACAGTATTTTCATAATTACTGGAATTTATAAATTGACTTCAAACATCCCAGTTACTGGGTTGTGAAGGTCAGATAGGCAGTCGCTCCATGTAAAATACTGGTATTCTGCTGCATCCGGTTAGACTGGAAGCCGACCCCAACATAGTTGGGAAAAGGCTAGGCAGATGATGACTTCAAACCCCCCACGCTTAAAAACTAAATCATATAATCATATCATTTCGGAGTTCGGTTCGCTGCTGCGTCTGCGAATCGCATCACTGATGCGTCGGGTGCGCGACAGCCCTAACAGCCTCGTGGCTACTATAGCCGGCAGGGTGGATGGCCCTATAATACATCACTGGATGGCGGCTCACAGACCGCAATTCAGGTATGTTAGATGATAGGTTGATTATATAACTTATTTGTGTTACTAACATAGTTTTAAGTATTTTATTGTTACTAACACTATGAGTCTTGGTACTTGAAATAAATTATTATTATTATTATATAGGTTACGTGAGTAAAAAGAACACCCACACGTACGTGGCGACATTTTTAAAATTGGCTAAATATTTATGGTTAACTAGTGATCCTTTGATTTACACGATTCATTGCGTCTTGACAAAACATTGAATATTCTTTATTATATGTTGTTTAATATTAATGTATTACACTTTAAATCAGTCTCTATGCTTTGATGAAAACCGCCCAAAAATCCATTGCGAAGTTTGTAGTGTTAACCTATAGTGATTTGTCTTTATATTTCTGATCTTCCCGTGCGACTCCCAATAAAAACGTTTTCTTTATTTCTAAAAGCATCATCTTCATCATCTACAGCCTAACTTTACCAACAGCTGAGCATAGGCCACTCTTTCCAAGTCCTATCTGCACGTTCCTTTTATTTATGTAGCGTAGAAAATGCCTAAAGCATACCACGCGTTCGAAGGAGACAACGTGGTTATGACTTGCACCCACTACAACAAAATCTGTGCACATGCTTTCGCCTCGATGTAGAAATAGGACATTCGCGATAAAAACAGCCAGACATTGTAATTAAAATTTGAACTCGGACCTCATTGATCGTGAACTCATATACAAAAAATCAGCTGTTCCTTACATTTTGACGAGTTATACGAACATAAATGTAGGGAACAGCTGAATTTTTTTTCGCGATTTCAGGTATGGTCCCGTAGTAAAAGTTGTTCATAATGATGAGTACAATGACCTCTTAAGAGGTTTCTGGTGTTTTACAAATAACCCTGTATAATGTACATTAAGAAGTGTTTTAGATAGTTCTAATTACGATTTTATCGATATCATGGTGTAATGTGGCCGATCGTAATTATCTATAATTACAAATTGACAAATCATTCTATTATGTTATTATTTATCAATTTTTTCCCCGCAATTAGACGTTGATTACTTGTATGTATGTAATCATTTACAATGGCTGACATTGATAAACTACATGACTATATTATGTAAGTCTTAGTATTTATTTATTTATATTTATTATTCATTTATTTCTGGGTTAATGTGTAGCCGGCAATGATCTTACGATTAAATCTGTGATGAACTTTAAATAATGTGTTTTGGTTATTTGTTCCAAATAATAAATACTCGACAATTATATGTTAAGGCTAAATAATAAGAGCCGCACGGGTCGATCCATCAGTTTAAGCTACGCTTGCCGTGGTTGGTCCTTGGATGGGTGGCCATCTTTACATACCGAGAAGCCCGAAAGTCTGAGTGCCAGTCTTATTAAAGGGAATTTTATTACCCAGTTACTCGGTTGAGGAGGTCAGATAGGCAGTCGCTCCATGTAAAATATTGGTATTCAACTGCATCCAGTTAGACAGAAATCCGACCCCAACATAGTTGGGAAAAGGCTAGGCAGATTTGATTAGATTTTAATGAAATATAAATTAAAAAAAAAACAATTACAATTAATCAATGTAAGAAAATACAAAACTAAAAAGAAAACACTTACCGCTACCGTTCATGGTGTGAATTTGCTTCGGTTTATCGATATGTATCACTGGTATATCCGATTTATCGATAGGAGCAACAACTTGATCGACATCCGCGTCGATATCGATGACGAGCACGTCACTATCTTTCGCACTCGCGTCTTGCCCCGTCGGCGCCGGCATTTCAACTAACTGCTACAAATGAGTGTTTACTACTGGCTGAATGTCTGAACCTTTGCCTCGATTGAGGCTGAGTAATTTGATTGTTTTCTTTTGACGTTTAATTTGAATTTGGAGGAGTAGCGTGAAGAATAGTGCAGTGTCTACTATTACGTCTTAGATTGGTTTTCTTACGATGAAAACCTTATTTAGATACGAAAATATGTGTTAAATTAGTAAACGGTGCATATTCGATGAGGACTGAATTGAGTCTGTTTATAACTTACGTTAAGTACTGTGTATAAATATGCAAATAATGTTATTGTTTATCTGCTCTAATCAGTTATACAGAAATGATAGATATTTGGTGATCGCGAGAATTATCTGCAACGTATTTGATTGTATTATCTTCTATTTTATTGTGAGTTTATTAGTTTGATAGTATTCTTTATACAGAAAAACATACATTGCAGGCTTGTTACATCTTAGCAGTTGCTTATTATTTTCAGATGCATGCCATTATATTGGTAGGTACTAAATTAAGTATAAAAATACCGTTATTATAGTTAATATCGTAATGATTGGAACTTGAAGATATTTTTTTCATTTTCTTTCGTCTGACAGCCTCTTGTCAGCCTGCTGCGCTAACTGTCAAATCCTTTGTTATTCTCATTTTAAATAAATATTTGTTTTGTATTATAAAAGATTCCGCGGAGGTTACATGCAAATAGCTATCAATTAAAGCTTCTATTAGAGGAATTGTCCGATTGGGTTACCGCTGCTCCGGAACACAAAGGGCTAAGGAAGGAACAAGGAAGGGTTCTAGTCGGTAACAGTCTGACACTGTCTTCCGCTCCATCTAGAGCGGGAGGGGTCATTTGATGATTACCGACTCTCAAAAAAAAAAACATGGCTTTATCATGTTTTTTTTTCTACCTGTTTTTAAATAAATTGTTACTTACCTTTAAAAAAACCAAGGTTTTTTTTTTTTTTTTTTTTTTGATCATGGCATCTCGCAGTTCAACCAAAGGGTTGTCTACTGCTTAACCGGGCTTGCCTGTGGCTGCCACAAAAGAATTGTAGCCTCCAGCCAGGGCTTAATAAAAACTAAAACTAACTTACAAAACTAAGCGACTACACGCTAAGGGCACCCCCTGCGGGGTTCGGACCTCGGCTTAGGGCGTCGCTGGGGGGGGACAGCAAGGGACAGCTGGATCGGGGGTTTTTAAAACTACTGGCTCAGCGGCAACGCGGGCTGGCTCGAGCAAGGGTCGGGAGGGTGAGAATGGACAGGGTCGTCGCGACGGGCCTCGACGGCGAGGACGGAACGACGGAAATTTGTATCTGTATGTTACTCTAATAGTGCTAGTAGCCGGGCTGCTCTCCTGGAGGAGAGTGGTGGCATCGTCAGGGGCAACGAGGGTATGCCGTGGACGGCGAACCTTTTTGATGCGGGACGGGGTGTATCGGGAGGCGGCCGCAATCAGGGGATTGCGGTGCTTTATGGCAGTGTCAAAGAAACGCTTCGAGAGGCGTTTCATGAACTGCTGAACTGTGGGGAGTTTAAAATCTACATGAAGGTCCATGTTACGGACGTAAAAGGGAGCTCCTGAGACCTTACGGAGGAACCGGTTTTGAAGTGTCTGCATTCGATGCAGATACTTGGGTTTGGCGTGCGCGAAGACGACGCAAGCGTAAGTCATGATGGGGCGGATTACAGCCTTATAGAGACGCAGTTTGCACCGGAGTGACAATTTGCTGCGTTCTGTAAGCATGAATTGGAGCCTACCGAGAGCGAAAGCGGCCCGCGAACGGACCTGCTTTATGTGCTCTGCGAAACTGAGGTGCTGGTCGAGAGTGACACCCAGGTACTTGGCATACTTCGCCCAAGGGATCGGCTTGCCGTACATGGTGATCGGATTAGGGGGGTTGGGGAGGGCCCTACGAATTCTCCTAAAGAGAACAGCCTGGCTTTTATCGGGGTTGACCTCGATTCTCCATTTCCGGAACCAAGCGCCGAGGACGTTGGCCGCGGTCTGGAGAGTCTGAGCTATAGCTGGCGGACTGGTCCCTGTGTAGTAAATGGCCGTGTCATCGGCGAATAACGCCAATTGGGCCTTTTTACTCTTGGGGATGTCGCTAGTGAACAGGGTAAAGATTAGGGGGGAGAGAACGGAGCCCTGGGGGACTCCGGCGCGAATCGGGTGGGGGGCGGAGAGAGCGCCCTCGATGCGGTAGCGGAAGGTGCGGTTCGACAAAAAGTCCCGTAAGATGAGCACGAGACGGTCGGGCACGCCGAGTTGGTATAGCTTATATATTAAGCCATTGTGCCAGACTTTGTCGAAAGCCTTCGCTATGTCGAAGAACAGGGCGCCAGTCATAGCGCCACGCTGGAAGCCGGCACTGATGTGCTCGACTATGCGGTGCGCTTGCTGGACGCACGAGTGTTGGGTACGGAACCCGAACTGCTCGTCCGGAATCAGGCTCTTCGCCTCGGCATAGTCCTTGAGACGCTTATAAATAAGCCTCTCGTAGATTTTGCCGAGCACGTTGAGCAGACTGATGGGGCGATAGCTGGTGGGGTCTGATTTGGGTTTGCCGGGTTTGGGGATACCTATAACAGAGGCCTCTTTCCAGGCTTGTGGGAACATGTTATTACTCATGGCTCCATTGAAGATGGCGGTCATGAGCATGATCAGTTGGGCGGGGAAGAGTTTAAATACCCTATTGGTAATTCCATCTGAGCCGGGGGCTTTACGAGCCTGAAGACCCTTGATGATGTCTTGCACCTCGTCAGGGGTGACAGGGGGCAGAGGATCATCTGGATCTTCGACGGGTGGGAGAGAGGCTCTACGTTCGACTTCGGCGTCGACTTTGGCGAGGTGCTTTGGGTCGACGGGAAGGGAACTGGGGGAGCATTGGGACTCGAGACTGTCGGCTAGGAGCTCGGCTTTTTCAGAGCTATCGAAAGCGATGCTCTTGTCAGGACGGATGAGTGGAGGGGTGGAAGATTCTTCGGGAGCGCGAAGCTTCCTCTGAAGGTTCCAGAAGGCATGGTGATTGGGCTCAAGTTCGCCGAGTAACTTGTCCCAGTTGTCCGAACGAGCTTCCGCAATGCGTTTCTTTACAGCACGCTGTAAATTGCGCATGTGGGCTTTGTTCGCATCGCAGGGGAAGGAGTCGTAGGCACGGATGGCTGCGTTCTTCTCGGTTATCAGCTCACGTACGTCAGCGGGTAGTTTCCAGCGGTGGTCTTCCACCACCGGGACTTCCCGTGAGCAATCCGTCAAAACGGATTGCACGTGTTCTGTAAACGAGGCGATCGCGCCGGTAGTGTCATCGACAGAGACAATGAGGTCAGGAATGGATTCCAGCTGAGGTGACAGAGTGTCGGATTTAAGCTTTTCGCTTACTTTCCTCCAGTCGGTCACCAACTGGGTGCGGGGCGGGTGGTCAGGGTCAAGCGGACCCCCCGTGTAGGGGGTGAGGTGCATGACGACGGGACGGTGGTCAGAGTTAAGCTCTTGTAGCGCCTCTAAAGATTGCAAACGAAGGTTCACATTCTTGAGGAGCGCTATGTCGAGGACATCGGGAGTTTGGTTAGGGTCGCCGGGATAGTGGGTGGGAGTCATCGGAGCGATGACGTCAAAGTTAAGGGAGGCCCCTAAGTTGAACAGTAATCTGCCTCTGGTAGAGGTGAGATTACTGTTCCAGGCGGGATGTTTGGCATTGAGGTCGCCCGCCAGGATGACGGAGTCGCTCAAGCCGAAGAGGAGTGAGAGGTCGGCGGCGATGGATACATGATCCTCGCTACCGTTGGTCGGTGGGAAATAGCCGGAGATGATAGTGATCGGTTGATGACCGGTCATGGCGAGCCGACAGAGAGAGATCTCCAAGTGAGAGAGGAGAGGGGGGGGATCTAGCGGGATGCAATGGAGAGTCCTTCTGAAATAGATGAGGGTTCCGCCCTTGTGACAGCGTGACCGATCATTGCGAACTATGCGATAGTTGGCGATGTTCGGGTTGCGTATATGGGGCTTCAGAAAGGTCTCCTGAACTAATAGGACGTCAAGCTGATGGTCGCGGAGGAAGGCGGCGATCTCATCGCGTTGACTTTTAACGCCGTTAGCGTTAAAGAAACCTAGCTTGAGGGACCGGGGCTTTGTACATCTAGCACCTTTTGTAATATCCATAATTGATATTTAAAAGGTGAGGTTGGAGATGGCGCGCAGTACCCCGGGGTAGCTGTGGTATGCCATGAGGATTTTAATAGGGTCGCCCTTGGCGGCGTAGACCTGATCGGCCATCGCGATTGCCTCCGGGGTTTCGAACACTTGGTTCATAACCGCGAGGGTGTGGACGAGGATCTCCGTCGTGGTGGGCTTGATACCTGCTGGGGAGAGGGAAGGGACCTTTTTCGGAGCTGCCGAGGCAGGCTTCAAGGGGGCGGCGGGTGGAGTTGCCAAAAGGGCCACGGGGGAGGGGGTTAGCCCAGGGTTAACGGTAACCTTAGGCGCGGGGTTGGTAGCAGGGGGCTGAGAGATGGGGGCCGCGGTGACTGGAGCGTCGCTGCGGAATAAGTTGGCCCAGGGCATGGGTCGTTGGGGGCTGAGTCGCACTGGCAACTGCGCTGAGGGCACCTTGATGGTAGCCGAGGGGCTTTCCCTCTTCTGGCGATCGCTAGCGCGCTTCGCCAGTTTGGGGGAGGAAGCCTTGGGGGCTTTAGGGCAGCCACGGTAGTTGGCTGGGTGGCCAGATTGACCACACAGTACGCAGCTCGGGGGTTCGGTGCATAAAGCCCGATCCTTGGGGCGGGGACAGTCCGCTGTGCCATGGTCACCCAGACACTTGACGCACCTGGGGGTGGCGAAGCAGTTAGACTGCGCGTGACCATATAATTGGCAGCGATGGCACTGGCCAATTATATTAGTGCGGCGGGGTTTCTCAATAGAGATCCCCGATAGTGAACAGACCGACTTGATCTTGAAGATCGGGTGGTGCCCTTCTACAGGGTCACACACCACGAGGACCATGTCGTAGGCATGTCCGTGACGCGCCTTGTGAAGGCGGTGCACCGCTGAAACTGAGATGCCTTGGGCAGAGAGGTCATCTTTGATGTCCTCCGTAGGGATCTCCTTCGGGACTCGGCGGATGACTACGCGAGTCGGTGTCTCTTCCGGGAGAGAGTAGGTGTGGAACGAGTAGTTCCTCGTTCGCAGCATAGCGGTGAGCTCCCTGTAGTCCGCGGACGAGGGAACGGACACCTTGATGCCCTGTTGGGTTGATGTGGCGCTGGTGTACTGGATCTTACGATCCACGCACATCTTGGACACTTCGGTCCATTTGGCCTTGTCTTGGATAAAGACCGGAGGCGGGGGCTTTTGCTTCTTTCCAGAAGCGGAAGCGGGTTTCGCCTTACTGCCGCAGGGGCGGGGAGCCTGAGAAGGGGCAGGGGTGGGGGAGGATGAGGCCGCTACGGCCTTTTTGGCCTTGCTGGCCTGGGATGAAGACCCTTTCTTCCTCTTCCCTCCTTTTCCGACGACCTCGTAGTCGTCTTCCGAGGATGAGGAAGAGGCAGAGAGGGGGCCATCGTCGTCCGAGATCGGAGCGGACGTGTCCATGCTCTCCGGTAGAGCTTGGACTGGGGTGGTGGGGGCAGCCTTTGTCATTACCGGGACAATAGAGCCCAGTGCAGCTGCGGACGGAACAATAGTAGCGGCCGAGACAATGGGTCTCGCGCTAATTGGGTTCGCGGAAGCGGGCTCAATTGTCGGTAATGACAATGGAGCCGGAATTCCGGCAAGCGGGTTTGAGCAAGCCGCTTGAATAAGGCCTTGATCGGCCGGCGGGGGCGAGAGCGGGCTGTCGAGCGCGTCGGTGAAGTCGGCGACTGCCGACGATGACGCGGTGGGACTGGCACGCAAAGCACGGGCGGAATGCTGGGCCACGAATTTCGGGTCCGGGAGCAATTCCGTAAGAAAATATTTGACCCATCTCGGGTCGTAGTCCGACATTGTCGGTAGGGAAAAATTAAAACCTAAATGCGAAAACACATGGCATTCGCACCTAACGGCCCTAGAACCTAATTCCCCGGGTGGATAGGCCCGGGGATGTGTAGCCTCCCTGTCGGGCGCAGACAGGGAGGTGAGTACCTAAGGTGAGCCCTAAGCTTGTAAACCGTTCGCCAATCTTATTGTGCGAACGGGCCCTGACCGGGTCTAGTGCGAAGGGGTAGACACTCCCAACCGACACTAGGTGTGTTGCTGTGGACGAAGTCAGAAACTAGAGTTGACTAGGAGATCCCCCAAGGCCAAACTTCTAGCTCTCGGCTCCAATTGACTGCCTCACCCTGAAGGGGATCGGCGGGTGTGATTGGGTCAACACCCCACTCGGCTTCGTTGACACCGTGAGGTTTCAACCGAGGACCACGAAACTGTGGTTTTACCCAGAGGGGGCCAAGACCGACGATAACGTTTGGACACAATTTCTGTTAAGAAATAGCGACTGTAACTACCTCCTTGAAAAAGGCAGTAGTATACAGGAAACACTTGTAGTCGATGACTACGAAACTGGCGTCGACAGGAACGTCGACCGGAATACACTAGCGGCGAGACAGGGTACGGCGAGCAGGTAGCGGAGAGCAGGTAGCGCGCGGCACGTCCGTCCGGGGCGAGCGTCGGGCAGCGAATGACTCCAAAAAAACCAAGGTAGGTTTTCGATTTATTTATATCATTTATGTGTAATCGATGCCCTATTTCGCGATCCAAAATATTCGTTAGGAATTTTGTTTACAAGAGTGGATTCGTCATTTATTCTTGAATTCTCCATTAATAAATATTTATAAAGGATTCAATCTCAATCACAGAAAATATGACCTACACATCAAAATTAACATTGACGTTGGTAGATAAACCGGTTTTCTTGCGGTTAATAGTTGAACCTATAATAATAAAGTTAAGGCTGTGTGGGGAATTGACAATTATGACAGATAGATAACATTCATTGAATTAAATGTGAATGATTCGACACTTGTTTGATAGCAAGCATTAGAATTTGTTTTGCGTTTGTCTTCATGAAATGGTAATTATAATAAAGTTGTTTGTTTTAATGATAAAAGAGATGAACCACAGAAACGCGGCATTTTGTGGTACCTTATGGCATATGTATATAGGGTCAAATTAAATTAGCTAGCTTAACTCTAGAAGTTATCTATGGATATCGATATAAATAAACTCGATAAAATAAAAACTATTTTATTCGATCCAGCCAGTCCCAGTAAGAAGGTTTAGCACTAAGGCTTTATGATGATTCAGACCAGCAGATATGACGCTAAGAAAATACCTTAGTTCACTTCAAGTACCTAACATGGCAAGGATAAAATAAGGCCATGCATTGCACCGAAAATAAATACACTTATGGTATTTTGGGCATAAGCAGGATTTTCCGAAACGGTTACCGCTGCCCGGGAACATAAAGGGCTAAGGAAGAAACATGGATGGGTTTAAGTCAGTAAGAATCTGACATTCCCTTCCGCTCAACCCAGAGCGGGAGGAGTCATTTGATGATTTCCCACACTCAAAAAAAACAGTATTTTGGGATTTCGGGTTCATTTGTAATGTGGACGCTTGTGATCAGTTTCTTGAAAAAACTGTAAAAACGTTAGGTGCATGAATTTTGAATGTCATTTTACGTCCAAAATTCATATTCATCTATCCTTATTCTTCGTGTCGATGGCAATCTAAATGACCTCGGCACAGAATTCGGCTACGTGTTTGTCACCATCACTAGCGTCCATCAATTTCTGTGACGTGCAGACGACAGGACACACAGGACACGATATTAAATGTCCCATCTAACCTTCTATCTATTCTATACCTTAGTAGAGGTACAAATCTTGATGTGAGATTCAACAAAATAATATAGGTTGGTAATGTTCCTTGCTTTGATGTGCCATCGCTACCGTTCTCAAGGACTTTGTCTCGCATAGGGTTATGTTACAGCATTGTACTTTGATTTCAAAGAGTAGCCCTGGAGTTTTTTGCCCGGTCTTCTCCATAGTACGCTTTGGAATGGCTGCTAGCTTAATCTTTCTGGCTGATCGACCCCTTGACAATTGTTCTCATTAGTTCATATGAAATAAATGCTTTGAGTTCGAGTTTGTGTACATGCAAAACGGTCATCTCTTATAGATGATCGTATTGCGTGTGTGTAGCGCATATTTTTCTTTCTATCAAATATTGAAATAACTGTAAACTCTTCTTTTGTATTCTTTTTGAAACACGTGGTTCATTGAATGAACGACATAATATGTGTCGTTTATTCAATGAACCACCTACTAGTACTTACCCTAATAGTACTTACCGGGCTTATCTGAAAAGTGTACCGCTACCCCGGAACTTAAAGGGCTAAGGAAAGAACATGGATGGGTTTTAGTCACCGTGACACTCCCTTCCGCTCCACACAGAGCGGGAGAAGAATTTCAAAAAAAAAACCTAATAGTTCGGTCGCCAGCGCATCAAGTTATACCAAACGGTCAAATTTCTCCAAATGATCTTGAACCTTTATGCGTTGATTGTTAAGTTCAAAACCAATTTATAATATTTGACAGTTTGTGGTAACTTAATGTGCCGGCTGTACTATCAGAATTTTAAAATATCAATCCTAAAGATTTCAATAATTTGAAATCGTTGTTTTATAGGCAAGTAGGTAAAAGTCTGCCTAGTCTTTTCCCAACTATGTTGGGGTCTAACAGGATGCAGCTGAAAACCAGTATTTTACATGGCGCGACTGCCTATCTGATCTCCACAACGTAGTAACTAGGTAATACGATACCCTTCGGTAAGACTGGCTGTCAGATTTTCGGGCTACTGACGACATCATATTGGCAATTAGACAATATGACGTGTAAACGTAACTCCGACATACTATTACAGAATAAACAATCTCATTTCAGATTGATGACTTGCAAGTTTTTATTCATAAAATGCAAAACAAAAAACACTCTTTAATTTCCATTTCTTTCTGGAAACGTGTATAAAATACCTATCACTGTACGACACCAGTGAATGTGTAATGTTAATATGTACATTATTTGCTATCGTTTACGTAACAAATAACAATAAATGTTTTAAACGTTTATTATTTACAAACAACTAAGGAAGTGGCTGGCGTTTTAAACGTGTATGTTGTCGAACTGTCGCGTGTAAGGAGCTAAGGAGGGATTGTTTCACACTACACACTACTATTAAAGTGTACAATAATGATTTTATAAATATTAACGCGTACCTACTATTTACGGCGAATAGGGTTGGCTCTATTATTATCGACTGTTTTGTTGGGGTCAGTGGCGTAACTAGTTCTAAAAGGGTCCTTAATTATTTGGGGGTAATTTTAACTTGATTGCAGCGGAACTTCAAAGGTAAAGAAAGGTACAGACGCCAGCACATCAAGCTATCCCTAACTGTCAAATTTTCTCAATTAAAAATGAACCTTATATCTTTGCGATAAAGTTGAAATACTATCAAAGAAATTTGACAGATTGTGGTAACTTGATGTGCTGGCCTCTGTACATACATTATATTGTTTTAAAATAAATAAAATCTTAAATACTGAAAATCAGTACCTAAGCTATGTTGATACTGACTTTAAAGCTATAGCTTGGAAAGAAAAAGTTGTTAAATTGGGATATCTTGAATGGGTCCGGGCCCGCTCGGCCCAATTAGACTGGGCCCGTAGAATAATACCAGATGTTTTGCGACCAATTCAGTGTCATTTGTACAGTCAAGCAAAGTGATATTGATTATTTAAAGTTTTTTTTTAAAGATAATATAATATCGATGTATCGATACAACGATATTTCTTCTTCAAGCCTAGAACCGGCCGGTGTGACGTCAGTGTGTGGACAAGGTCAAACATGTTTAGTGACATCGGCATCTAGGGCCGAGTTCTACGCGTCGCGCCGAATTACTAGAAATTCGGAGGCCGGGATCCCGGTGCTGGGGTCGGGTGTCGATTATGCGGTGGACACGCGGCCATAGTTAAATGCAAATTCATGTATCACTACTAACTCTAGCGTCGTCATCTTTTACAAGATCACCATTAATCATTTTGTTGTTAGATTTAATTAATCTTGCGTTAAATAATGGCGTCCGAAAACCTTTATTACTTTTAATACTGGCCACACTTGCGCTGCAAAAATTGTCCTTTAGACAAACGAATGTCGATTGAACTCGTTTGGACAAACCTTATTTTGTTCTAAGACTTTTGAAAATAGAACAACAATAAATACGCTCGGAAAACGTATAAGGGGCAATGATTCTTGCTCCTTGGCATTTTAAAAAGTTGTTAGATACTTATTTCGAACTCATTTACATTCAAAACACATTGAACTGAGTTCTTTTTGTGAATTTCATGGTCACAAAACACAGCTGTGTTGTTAGAAACTAAAAATATTATGTAACGACGTGATGTAAAGGGCTGATTTTAAAACGTAAAACATTTGGATTCTGCCAGCGGCTTCGCCCGGGTGGATGTCGGAAACGTATTAATACCGGGATTAAAGTATCTTATGTGTTAATCAAGGATATAAACTATCTGTGTGCCAAATTTCATCCAAATCCATACAATAGTTTTTGCGTCACAAACATCTAAATATCTTCTAAAACTATCACATCTATAATATTAGCCGGATATAAATTTGAGGATTCAAATTTTTTTCTGTACTTGCAAGGACAATAATGTCAATCCTCCATTATTTGAGATAATAATTAACTGGCGACTACAAAAAAACAGCTGTTTCTAAAAAAACAAAAATACTTTAAAGAGGTCCGCTTTTGACAATACACTGACCGTATACTTAGCCGTGTTGAAATTGTTAGACATTTTAGCCAGTAGTGAAACACAAAATCACAACACTAAACACGTTTAGAAAACTGAAATATTTTAAAATCGCAAAAAATGCACGTGCTTTTTCGCTCCTAGTCAAAATTACACTGTACAAAAAGTTTTTCTTAAACATTTCTAAAGTATAAAATAAATTATGGTAATTTGCTATTTTATTTGTCAGAAATGCTTGAATGATTTGTGAGAGTTATTTGTAATAAGTAATAAAAATTATGTTGATAAGGTAAAGTCGGAAACAACAAAAAAATTGTTAAGTACAAATAGAGTCAATTTGCCATGCGTTTTCCCAACTATGTAGGGGTCGGCTTTCAATCTATGCGTATGCAGCTGAATGACGAAGTGACACATCATCATCATCTGCCTAGCCTTTTCCCAACTATATGGGGTCGGCTTCCAGTCTAACCGGATGCAGCTGAATACCAGTATTTTACATGGAACGACTGCCTATCTGACCTCCACAACCCAGTAACTGGGCAATACGATGCCCCTTGGTAAGACTGGCTGTCAGATTTTCGGGCTTCTGACAACCCGTAACGACTGACAAAGATGCACAAATGACAGCCGGGACCAACGGCTAACGTGCTTTCCGAGGCACGGGGGAGACTCGGTATGTAAAGATGGTCACCCATCTACGGCCAGCCCCGGCAAGCGTAGCTTAACCTGACGGATCGACCTTTGCGACTGTTAGTACTTAGCCACGAGCCCCTCACAAGAAGAGCGACACATGAATATGAAATATGGAGAAGTGTCGTGACGCTGCATATTGTAAATAGTGCGTGATCCATCGTGTACAGGATGGATGAAAGAACACACTTTTTTGTTTTTCTGTGGGTGAGAAATCATCAAATGACTCCTCCCGCTCTGGGTGGACCGGAAGGGAGTGTCAGACTCTTACTGACTAAAACCCATCCATGTTCCTTCCCTAGCCCTTTATGTTCCGGGGTAGCGGTAAACCTTTCGGACAATTCCGCTTAGAGACACACTTGGGAATATTTTTATCTCGGTTGGCGTAACAGTGATGGTCAATAATTTTTTTTAGTCCGTAAGATAGTTTATTAAAAAGTGTTGGACACGTATTTTTTCTTTTTTTAAGAAATGCAAAGATTTCGTCGATACATTGAGTTATAATGAGGTATGACGTCACAAGTAAATAGTTTTTATACTTACTTGTAGTGCGTCTTCCCAACTTTATTGCGATATATGGCAGTATTTTTTTTAAATATGATAAAGCAATATTTACGTCTCATTTTTTTTAATAAACTGATTGACAGACTAAATATAATTTTTTTTTTTTCACCCAGGAATCATCCTAATTGTTGTATGGCGCGGTGTTCCAGTGAGAGGACAAATAAATAAGAAATTCATTTATTTGGTAAGTAACAAAAACCTACTAATAAAACTTTCAGACACTTGTGAAAACACTGAGGCCGGGATCCCGGCGCTCGGGTCGGGTGACGATTACGCGGTGTACACGCGGCCATAGTTAAATGCAAATTCATGTATCGCTACTCCACCGTCATCATTTCTTACTCTCGAAAACGTATAAGGGGTAATGACAAGCAAACGTATAAGGAGCAAAACATAAAAAAATGGTTTATGAAAAAGACACGCTATCCAGGGTAAAATTGAATGCATGGGCATTATTTAAAAAAACATGCAATCGCGAAAAAAAAATCAGCTGTTCCCTACATAATTTTTTTCACGATTTCAGATTTGTTCCCATAGTGAAAGTTGTTCAGGATGATGAGTAGGTACAGACGCCAGCACATCAAGCTATCCCTAACTGTCAAATTTTCTCAATTAAAAATGAACCTTATGTCTATGCAATAAAGTTGAAATACTATCAAAAAAAATTGACAGATTGTGGTAACTTGATGTGCTGGCCTCTGTACAATGACCCCTTAAAATAATGTCAATGAATTTAATTTCACGCTGTATAATGTTCTTACGCATTTTCGGACAACCCTAGGTAACGCAGGCATATCCTATAACACTAAACGGCGAATAATCACAGCGGATAATTGTATAAGGAACGAGGAAAGTCACGTTACGCCGCGTTACCGGTAACGTGTTACGTTGCGTTTCGTAACAGAGCGTTACTGTGTTCTGATTAATTCTACTGATACTGGTTGCGAAGGGGGTGTAATTACGTGTTCGGAAGGATTAGTAAAATGTACGGTCAATTAGAACTTGAAATAACATATTATCACGCCTGTGTTCCCCAAAGGGTTAAGCAGAGGTGTAGACCACATGTCGCCACTTATTTGTGTAAGGCTAAAGCAATAAAGGGCTTGCTTGTTGCTGCTACTGAAAAACCCCATAATTCCATATAGAATAAAAAAAACCCAACGCCGAAAGAAAAGCGAAAAAAAAGTTAAAAATAATGCCAATATGAAATGGCGTTAAAATGTCGCAGCGGGGTACCTACCGTATAATATGTGGATAACGATCAAATGAAGGGACATTTACTTAACACCTCAAATGTCGTATGAACCCCATAACATTTTTCTCAACTACAATAAATATAACCGTAAATATCGTTGAGATCTATAAGCTCTCAAGTTTCTAATAGCATCTAATGGGCTAAACGTTACCAAGAACCACCACTAAAAAACCTGCTTTCAAATTAAATAAACACCCGTTTAAAAACTACGTGGTACAGACAGAGACACACACACTCACACACACAAATAACGGGGGTCAAAAACCCAATAAAACTTTACCCTGCCTGGGAATCGAACACAGTACCCCATACCTACTCAGCAGTAGCGCTTGCTACTAGTCCAACGATGCAGTTAACAAAACACAATAGATCGTTTAATATTGTGTGATGATGTGTGATGTATTCGATTACCCGGCAAGGCCAGCTTGCGAATTTGAAATACTAATCAAATTTTATGAGTTATGCATGGGTAGAGAAGAAAATAATAGTCAAGGGAATATTCAAACCAGTCCCAGATAGACTCAAACATCAACATCAGATAGACGCAATCATGACGGGATTGTACGAAAGCCCCGCTTTCGGACAATCCCGCTGATGCCCCGGAAAACAAAAGGCTTATTTTTTTTTGTGGTTAGGAATTTGGACTAAGCTTGGCGTGCCGGAGAGCGTGTGCGTGGTCTATGCGCGCCTCAAAGAGATGTCAGCAGTCAGAAAGTCTTCCGTTAGGGCCGAAGCCTGCTGGGCCAGCGGGATTGTCCGTCGCCGATGATTTCCTGTCCTGAAACACAAAAAAAGAGGCAGAACTGGCGAAATGTGGGAGGACTATAGATGCACGTCTGCCTTGCCCTCCGTGGAATACGGGCTTGATGTTATATTATTATGTACCCAATGCGTATAATTATGTTGCGTGTGAAGTTCATAAGTCACCAGTATGTAGGTACAGTCGTCAGCGTGACATGATGGAAACTGCAAAAGCGCCATTTTATTATTTGAGTAATTTAATTAAATGACTCGCTCGTGTGCGTCATTATATTATGAATATTTTATTTATAAGCAAATTTATGATGGCTTGCATTTTTTCTTAGGTATTAATAATAGTAGTATGTTCAGTCAGTAGCAGGCAATTGTGGTAATGAGTTAATGACAACGGGCGCAAAACTTAATCAAAGACTTGGTGTAACGAACGCAATCAGCTCATAAACCCCGTTTATTAGGTCGGTGTTATTGTTTTCTGTGGAATTTTGACACTGACAGGTCTTGAACTCGGTTTAGATGTACTGATCGAGTTCAGTTGGGGAAAAAAACGCCTGTATTTCTCGAAGGGTTAGACTGAGGTGTGCACATTGCTACACTATTCTTCTTCTTCGTGTGGTTAGTGACTCACCTGGTGTCAAAGATTTTATGCTGCCCTTGGGCCTCTGACTTACAGAACACACTTCACTATAGTACACCTACTTTCCGTCAGTAATGCTTAAGTCCCATGTAATAGGGGGCGGCCTATTGCCATCAACCGAGCACAATTCCAGACTCCGAGCTGCTACTGAAAAACGCCTGATGGAGAAACCCCGTGACGCTTTACCAGTTCTGGGAATCGAACCCAGGAGCTGTTGCTGTAGCGCGACGACCACTAGACAAATGAGGCAGTTTTTCAGTTCCAAGTTTCTTATTTATACTATTTTAATACATAGTAAATAAAACGTATTGTAATGAAAGGTCGATGCCCGTAAAATAAGTGCAATGACTTCAGATATTTCAGACTTCATAATTTCAGATATTTTAAGTAGTAAGTAGATACCTACATAAATACAAACCTCCGGCAATTCTTTACGGTAAGTATTACGAAGTTTGCTTAGGTAATTTTATGCATAGTGAATTTTATTGTTTAATCTAAAAACGAGTTGAACTCGAGACAAGAGCCACGCATTAAAAAAGTATTTTGTTGACACAGACGCCAGCACATCAAGCTATCCCAAAGTGTCAAATTTTCCCAAAAAATAAATAAAGAAATTTGACAGTTTGGGGTAGCTTAATGGGCTGGCCTCTACATAATGAACTGCTGAAAATACGACATAAGGTGTCGCGAAATTCCTTTATTTTAACAGTTTTCGATATGACATAAAATAATTTGGATGTCGAACAATATTAGGTTTGATGTACTCCTAAACAAAAACAAAACGTTACTGAAGGGCGCATATATAGCGCATTGGTCAATTAAAACTTTTAATTGCCTTTTAATTGACGAACGATTCGTTCATGTCACAACTGCTTTAGATAAGCTAGTTAATGTCTTCTATCGATCAATTATTGTTATTTTTAGTGTAATTTGTTGTTCGTACGTCGGGAATTCCTATGGCATTCTGCCAATAAAGTATAGGGTTTTGATTGAAACTCTGAATAAGTGTATTTCGTTATTTTTACAAAGGAATCTTCCGATCTAGTTAGACCTATATATTTTTCAGACTAACATGATATTATTTATATATTTTATTCATTAACACATTATGTACATTTGTTTTAACAGGTAATAACCAAGCTAACACAACTAGTATTATGTTTATACTAACATATCCACTGAAAGGTTTCGAGTCCCGAAGTCTTCAGCAATGTATTTTTATGTACTTTCAACATTGGTTTTTGTAAAACAATCAGTAACTAAAACAACTTTCCAAGGACATTCAAAGCTTCATTTCTTGTGACATTAACCAACCATAATTATTCTACCTGAACTTTAAAACTAAAGCCATTTATAAAAGTTTAATGTAACTTTTACAAACAGCGAAAATTACTTTAACAAAAACGCAAAGCAAGCATTAAAAACACTCACACAGGCAAATGGCATACAAAGGTAAGCATATTATAATAATAATACTAGACCCAGATCTAGTAAAATGTAACGGCAGAATCTAAATGTAAATGTAATGTAACCTTGCATTGCCAAAAATAGTAAATGATCACCAAAAAATCCACATTTTAGCGTGAAATTAGAAACAAACATTTTACAACTTGCGATCCTACTTAAAGCAACCAACTCCAAATGATCATTGTTTAATCCAAAAATACATAGCTGTTAATGACTACCAAAAATTTAACCAAATTTTATTGTAATATAAAATAACATTTAAATATGTCCTACTTTTGGGAGGTTTAACTCAAACTCAAGGCATTTATTTCAAACTAGCTTCTGCCCGCGACTTCGTACGCGTATCCTGTTGCTTATGCCAGCGGCAACGGGGTCGTCAAAATCGAAGATCTGAATCACGATCAGCGGTCAGTCACGCATCACGTTCCCCACTTGTCTCTAGAGACCTAGAAGTCGATGCGTAGATACGCTTGGAACTCAAGCGTTATTCTCTATCCGTGAACGTCTCCGATTCGCGAGACAATGCATGACTTGCACGATCAGCGGTCAGTCGCGTATCACGTTCCCCACATATCTCTAGAGACCTAGAAGTCGATGCGTAGATACGCTTGGAACTCAAGCGTTATTCTCTATCCGTGAACGTCTCCGATTCGCGAGACAATGCATGACTTGCACGATCAGCGGTCAGTCGCGTATCACGTTCCCCACATATCTCTAGAGACCTAGAAGTCGATGCGTAGATACGCTTGGAACTCAAGCGTAATTCTCTATCCGTGAACGTCTCCGATTCGCGAGACAATGCATGACTTGCACGATCAGCGGTCAGTCGCGTATCACGTTCCCCACATATCTCTAGAGACCTAGTAGTCGATGCGTAGATACGCTTGGAACTCAAGCGTAATTCTCTATCCGTGAACGTCTCCGATTCGCGAGACAATGCATGACTTGCACGATCAGCGGTCAGTCACGCATCACATTCCCCACTTGTCTCTAGAGACCTAGCTAGAACTCGATGCGTAGATACGCTTGGAACTCAAGCGTAATTCTCTATCCATGAACGTCTCCGATTCGCGAGACAATGCATGACTTGCACGATCTGCGGTCAGTCGCGCATCATATTCTTCACTGGTCTCTAGAGACCTGGACGTAGATGCGTAAATACGCTGAGAACGCAGGCGTGCTTCGCGATCCGAAGAGGTTTCCACGGAGCGAGTTGCAGCCGGATGTTTTAAAACAGCACCAAGTCTCTCGTTTCGCTCTTTGGGGATCTTATGATCTTCAATCAGGCAGGCTACTGTGTCACGAAGATAAATAGAAATGGAAATTAAACACTCAAATAACATAAGTCCGAAGGCATATATATTATTTGGTAAAATAAAAAAATAATGGGAGTTTTGGCCAGCAGAGTCAAATTTTTAATGATATAAGTACAGAGGTCAGCACATCAAGTTACCAAAATCTGTCAAATTTCTTTGATAGTATTTCAACTTTATTGCGAAGACATAAGGTTCATTTTTAATTGAGAAAATTTGACAGTTAGGGATAGCTTGATGTGCTGGCGGCGTCTGTACCATCGTCAGCGCAAATCAGTCCTAAACTGTTACCGCCTTCACCGCGTGGAAGTACTCCCAGCTTATGTTATTTTATAATTATACAGTGAAATTAGTGATAGCTTTGATTTCCACATTAGATGTTTCTGATCTTCGATTTTTATAAGTCAATAGGAATGACCATCAGACCGAACAAGTTTTGCTAAGACGCCATTCCTATATGTGTTATAATGTAGCTGGGCTCTTGGAGTTCTACAACAGGTGTTCCAGATCTTCGATTTTTATGAGTCAACAGAAAGTGCTCATCAGATTGGACAACTTTTGCTAAGACGTCATTCCTATACAGAGTTGATATGACAGAGGGGCATTAAATTACACTACGTATACTATACGTGTTTAGTATTAACTCGGTACGGTATAAAAAAAAAAAAGGTTTTTATTTTTTCAAACAAACTAAATACACACATCAAAAGTGTCTAGGGATCAACATATATTTTTGCAATAACTTTTCTCTTGATTGATATTAATTTAAATTTTCTGTAAGGATTCATCAAATAAAGTGTTTTCGTTTGTCACAGTAACGATAAACCAAGTCACCTTTGCATTAATAAAGAAATTTGCCATTTTCCTAATAAAGGGATTTTTGACATTTGAACCACTAACACTAAAGTTCGAAAAAAAGACTGAAATAACAGTTTTCTTTAAAATTTTATTGGGTAACTTAAACAATTAATAATCCGTGTTTCTACCGCGAACACTAACAACACAAGAACATCGGTTTGGCATACTCAAAATGAGTTCATCCAAATCACGCTGTGGAATGGCCGCCCATGTTCGTTGCAACAACAAAAAAAGGTGTTATCAGTCGACTTTGGACACGTTACCGAAGCACTGGTACCGTGGCTGAGCGCCATGAAGGACGGTATCGCTGCACCACACGGAGACAAGACCGATACATTCAAATCTTAACTCGAAGAGCTCCAACAATAACCGCCATGATGTTAGCCGTGAGGCTTCATCACTCTTCAGGGAACTTAATTAGCGACCAAACAGTCAGAAACCGCTTGCATGAAGTGAACCTTCATTCCCGAAGACCGCTACGGGTACCACCTATAGCAATGCACAATCGTAGGATTCGATATCAATGGGCTCTTGAACACAGAAATTGGGCAGAAGAACAATGGCGTTTCGTGTGCTTTTCTGATGAGTCTCGTTTTGGTATGAGACCGGATACAAGACGTATACGACACTGGAGAACCCCTGGACGCCAACAGCGATTAAAATCCTGCCAGGAAGTCCATCCTTATAGTGGTGGAACCATCATGGTATGGGCGGGTATTTGGATCGGCGGAAGAACTGAGTTGATTTGGATCAGAGGCAACCTCAACGCTCAAATTTATGCTGAGACGATTGTATCTGACGTCATCGTTCCTCTACAAGTGCAAATCGGTCCCTTATTTCAGTTAATGCATTATAATGCACGACCGCACACCGCAAGAGTTGTAAGACAGACTCTCGCCGCAGCTAACATCAATGTCCTGCCCTGGCCTGCTCAGTCGCCAGACTTGAACCCGATTGAGCATGCATGGGATATGCTACAGAGAAGAGCTCTGCCGAATATGGAGGGTATCCAGTTGCAAGAAGACCTTTTTTTGTTGTTGCAACGAACATGGGCGGCCATTCCACAGCGTGATTTGGATGAACTCATTTTGAGTATGCCAAACCGATGTTCTTGTGTTGTTAGTGTTCGCGGTAGAAACACGGATTATTAATTGTTTAAGTTACCCAATAAAATTTTAAAGAAAACTGTTATTTCAGTCTTTTTTTCGAACTTTAATGTTAGTGGTTCAATGTCAAAAATCCCTTTATTAGGAAAATGGCAAATTTCTTTATTAATGCAAAGGTGACTTGGTTTATCGTTACTGTGACAAACGAAAACACTTTATTTGATGAATCCTTAAAGAAAATTTAAATTAATATCAATCAAGAGAAAAGTTATTGCAAAAATATATGTTGATCCCTAGACACTTTTGATGTGTGTAGCTTACAAATCAGAGTAAAATGCAACCACCCTTTGTAAATAAAAACTAACCTTGTAACGCAGCGGCACCGACGCGTGCACGCTGGAGCGCTGTTAGGAAAGATACATCGTGTTCAAACGGGGCAAAAACTTAAAAAAAACATTTGCGACTAAACTACTGCTCCTATTTAATTGATTTTTGGTACAGAGCTTGAAAATGGTCCCTAGTATAAGCTGTTTGAAGGAAAGCCCCTCTGTCGTATCAACTCTGTATATGTTATAGTGTAGCTGGGCTCTTGGAATTCCACAACAGGAGTTCCAGATCTTAAATTTTTATGCGTCAACAGAGAGTGCTCATCAGGCTCAACAACTTTTTCTAAGACGTCATTCCTATATCTGTTATAGTGTAGCTGGGCTCTTGGAGTTCCACATCAAGTGTTCCAGATCTTCAAATTTATTCTCTCAGCAGAAAATGCTCATCACGCGGAACAATTTTTGCTACAGTACTATTTTTGTATCTCTTATAGTTTAGCTGGTCAGTTGCGGTTCTGCATCAGGTGTTCAAGTTTCCAAGATAAATTATAGTCTATTTGTTGCCCAGATTTAATACCTACACAACAAAAAAAATCATTCAAATCCGTCCAGTACTTCCAAAGATTAGCGTGTACAAACAAACAGACATACAGACAAACAGACCGATTTTTTTTTTGGATTCGTGCTCTATTACTGTTTCTAAACCCCCATCAATCATTATTTTTTTAATATATTCAATGTACAGACACAGTTTTTTTACTGTTTTATTATATTATAGATAGATTTTAAGGAAAATTAGAAAAGAACCTCACCTACAAACCCTAAAATATAAATACATGAAATATGCAAACAGTCAGTATTCAAGTGAATCGCAATAATCGAATGCAACTATTCGCCTATACTCTCCAGGATACGTGCGTTCGCTACGAATAACTGAATCCTTACGGCAGCGGCGTGTTTTTTTTTTTGATAATGGCATCTCGCAGCTCAACCATAGGGTTGTATGCTGCTTAACCGGACTTGCCTGTGGATACCACAAAAGAATTGTAGCCTCCTGCCAGGGCTTATAAAAACTTACAAACTAAGCGACTACACGCTAAGGGCACCCCCTGTGGGGTACGTACCACGGCTTAGGGTGTCGCTGGGGGAGGACGGCAAGGGACAGCTGGATCGGGGGTAACAGCGGCGCGGCTCTCAGCGCGTTTTATATAACCACAGACGCGCAGGCGCGATGCGTATACGTACTCTGATAGAATACCTTAACAAATGTTTGCCGTGATTCTTTAAATTGACATAACTTTTTTATTTATGAACCGATTGACATGAAATAAACCCTAAATGTTAAGTGAAGCTTACTACAATATATTAGTGAAAACCGTATCTAAATCCAATAAGCCGTTTTTGATATTAGCGTGCACAAACACACAGACAAACAGACAAACAGACAAAAAAAAATTAATTACAATTTCGGGTTCGGCATCGATATAATAACAACCCCTGCTACTTTTTTTTTTATATATTTCTATTGTGCAGACACCACTTTTCTACATTATATGTATAGATAAACCAATTACAGGCACTTTTGAATTGTCAAGGGGTTGGTCAGTAAGAAAGATGAATCTAGTTGCCCATTTCAAAGCAGTAGGTACCTGTGGAGTAGAACGGGCAAGAAACTCCACGGTGGTCCTTCGTGGCGTCTAACTTCACCTAACCAATAATTATTTTAATTTTTTTTTGAGGATGGGAAATCATCCAATGAGATCTACCGCTCTGGGTGGAGCGGAAGGGAGTGTCAGACTCTTTCAGATTCCATCGTAGTTCTTGCGTGTAAGAGTAACAAACACACATACATAGATACTCACAAATAACCTTTATAATATTAGTAGGATTATAGCTGTTTGTTTTCCCATTTAATAAAATAAAAATAATTCTTTGTAATTAATTTCTGGTAGCTTTTAGGTAGCATTAAGTTATAAGTAGGTAAATATAATAAATTCGTCTTAAACGAACCCGGATTGTGTTGGTTTTTTTGTCTTAATTATTTACGATGAAGTATATTATATTATAAAATGCTTCATTTACTATCCTGGCCAGACGTGTATGGTTATAAACTAATGTTCAAGGCAAACAAGTTAGGAACCAGTATCAGTCTTTCTCCAAAGCAATGTGACACAATTATTCGAGTTTTCGGATTTTTAGAATCTGAATTTGCCTAGCCTTTTCACACTATCTTGGGGATTGTGGTCAGCTTCCATTATAACCGGTTGCAGCTGAATACTAGTGTTTTATTTAGAGCGACAACCTATCGGACCTCCACAATAGAACACCATATTGCGCCTTGGTGAGATTGGTTATCAGACTTTCGGGCTTCTTAATTACGACTGACAAAAGATCTACGAATAATAGCTGGGATTTCCCATGAATGTTCTTCTTCGTTTCGTGTGGTTAGTGACTAACCTGGTGTCAAAGTTTTTATATTATACCCATGGGCCTCTGACTTAGCTTCACATGCTGTTGAAAAATCTCTCAGGCATGCTTGGTTTCCTCACGATGTTTTCCTTCACCGATTTTTAAGCAAGTCATAATTTATACAATGAACCCATGAATGTTGGTATGTTATTGTGATAGATGGTCAGCCATCCAAGGACTAACGTAACGATAATATCGAACCTTTAAAAATAAACTGATTGCATATCCACACTTATCCTTTATCGGACCTTTAGCAAACGTCGTTTTTTCGTTTGTTAAAAATACATATACTTAAATTATTAGAAAAACCAAATTAACATATGCGGTAAACCAGACCTAACGACCTTACTTATTTTTTTATAAAATATGATTAACATATTCATTCTTATTTGACATCATCTTTTTACCAAATTGGAATTCTCCTAGTTTGAAAATGTTGAGGACATAACGCCTGTATCCCGGGAAGGTTAGGCAGAACTGCACCAGATGATGATGATGATGATGCAGAGAGAAAACATGGCGGTTAGAACATAGGACTAAGCGTGATTGTCCGAAAGGGTTACCGCTACCCCGGAACATAAAGGGCTAAGGAAGGAACATGGATGGGTTTGAGTCAGTAAGAGTCTGACTCTCCCTTCTGCTCCACCCAGAGCGGAAGGAGTCATTTGATGAATTCCAACCTTCAAACAAAAGGCAGAAGTGCACCTATCTATATTCGCCCACATTTCGCCAGTAATGTACAGAGGCCAGCACATCATGTTACCACAATCTGTCAGATTTCTTTGAGGGTATTTCAACTTTATTGCAAAGACATAAGGTTCATTTTTAATTGAGAAAATTTGACAGTTAGGGATAGCTTGATGTGCTGGCGTCTGTACAAGTCCCATGTGACAGGGACAATAGAAGCCCGCACGGTTGGTGGCAATAGGGCGAGCCTACAGTGCGGGCTTCTATTGGGAAATTCTTAATCGAAAATTCAATCACACTCAATACGACTCGGGTAGTCGGAAATCGAAGGACTTGCTCAGCAGTAGCGCTTGTAAACACTAGACCAACGGGGCGAGGCCGGGGGAGGGATATTAAAAAAAAATGCTACATGTTTGCTCATTAATCAATGCAGACATAAGCTACGCAGGTAACTACAATTTTAGTTTTTACTTGACTGTGAATTCTGACAGCCAGTCTTACCAAGGGGTATTGTATCATCCAGTTACTGACTGGGTTGTGGAGGTCAGATAAGCAGTCGCTCCATGTCAAATACTGGTAATCAGCTGCATCCGGTTAGTCGGGATGTCGGGGGTCTTGACTGCGCGATACGGTAACCGTAACATGAACTTTCCTCCTGCAGAAAATATTGCAGCTTTATGCTGAGATATTGGCCTTTTTGGCCCCGCTTTATTTTTATGTTTCTAGTACTGCTTTAATTTTTATTTGTTATTTTCCTTTTTATGCTGTTTTGTTTTTATTTCTGTGTATTTCTGTGCGTGTGCAGAATTGCTTATTTTTCTTTCTGGACGGACCATGGACGGCTGTAAAAAGGTTTAAAACCGCTGCAGTCGATCAAATTTTACAGATGTTGATAAATAATCAATTCTAATGAAGTTAAGGTACTTACCTTGTATACCTACACGCACCTACCTAATTAATTAATTTACTGTTCAAACTCTTATTTATAACTCGATTCCCTGTTTTTATGAAACAAAATGTTTACTCAAGAAACTGAAGTTACCATGCAGAAAAGACAAGACAAACAATAGAAGCGTACATAAACTTGCGCGAGAATATAAGCAACAAGATATCAATTTGTTTTTCACAGTATTGTCGAAATTGCAGTGAATTGTATAGAAGTCGGAACTAATTCGGATACTGTTACCGCGTTGGTCGTTAGTGTAGTCTAGCTTGTTCGCAATTTCTTAATTTAGTTTAAGTTTTTTTTTGGAAGAGGAGGAATTCGGATTTTCCTTTGCTCGCTGACAAAATGGCGCAGCAGATTCGAAATACGAACGGTGCTAAATTCGAATTTTATTCAAATTATATTCAGAATGTTCTTTGTTATCAGTGTTTTGCTAATATGGTGATTATATTTTTTAAAGATTCTGTGACATTGTCACTTCCTCGTGGAGCCAAAACAAGTTTTATGAATAGTTCAAAGTTAGGAGTTAATTATAGATCAGTCAAAACGTAATAATATGCTTCTTTTCAGTCAGATTTAGGATTTTCTGAAGAATCGCTGGACCGATAAGGTTACATCCTCTTTTTTGATGAAGAAGTTTGCAAAACTATTATTATTTATTTTCACACGATATTAGTATCACTGTTTAATTTTAGGTTTCCGTACCACAAGAAACGACAAGAATAGATGGTCACTGTGATTAACACAAGACAATGTTTGTGTTCTTTCATCAGAATTAGCTTCATAATATAATTAATTATTTTATGCAAGTACTATTCATTATGTTTTGGTTGTTTTTATATTCATTAATTGTTGACTTAATCTACTAATTGCAAAGTTTTTTTTAATGAGTTGTACTGCAATATGTGGTTAGCTAGAGACCTCGACTATTGATCATATTTACCTATTTATTTTATTCTTCCCAGCTAAAGCACTAGGAAGTGTTGAAGGGTGGGCGCTTTAGGGGGACATGTCTTATCATGTAACTTTGACCTTCAAAAAATGCTGATTTCCAGCCTAGTTTGAATAAGTGACTTAATTTTCATTTTGACAAAAGGAATAAAAAGGAACCCATTCGTTTCAACTTTATGTTTTTATTCAGTTAATACTATCTATTTTCACAAAAAAGTCCCAATAGGTTAGGGCTTGGTGCACCTGCCGAGTCAGCAGAATTGTCCGAAAGGGTTACCGCTACCCTGGAACATAAAGGGTAAGTAAGGAAGGAACATAGATGGGTTTTAGTCAGTAAGAGTCTGACACTCCCTTCCGTTCCAGCCAGAGCGGGAGGGGTCATTTGATGATTGCCCACCCTCGAAAAAAAAGGGCTTGGGCCACATTTAGGTACTGCTGGTGAGTGTACATTTTTGCGACCAGTGAAATCAATGCATGCGTAAAATTTAATTCTGACTCAGAATCCGATACGCACTTGGCTATGTATTATACCAAATAGGTTTTTCGATTGTTACCCGTCTAGATACACATTGAGCAGCAACGTGTATTTTAGACTTGAGATACCTATTCCGTTACGGAGTTTTACTGCGAAGTTAATCGTAGACTATCATTATTTTAAATGCAGAGGTAATCGCTTTTAGCATACTTAATTAAGTGGAATTTACCGAGCAATTCTTTGATGCGACGTTATAATTAATTCATTGCATTTTATATCGATTTATCTATATAATGTCGAGCAGTTGTATATGAGTCCATGTTAATTAACCTCCTTATTAATAAACGTATTATATCAGATGAATAGTTATACACCGATTCCTCTGTTTCTAGTTGTCAGAAATTTGACATTTGAAAGAAGAAGGTATTGGTCTTCTTCTTTCAAATGTCAAGTGTAAGTGTAACTCTATAAAGACGCTATACAACGTTTATTAGTAAAGTATTTAATATTCCTTCCTTCCTTTTCGTGTGGTTAGTGACTAACCTGGTGTCAGAGTTCTCCAGTTGATGCTGCCCATGGGCCTCTGACTTAGCTTCACATGCTGTTGAGAAATATCTCTCAGACATGCTGGTTTCCTCACGATGCTTTCCTTCACCGATTTTTAAGCGACAAGTATACAATACGTACACACGCACATTTAATATTCATTTGCCACCATCTCGACGTTTATAAGGGGTGTTAAGAGAGTGTTCCTTTTTTTCTTGAGTACCTAAGTAATCGCCATCATTAAGCCGAAAGTGATTAAGTGCTGGCGTGTTTGACTTTCAAGACCCCCCGGTCTTGAAGGTCAAACACGCGTGCAGACAGCTTGCACATACTCTACACAAGAATCTTTCGGCGCCTACATACGACGTTAAAAAAAAGACTTTGTTGGTAAACATTTGCGTAAATGTCACAGAAATTGTATTGGCAAAACAAGATGGCGGAGCTAGTTTTGATTTTGGCGCTAAAATAACTTTGTAGTAAGTCATATTTTTATGTCATGATTACAATTTCTTTTTACAACTTTTATGAAGCATTTATTTTCCCATTGAACTTCAATCTGGCGATGACATAACCAGAGGAATTTTCATCTTGATCACTTGGCATTAGTTAATTGATTACTTAAATCAGTTCAAAAGAGTTGTCCTAGTGTCCTTAATCGATTTTATATGTTATTTCGCCCACAGCCCACAAATTGTAATAATTTTGGTTATATTTTTTTAATGAATGGAATTAATTTTACAATATTAAGAGTTTGGCACCTATATATACCACCTATATGTATATTTGGCACCTATATAATATGAATTTTGCAGTCAGTTGTCATCTAATATTTTAATTAAGCATAACATCACACCTTGTTTTCCGCGAAGAGTTGGGCAGAGGTGTACCAATAGAACACCCACATTTTGCCAGATATGTTTAAGTCCTATTAAAAAGGGGGCAAGCCTATTGCTATCAACCGAGCACTGAGAAATTTTTGATAGAAATTTTACCACTAGTTCACACGTTACCCAACCTGAGAATCAAACCCAGGACCTTACGCTCACCAGTTGCGCTTGCGACCACCGACAAGGCAGTATATTTGTATTATAGTATATTTGAATTTGGTTAACATAAATTACTCAAGCGATGCTGCATACACGCGATGCGTTATGCAATATTTTGGTAGATATGAATTAATTTCAAAATGAAATCTTTGAGTAATTAATCGGTTTGATTACAAATAAATCGGGTTCTTGTAATTGAGTGTAAGCTACTGCTGAATGGTGTAATGAACATGAAGTAACCACATAACTGTTTTTTGGAAGGGTTTTCGTTTGCGATGGTTCAAGGTTATCTATGTTCGCGGATATATTGAAGGCGTTGACAAGTGGACTGTATGAATTAGTGGTTGTTGGAATGAAATAGAACTAGGTAAAGCTCAGCATGATAAAAAGATTTAAATGAGTGTAGGACCTAAATCTCAACTCAGAAATACAACATCGATTGCATAGTAATCTTCGATATAATTCTCACAGCCATAACATCCACGCTCTATTCGACGGTTCAATTTCTTATTGCCGCCAAAAAATGAAACTGTCACAATTAAAGGTAATTATTATTATTATTTTATTTATAATAATAAAGTAAAGTTTACAAAAAGTCTTAATTTATCAACTATGCGCCACAAAACCGTTTTCACGGGTTGTCTGGCAAAAGTCTCTACTATAGAACAACCAGCATTATTCCTTACATTGGTCGATTACTACTTTTGTGGCGGTTATCTGTCAATGTCACCAGACGAAAAATACAAGACTGTTTACGTGTCTATAACAGCTGACAGATACGGTACAAATAATAACAGTTGGATAACCTAATATATAACTTCGATCAAGTTTTCATAGACATTGTTCTGCTAGAAATGCGTCGCATCGTCGCTTCGCGCCTGACGACGGGAACATTTAAAAACGATGCATTGTGAACTACTATTATTAACTAACCTGTTATTCATAAGGAAAAACGTTTCATAAACTACGTTTTTCTGTAATAGTTCTCAGTCAGGTCGTTCATTCAAGCGTTTATTATGAAGTAGCAAACAAGTTTCCGTTAATGTACGTAGGTTTACCTTGATCTCAAACAGTAGGTAGATAGGTATAGTATATACGTAGGTATCTAGATATCAGGTCATTGAAGGGCAAGAGCACACATAGGCTTTTTTTTATGTTAGGAAATCATAAAATGACCCCTCACGGTCCGAGTGAAGCGGAAAGCAGTGCTAGACTCTTACTGAATAAAACCCGTCCATGTTCCTTCCTTAGCCCTTTATGTTCCGGGGTAACGGTAACCCTTCTGGACAACCCCGCAAACCCGGCGGGCTTCGGCCTTAACGGGACTCTTCGGTAATGCTGACATCTCGTTGTGGTGCGCGTGGAACACTAACACGCCGTCCGGTGCGGGCCTGGTCCTGATCGGAGGCCATTTCTGTGATCTCCAAGTTACTAAGCGTGACTAATTGATGATACTGTACTTGTAAATTGAATACTGTCACTCACTCACAGTCACTCGACAGTAACTCGCCTGTCACTCAAGAGTCACGCGCCAGTCACTCGAGAGCCACTCACCAGTCACTTGAGAGTCACTCGCCAGTTACTCGAGAGTAACTCACCATGCAGTCACTTGAGAGTCACTCGCCAGTCATTCACTACTAACATAGTTTTTTACACGAGCTTAATGTAAGGCCTGGGTTCTGACTTCCGAGTATTGTATGGTTATGTACTAGTGAGTTTGCTTAGTGAGTGAGTTATGCTTAGCGAGCAAATAAAGATATCTATTATATTGAAACTTTCAGGCTAAAATAAATTGATTTCTTAGATAGGTTCCTATTCAGCGGGATTGCCCGAAATCCACCACTCCCTTCAGCTCCACCCAGAGCGGAAAATTATCTAATGACCCCATTTCATAATTTCCCATACTCAAAAAAAAAAGATAAAAAGATAGGTACCTATACGTTATAAGGTGTAAACAAATATATTCCTATACTACACTACTATATTAAACCTACTTGGCCACGTTTAATTATCCTTAATTGTATGGTCAAACAGTCACTCGGCCTTAGTTATTTTAACTAAAATGCACTAGTTACATACAAGTGAACTGTGAAGGATACTGAGACATTGTGACACGTAAATGAGTGGGTAGGCAGAAGTCCCTACTCTCACATTTTGTCAGTAAGTTTTAAAAAGTATGTTAAAGAGATTCGGGATTCAGCGTTGGGAATATCTCCAGGCTGTGGGTTGTTGCAAAAATCCAGCAAAAAGTCAGTTCTATCTTTGAGAGGTCAAAGCATAATAGAACTGCCATCATCTTGGGTAACACACTTTTAACCACAATCTAAATGATTTTGAATGATATTTCTAATCCATTGCTTCATGTGATCCAATAATTTGTCTACTCAACAACGTAAATAGCGCAATGAATGCTGTTGAACTGTCAAAATTAAAGCCTTTGCGCTAAGCAATTACACATATAAGATTCAACCATGCATAATAATTAAGGTAATTGCGATTGATTAAGCGAAGATCGAGATTGCTCATAGACAGTCGGTGTTGCTGTTACGATACTGTCAGTTTATAGAACTCAACCTGGTATTTATTTCGACCTTCACATTTCGAATTTGATTTGATTATTTTCAAAAAGATCTTTGTTTGATTTCGAAAGTTTTTTTTTTGAAAGTACCTACCTACCTACGGCTTATTTTATAGGATCTGCTTGTACGTATGTAGGTGTAGGTTTCGGACAAATAAGAGATGCAATGTAGATCCCTTTCGTTGAGAGGAGTTGGTAAGTAAAGGATAGACCTGTTTCGAGGCGTTTGGTACAGCGAAATGGTTATATCTTTAAAGGTCGGCAGAGTGATCTCGACAACAGGTGAGACCACCTCAAGAATAAGTCACCAGCATATAATACAACTATCAAAATGGTAATCTGACGAGTGTCGTGTCCGCACTGTGCACATAGCTTTTGCGCTAAAATGGCCACATAAGAGAACATCCTCTAAACACACAACCTTTAAAAAAAAATTCACTGTAGCACAAATTGGCATAGGAAAAATCGGCATCATTATTTTACTGCAAAATAGAATTTAAATTAAACCCGTGAAATATTGAATTTCGCGTGCTACCCTGTACAGTTGTAACCTTAAGATGTCTTAGAATTAGGGCACGTCATGATGTGGCGGTAAGACCCTTCTTTGAGGAGTGGCTCGAAAGGCGTCACGGCGCCCTAATCTAACGCCTGACGCAAGTCCTCTCCGGACATGGGTATTTCGACAGGTTCCTGCACATCATCAGGCGGGAGGAGACGCCCGGGTGTCACCATTGTGACGATCGGATCGGATCCAAACGGTGGAGCATACGGTAGAGATCTGCCCCGCTTGGGCGGAGCATCGCCGTGTCCTCGTAGAGGCAATAGGCGGCGGCGGCGACCTCTCGTGTCCGGCCCTGGTGCAAGCCATGGTCCGGAGCGAGAGGGAGTGGGAAGCAGTCACATGCTTCTGCGACGCAGTTATGCTCGCGAAGGTGGTGGCGGGATGGGAGAGGGAAAAGTCTTCCCGTCCCAGCTGCCGCGGGAGACGCCTCGGGCGTCAGGAGCCACGTGACGACTCCCGGCCACCGCAGGCGTGGGCCTGCGGACGGTGAGTAATGGGTAGTGGTCACCGTCCGATCAGGACCAGGCCCGTGCCGAGCGGCACGTACGTGTTCCACACGCGCCTCACAGAGATGTCAGCATTTGAAGGAATTAACATTGCATTCAACGTGGTTACGTTATATAAGGTGTTAAAAATATGAGCAGTTCCGTACATTTATGCACACGTATTTCAATAAAATGTATGGAACAGGTCATATTTTTTCGCGATTTCAGGGTTCATCCCATAGTAAAACTTGTTCATAACGATGAGTACATTGCTACCACGAAATTCTTAAGAGTTAATTTTTTAACACCTTATGTACTCGTACATATATTTATTTATGGGTATAGTCATTTTGTTAAATATGTCTTAAGTTTACATAAACATTTGAATAGAATGCCGTGTTTGGGCTCAAAGACATCTTCAATGCCTTCACTGAATTTAACCATAACAAAAAAACTTACGTTTCTAATATCAAGGTTTCTGCGAGTCTATTTCCATACAAAATGGTCGTGCATTGTGTGCCATATTAGATAATCGATCGTTGGATCATTGGCATTTGCAGAACCTTGGAATTTTGCATGGAATTGTATCTATTGCATAATAGTATGAAAAAAATAGGTATTCGAGAAATACATAAAGTAGAAAGACTAGTACGCTTACTTTTACGGTAGCGCTCGGACTCAATCTGTCTAGCCTTTTCCTAACTATTTTGTGGTCGGCTTCCGGTCTAACCGGATGCAGCTGAATACCAGTATTTTATATGGAGCGACTGCCTATCTGACATCCATAACCCAGTTAGTAACTGGATAATACAATACTCCTTGGTAAGACTGGCTGTCAGATTTTCGGGCTCCTGACGACAAGTAACAACTGCCAAAGATGCACAAATGGCAGCCGGGACCAACGGCCGAGGCACGGAGAAGTCTCGTTATGTAAAGATGGTCACGCATCCACGGCCAACCCCGGCCAGCGTAGCTTAACCTGATGGTTGGACCTGTGCAGCTTTTAGTACCTAGCCACGAGCCTATTCACGAAAATTAAATTAGAATTGGAATTGAAATTGGTGCACGGTGGGTTTAATAAACGATAGCCTATTATTACTATTACTCACAGAACGCTTCTACAAGGTCTCAAGCGTTGCAGTAACAGGGATTTTGGACAATCCCGCTGGCCCGGGACAGTTAGGGATAGCTTGATGTGCTGTCTCTACCTATGGTATATTTTTCTTGTGCTTAAAGTTTTATTTAATAAATAAAACTACAATGTCATTAGTAATCTTCTTAAGCGCCATTACTTTATTTCGTGTCCCTAAGTATCTCAATCCCTCATAATTTACTCTGAAGGTTTGTTTATTAAAGCAGTTACTTACGAGTTACAAGTAAATGCTCGTAACATGATAACGACCAGTCAAACAGGTCGGCATAGAATGTAACCTAGAAGATTATATAACATATTATAGTAACGACCCGTGTTAAGGTGGCTCACAGTTAATGATCCGCTAATGCTAGTTTAAGTAATTTTGAAAGAGATGTAGACAGATTCCAGTTTCATAAATGTATCCTGTTAGGTTATTGCGTAACACACAGAACTAACTTATATTCCGTTACGTTGTTGAGTAGACAAATGTTTTAATCATGAAGAAATGATTTTTTTGCAATTATAGCGCAGTGTAGTGTGTAGTTACGGTCGCCAGCGATGTCAAATTTCTCCGAATGATTTTAAACCTTGAAACGTTGAATGTTAAGTTTAAAATCGATTAAGAAAATTTGACAGTTAAAAGTACAGTTTGTGGCAACTTGATGTGCTGGTGACTGTACCTATTCTCAGGTTGCCATACTGTTAGCAAAACAAATTCAAAACTTATTCTGGTGGTAGACACCGTGTGTAAAACGAGTCTTTCCTTAAGGTAAAAGCACCAGGACAGCCCGCGAAATTCAAATGTTTTTAGCAATTTCCTGGTCAGTAGGTATCAGGTTGTATGTTAATCAATACGAATATTATGCGAAGATATAATTGTAAAATTGCATTTAATGCTATTATGTATTCTGTTTGATTCTAAAAATCTGTGACGTCACATTGTTATATTTCATACAAATCACGTACAAATGCTTTGATAGTTCATAAAAAGTAACGTTATTGACTACCCTTTTAAAAACCCAATTAATTATAAGACCATCAACAACCAATATAACCAACTAACAATACTTTCTTCAAACCGCTAAAACATCGCCCTTCTGACACTGTGACATCACCTTTTAATAAGCCTTTAACGAGTTGAAGGCAACCATGCACTTGCGTTTATTACATTCGCTTAAAAAACGAACGTAACTTTTGATTAATTAATACCAGCCTATTATTTTTCCACTGCATGGTAAAGGCTTCTCATCTCATGAGCATTGATCACCAATTCACCACGCTTGTTCAACACGGCCAGGTTGACGATTTCAGACATAAAATAACCATAGGTCCAGGTTTTCTCTTGATGTTTTCCTTCACAGGTGTCAGTAATATCAAAATTAAATTTAGAATTAAACTCAGAAAAGTTTTGAATGATAGAATAAACATCTTTTTTCACTTTTATTTAGAACATCGTTGTTAAACCATAGACTACAATACATATATTATAATGATGTTAATATTTCTGTGGTTAAACTAACAGGTTTATTACGATACTGATTATTGTTAAAGTAATTACACATTGAAGTTATTAAGTGGAGTTGAAACTAGCTACATCCCCCTGTGTTACAATGTAGTGAATTGCAACGTGCAGTGCATGTTTCCATGTGTGGTATTAAATAGTAATTATGTTGGTATCCAATTATATTTATAATGCTTTAATAGCATATTCTGTGCTTCGGGTTCATGATTGTGTACGTTCGTCACAAAAATAAAACTAGTTTCCCACTGAACCTGTATACATAATAAGCGTCATCTATGTTTGTGTTATGAAAACATACTCTTTATGCAGTTTCCAAGCGTTGTAACAGATGGCGCTAGTTGTTAGTTTTGAACGATGGTTTCTCATTCTTAAGCAAAACGCGATTTCAAAAGTAGTAGTTTTTTCCACGAAAGGGTAGCCAGAACTGTACAGTAAGCCCCGTTTTTCTATTTTGTGTCTCTACAATGGAAAGGTCTCATGCTGTGCGTCCAAGTGCTTTGAAAGCTTGAGACTTTAAGATAAAAATAACAAATTCACTTATCCTTACTAATATTATAAATGCGAAAGTAACTCTGTCTGTCTGTCACCTTTTCACGCCTGAACCACTGAACGGATTTCGATAAAATTTGTCAGAGAGATAGACTGCATCCCGGGAACGGACTTGTATTAAGTTACTTTTTGTCTAAAAAAAATCGCCCGATATTGCGATATAAACCGAACTCCACGCAGACGAAGTCACGGGCAAAGGCTAGTTTAAATATTAACATACAATCAGATATTATACATACTTACCTACATAAGATCAGGTACATAACTTTCTCAGATCTTACAGTGAAAATGTTGCTTAATTAAAAGTTTCCCCATGTAAGTGTGTTAGCTACATAACATTATGTTCTCTTACAACTTAATTATCAGCCAATAAGTATTATTAAAACATGTTCAAGTAAACTTCGAGTCGTTTGTTGTTGTTCAGAAAATGTTTTGAACACATGTTCAAGTTTAGACAACATATGGAAGCTGTTAACATAACATAGTAAACATAACATAGTTAACATGATATAACATAGTTATACCATTACGCCTTGTTTCTACCAAGGGGAGGTCAGAAGTGTAGCCGTAGTAGGTATCCCACATTACATCAATCTTGTTTAAGTCCCGTGTAATGTGGGCCCGCCAACATCAACTGGGCACAAATCTAAACTCCGATCTGCTACTGAAAAAATCTTAATGGAACAATCTGATAACACTATACTTCAGTTGGCTTTTGCCCGTGGCATCGCCCGCGTGATGGGATCTACATTGCACCCGTGCGAAGCCGGGTAGCTAATCTATACTAATAATAATATCGAGGAAAGATTTGATTGTTTGCATTGAATAGGCTCCGAAACTAAACAAAAAATCTTTCACTGTTGGGAAGCCACACTATCCCCGGTGACATAGGCAATATTATATTTAAAAAATAATAAGGAATGTTTACTAAATCCAGGTCTATCTAAGTTAAGCGGGATTGTCCGAAAGGGTTACCGCTACCCCGGAACATAAAGGGCTACGGAAGGAACATGGATGGGTTTTAGTCAGTAAGAGTCTGACACTCCCTTCCGCTCCACCCAGAGCGGAAGCAGTCATTGGATGATTTCCCAGCCTTAAAAAAAAAAATGTCTATCTCAGTGCAAAATTTCATGCAGATCCATTCAGTAGTTTTTGCGTGACGAAGTAACAAACAAACATACACACTCACACACTTTCGCCTTTGTAATAATAGTGTGATGAAGTTTGACAAGTCCAAAGACATAATTCTTCTTCCGGTAGCTAGTGTGTCTTGCAACCTGAAAATAGCTTATTGGTTTCAGAAATAAGATTGTTAATTTCTTATAATTATGAGCAGACTTTCACGATTTGTCATTGGACCTAAGAACCAGCCCAGTGCATCTATCAATCCATAGCCAAGTTTTCTATATTATCTTAATTTTTAGACTTTTAAGAAGAAGACAGTTAACTAGAAGTTTGATTGTATTGTGTACAGACGCCAGCACATCAAGCTATCCTTAACTGTCAAATTTTCTCAATTAAAAATGAAACTTATGACTTTGCAATAAAGTTGAAATACTATCAAAGAAATTTGACAGATTGTGGTAACTTGATGTGCTGGCCTCTGTACATAATCAGCCTATAATGTGCCCACTGCTAGGATAAGGGCCGCCTCTCCAAGAAACGGAGTGGGCCATAATCCACCACGCGGGCCCAGTGCGGGTTGGCGGATGTCACATGTCTTGTTGTTTGGTTCTAGGACATGCCGGCTTCCTCACGATGTTTTCCTTCACCGTTTTGAGAGCAGTGGTGATGAAATTAAATTCACAAAGTAAAGCGCCTGCTTGGGTTCGAATTCACGACCTACAACTCGTAAGTCGAGGCCGATACAACTGGGCCAAACACTGCTCTTGTCGTGTAATTAATGAAAATCTTCTTCTTCTTCGTGTGGTTAGTGACTAACCTGGTGTCGAAGTTTTAATGCTGCCCATGGGCCTCTGACTTAGCATCACATGCTGTTGAGAAATATCTCTCAGGCATGCCGGTTTCCTCACGATGTTTTCCTTCACCGATTTTAAGCAAGTGATAATTATACAATACGCCCATGAATCCGAAAAATCAGAGGTGCGTGCCTTGGGTTTGAACTCGAGACCTAAGACTTGGCAGTCCCGGCGGTCACACCACTAGGCTATCACTATAGCTAATGAAAATAATCAGACAGTAATTAACTAAAAATCATTCAATTTTTAATAATAAATCTTATGTACTAAACTAAACGTAACAGGTCATCAGAGTTCTTCACGTGTGTCATCACCAACCACACCATCGACAGACATTTTGGAATACTTCTTCAGGAATTCTTCCCAGAACTTCTTCCTCTCTCCCAGAGGGTTGGTCTTCATTCGGAGTTGTTTCGTGATGTGGAGGTAGTCGGTGTCAGGGTTTTTGCTTATCGGCTTCCAGATGACGCCTTTTAGAACTGAGTCGTCTTTTGAAGGTGTGGGGTTCCTGAAATTGGAGTTCAAGTTTTAAATTGTTAATTAATTAATTAACTTTATTTTTAACTTTTACTCACCTCTCACCACGTGAGATGGCTGTTAAAAGTCGTTACCATAACACAAGCATTAGGTTGCTTAGCTTGGAACGATTTGGCGTTGTGTGAAATGTCCAAGGATATTATAATATTATTATTATTAAATTGTGGTTAAGTAGGTACAGGGTAAAGTGGAATGAGGTATGGCTTTGCTTTGGAAGTATTCTTTTTCTTAAGTAGTTGGTGTGTTCTATGATTTTATGTTCTATAATCACTCGTGTGTGAACACTCATACGCACAGTACGCGCTGCTAAAAATAAATAGATCGTCAACCTTTTTACATTTTAGTTAAGTCCATATTCTGCCATTTTTATCTACGTTCTACTACGTGCTTTTTAAAATGAAAACGTGCGCAGCTTGTAATGGACAGTTCAACGATGGCGTCCAGTGTGGTACTTGCAAGAGACATCTGGATTTTGGATGTGCAAACATCTCCGAAACCGGATGGAGAAAGCTGGGTGCCAACCGGATGGCACAATGGAAGTGCCCCGCTTGCAGAACCTCATCGCCTGCCGTGTCAACCCCCGAACCTGCGTCCCTGGATACCATACTCAGTGAGATCCTTGACATGAAAAGGCAGCTACTTAACTTGCCGACCTTGGTGGATAACATCCGCGTGATCAAAGATGAGTTAGCTGATCTCAAGTTGACATGTGAGGGCACTGTTGGGAGACTCGACGACTTTGATACAAGACTCGTGGAAGTTGAGGCAAAGGTGTCTGAATTTGAAAAGCTTCAGGATTCTGTGAATTGTTTACAGACTGACTTGGCAAGTACGAAGTATCTACTGTCAACCTATGAACAGAGATCCAGGCTAAACAACGTCGAAATTAAAGGAGTTCCTCTGAAGAAAGATGAGAACTTGTACTCAATTATCGATGCTATCGGCCGTAAAGTGAACTACAGCTGTCCTAAAGCCCAGGTGAATTATGTTTCAAGAGTTCCTATTTTTGGGTCTAACGAAAAGCTGATAATAGTGAGTTTTTTAAACCGCTATGTAAAGGAAGATTTCATAGCAGCCGCTCGTGCAAAAAAGGATCTATCTACTTGTGACATCGGCTATCAAGGGTCATCTCAGCGTGTCTATGTAAACGACCACTTAAGTGTCGAGTACAAAAAGCTTTTAACGAAAGTTAAAATCATAGCCAAGGATAAACATTATGAGTACGTATGGGTCAAACATGGTAAAATTCATATACTTAAAAATAATAATTCAAAAGTTTTAATCATAAGGAAGGAGTCAGATTTAAACAAAATTGTCTAATGTGTTTCTTAACTTTTATACGTACTTTCTTAATTAGCTGTTATTTTTTGCTTCAAAGGCTCCAAGTATGCAATAACGTTTGTGTCACAAAAACTGATTGCAAAATGTTTAACATCTCTGCCGCACTAATGACCTTGACACCTCTCTTTTGTCTAGCTACATGTATCCTTTGTATTCGCTGTCGTGCTGTTTACTTTAAAGCTCAACTGCACTACAATAAATTTTACTCGCTCGCACTTGCACGCACCACGCACTATTGCTTGCTTTTTCACACAGCTGTTTACTATTTAACATCATAATAATATGATTTTTGCGCTCGCACGAATTTAATTGACTTTTACCTCCATATAACTTATTTGATAAAATTATACCTTATTTTACAATATTATTTAATGAAATGCTTTATTTTAATGGATTATATTGATTTATATACTAATATTGGTCTTGGTTTTCAATGGCTCATAAGTTAAATATTTTTTATCAAAACGTTCGCGGGCTTAGAACTAAAAGTATTACTTTTTATCGTGAAATGTTATTAAGCTCGTATGATATTATTGTTCTTACAGAGACGTGGTTATTAGACGGAGTTTTAAATTCAGAATTCTTTGATGACCGGTACATTGTGTGGCGGCGTGATCGGGATTATGTTTTGACCGGGCAGTCGCTGGGTGGAGGTGTGCTTATTGCTGCGCGTAGGGAACTTTCAGTTATATGCCAACCTACCTTCCATTCTACAGCAGAGGATTTATGGCTCAGTATACGACTGAAAAATTCTAATACACGAAAATATATTACCCTACATATCTGTGTTCTTTATTTATGTCAGCAAAACTTAGGCCTTTCTTTTTCATTACAACTTTGCAATTACCTCACAAAATTAAACCAAATAGTTATGAATAATTCTTCTGATACTTTTTTGATCGTGGGTGACTTTAACATGAGTGGTATTAACTGGGTTCAATCCGACAATCTATCGCTCTGTCCAATGAACCTGAACAGTCCAGACGAGGTTTTACTTTGTGACGAACTATGTACCATTGATTTTGGTCAATACAATGGTGTTCTTAATAAGTATGGCAAAATTTTAGATTTGGTACTTTCAAACCAATTAGTTAATGTGATTGAATGTTCTAGTCCACTGGTGCCCATTGATGCCTACCATCCAGCACTATTAATTAATATAGATTTTGTTGAAGCTCCTCTATTAGAGTGTGCGCCACGAACGCAATACCTGTTCGATAAGGGTGACTATGAATCTATCAACAAAGACATTTCCATGACTGACTGGGAGTTCGAGTTTGCGGCACGATCAATAGATGAGTCGGTAAAATTCTTCAATGAAACTATTCACGATTTACATACAAAATACATTCCACAAAAATTACATCGTAGCAAAACATATCCAACTTGGTACAATTCGGCATTAATAAAAACCATTAAGGAAAAACACAAATATTTGAATAAATTCAAAACATACGGCAATATTTCTGATGAGTCAACATTTAAGCTTCTCCGTACAAGAGTAAAGGTATTAGAATCGCAATGTTACGAAAACTACTTGAATTTAACCGAAAAATCTATTAAAGAAAACCCGAAATACTTTTGGACCTTCGTTAAAAAACGACACAACTCAAATGCAGTTCCAAGCACCTTGAACTATAAGGACGAAGCCTTGCGTACCGGAGAAAGAATATGCGAAGCGTTTTCTACGTACTTTTATTCTACATTTCTAGATACTAACAGTAGTCATGGAATTCCTACACCCCCTATTTTTACCGAATCTTCCAGCCTATCTGATATATGTAGCATTGTAGTGAACGCTGATGAAGTTTCTAGCTTGCTTAGCAAGTTGGATACTTCTAAAGCGGCTGGCCCGGATAATATTTCAGCCAAATTTCTTGTTCGGTGCTCGACTTCGATTGCCCAACCTATCTCGATTCTCTTTCGGAAATCTTTGGTCACTGGTGTTGTACCTGGTCTTTGGAAATCGGCTTTCATTACACCTATTCATAAAAAAGGGGTCAAAACCGAAATTGAAAACTATAGGCCGATATCCAAGCTCTGTATTGTGGCAAAGATTTTCGAAAGGATCGTCTATAATCAGGTGTATAGTGCTCTAAAAAATTCATTTAGTACCTTTCAACATGGTTTTTTGAAAGGAAGGTCTACCGTCACCAATTTAATTCTGTTAAATGACTTTATAACTGAAGCCATGGATAACGGTAAACAGGCTGATGTGGTTTATACTGATTACAGTAAGGCCTTCGATCGGATTGACCATGAGATCTTGCTGTCAAAGTTATATGGTATGGGAATACGAGGTGACTTACTCAGGTGGTTTTCTTCTTATCTGGAGAACAGGTCCCAAGCAGTAGTGTTAAGCAATTATATATCTGGTTGGGTGCCTGTCCCCAGTGGAGTCCCCCAGGGTTCATTGCTCGGCCCATTACTTTTCATTATCTATATAAACGACATCAACTCTTGCCTGATTTCATCCAAACTGCTGTGTTTTGCTGATGATATGAAAATCTATGCAACAATATCATCACAGGCGGACGTGGTCGCACTTCAGGATGATCTATGTCGTCTGGAGGCCTACTGTCGTAGGAGTAAGCTGGATCTAAACCCTGCTAAATGTTCGGTTCTAACTTATTCTCGAAAGCGTTCAGTTATTAATTCAACTTATATTTTGGGTGATCAAGTACTTCCTAGAACGAATTGCATCCGAGATCTGGGGGTCTATCACGATTCTAAGCTTACGTTTGAATCACATGTCGATGCCATAGTCGCTAAAGCATCTAAAGCACTAGGTTTCATAATGCGGCTCTCCAAGTGCTTCAGTAAAGCTAAAACTTTAAAAATCCTCTATTGCACTTTTGTTAGAAGTCACTTGGAGTACGCATCTGAAATCTGGAATCCGTGCTACCGCAAGTACATTGATCGTATAGAGAGCATCCAAAAAAGATTCATCAAGTATTTGTGTTATCATCAGAAGGTGCCGTACCGGTCTGAAGATTACCTTCATCTCTGTAAGAAGTATCATATATTACCCCTTATTAATCGGCGAGCAATCTCTGACTGCATTTCATTATTAAAAATTTTCAATCATTCTACTAACAATTCCGATATTCTATCCAAATTTTATTTCAACGTTCCTGGAAGGTCGAAGCGATGGAACTCAACGCTGCGTGTTCCATTTACCGCTACGAATTATAGGCAAAATTCATTCATAGTGCGTGCGAGTAATAATTTTAATATCATGTGCAGACAGCATGATTTTGACCCTTTCATTACAAGTGTGTCTTCGGCAAGAAAGTGCATGAGTCTTAGCTTTTTTAAGTAGGTTTTGTAAAGTCAGGTTTTTTATTCTTGTGTTGTGTTTAAAATGTAAATTAAGTTTAGCTTGATTATTATCCTGTTTCTTCTTGGTAGCTGTATTGTATTGTGTTGTTCACACTCACTTTTTCAAACTGATTTTTAGAAGTGAAGACTTTTAATTGGCTGTCAGTCTCACATAATTTGTTTTTATTCTGTTTACATTAGCTGTAAGTCTTCCATGATTAATAAATAAATAAATAAATAAATAAAATAAATAATTTATTTATTCATCCTAAATAATGACAGCCGCACGGGTCGATCCATCAGGTCAAGTTACGCTCGCTGGGGTTGATCCGTGGATGGGTGACCTTCTTTACATACCGAGACTCCTCCGTGCCTTGGAAAGGACGTAAGCCGTTGGTCCCGGCTGTCATTCGTGGATCTTTGACAGTCGTTACAGGTCGTCAGAAGCCCGAAAGTCTGACAGCCAGTCTTACCAAGGGGTATCATATTACCCAGTTACTGGGTTGTAGACGCCGGATAGGCAGTAGCTCAATGTAAAATACTGGTATTCAGCAGCATCCGGTTAGACAAGTAGCCGATCCCAACATAGTTGGGAATAGGCTCGGCAGATTGATCCTTTATTTATTATTCTTTATACTACGGCATAAAACTCAATACATATGTATTTTGTAATCACCGAAGGGTTAGGCACAGGTGTACCTATAGTACACCTACAATCGCCAGTCAAGTTTTGAGTCCCATGTAATAAGAGGCGAGCCTATTGCTATCAACCGGGCAGAAATCCTCCGGGCTGCTTCTGGGAAATTCCAAATTAAAACAACCCAGGACCTCATGTTCATCAGTAGCTCTTCCAATTCAGTAAACCAACGACCTACTCAAAGTACGGTACGTGTTTTTATCACAATGCAGGTTGAGGTTTGGTGTTTTGATCAAAGTTTGTGAAAGAGGCTTTTGGACGAGTAGCTAAATCGTTAAGTATCATTATGTAGGACTTTACATATTGGGTTTATTTTTTGTAGTTTTTCAGAATTGAGTGGTTGTTTCCTTTTTACATATCAACGATTGATTGATTAGGCTCAAAGCATTAAGCGGGATTGTCCGAAAGGGTTACCGCTACCCCGGAACATAAAGGGCTACGGAAGGAACATGGATGGGTTTTAGTCAGTAAGAGTCTGACACTCCCTTCCGCTCCACGCAGAGCGGGAGCAGTCATTGGATGATTTCCCAGCCTTAATAAAAAAAAAAAAGAAGGCTCAAAGCATGCCAACTAAATGAGTTAGCTTTTTACCGTTATGCAGTCGATACTTAACATAAAAAAAGAATCAGAATAATAATCTATGCAACTAATTTAAACATACCTCGTTTTAGCGAAATTGCTCCACAGGCGAACCATTTTCTTCATCACTTTCACCTCATTATGTTCACTAGGCTGGCTGAGAATCTGATCGTAATTCTTTTTGATACGAGAGCATACTTGCAAGTAACAAAGTTCGTCACTGATTGTGGCTCCATGGTGTCCCATACTCGCACGTGCTCTGGTCATTAACAACTGACTGTTCTCATTCCAGTGCCCACGGAAATCAAAGACGTAGTAAAAAACATCAGAGGAAAGATCTCCCGCTAGTTTTTGAGCCGCTAAATCTACAGCATAGTTTTGTATAACATCCCCCATGTATACAGCATACTCCAGAATATTTCCGTAATGAAGAGATTTGTCTTCGAAATAAAAGTTCACAATATCTTTCCCAGCTTCCTTGTATTTGGAACTTTCGCGTTCGAATCTAAAGTTGGTCCTTATTGGAAGCTTCACTATGTTCTGTTCAATTTCATCATCGACTAGTTTCGGTTCAAATATTAGATGAGATACTAAGTCTAGACCCTCTCGAGAATTGAAACCAATTATAACAGGAACATCATTCAGTACCTTCCCATTTTCTGGGACTATTGTTAGTACTGCATCTTCGTTATCATCTTCAATAGTTGGTGCGAAAGGAAACGAACTTATCTGATATTTGTCGATTGATTCGACATCTATAGTATCAATTTCAGCGAGTAGAATTTTTTCTGCATCCAGCTTCTGTAGCTCTTCTAACAATTCTTTACTATCGGCCGCAGTAATATTTAAAGCACCACCGAGTTGGAATGCCTTCTTCTTAAGATCTTTAGAGAAATACATAGCTTCCAAAGAGGTTCCGCTTTGAAGAATTGCACCTGAGAAAAGACCCTTTGCTTTTTTTGAATAAAGAAGTATATCAGCCAGTGCAGCTCCACCACCGCTGCCCATCAGTGTTATTTTAGTAGGATCACCACCGAACTGTTCTATATTATCCCTAACCCATTCAAGTCCTAAAATAAAGTCTCTCAAACCATTATTGCCTTTAATAACACCGTCTTCAGTGGTCAAATATCCGAGGATAGCAAGACGATGGCTGATGGTGACGACGATGACACCTTCTTCGACTAAGAAGTCAGGGGAGTAGGTGTTGGTGCCATTGAACCATGTCCTGAACTGATCGTTGTAGTCAAAGACAATGACGGGGGCGTTTCCTTTGACTTTGGGTGAGAAGACGCTCACGTAGAGGCAGTCTTCGGAGCCAGATATTCCAAAAGGCTCATTGTTCCTCATACTGGAGCTAAATTGCATGCATGTTGGTTTATTCTCAAAGGCTTCCAGGTTGCCATTCCAACCATTGTGCGGTTTCGGGGGCTGAAATAAAACAAAGTTTTCATGTTAGTGTGATTAAGATGTTTTGTAGTTTTTACGCCGAGACAATTTAGGTAAACTTTTAATAGATTTGGATTAAAATGTTATTAATCAGCATTTAAAACAAAATAACGATAAAAATGGTTAAATACACCACTCTATAAAAGAAACCGTACCATTAATTAAAATCAACTCACAAAACTCTTTTTCTATCACTGAAAACAATTAAATCCGGTTCTTTAATAAACCCTGAAGCTTTTCCTTTTTTACGTTACATTTTAACTATAAATCTAAGAGAGTCGTTCAAATATTTAAGTGTTTTCATAGGTTCGGTTACCCCAAATACTTTGAGAATACCTTCGGACTTACCTGAAATCTTAACTCTCCTGTGGGTGTTTCCGCAAAAGGTATTCCTTTAAATGCATAGTAATCTTCCTTTTTATATAAACTTTTTTCTACTTTACCCACAACAACACCTTGTTTTAAACTTATTTCTACTGTCTCATCACAGAAACATTGTTTAATTAGAAAAATTGTTAGAAAAAAAGTTATCGTTTTCATTTTTGTTGATTGAATTTTATATTTTAATCGATGTATTATTGTGAGTTTTAAACTAACACATTGTGTTTGTTACTGACTGTGTACTAAGACTACAGATAACAAAAGGAGTACGTGTTCCTTGTTATATCTTTTGTAGATAATTAATTATCCAAATCCATTATCTGGGTTTTCCATATATTCGGTTTAGCCGATTATTCGATATCTATCTTCGAATATAGACTGTGTTGTGTTCTAAGCCCGGTATAACGTTATCATATATTCGATTACCGGTCGTGATGTAATAGGTATTCCCTGATATAACGTTTGGCAAACTACTGGGTCATTGTTAATCCCGATGCTATTAATGAAAGTATTTATAATTCATGTATTCTGTTTATTGCATCTACTTCCCCCTTAAAAGGTTTTTATAACTGCCCAGACGCTATTGAGTTAAATTAGAAAGGTATAGTCCAAGAGGTAGATTGAAGAGTTCACGAAAAAATAATTCTATTAATATGTTTAATATACATCGGTCCTTAGAAATTTTAAAATTTTTCGTGAACTTTTCGATCTTGCTCTTGGACTATACCTTACTAATTGAACTCATTGTATCTTCTAAACTAAGACCCGATTAAATCTGTGACTTGGCGACAAATTGCGACTAATTAGCAATTAAATTTGGAACGAAACAGAGCTTCGCTTGGTGCCCTAGATTTTAGGATAATATAAATGTGGCCAAGCTAGGGAGGTTCTCTTCAGATCGGCTACCTTTAAACCCTTATAACTTTGAACCAGTGACCGACAAATTCTGATATTTGGCGACAAATTTCGACAATTTTTTTGGGTAATCAAAATTAAAATACCTGATGGTGCCCAAGCCAGTGTCAATGGCACCAGGTTATCTAGTGGCGTTATCATGGGAAACTAGATTGCTGGGAAAATCTCACAACCATAATTACACGGACATGCACATTACTAGCTTTGAAGGTTGTTTAAATTTTGCCTAAAAGTGATGTACAGACGCCAGCACATCAAGCTATACTGTCAAATTTTCTCAATTAAAAACGAACCTTATGTCTTTGCAATAAAGTTGAAATACTATCAAAGAAATCTGACAGATTGTGGTAACTTGATGTGCTGGCCTCTGTACATATCTTGCCGTTTTCTTAATAAAACGATAATTTCAACTTAAATAATTTATTTTCAAAATTATTTACAAATATTACATACATATTTTATTAATCAGAGTTCATCCTTCACATCCTTGACAACCCCTTGGACTGCCATTGCTTTGTACTTGGCGAGGAAGGCATCCAAGAACTTGACTCTGTCTTCATGAAGGTTCTTCTTCATTTGAAGTTCATCACTGATGACCAGGCAATCCTTGTTCTCTTTGGTAGCTGGGTTCCAGGTGAAGTCACTGCCTTCGGGCGTAGGATTACTGAGAACAAAAGAAAAGCAATATGTTACAGTCTTATTTTATTTAGAATAGTTAAGGATAATACACATTTCGAAAGAGAGTAAATTTTTTTAATGAATTTTTTACATAACATCGTTTTTCAGATAGCTCTATTGCCAATGAATTAATTACACATGGCAAAGCATGACAGCGAGGCGGACGAGTACTTCGTAGCCTAATTGTCCTTTTGCTTTTATTTGTATAGTTAGATAATAATAATAATAATAATAATATCCTTGGACATTTAACACAGCGCCATATCGTCCCAAGCTAAGCAACCTAATGCTTGTGTTATGGTAACGAGATGGCTGATAAACTACTTATATAATTTTTTTTTGTAAATACATACATATTATAGATAGAAAAACACCCAGACTCGTAACAAATACTTGCAGGTCGTACAAATATTTGTTTCGTGCGGGAATCGAACCCGCGACATAGTGCGCAGCAGTCAATCGCTCAACCACTGCGCCAACCGTGTCGTCATTGAAGATCCTCATTGAAGTTTTATTAACAGTTTTATTGATTTCGATTTATAACAATACAAATCAAATTAAAAAAAAAAAAACAAATAATGTTTACCAAATTATGAATATTCGAAATTTAAAACAATCTTTAGGTAGGATTTATTAAAGCAATCTCTTGTTTTTCATATTAAACTTACCCAGATTTAGCAAAGTTTGTCCATAACTTAACCATGTTTCTAATAACTTTGAGTTCCTCAGAATCTTCATCAACTAAAACTTTTTTGTAAAGCTTGTTAATTGGTTTGCAAATGAAGAGATAGCACAGCTCATCTCCACTGGCGGCACCCCATGTTCCCTCCATCGTCAATGCACTGTCCACAATTTTATTCTTCCTCATATTAAGTTCTCCACTATAATCAAACGTGTAGTAATAAACAGACGAACTAGACTCGTTCACATACTTCCTCACAGCATAATCTATAGGATAGAAACTGAGCACATCTGCAGTATAAGTCAGATATTCTCCAGGTTTGCTGATCTTCACATATCCTTCATCGAAATAGAATTCTTTCAGTTCCTCGATAGCTTGAAAGTAGATATTTGAGTTCAATTCGAAATGAAAATCAGATCTTACAGGAATCACCACGAGGAAATCTCTATCAGCAAATGTAAGGTATTGAGGTTTACGGAGGAAACGCTCATTGATTTCAATACTTTCTCTGGAATTATAACCGATCATGATGGGTATATCTATGTCGATCGGGCCTTCTTCAGGTAGACGAGTGACGATCGCATCAGGGTGCTCTGGCTCAACTACAGGTCCAAACGGTATAGTCGCCATCTGTGTTCTTCTACCTTCGTCGGCATCCACCGAAATGGAATCTTGTGAAACGATTTCCATTGATGAAAACAATTTTAACTCAGCGAGTAAATTGGTGCTGGTAACAGCTGATTTTTCGAGTACTTTCGCTAATGCTGTCGCCTTTTCTTTTGGGTTCAATGGCATGTACACGGGATTAAACGCAGTACCACTCTGTAGTATTGCTTTACTGAATAGTCCTTTAGCCTTGCGTGAATTTAGCAGAAGGTCTGCAAGTGCTGCTCCTCCCTCAACTCCCATTAATGTAACCCTATAGGGATCTCCACCGAACTTGTCAACGTTTTGTTGCAGCCATTTTAGAGCTAAAATTACATCCCTAATTCCATTATTTCCTGGTAGCTTTTCATCGTCGAAGGCTAAAAAGCCTATTGAGCCAACTCTGTGGCTTATTGTGACTAGAAGCACATCTTCTTTTACGATGAAGTCTGGGCCAAAGTCCCGGGATGCGTTGTGTGTTACTTTGAAGTGTTCATTGTATAGGAACACTATGACTGGCATGCTCAGTTCCTCATTGCTTGGTAGTTTTGGAGTGTGTATGCTTAGAGTTAAGCAATCATCCTGACCGGTGAATCCGTATCTTTTTATAGGCCTTATCGGGAGATTCATTTGAGAGCATGGTTTTCTTTCTTTTTTGGCTTCAAGAACGTCGGTCCATCCTTCGTGTGGTTGAGGAGCCTAGAATATAGAAAACAAATGGCCGATTAATAGGTTTCCATAAAAAAACAAAATTCTGATCTGAATTTTGGGTCTGAGTTAAATAAGTTTATTCTACGGTAGAAAGCTACGGTAGAAAGCTACGGTAGAAAGCTACGGTAGAAATCTATGGTAGAAACTATGAGAATGAGCTAAGTTTTGATGTTCGGAAAATAAAATAGTGTGAGACTATCCGGCGGCGCGCCGTCAGTGAATACTATTATAACTTCACAGATATGGAGCCAACTTTTAATATATACGAGCATAGTCGGGCAGATGCAGATACGGGTTGTTAATATTATTAAACTTTGATTCATCTAATGTTACAACTTCTGACATGTTGCAAGCTCTCGTTATTTGCATTAACTAATAATTATACAGTTCTAAAATTAAGTTCTTTGATTATCTTGACGTCATTTGATATCTTATACACAACATTTCAGTTTCACAACAGACTTGATGCATCAAACAAAAACAAAGTAAGTACAAAAAAACTCACCAAAAATCTAAGTTCACCAACCGGCGGTTTCCCATAAGGAATTCCCAAAAAGGAGTAATATTTCTCATCTTTTAATAAAGATTTCACTTCTTCACCGGCTACTTTTCCTAAACTAGTATCTACTATGATATCAGCATTGACAATTGTTATTAGAAACAGTCCAAAAAACATTAAACACGGTTTTATTCCTTCCATCTTGGTTATGTTATATTAATAATTTGTTTGTATAAGTAGACAATCGCACATGTCGGCAAACCTGACGTGTCCTATAGATAAATAGCTACTAATCTTGGGTTTAACACTAAGTATTTATTATCTGGTGCCCGATAAATAATATTATGGTGACTTAAGTACTTTGTGTGTTATCAGATTTTTGTTGCTACTGGTAATTTTTTGTTGCAAAGATAGTGGTTGATTTCATTAATGAAATTGGAAAAATGTCTCTATGCAAAAACGGAGAAATCATTTGTATTGCTCAATGTGGATTGGGAGGAGCTCGTCGCTAAGTAATAACACTCGCACGGTTGATCCATCAGGTAAAGCTACGCTTGCCGGGGTTGGTCTGCAGGTGGGTGGCTCGGAAAGCATGTTGGTCCCGGTTGTCTTTCGTGGATCTTTGACAGTCATTACGGGTAGACAGAAGCCTGAACGTCTGACAGCCAGTCTTACCAAGGGGTATTGTATTACCCAGTTACTGACTGGGTTGTGGAGGTCAGATAGGCAGTCGCTCCATGTAAAATACTCGTATTCAGCTGCATCTGGTTTGGTTAGGTTAGTTTAGATGGGCTAGGCAGATTGATTATAATTATGTCCTGGTTTGTCTAGTCCAAAATAAATCGAACCAGGAAGCAGAAAGTAATCTAAATAAACAGATCGTCAGGCACATTATATGTTTATTCATTTTTGGTGTTTGTTTGTGATATTAAAGAGGATATCTTGGAAAGAACAGAATTTAAAACGGTCACGTTAACACTTGCCAAAGTTCAAACCCGCAACTTCAAGCACAAGAACGAGGTTCTGAAACTTCCGTGCCATGGCGCTACACAGAGATCAAGTCGTAAAATTAAAAGCATCTTTCAGTCCTATATAAATTAAATGAATTCCTGTTCGCTGAAAAACTAAAGACGGCCAATTTCGTGAAAATTCTTTTTCCAATATCGTTATATATTTTTTATCTTTTTTTCATAACGGCCTTATTAGTATTGTATTTCTGAGATGATCTTCGTTGCCTTAATTTTCGCTCCGATAAGTCTGGCTGGATAACCAAATGGATCGAAAGGAGACGAAATATTTATGAGTAACAGGTGACCTATAATTTATTGCCGCTTAAAAAAAGCATTTTCAAGGCATTTTTTAGCTGACTAATCCCTAAGAAGAAATGCCGGAACAAACTCAGAGGAGGCCATGGACTGGACTTAATTTAAAATGCAAGGATTTTATGCTAGTCTTACCTTTGCGGAGCCTTTGCAGCTGAATACCAGTATTTTACATGAAGCGACTGCCTATCTGACCTCCACAACCCAGTCACTGGGTAATACGATAGCCCTTGGTAAGACTGGCTGTCAGATTTTCGGGCTTCTGACGACCCGTAACGACTGTGAAAGATGCTCAAATGACACGCGGGACAACGGTTAACGTGGTTTCAGGTTTCAGGCACGGAGGAGCCTCGGTATTTAAAGATGGTCACCCATCCACGGCCAACCCCGGCAAGCGTAGCTTAGCCTGATGAATCTACTTGCGGCTGTTATTAACTAGCCACGAGCTCCTCGTTAGTTTATTACAACCATAGAAATATATTCTTATATCTATGATTGCAACAGAAGCTTGTATTAACAAAAAAATACTTAAACAGTCTTTATTACAATGCACAATCGCCTAAAATGGCGTAATAAGTAAGTAATATGCGGTTACTGACAATAGTAAATACTTAAAACGATAGTCTCTCCTAGTGTGCATCTAATAATTGATATAAAACACCTTATTAATAAAATAAGAAAATAAAAATGTTTCCATATCAATTCTAAATTCAAAACGCAAAAAGAATCTACTTAAGTAATTGATTCCTCCTCGTTTCCTGCCGGTAATAAAAACCAAAGTATATTGCTTTTACTGGACTTAAGGTGAAAGCTCAAGGCCGCGAAATTGAAATTTTCTTACGCAATTTCGCAATTTGCGGATAAGTATTAGGTTTTATGTTGATCAAAATATGATTTGCAACAGTAGCAAGTACTCGTACGTTTATATTTACAAAACATTGAAATCATCAATACAACCCTTTTTTTTTTAAGTACCTATGCAGGGAAATCGTCATATGACACCTCCAGCCATGGAAAGAGCGGGAGTGTCAGATTCTTACTGACTAAAACCCATCCATCCTGAGCCCTTTGTTTTCCGGGGCAGCGGTAACCCTTTCGAACAATCCCGCTGACCAATACAACCCTCTAGGCTCTAACCAATATTTTGTCACCATATTTTGTTTAAAAGAGTGTCCATGGAGTTTCTTGCCCGTTCTTCTCCATAGGTACCAAGTGCTTTGGAATGGGCAACTAGCTTCATCTTTCTGACTGACCGACCCCCTTGACAATTCAAAAGTGCCTGTAATTGGTTTATTTGAAATAAATACTTTGAGTTTGATTTTGAGTAAGTTCATATTACTCTTTGCAATGTCTCATGAAATCAAAACAATTGAGGGCAATTCTAACTTAGAGAGTTGTATGGACTATTCTGTAAATAAAATTACTTCCTACCACCGCGAATCATATTTTGATCAACATACAACCTGACACTGTCCTGCAAATTGCAAAAAAATGTATGGTTTGAATTTCGCAGACAACCCAGGCGCTTCACCCTTAAAACAAGTAGTTCCAGGTACGGTATTGAGTCACGTTCAGTACTATCGGGTTAAAGCATCGTAAAACAACGTTAATACTGGCTGGTTAAACAGCTTTTTTACATTAATATGTAGATAGGTTGGTTAACTGCGTGGTACGGGAGTGTATTCTGAAATTACTCTAAATATCAGTCTGAATTCAGGTCGTATTTAAGATCTTTGCCTGACAGCCAGTCTTACCAAGGGATATCGTATTACCCAGTTAGTGACTGGGTTGTGGAGGTCAGATAGGCAGTCGCTCCATGTAAAATACTGGTATTCAGCTGCATCTGGTTAGACTGGAAGCCGACCCCAACATAGTTGGGAAAAGGCTAGGCAGATTGATTGATTTAAGTTTTTTAGCCTAACCCTTTAAGGAAACAAGGCATAATGATTTTATTATTTTATATTTATTTATTTACATAGTGTCTTTGTTTGTAGGTTTTCGTTTTTTTTTTGTTTAGATGGTTGGCTAATAGTGAAATGGTCTAATGAAAGGGAACGCTGTCTATGTAGAAATATACAATATGGAGACCACATAATATATGCAAAAATTAAGGGACAAGTAATACTAGTCCATAGAGGTATGGCAAAATTAAAAATGGAATTATAAAATGTTAATAAAAAAAAACAAACTCAATTGATTTAAAAATAAATTCAGTACTAGTAAACACTGTTTTGACAACCTTACCTTAACCCCAAAAGAGCGGCAACGGTGTATGTACGCAGGCGCCAAGTTCATTGAATCATTGTCCTAGTGCAAGTGGTCCAATTCTACAGAGTATTCAAATTGCTGAAAATTTAAACTCTACTTTTTTTACTTAATTACTGGACCGATTTCGATATGTTTTGTATAACGTCAGAAAAGGCAATGAAAAGTATGTGGATTCATTTATTGCCTATATGTGGTCTCCATATTGTATATTATATGTTTATGGATGCACTGGGATCGAATCCAGAACCTTAATAGTTTCCAGCTTACTAAGCTTTCGATAAGATCAATGAATCGGAAAAATCTAAAACAAGCAGACTTGTTATTAAAAGGTAAACTTAGATTTCTACATCGATCTCTAATACCTCAAAAGGATTTGACCACTATAATTTCTTATGTGTGATTAACCTCGTAAATTATTGCTTTATCAACCTATTTTTTTTGAGGGTGAGAAATAATCAAATGACCCCTCCCGCTCTGGGTGGAGCGGAAGGTAGCATCAGGCTCTTACTGACTAAAACTCATCCATGTTCCTGCCTTAGCCTTACCGCTACTCCGGAACTTATAGTCCGGAGTAGCGGTAACCCTTTCGGACAATCCCGCTGATACTTTACCAACCTTTTTTTTTTTTTTTTAAGGCTGGGAAATCATCCAATGACTGCTCCCGCTCTGGGTGGAGCGGAAGGGAGTGTCAGACTCTTACTGACTAAAACCCATCCATGTTCCTTCCGTAGCCCTTTATGTTCCGGGGTAGCGGTAACCCTTTCGGACAATCCCGCTTACCCGGCAGGCTTGGCCCTGGGGGGCCCCTTCATATGCTGACATCTCTTTGAGGCGCGCGTGGAACATATACGCGCCGTCCGGCACGGGTCTGGTGCTGATCGGACGGTGAGTCACCCATTACTCACCGCCCGCAGGCCCGCGCCTACGGTGGCCGGGAGTCGTCACGTGGCTCCCGACGCCCGGGGCGTCTCCTGCGGCCGCTGGGACGGGAGGACCTTTCTCTCTCCCATCCCGCCACCTCCTTCGCGAGCATAACTTTTTCGCAGAAGGAGGTGACTGCCTCCCACTCCCTCTCGCCCCGGACCATGGCTTGCACCAGGGCCGGGAGCGAGAGGTCGCCGCCGCCGATCGCCTCTACGAGGACACGGCGGTGCTCTGCCCATGCTGGGCAGGTTTGCACCGTGTGCTCTACCGTGTCCTCTGGGCGATCCTCGCAGTGGTGACACCCGGGCGTTTCCTCCCGCCTGATGATGTGCAGGAACCTCCCGAAACATCCATGTCCGGTGAGGACCTGCGTCAGGCGGTAGGTGAGGGCGCCGTGACGCCTCTCTAGCCACTCCTCAAAGAGGGGCCTTACCGCCACTATCGTGGCGTGCCCTGCGCTGGGTTGCGACAGTCGCTGATTCCAGGCCGCCATGAGATCGCGCCGGAGGTCCGTCCGCTCCGCCGCAATTTGCTGCGGAAACGGAGTTTCCCCCCGGCTTAGTACCTCCCCGCGCCAATCGAACAGGCGCGCGAGGACTATCGCCTCCAGATCCCACGGCGGCAGTCCGGCAAGGAGGCTTGCCGCCTCGCCCGAGATCGTGCGGTACCCCCGGATAAGCCGTATGGCTACCACCTTTTGGGGCGCGTTCAGATAATGGGCGGCTCGCCGCCGCAGTGAACGCGCCCACACCGGGGCCCCGTAAAGGGCCATGGACCGCACGACTTTACCAACCTAAGGTCGAAATACGGTTTAAGGCACAGTTATACAGTTTCAACCTCAGTGAAGTTGTTACTGGGAGTTACTGTCGAAATTAGTAATGCAATTACGAGATAGACTGTATATCAATTCTATTTCTGTCTAGTCTATGTTGTCCCACTGCAGAGCAGTGACAGAAGAGTGGATAGAAAAATACTTCTATCCACTTCTTTCTATCTTAAGCTAGTGTGGACCAATCCGTTATGTACGCGTCAAGCTCGTCTATGACCTACTACTATTTTATAATGTGTATGTTTGTTACTCAATAACGCCAGAACAGCTACACGGATCTGGATGAAATTTTGCACACAAATCTATACTAATATTATAAAGAGGAAAGATTTGATTTTTTGTTTGTTTGTTTGAAATGAATAGGCTCCGAAACTACTCGACCGATTTAAAAAATTCTTTCACCGTTGGTAAGCTTAGTTTTACATACTTAGGCTACTTTGTATCCCGGGAAAAATAACGGGTCCCACGGGAAAGACCACGGGAGCGAAGCCGCGGGCAAAGTGCTAGTAGTTTATAAACTGAATTTACACATAGTATACTTTACACATAGTATACTTTACACATAGTATACTTTACACATAGTATACTTTACACATAGTATACTTTACACATAGTATACTTTACACATAGTATACTTTACACATAGTATACTTTACACATAGTATACTTTTTATTCCCGTAGTACGTTCCCGTGAAATAATTTACAATACCGATGCGGGCAGAAGTTAATTGACTATATAAATCAAAAAGTGAATGATAATTATTAATTCCTCGTATACAACTGAATTAAAACAACACCGTGTCATTATAATTCATCCTTTTTATTAACAGATTCGGTGACAATGCCGTCGACGGCCATTCGTTCCCATTTCTCAATAAATTGGTCCCAGAAATTGAATCTGCGTTTGTATAAATCTTGTTTTATTTTCATGTGTTGGTCGATGTGGAGGTAATCTTTGCTTTCGAGGGTGTATTGTGGCCAATGCAGGCCTTCTAGATCTTCATCGTTATCTGGAGTTGGGTTTCTGAAAGTAAGTTATTTGGTTATTTCCGTCTTGTTTAAATACTATAATGTCTTCCGTCGTCTAATCTTGAATTTATAAAATTACTGTGTTCTGTATTTATAAAAAGAAACTGTGACTAACTGACTGACTGATCCATCAACACATAGCTCAAACAACTGAACGAATTGGAAATTGAACTGAAATTTTGCATACAAATATAATGACGAAGACATTTGTTGTTCTACACGAATGCGGAGCTAGTGCATTATGATGTTTTTTGTAAATTTAATTTACTATGTCGACGAAGATGTGACTTTTACACAGATCCTCCGTGAGTTTTTGTATGTTTTTTTTAAATAGAAAGATCTGTTTTAGAGATCGACGTATTTTTTACAAATAACTTACCCATATTTAGCAAAATTCGTCCACATTTTTACCAATTTCTTCTGTACTATTCTCTCCTCTGGTTCATTCTTTTCTAGCTTCAAATACGTATCTACCAGAGCAGGGCATTTGAATAGGTAACACATTTCATCTCCAGTCGCAGCACCCCATGTCCCTTCTTGTACTGTCGAATGCTTCATCAAATTCCTCTTGTTTTCATTCAGATCACTGACGTAATCGAAATGATAATAATAAACGGGTTTCAATGACCTTTCAGAATATACTCTTGTTGTATAATCTACGACGTAACTCGTCAATGCATCTCCCATATACGTTACCAGGTCCGGTACAGTCTTTATATTAATTTGACCCTTCTTAAAATAAAAATCCGTGATCTCTGTAGCAGCTTCATCGTAAACATCTTTTAAGGGATCAAATTGGAATTTCAAACGTCTCGGCAGTAGTAGAGGAAAGTCTTTTCTAAGAAAACTTATATATCTTGGTTCTATAAGGTACTGCATCATAGAATCCATGCCTTCTCTAGAATTGAAACCTATCATGATGGGGATATTAATCTTCTCTGTTGAATCCTCTGGGTATTCTGTTACCAGACCATCTGGTTGTTTTTCAACAATAGGACCGAACGTAACTACACTTTTCTGAGTTTGTTTAAAGTAATCGTCAGGACTTGCGTGCAAATCTCTAGAAAGTAAATCACTCGGGGGAACTCCTTGTAAGTCTTTCAATAGTTTAACATTGTCGCTTGAAGCTACATCCATTAACTTTCCAAGTTTAAACGCCCTCTCTTTGACATTCTCTTGCAAGTATGCGGAAGACCAAGATGTACCGCTGTGTAATATAGCTGCGCTGAAGAGGTCTTTAGCTTTTGAGTGCATGAGTAGGTCAATACCAGCAGCACCTCCTTGCAGTCCCATAAGAGTAACTCTATTTGAATCACCTCCAAACAGTTCTATATTATCTCTAACCCACTCCAAGGCTTGGACTATGTCTTTCAAACCAGAATTTCCTGGTAAAAGTTCGTCCTCTAATGAGAGAAATCCAACCGCTGACAATCTGTGGCTTATTGTTACTACTATAACATCTTCTTCTATAAAGAAATCTGGAGCATAATCCCTAGATTTGTTATAAGAATTAAGAAAATGGTCGTTGACTATCAACACGATCACTGCTTTTTCGTTTTCGTCTATATCAGGTGTGAATACGTCCAGGTATAAGCAGTCTTCGACCCCGTATATACCGTGAGGGTTTCCTTTCTTCACGTCATTGTTGTATTGTATGCAAGCGGGTTTTTCTTTGGTCGCTGTCAACGTTTCGTCCCAAGGGTCGACGGATTGAGGTGGCTGAAAAATATATGATATGGTATTGTTAAATTTCTATGGACGCATTAAGTCTTTTTCAATGTAGTTTCTGTGAATGATTTTTGGGGAAGGTTACTTTTAGTTCGTTTTTATTAAAGTTACTATATTACTTTTTACATACACAGACTTTTTGCTTTGGTTTAAAATGTTTAGTAAGTGAAAAGGCTATATCAATATTATGGAAAACGGTTGACACAGTTATTGCACTTCTAATGTCATCAGGGACTTGAAACTTTATGCTATTCACTAAATATTCACTTACTACAAATCTTAGATCACCGACAGGAGGAACGGCATACGGTATTCCCATAAACCCGAAATATTCTTGTTTCTTTATAAGAGTCTTCAAGACTTTTCCCACAATTGGGCCTAGCATCGTTTCTACCACCGGGCTTTCTTTACACACAACCAAATTAACACATAGAACAAGAGAAATAAAAATATGAATTATATTAAAATCCATTTTGTTTATAAAGTCATGTCAACCTATATTAGTGCAATGATCGATTGAAACTACTATACCTGTTAAATGATATCAGATTATCGAACCACGTATTATCTTTATTATGTCTATAAAATGCTGGTGATTTAGAAGTGTGTTACTGGGGAAAACAGATAATTTTTGTGAATTATAAATGACACACAACACATAACATCACGCCTGTATTGCTTGATGGGTTAGACAGAGGCGCACCTATTGAATACTCACATTTCGCCAGTAATGTTTCCCATATAGTAGGGGGCGAGCCTAACCAACCTATTATCTTTACTTTATTAATACAAATTATAAAACTGAAGAGCTTGTTTGTTTTAACGCGCTAATCTTAGGAACTACTGGTTGGAATTGAAAAAATCTTTTTGTGTTGGATAGTCTATTTAGAGTATTTAGTCTATTCGAGAAAGGTTATAAAACATCACGCTATAATCAATAGGAGTGGAGCGTAAATGAACAATGTTGTAAAAACGGGAAAATTATTCATTTTTGAGAGCTTCTGTTGCCTGCGCTGCGTGAACGGTTTAAGTTACGTAAATATCATGTATGATGAAATTGTATGTCTTTAAAAGTTATAGAAAAAATCCGCGACAGCACAATATGTCTATCTTTTAAGATTGATTTACTATAACCTTTTTCAAAGATGGGAACTGCAGTATGCTTTGAAAATCAGTCATAGAAACATAAGATAACCTTCAGATAATGCGCTGACTGAGAACCGGTCATTTACAACAGTTTCAAATATTATGAAAACATTTGCACGGATTTTATTAATGTTTATAATGACGTGTCGTTTAAATTCACTAACATTTTGTTCAGTGATAGTATTTAGTTTGACTTGCTCATTCAATCTGAATTTGATTTGATTTTTATCGATATTATTATGAGTGTTTATAAAGTTTTGTTTCCTATTACCTGGTGTATTGTTATTTGTACTGCAAACAGTGATGATGTGTATGTTATTAAAACAAATGGGAGTAAGATTGTTGGAAAAAGGCTGTTTACGATTTTTGAAGACAAACCTTTTGCGGCATTTTGGAAAATTCCGTATGCTGTTCCTCCGATCGGGAAGTTAAGATTCAAGGTGATTATTTAGTGTTCTTTTGGTTATTGTCAACGTAATAATTGTCTATGATAATTGATGTAATTGCTATTGTATCGTTTTTAACTGACATTGAAAAAGGGGGAGGTACTATGTTTTACTGTATGTATGATTTATTTACCAATTTCTCCGTCACTTGTAAACGGAAATGGCAAATTCAATTATTTACAATTTAAATGATAATTAAAAATAATTATTTAAATAAGCCAGAATTAATTACTTGCCGGAATATTGACAGCCATATACAAAGAAATAATTAGCTTCATAAATGGCTCTCATTATTCCATTGTCAGAATCATGTACACGACTCGTAAAGGAGGCCCTCGCTATACGTAATGCAGCCTAGAAATCGTCAACTCTGTTCACCGTAAACATTAATGAACTATTAATCTGGGTGTGGTGTGTCTGGGTGGGTGGGTTTAGTCTGGGTGTTTTTCTATCTATAATATGTATGTATTTACAAAAAAAAAATGTATATAAGTAGTATATCAGCCATCTCGTTACCATAACACAAGCATTAGGTTGCTTAGCTTGAGACGATACGGCGCTGTGTGAAATGTCCAAGGATATTATTATTATTATTATTAATAAAATAAATGAATATTTTTCAGCCACCAAGTCCACTTCGTTGGTTCACTAAACCAATCTACAACTACAGCGTTCCATACAATGAGAGTTGTGCATCCGGATTAACAGAAGACTGTTTGCACCTTTCCATCTATTCTCCTATCATCAAGCACATTTCCTTCTTCCCTGTTATTGTCTGGATCCACGACAAAGCCCACATGCACGGCCCAGATTTCCTGATCGATGAAGATATCATTGTAGTAACAATTTCCTTTCGGACTTCCATTTTTGGTTTCCTTAATACTGGAGATAGTTTTGCTGAAGGCAATATGGGAGCTAAGGATATACTGAGTGCTCTCAGATGGATAAGAGAAAATATTAGCTACTTCAATGGTGATTTAAATAAAGTGACCGTGTTTGGCTCAGGGTCTACTGCTCCTATAGTAGCATCACTACTATTGTCTGCTGCTGGCGAAGATTTATTCAACAGAGTGATAATTCAAGATGGTAGTGCCTTATCACCCGCTGATTACAGAAGCTACAACTTTGAAATCGCAAATAAATTGTATTGGAATTTGAATGGACCATTTGAAAAGTTCAATCGAACGAGATTGTATGAATTGCTTTCTAAAAGCAGCGTCAGGAAATTATTAGTGGCCAGCCATGATCTGTACGACAGTACTGAAGTCAGGGACAATCAGAGGCTTGTCAATTCATTTTCGCCAACTGTCGAAGTATCAGGAAAAGGCGCTTTCATGAACAAATTTCCCATCGAAGTATACAAGCGAAAGATTACAAATAATGCCGTGGAAGTTATGATAGGCTACACGAACTTAGATTCTCTCCATAAACTGGATGGTTTTGTGAGAAACAGGAAACTTTTAAAGTATTTAAATTATAACTTTCAGTATTTATTGCCGTTTGAAGGGCGGAGAGACGAATACGGTTCGAAACTGTACAGAAAGATAAGGAGGAAAATAATGGATTTCTATTTCGTTAATGGGACTGTTGGGGAGAGGAGCCTGCGGAGATACGCGAAGTATGTGTCGGACCAAGTGATTTATCCGATACTCCGTCAGGCGAGCTTGCACTCTCAAGTATCGTGTAATAACGTTTACTTGTACCGCTTTACCTTCCAAGGGTCCTTGAACATCATGTGGAACACGTTCCTCCGCAATCTAAACCTGAGTGGAGCGACATCGGGCGATGAAATCTGCTACCAATTTAAATGTAAATCTTTGAGTACAGCCTATAACACGGCCGCGACCTCAAACGAAAGACTCTTCATTAAGAAGATTGCAAGGTTATTGACGAATTTCGCTAAATACGGGTAAGGTTAATGCTGATTAAATATTTGCTCTTTTTGCTTGTTAATGAATTATAATTTAAGTGAGAGAGGTTTAAATTTAAATCCATAATGCGGAGTTATTTTCTAATTGTTTTGTCAGTTTACGGTGAGCTTTCTTTGATGGTATTAAAAGATTGTGAAGTTAATGTTACCTGGGCGTTGAGGTATTTTGTACGGTATTTTCATTTGGTATATTGAAATTAAAATTTGTTTGAATATCTTTACAAAGGGGCTTATTGGTTGAGCCTCGTTTTCGAGTTGTATTTTAATCAATTAAAATTGAATCTGTTTGATGTTAATAGCGGTTCATTATTGTTATTAATCCTAAAGAATTTTAAAGAGGTTTAATTTATCTTATGTTATCTTACGATTTACATTTACACTGAGTTGATTTTGTTGCTTTTTACTCTGTATCACTACATAGTATAAAGCAAAGTTGCTTCCCATGTCTGTATGTACGAGTATGTATGCTTAGATCTTTAAAACTACACAACGGATTTTGTTGCAGTTTTTTTTAATAGGGTTATTGATTTAAGAGGAAGGTTTATATGTATAATAACATGCAATTTCCGTCGTCCACGTGGGTGAAGCCGCGGGCAGAAGCTAGTGTAATATACGTTTAATTATAAATTAAGAAAAAATAAATTCATGGAACATTTTAACTGATTATTCTATAGTAACTAGCTATCAAAGTATCACCAAATAATTCATCGTTTTCCTTCCAATTTCAGAAATCCAACACCACATTCCTCAGACGACGTTCTAGAAGGTCTGCAATGGCTGCCTCTGACTCCCAACAAGAGCATGAGAGGCCTAAACATGGGATCCACTCTAAAGATGATGAAACTACCAGAAGAGAAGAGGATGGAGTTCTGGGACCAGCTGAGGCATGAATTCTTTCCTGATAGAGAAATAAATGATGAATTTTAATGGAGTTTTAGAAAAACTTTAACGGATTACTTGGTAGTAATTTCAGTCTTAAGTTAATTTTTGGAAGAACTTCTGCTTCAGACTCCTTGAAACTTAATTCTGGATATCTAATACTAGCTACTCCCGTGCGGTTTCAGCCGCTGCTCGGCTCCTATTAGTCGTAGCGTGATGTTACATAGCCTATAGCCTTCCTCGATAAATGGACTATCCAACAAAAAAAGAATTTTTCAATTCGGGCCAGTACCTCCAGAGATTAGCGCATTCATACAAACATACTCTTCAGCTTTATAATATATTATATTAGTATACTAGCTGACCCGACAAACGTTGTCCTGTCTTAACTATGATACCTACCCTACCTAACTACCCTACCTACCCTACCTACCCTACCTACCCTACCTACCCTACCTACCCTACCTACCCTACCTACCCTACCTACCCTACCTACCCTACCTACCCTACCTACCCTACCTACCCTACCTACCCTACCTACCCTACCTACCCTACCTACCCTACCTACCCTACCTACCCTACCTACCCTACCTACCCTACCTACCCTACCTACCCTACCTACCCTACCTACCCTACCTACCCTACCTACCCTACCTACCCTACCTACCCTACCTACCCTACCTACCCTACCTACCCTACCTACCCTACCTACCCTACCTACCCTACCCTACCTACCCTACCTACTTATCTTCTCTTCGAGTGAATGGCAATGGTATACAGGTTGAATTGAATTCTTGGGCAATATTGTAAGGGGTCATTTTACTCATCCACAACACAAGAAAAAGTAGACCAAATTATTAGAAATACTCTAACTTCGATGCTAAATGTGGCCCTGGACGACCGAGCGTGGCAGCAAGCCACACTCCCCATTCGGCTGGGTGGTCTCGGTGTCCGCAAAATTTCAAGTATAAGTTTACCGGCCTTCCTCTCCTCGGTCCACAGTACCGATAAATTAACCAGGAATATTTTATCATCCTCACTGGTAAATTTAAAGAATTAGCATTGCCATTCAACGTGGCAATGCTGCCAGTCTTCTGGGCACGTTTCCTGATGACAGCGATGCGGATGAGTACTTCGACGCCTAAGTGTCCTTTTTGTCTTTTTTGGTTTTATTTGTATATATAGTTAGTTAGAAGTCTTTTAATTTAAGTATGTATAAGTTTTTATTGTATTACACCTTATGGTATTGTAATAAAGTAGAAGGTTAAACTCATCATTATGAACAATTTACTATGGTAAATAACATTTATTATGGGAACTAATCTAAAATCCCCAAAAAAAAACAGCTGTTCCATACATTATGCTTGCATAACTCGTCAAAATGTAGGGAACAGCTGATTTTTATTTTCGTGATTTCGGGTGTGTTTAAAACTTGTTCATAATGATGAGTACAATGACGCCTTAAAATATTGCAAATGAATTAAATTTGACCCTGTATATGTATGTGCGTGATGTAGATATGAGCGCCGACAGTCAAACTGTCGGCGGCGGCGCGCCGACTTTTCGTAGTCGACGGCAGCGGCGTCGGCGGCGTGACCTTCACATAAGTTCTAACTGAAGAATCCAACTAGCTTCTTACCTTCATTACGATGAAACAATAATTTACGTATAATTAAGATTTATTATAATTTTGACGTGACTAATTAAATTAATCAGATGAATTTAAGAAGAAAAAACCAAATTAAAATCTTTCTCTGACATTCTGTAACTTAGCAGCTGTTAATCAATAGATTAGGGAATCGGGAACTTAAAACACGCTTTAATTACGTTGTTAATAAAGAATAATTAAATAATCAACAAAAGGATAGTATGTTTTCATAACTCAACTTACATATAAATATTATTCATATAAAAATTTGTAAACATTATTAAAAACTTTAACGTTATCATTATAACATAGGAACAACACGCTTTAATATGATATTAATTAGTAAAAATAATTAAATAATCAACAAGGTCAGTCTCCAACTCCTACTCAACGACAAATTAGACAACATATAAGTTTTCATTTTAAAATTTGTAAACATTAATAACGATATTATTATAATATAATATAGGTTTAATCAGTTAAAACACTAAATACATAACTTAAAATTCAAAAGTCGGATTACTATTTGCATTTTTACAATGGCTATTTACCCTTAAGGGATTTAACCGAGACCGTTTTGCGGTTATTACTTGGCCTGCAACAGAGAAAACTCTTTCGCTTGGTGTACTTGTCGGCGCCGGTACAAACAATATTGCTCGAGCCAAAGTTGACTGCCATGGAAAGGACATATTTCTGTCTTTCCAGAACATCAATACGTTACCGTCGTATGGCTGAAGATCTTTGACACTAGCTGTGCTAAAATACTTCCAGCATTCATTTTCTACCTACACTGACCGAGCTCGGGCTCGCTCGGCGCGCCGTCGCCTAGGGTCGGCGGCGGCGGCGCGGGGGGAATCACGGCGGCGGCGGCGCGCCGGCGCAGCGCTCATATCTAATATAAACACAGGTACGATATATATTTTGTCTTTTGAATAACAGGTTTTTAAATTATAGTGTATTTCACAAGGTTTTAAAATAGGCGATGTATAATACATAAGGTTATAAGTACAGGATGCATTACGTAAATTTGCTAATAATTCTAGGTAAAAAGTTGCACAGATAAAAGAGTTAAAAACATGTTTGTAATGTGATCGGGACTTGAGTAAATAATACTCTAAGGTTCCAGTAAAAAATAAGAGCATGCAATAAAAATTAAAAGTCTTGCATATATTATGCAGGAGTGGGTAGTTTTTTAAGGCAAGAAGTATTGTTGACAATAATAGATTCCATACCCTCGCGTTCGCGGAGAAAAATCTTTCCGTTTTGGGACCAGCAAAATTTATATTTATTTGTTTTGGCAAAAGAGCGTGCTTCGAAAAATAGTTGTCGCTGGGTGCGAGGTAGATGATCATCGATATATATTGGCTTAACTTCACCGGCAACACCAATGTGTCCCGTGTTTAATTTTTCGGACGGAGGCAAACCCTTGTTGAAATCACGGCAGGCATCCAGTACCTGATTTTTCGAGGGGACAGTCAGGAACTCTGCCACAATAGGTCTGTTTGACCCTTTTTTCCCCGGTAGGCGATATACGTCACGCAACTGAGGTGGGTTAACCGACGGCAGGATGGTCTCACATGTTTTTAAAACAATCGACGTTAGATCCCTAGCTGTTTCTTTGCCAGTTGTTGGAACGTTCCTTATCTCGATACAGGATGATCGAGAGCTCAGTAGTAGGTCTTCCACTTTTTTTTCCAGGTCCAGTATGTAGTTGCGTTGTTCACTGTTTTCTTTTTCCAGTTTTTGCATTGATGTCTTAATGGAATCGTAATCTTTACTTAGAAATTCTATAGTTTTTAAAGTTTCAGCATTAGTTTTTTGTATCTCTGCATTTTGTAGTTTAATTTCCCTCAATTCCGACGTTAATTTCCCCAGCAGAGCATCCTGCTCAGTTTTCCAGGAGGTAAATAACTTCAGTATCTTTTCCTCGAAGTTCTTCCACTCGCACTCCGGAGAGAAATCAGGGCGAAATCGCTTTGTCCGCGAAGTAATGTTAGAGATTTCGGGCTCATTTGGGTTATTAAATATATCAGGAGTTGAGAAAATAGGTGGATTGTCTTTCTCACGGGCAGGAGTACCCGGAGGCGATCTCTCAGTTCTCGGCATAATTCCTGTATGTACCACTCAATTTGTTTACTGCTGCACGCAAAGCGATACTTAGCAACAGCGCTAGAACTGGAGAACCCGTTTCGTAGCCGATACACCGCGTAGCACTGTTGCTTGGTGTCTCGTAGCACTCGTAGCCGCACGTAGACGATAGATGGTGACGCACACTCGTGTAGCAGCGCGGGCGACGGCGACGTAGCACTGGAGGTAGGGGTACGGTGATTCGCAATGATGCGTCAGCGCAGTTTGGCTCAGCGGCTCGTGACGCGGGCTTACCGCGCACAGAGGAGGCGGTTCAAAACCAGGTCACACAAATCCAATCACGGAGGACTTTTCGAAAGTTTTTAGTGATGATGATGACACAAATATAGCTATCACTTTCGTGGGGAGTGGCTTGCTCGTAAAAGTGCTCCAGGAAGGAACGAGAATTGAAATTTCGAATTTAAACCAATCACAATTTAAATAATTCGATTTTAGCACAAGTATTTGACACGCGTCTATTCACTGTGACTCACGGCGAGGGAATCTGGAAAACAGAATTATTTGCATGCGCTGCCTAAACAGTTACAGTATATCGCAATTTTCCGCTGACGAAGTCGCGGGCAGAAGCTAGTAGTTTATAATCTGGATTAACACATGGTATACTTTGAATCCCGGTAGTACGTTTCCTTGGGATAAGGTGGTTCTGTATGGTTGCGGAAGTATTTTTAGTTCCCGCGACCCCCGGCGCAGGTGTGAGAGGGAACACCCGGGGTGGTTTTTAGTCAGTAAGAGTCTGACAGACCCCTCCGCCCTCCCCGGGGCGGGGGACATCCATGAGGATTTTCCACCCGGATCAAAAAAAAAAAAAAAAGGTGGTTCTGTATAAATCTTGCTGTGAAAACTTCGGTGATGTGAGCTTGGAGCGGGCTCACATTGGGTCACACTGGGTGCTAGGGAGAAGAATTGTGTAGCTAATTATTGCCATGGCTGTTTATGGGTTAACTGGTCACTAGTTCACCACACTCCAGTGGTCAATAGCGCTACTACCGAGCATTGGGTCTTGAGTTCAATTACCAGGTGGGGCAAGGTGGTATTAGGTTTTTCCATTAGGAATTTCTCAGTAGCTGACCAGAGATCAGAGGCAATAGGCTTGCCCTATTACATGGAACTAACGTCAAAACTGGCGAATTGTGGGTGATTTTAGAAAATTACTAGCTTATGACCGACACTCCATACGCGTGGAATTTGGATATTATCCCGCGGGAATGAACTAACGGGATAAAAAGAATTCTATATCCTTAACCAGGTTAACCATTTTATCAAAATATGTTTAGACGTGAAAGCATGACAAACTAACAAACAAACTCACTTTCGCATTTATAATATTAAAATGATAATATATTTTTTTTTTTTAACACAACCAGTGGTCCCTGTACAATGACCCACATGTGGGGCATGTTTATTGTTAAACTATTATACTTTGCGGAAAGTGAACATGTTAAGTGCAACTGTATGCATTATACTTACCTATAATAATAAATGATATTTTCGATTTCACAACTTTTAGGGATATAATGCCCGGGGGGAAACTCCGTTTCCGCGACAAATTGCGGCGGAGTGGACGAGAGATGTCAGCATTTGAAGGGGCCTGTTAGGGCCGAGCGGGATTGTCAAGAAGGAACATGGATGGGTTTTAGTCAGTAAAAGTCTGACACTCCCTTCCACTCCACCCAGAGCGGGAGAAGTCATTGGATGATTTCCCACCCTCAAATAAAAAGGCATAATAAATGTGCCTAGCCTTTTACCAACTATGTTAAGGTCGGCTTCCAGTCTAACCGGATTCAGCTGAATCAAAGATCCACGAACGACAGCCGGGACCAACGGCTTAAAGTGCTTTCCAAGGCTCGGAGGAGTCTCGGTATGTAAAGATGGTCACCCATCCACAGAACAACCCCGGAAAGCGTAGCTTTACCTGATGGATCGATCCATGCGGCTGTTATTACTTAGCCACGAGCTTCTTTCCGTGGTAAACAACATTATTAATCATTATAAACAATGAAAGGCTTGCAGATGATATCTCGGATATTGATGGATTAAAAGGCACCAAAGTGCTGTATTGTCTTCAATGCTTTTGAATGGGAGTGGTTTGATTGAAGCTGTCTAAGGATTGGAGGGTGGAAATTATGTTTCTTTTGTTGCGTTCAAGCCAGGGACAACTTCAGCCAACAGTCAATTGTTTATTCCGGCTTCGGTTTGAGAACACGTAGGTAGTCACGCAGCTGTTTAAGGCTAAAGATTCTCCAATATTGTTGTGATAAGAATCTAGCTGGTATCGAGAATCTCCTGATGGAAAAAAAACCCAATAACACTTTGCCCAACCTGGGAATCGAACCCAGGACCTCATGCTCAGCAATGGCACATCATCCAATGACTTCTCCCGCTCTGGGCGGAGCGGAAGAGAGTGTCAGACTCTTACTGACAAAATCCATCCATGTTCCTTCCTTAGCCCTTTATGTGCCGGGGTAGCGGTAACCCTTTCGGACAATCCCGCTTAAAAAATGTGAAACGCTTCACGATTTTGCGTGTCATCCTTGCGCAGGGGCCATGCTAATCTTCTCTGTATCGTTCCAATTTTAGTATATGTACTGCCGAAGCAAGTACCAGCAATGGCACTTGCGTCCATTATATTTACAAGAAAGAATATGATACATAGTTTAATTGGCTTCAGCCGTTCTATTCAAAATAAATAAATGTAGGATATCAGAAATGTAATCTACACACATCAAAAGTGTCTAGGGATCAAGCATTTTTATGCGGATTTCTTGAGATTGAGATGTGGCTTTGTAATAAATTTATGATTTTATAAATTTATATGGATCCTTTTTGGTGCATTTCATAATTTGAAACAGGAACTGTCAATCAAATTCGAGTAAAAGATGAAAATCAGCTGTCAATATTTTCCCTATAAAAACATACAACGCATTGAAGACATTATTAGTGCTACTGTTTCCCTACTACTGATTAAAACCAACGTTATTATGGAGCGGCGACGTCATTTAAGCAGGGAAGAAATGCTCAGAGCCGTGGGAATGATAGAAGCTGGTTCCCGGCAACGTACTGTGGCTTTAGCTCTGAATACAAGTCAGAGTGTTATCAGTCGACTTTGGACACGTTACCGAAGCACTGGTACCGTGGCTGAGCGCCATGAAGGACGGTATCGCTGCACCACACGGAGACAAGACCGATACATTCAAATCTTAACTCGAAGAGCTCCAACAATAACCGCCATGATGTTAGCCGTGAGGCTTCATCACTCTTCAGGGAACTTAATTAGCGACCAAACAGTCAGAAACCGCTTGCATGAAGTGAACCTTCATTCCCGAAGACCGCTACGGGTACCACCTATAGCAATGCACAATCGTAGGATTCGATATCAATGGGCTCTTGAACACAGAAATTGGGCAGAAGAACAATGGCGTTTCGTGTGCTTTTCTGATGAGTCTCGTTTTGGTATGAGACCGGATACAAGACGTATACGACACTGGAGAACCCCTGGACGCCAACAGCGATTAAAATCCTGCCAGGAAGTCCATCCTTATAGTGGTGGAACCATCATGGTATGGGCGGGTATTTGGATCGGCGGAAGAACTGAGTTGATTTGGATCAGAGGCAACCTCAACGCTCAAATTTATGCTGAGACGATTGTATCTGACGTCATCGTTCCTCTACAAGTGCAAATCGGTCCCTTATTTCAGTTAATGCATGATAATGCACGACCGAAAGAAAAAAAAAAGAAAGAAAGAAAATACATTTATTTAACACAGACAAAAGGCACACGACATACTGTAAAAGAATAATAAAAATATAGGAAAACAACAGAAAGAAAAGAGTCAGTACGCTGCGCTGTCGGAAAACTAGCACCGTTGTGTGCCTCACGGCTGCGCTAAAAAGGCCCAGTTCAGCAAAATGCCGCACACCGCAAGAGTTGTAAGACAGACTCTCGCCGCAGCTAACATCAATGTCCTGCCCTGGCCTGCTCAGTCGCTAGACTTGAACCCGATTGAGCATGCATGGGATATGCTACAGAGAAGAGCTCTGCCGAATATGGAGGGTATCCAGTTGCAAGAAGACCTTTTTTTGTTGTTGCAACGAACATGGGCGGCCATTCCACAGCGTGATTTGGATGAACTCATTTTGAGTATGCCAAACCGATGTTCTTGTGTTGTTAGTGTTCGCGGTAGAAACACGGATTATTAATTGTTTAAGTTACCCAATAAAATTTTAAAGAAAACTGTTATTTCAGTCTTTTTTTCGAACTTTAATGTTAGTGGTTCAAATGTCAAAAATCCCTTTATTAGGAAAATGGCAAATTTCTTTATTAATGCAAAGGTGACTTGGTTTATCGTTACTGTGACAAACGAAAACACTTTATTTGATGAATCCTTAAAGAAAATTTAAATTAATATCAATCAAGAGAAAAGTTATTGCAAAAATATATGTTGATCCCTAGACACTTTTGATGTGTGTATATATATAAAAGAAAGTCGGGTTTGTTCCCTCCATTATAACTCGAGATCTGCTGGACCAATTTTCATGGTTTTTGTTTCGTTGGATTTTTCTCCGCCCTGAATAGCAGAATACATTTTTAATTTTCTTGTAGGTAGGGTAGGTAGGGTAGGTAGGGTAGGTAGGGTAGGTAGGGTAGGTAGGGTAGGTAGGGTAGGTAGGGTAGGTAGGGTAGGTAGGGTAGGTAGGGTAGGTAGGGTAGGTAGGGTAGGTAGGGTAGGTAGGGTAGGTAGGGTAGGTAGGGTAGGTAGGGTAGGTAGGGTAGGTAGGGTAGGTAGGGTAGGTAGGGTAGGTAGGGTAGGTAGGGTAGGTAGGGTAGGTAGGGTAGGTAGGGTAGGTAGGGTAGGTAGGGTAGGTAGGGTAGGTAGGGTAGGTAGGGTAGGTAGGGTAGGTAGGGTAGGTAGGGTAGGTAGGGTAGGTAGGGTAGGTAGGGTAGGTAGGGTAGGTAGGGTAGGTAGGGTAGGTAGGGTAGGTAGGGTAGGTAGGGTAGGTAGGGTAGGTAGGGTAGGTAGGGTAGGTAGGGTAGGTAGGGTAGGTAGGGTAGGTAGGGTAGGTAGGGTAGGTAGGGTAGGTAGGGTAGGTAGGGTAGGTAGGGTAGGTAGGGTAGGTAGGGTAGGTAGGGTAGGTAGGGTAGGTAGGGTAGGTAGGGTAGGTAGGGTAGGTAGGGTAGGTAGGGTAGGTAGGGTAGGTAGGGTAGGTAGGGTAGGTAGGGTAGGTAGGGTAGGTAGGGTAGGTAGGGTAGGTAGGGTAGGTAGGGTAGGTAGGGTAGGTAGGGTAGGTAGGGTAGGTAGGGTAGGTAGGGTAGGTAGGGTAGGTAGGGTAGGTAGGGTAGGTAGGGTAGGTAGGGTAGGTAGGGTAGGTAGGGTAGGTAGGGTAGGTAGGGTAGGTAGGGTAGGTAGGGTAGGTAGGGTAGGTAGGGTAGGTAGGGTAGGTAGGGTAGGTAGGGTAGGTAGGGTAGGTAGGGTAGGTAGGGTAGGTAGGGTAGGTAGGGTAGGTAGGGTAGGTAGGGTAGGTAGGGTAGGTAGGGTAGGTAGGGTAGGTAGGGTAGGTAGGGTAGGTAGGGTAGGTAGGGTAGGTAGGGTAGGTAGGGTAGGTAGGGTAGGTAGGGTAGGTAGGGTAGGTAGGGTAGGTAGGGTAGGTAGGGTAGGTAGGGTAGGTAGGGTAGGTAGGGTAGGTAGGGTAGGTAGGGTAGGTAGGGTAGGTAGGGTAGGTAGGGTAGGTAGGGTAGGTAGGGTAGGTAGGGTAGGTAGGGTAGGTAGGGTAGGTAGGGTAGGTAGGGTAGGTAGGGTAGGTAGGGTAGGTAGGGTAGGTAGGGTAGGTAGGGTAGGTAGGGTAGGTAGGGTAGGTAGGGTAGGTAGGGTAGGTAGGGTAGGTAGGGTAGGTAGGGTAGGTAGGGTAGGTAGGGTAGGTAGGGTAGGTAGGGTAGGTAGGGTAGGTAGGGTAGGTAGGGTAGGTAGGGTAGGTAGGGTAGGTAGGGTAGGTAGGGTAGGTAGGGTAGGTAGGGTAGGTAGGGTAGGTAGGGTAGGTAGGGTAGGTAGGGTAGGTAGGGTAGGTAGGGTAGGTAGGGTAGGTAGGGTAGGTAGGGTAGGTAGGGTAGGTAGGGTAGGTAGGGTAGGTAGGGTAGGTAGGGTAGGTAGGGTAGGTAGGGTAGGTAGGGTAGGTAGGGTAGGTAGGGTAGGTAGGGTAGGTAGGGTAGGTAGGGTAGGTAGGGTAGGTAGGGTAGGTAGGGTAGGTAGGGTAGGTAGGGTAGGTAGGGTAGGTAGGGTAGGTAGGGTAGGTAGGGTAGGTAGGGTAGGTAGGGTAGGTAGGGTAGGTAGGGTAGGTAGGGTAGGTAGGGTAGGTAGGGTAGGTAGGGTAGGTAGGGTAGGTAGGTAGGGTAGGTATCACAGTGAAGACAGGACAACGTCTGTCGGGTCAGCTAGTAATACATAAATGTTAATGGCTTCACAATCATATTATATCTTTTTTATTAACCCCCAGCGCAAAGAGAGGGGTGTTATAAGTTTAACGCGTCTGTCTGTGTATCTGTCTGTGGTATCGTAGCTCTCAAACGGATAAACCGATTTTAGTTTAGTTTTTTTTTGTGTCAAAGATAATTTTATGTTTCATGAAAATCTGTTCAGTCGTTTGAAGATCATCAGCTCTTTTCTAGTTGATAAAGGGATCTGACTAACTTCCTTATGTCCGATCGATTCGAAATATTCTATTAAGAAGGATATATAAATAATATAATATATTAATTTAATTTTGTGTCGGGGGGTTTTAAAAAAAGTATTTTAGTTTTATTCTATATTTCTCTTCGTAACATCCTATTACAGCTGTGAGATATGGTTCACTTTCTAAGTTAAATTTCAGAATATTAACATATGGTAGGACATGTAACAATCCCGACGCTGGTTAAATTTGTGTCCATATTAGTTACTTAACTGTCAAAGTTGAAATTCAATGATACGGACGAGAAATGCAGAGTTGAAACCTTATTTACTATTTAGTAAACCCCTCATCGCTTCGTACTCGAAACTTGAACAAGTAAGGCCCTTCATCCACGACGTTCCTTTTGTACGCCTAAGCATAAAAGCACGCGCGTACCCTCCACGCCAAGCTACAAAATTATTTCTTCTTGTTATCATGAATTTCCTAATATCCTAGTGTCTTTTAATTTATTTCATGTCATTAAATATACGTACGAGAGCTTCAATTTATAAGATATCTATGTAAACACGCACACAAAAGTAATGATTTAATTGTTTATTCTTGTTATAGTGTACCGCATTGTCATATATTTGTGTCGTTGGCGTACAGGGCATGCGCTCCGCCCCGACAAGAGCATCGCTTTCGATAGCTCTGAAAAAGCCGAGCTCCTAGCCGACAGTCTCGAGTCCCAATGCTCCCCCAGCTCCCTTCCGGTCGACCCAAAGCACCTCGCCAAAGTCGACGCCGAGGTCGAACGTAGAGCCTCTCTCCCGCCCGTCGAAGATCCAGATGATCCTCTGCCCCCCGTCACCCCTGACGAGGTGCAAGACATCATCAAGGGTCTTCAGGCTCGTAAACCCCCGGCTCAGATGGAATTACCAATAGGGTATTCAAACTCTTCCCCGCCCAACTGATCATGCTCATGACCGCCATCTTCAATGGCGCCATGAGTAATAACATGTTCCCACAAGCCTGGAAACAGGCCTCTGTTATAGGTCTCCCCAAACCCGGCAAACCCAAATCCGACCCCACCAGCTATCGCCCCATCAGTCTGCTCAACGTGCTCGGCAAAATCTACGAGAGGCTTATTTATAAGCGTCTCAAGGACTATGCCGAGGCGAAGAGCCTGATCCCGGACGAGCAGTTCGGGTTTCGTACCCAACACTCGTGCGTCCAACAAGCGCACCGCATAGTCGAGCACATCAGTGCCGGCTTCCAGCGTGGCGCTATGACTGGCGCCCTGTTCTTCGACATAGCGAAGGCTTTCGACAAAGTCTGGCACAATGGCTTAATATATAAGCTATACCAACTCGGCGTGCCCGACCGTCTCGTGCTCATCTTACGGGACTTTTTGTCGAACCGCACCTTTCGCTACCGCATCGAGGGCGCTCTCTCCTCCCCACACCCGATTCGCGCCGGAGTCCCCCAGGGCTCCGTTATCTCCCCCCTAATCTTTACCCTGTTCACTAGCGACATCCCTAAGAGTAAAAAGGCCCAATTGGCGTTATTCGCCGACGACACGGCCATTTACTACACGGGGATCAGTCCGCCAGCTATAGCTCAGACTCTCCAGAACTCGGCCAACGCCCTAGGCGCTTGGTTCCGGAAATGGAGAATCGAGGTCAACCCCGATAAAAGCCAGGCTGTTCTCTTTAGGAGAATTCGTAGGGCCCTCCCCAACCCTCCTAATTCGATCACCATGTACGGCAAGCCGATCCCTTGGGCGAAGCATGCCAAGTACCTGGGTGTCACTCTCGACCAACACCTCAGTTTCGCAGAGCACATAAAGCAGGTCCGTTCGCGGGCCGCTTCCGCTCTCGGTAGGCTCCAATTCATGCTTACAGAACGCAGCAAACTGTCACTCCGGTGTAAACTGCGTCTCTATAAGGCTGTAATCCGTCCGTCCCATAATGACATACGCTTGCGTCGTCTTCGCGCACGCCAAACCCAAGTATCTGCATCGAATGCAGACACTACAAAACCGGTTTCTCCGTAGGGTCTCAGGAGCTCCCTTTTACGTCCGTAACATGGACCTTCATGTAGATTTTAAACTCCCCACAGTTCAGCAGTTCATGAAACGCCTCTCGAAGCGTTTCTTTGACACTGCCATAAAGCACCGCAATCCCCTGATTGCGGCCGCCTCCCGATACACCCCGTCCCGCATTAGTAAGGTTCGCCGTCCACGGCATACCCTCGTCCCTCATTGCCCCCGACGATGCCACCACTCTCCTCCAGGAGAGCAGCCCGGCTACTAGCACTGTTAGATTAGCACACAGACACAAATTTCCGTCGTTCCGTCCTCGCCGTCGAGGCCCGTCGCGACGACCCTGTCCACTCTCATCCCCCCGACCCTTGCTCGAGCCAGCCCGCGTTGCCGCTGAGCCAGTAGTTTTAAAAACCCCCGATCCAGCTCCCTTGCTGTCCCCCCCCAGCGACGCCCTAAGCCGAGGTCCGAACCCCGCAGGGGGTGCCCTTAGCGTGTAGTCGCTTAGTTTTGTAAGTTAGGTTTAGTTTTTATTAAGCCCTGGCTGGAGGCTACAATTCTTTTGTGGCAGCCACAGGCAAGCCCGGTTAAGCAGTAGACAACCTTTTGGTTGAACTGCGAGATGCCAATTCAAAAAAAAAAAAAAAAACAGGGCATGCGCTTGCTTGTCACTTATATGTGACAATGGTGTTCAAAAGGTAACTACACACCAGGGTACACTTAACTAAAAAGGGGTAACTATCAAGTATGTGATATGGGTTGTCACTGATAAGATCACGACTAAAATTTGAATGTTTTAAAGTGGATGCGCAAAGGCAGCCCGCAAAATTTAAATGTCATGATTCTTAGGAATTGAGGGATATCTTAATAGTTCTAATAGTTAGAATCGTATTTTGATTATAAAAACTTTTTTACAAAAAATAAAACCGACTTCCAAAACAAACACTACAAAGTGACAAATAATTTTGATTTCGGAAGTCGGTGTCTTCGGTTTTGTATTTAAATTTTTTGCCACCGACTTCCGAAATCAACATTATTTGTCACTTTGTAGTGTTTGTTTTGGAAGTCGGTTTTATTTTTTGTAAAAAAGTTTTTATTTTTCACTTTTTAGTTGTGGTACCTAACTACACAAACCCCCCCCTCCCCCCCCAAATTTTAATACCACTACCTGGTATGTAAATTACAGTGACAGGAACTTATTAGAATATCGTCCACATATGTTAAGTAGGATTTTTTTAAGATTTTTGTTGATTTTTCAAAAACCGCTTATTCGATTTCGATAAAAATTTTATGGGACCATTTGGAAAGTATACCCTTTCCAACAAAAAAAGAATTTTTCAAATCGGTTGGCAAGCAATGGAGTTATGCGCGAACAAACATAAAAAAAAAAAAATACAAACATCCGAATTGAGAACCTCCTCCTTTTTGAAGTCGCTTAAAAATACAACCTGACTGAGCTGCAAATTAAAAAAAAACGCAAGAAAATTTTAATTTAAGTACGAGAATCGACCTTCAGTTGCAAACTCAAAACACCAATACAGTGTCCATAACTAGTTACTAGCTGGTTAGTTTACTAGTTTAAGTACCTAGTGTACAAGTTTTTAGTTGTTTAAATACAAGTGCTGTGACATTCTAGCAACTTTAAATTAGAGATTTGACTTAATAACTGGTTTCTTTTAAGTAGCGTCGTGGACCATAGGCCTACTAATGCACTCAAGATTGAACCCTCTCATACTTGTAGTTTGTCCTCCTTCTCTGGGACCCGAGTGTCACAAGTTGTTGAAAGTTTTGCATTCGGGTAACTTCGTCTACGTTCGGTGACCGTTCGATGATATGCATACATTTCAAGTTCCGAACGTATGTAATTAGTTCTGCGATAGTTGTGACTTCATTCTATTTTATTTCTTTTGTTTACAATGAAGAGTTCTTAAAAGGAATTAATATTTAACAAGCTACTTCAGACATATATCCTTTTCTTTAGCTACATGTAAACAAAGATACTTATAGTCACGTGAAATAAAACCATAATTCTAATATTTACTTCTTCTTCTTAGCGTGTGGATGGCCATCTAAATGTACTCGGCCCAGAATTCGGCTAAAATATTAATAATAACTATGTACAAGTATATAAAACTGGAGGAAAAAAGCAGAAAAAAATTCGTCCACATCGCTGTCAACAAGAAAGTTCCCAAAAGGCTGGCAGCATTGCCACGTTGTGCTGATTCTTTGACTAAAGAATAGGCCAGCCTCTGGTCACGTGAAGAGTCGACAAACCGCTTGGATTTTTCATACCGTTGACATATAGGATATCAAAAAAAAACCTTGTGTAGCCAAACTCTTGTTGATAAGCTGATAATAAACATTATTTAACTTCTATCTCCTCGAAAACACAAACTAGGTCCCAAACTACTGACAAGTAAGTTTGAACGCTCGATCATTTAAGATCAAAGTTGCTCTGCTACCTGCCGTTGGGGTTGCCATATCAGAATTTAGAAAATGATGGAACTGGAATTTTTAACACACGATGATTCGTTTCTTATGTAAACGAATCAAATCAATCGAAATTGATTGATTGATTCCATTCGTTTCATATATCTCTGACAGAGACAATGGGTTTTATTTTGACAGTTCAACAATATTCATTGCGTTATTTGTGTTGTGGGTAGACAACATTTTCAAACATATGAAGCAATGGAATAGCAATATCTTTCAAAATAATTTCGATTATGACTTATAGTGTGTTACGTAAATAAGTCGAAATACGTATATAAACATGGAACTATTTGTATCATCGTTATTTGTAAAAAACGAGACCCTCTTGACTAAACGAGCTCTCGCAACTCTTTATAAAGATACCTGAAATGTTGTGCGTTGGTAATCGCATCACTTCTGAACGTCTGGATCGATTTGGTAAATATTTGTTTCTAGAATGTTCGTAATAGTCCGAAATAGGTATCTAAAAGAGAGAATTGCAAAATATTCCTGAAAATCGGAAAAAACCTGAAAGTCATCGTCTGCCTAGCCTTTTCCCAACTATGTTAGAGTCGGCTTCCAGTCTAACCGGATGCAGCTGAATACCAGTATTTGACATGGAGCGACTGCCTATCTGACCTCCGCAACCCAGTAACTGGGCAATATGATACTCGTTGGTAGACTGGCTGTCAGATTTTCGGGCTTCTGACGACCCGTAACGACTGTCAAAGATGCACAAATGACAGCCCGGACTAACGGCTTAACGTGCTTTCCGAGGCACGGTATGTAAAGATGGTCAACCATCCACGGCCAACCCCGACAAGCGTGGCTTAACCTGATGGATCGACCTGTGCGGAAAAAACCTTAAAGTAAACAGCTGAAAAAAGTTAACGATACTTTTAAAGGCAGCACCTACAGTATACTAACAAGGAATAGTTTATTTTTGGGCTCTTCAAAGGAACATCTTTTTTTCTTTGGTGGACCGCCCTTATACAAACGTAATTCTTCCCGGTGTCCTGAAATACAGACCTCACGTCTAGCTTAGGAACCAGTCTCCCACGGTATAGTTATATAGCTGCTATGTATTTCATAAAGCTAACTCTGTAATGTCTTATATATTGTAGTGAGAAAATAAATCATTATTATTATTATTATTAATTCTTGTTACATTTGCACGGCGATCTTCCTTTGTTTTTATTGTTAGCTATAAACTAAATATTATTCCAGTAAGCAAATCCTTTCGGTTTACTATTGCCATTTTCATCCGTGTTTGACGGCACTCGGAGCGTCATCACGCTCCGAGTATATAGACACACGGGCTGGTGTTATACTGGACATTCTGCCTGCTGTTAGCTTTCGGAACGCCTCCCGCGCGTTGATCAAAACACAGTTTAAATCCGGTTAGGGCTGTCCGTCATATTATTTAGCTAGTAACCCGCTCCGGCTGCGCTCGGGTGCAATGTAGATGCGGGCGAAACCGTATAAACTTTCTCTTGAATCATTGTATCTGTTGATGAAAATAACGGATTAAAATGCACGGTTCTACGTGCATTTTAATCCGTTATTTCATCAAAATACTTTAAAGATTGGACCCTGTTCTCGTTACGGATGGCCTACTATTTTTATATACTATGTTATAAATTAGAAAGTAACTCTGTCAGTCTGTGTGGTACATTTTCACACCTAAACCACTGAACGGATTTTGATAACATTTGGCAGAGAGATAGATTGCATCTCGGGGCTTTCCCCGGGATGCTATTTATCTCACTCCCAAATAGATATTTTTGAGATAAAAGTAGCCTACATCCTACATAGGCTACTTTTGTCTCAAAAATATCTCCCGATATTGCGATAAATTCGAACATCACGCGGGTGAAGTTGCTAGTGTGTACATTTATTAGTGCTAAAACGTATTTTTCTTTCTTTTCTGATCGATGACCGATCCAAATATGACTCATAAATCATAATATATCTAAGTACCAACTGTCTAAAGCAATACTCAGAAAAGTACCGAAATTATGTTTCCGCACCAAAAATAAGAAAGATAAACGCTATGATTGCAATAACAATGAGAGTAATAAAGAATGAGTAATGTTGTGTGGCAACCCTACTTGCCAGCATCAAACACAGCAGGATAGTGGAGGCGTGTGGCGCCTGCCGACAATATACTGTGTGTGTATCAAAGAGTTGAGCCTTAACAATAGCGGGTTGTTGAGCGATAGTGGCTTCACAGTAGTGAATTTTAGTGGGGGTATGTGGCGCCAGATGGCTGTAGTTGAACAATAGTGATAAGTTGGGCTATGGTGGCCCAAGTGGCCCCCACACGCGTGGGAGGAACCGCCCCATCCTGTCGCTGCCGGCCGTCCCTCGTTCGATAGTCGGGAACGCCGAGTCATGGGATGCGGTGATCTTCTTCGGTGAAATCGTTATTTCCCAGAAGGAGGCTGTGGAAAGGGAGATTGAGATCACTCTTTCAATCCGCAGCAAGCAGGCCGTCTGTGGAGACCAGATAACGCCCTCTTACAGCTTTCATAAAAAGGCTCAAAGGGGCGGCGGGCACTAGGCGGTCACCGTGGAAGGCGCACAAGTTCCAATAATCCCCGGTCCAAATTTGAGTAGGGAACACCGGGGTGGTTTTTGTTCAGTAAGAGTCTGACACACCCCTCCGTCCACCCCAGAATGGACCCCCAGTACCCCCGGTACAAAAAAAAATGGTGGTGCAACACACTGCCCTAACTATCTGTCTGTCCGTAGCATTTGCCGATTGACTAGTCTTATTCAATGATTGTGTTCCGTGCATGGGCGTAATAAATCGCAACGGGTAAAAATCCCGTGTCGCGTTTGGAATGTGAACTAAGAGAAAGCGGTACATCCTATCTGTCCGCGTGGCGACGATTTTTCATCGTGCGGTGTTCGATTTTGAACGGTACTCAGGGTTGATCCGCTGATTTCCTAGCCGCCCTTGAAACGTTACAGTAATATATAAACAATGTTCCGTACTGTGTTTAGTGCGAGGGCGCTGGCGGGGTCATGAACATGGTCATAAATCCTCCTAGCCAGCACCTAACGTCTCATTGCCATCTTAAAAACCTATAAAGACATTCATTTCATAAAAATAAGGTTTTATTTTCTTTCATTTATATGCTTGCAGACTCGTCAAATATTGTACAACACACAATACACAATTAGTTAATGATATATTTTTATACATAACTAGCTTCTGCCCGTGGCTCCACCCTCGTCAATGTTGATTTTTTTTACATATAATTTCCACCCCCTATTTCGCCCATTCACGGGGGGAGTTTCCTGAAATCCTTTTTTAGCTGATATCACCTACTCATAACCTCTAAGCCAAATTTCATGTTCGTACGTCCAGTAACTTTTGAGATTTCGTGATTAATCAGTGTCAATTAATCATTTTTATAGTAGCTGCTCCCGCGCGTTTTACCCGCTGCGCGGCTCCTATTGGTCGTAGCATGATGATACAGCTTATAGCCTTCCTCGATTAATGGACTATCCAATACCAAAAGAATTTTTCAATTCGAACCAACAGTTCCAGAGATTAGCGCGTTCAAACAAACAAACTCTACAGCTTTATAATATTAGTATAGATATGTATGTAGATAACATAATATCATGCCTTTTTCCCCAAAAGGTTAGCCAGAAGCGTCCTAGGTACGCCCACATATCGCCAGCTATGTTTGTACCCCTTGGGGGCGAGACCGACCGACCTGGTGACAGGCCTCAATATCTTTTTAATATTATGTTCTCTTTTTCCCTTGATAAATTCACAAGGATCTCAAAATTCCCAATTAATTTGTTAATGAAGGTACAGCAACTACCAGACAGGGTTTCATCACGACTTTTGAACTTATAATACATTAATGAATAGGGATAACCCCCCGGGAGATTTCCCTTCGGGGAGCAAGCCGTGACGTCATGTTAAAAGGGATATCTGAAAGATAAATTGCCTGTAGATAAAACCGACATCAAAATTTGAGTAAAAAAAATGAATCTTCATCTCCATTTGCGGGGTTGAGGACACGGAGTTGTCAGAAAATGGAGTACCCACATATTAGTATATAATTACTGTTTTTTTCTAGGGCGGGATATCATCAATTGCCTTCTCCCGCTTATTAACTAACTAACCCATCCATGTGCCTTCCTTAGCCTTTTATGTTCCAGGGTAGCGGTAACCCTTTCAGATAATCCCACCGAATATTAGAAGATACTGCTATGTGAATTTTATTACATGTTCGACATTATTTATGACAGCGTTTTTCACACTACATTTCCAGATGACAACTACCCTATCTTCCTAGCTATTAGATTGATAGTAATAATGGTCACTAAATCATCGAAATTAGTCACCAAACTGTTGATTTATAAAGTTATCATAGTCACCACTTTTCTGGGGAGGGCAGACACGTATGTTAGACTCTTACTGAAGCCGTCTCCTGCCTTTGTTCCAATTTATTTTGGTTCGGGTCGGCACAACATATCGTTTTTGTTCATACTTTTCTATTAGTCGTCATTTCGGTAGTCACCTTCTGGGACTTTTCTATACTAATATTATAAAGAGGTAAAATTTGTAAGTTTGTATGTTTGTAAGTTTGTAAGTTTGTATGTAGGGGGTAATCTCCGGAACTAATGATCCAATTTCAATAATTTTTTCACTGATAGATAGCTACATTATTCCTGAGTGCTATAGGCTATAAATTATATTTATATCATACATAATTAGCCGAGCTATTGCATTTTTCGTCTAGCAAGTCGGAAAGAAATACCTCCGAAAACAGAATTATTTGCATGCGCTGCCTAAACAGTTGTTTAAAATTGAAAGCAATGTATGGCAACCCGGTTCGCCTTAATTATTTCTACAAAAAAGTCCGCGACACCATATTTCTATCTTTTGTATTTTAGCTTTTATATTTCGTTTTATGTTTTAAAAAAGTATTTTTTCGACTTACTTCTGTTTGGATGATTATTTAAACAACAAAATATCAATTCTTATCAAATTAAATTATTTTATGATCACAAGGACATCACAGAGATAAGATTTGCCCTCTACAGTATGTCAATTGGTCATATATTTTCCGAGATAATATAAAATTACTAAACGCAAAATGCTAAAACATTCGCCGAGCTCAACTATCATTCCTACTTCCTACGTGCTTTGTGCGGACGTTTTATCGTTTTAGAGAAGCTTTAAATTAAATAGGTTCCTCACTTAAATTTTATATTTTTAACGTTAACATTTTTAAATGATGGTTTGTATTTTGTATATAGGTAGTGTAATATCTTTTGCCAGCGGCTTCGCCCGCGTGGTTGTTGGAAATTATCCCACGGGAACGGGTACGTTTTTCTGTGATAAAAATTAGCCTTTGTGTTATTCCAGACTATAATCTATCTCTGTGCCAAACATCCAGATCCGTTCAGCCGTTTTGGCGTGATTAAGTAACAAACATCCATCCATCCAAACTTTCACATTTATAATAGTAGTAAGATAATTTTATTATTATCCGTGTTGGGTTAAAAATACATAATGCATTTGCACCTTTACAATGCGAGGCAGGTTGTCGTAAACCGTCATCTACCCCGGTCGTGATGGGGAATGGAACCGGCGAGAGATGTCGTGCGGTGTCCCACAGGGATCGTTTCTGAGGCCGCTCCTGTGGGACATCGGTTACGACTGGGTGCTGCGGGCCGACCTCCCTGACGGCGTCAGCGTGGTTTGCTACGCTGACGACACGCTGGTCCTGGCGCAGGGGAGGTCGCATCAGGCGGCGGCCGACGCGATGACACGCGGGGTTGCGACAGTCATTGAGAGGATCCGGCAGTTGGGTCTCGAGGTGGCATTGCACAAATCCGAGGCCATGTCCTTTCATGGACCTCGGAATAGGCCACCATCGGGATCCCAACTTACGGTAGGATGGGTTCACATCGGCGTCGAGACCACGATGAAATACCTAGGTCTGGTCCTCGACAGCCGATGGAATATCGTGGAGCATTTCCGACGTTTGGCCCCCAAGGTGGAACGGACTGGGGCCGCCTTCAAGCGGCTCTTGCCCAATTTGAGGGGCCAAAAGCCTCCTGCCGGAGGCTTTACGCGGGAGTCGTGCGGTCCATGGTCCTATACGGGGCCCCGGTGTGGGCGCGTTCACTGCGGTGGCGAGCCGCCCACTATCTGAACGCGCCCCAAAAGGTGGTAGCCATACGGCTTATCCGGGGGTACCGCACGATCTCGGGCGAAGCGGCAAGCCTCCTTGCCGGACTGCCGCCGTGGGATCTGGAGGCGATAGTCCTCGCGCGCCTTTTCGAGTGGCGCGCGGAGGTACTAAGCCGGGGGGAAACTCCGTTTCCGCAGCAAATTGCGGTGGAGCGGACGGACCTCCGGCGCGATCTCATGGCGGCCTGGAATCAGCGACTGTCGCAACCCAGCGCAGGGCACGCCACGATAGTGGCGGTAAGACCCCTCTTTGAGAAGTGGCTAGAGAGGCGTCACGGCGCCCTCACCTACCGCCTGACGCAGGTCCTCACCGGGCATGGATGTTTCGGGAGGTTCCTGCACATCATCAGGCGGGAGGAAACGCCCGGGTGTCACCATTGCGAGGATCGCCCAGAGGACACGGTAGAGCATACGGTGCAAACCTGCCCCGCTTGGGCGGAGCACCGCCGTGTCCTCATAGAGCCGATCGACGGCGGCGACCTCTCGCGCCCGGCCCTGGTGCAAGCCATGGTCCGGGGCGAGAGGGAGTGGGAGGCAGTCACCTCCTTCTGCGAAAAAGTCACGGTCGCGAAGGAGGTGGCGGGATGGCAGAGAGAAAGGTCCTCCCGTCCCAGCCACCGCGGGAGACGCTCCGGGCGTCGGGAGCCACGTGATGACTCCCGGCCACCGTAAGCGCGGGCCTGCGGGCGGTGAGTAATGGGTGACTCACCGTCCGGTCAGCACCAGACCCGTGCTGGACGGCGCGTATATGTTCCACGCGCGCCTCAAAGAGATGTCAGCATATGAAGGGGCCCCTCAGGGCCAAGCCTGCCGGGTAAGCGGGATTGTCCGAAAGGGTTACCGCTACCCCGGAACATAAAGGGCTACGGAAGGAACATGGATGGGTTTTAGTCAGTAAGAGTCTGACACTCCCTTCCGCTCCACCCAGAGCGGGAGCAGTCATTGGATGATTTCCCAGCCTTAAAAAAGAAAAAAGGGTGTCATAAAAGGCGACTAAGTTGAGCAGAAAAGATCACCTCGGTAAACTTTGGAAATTCTGATCCGATTCCAAAAATTCTCTCACTAATGGGAACCTACAGTATTGCCGAGTATCATAGGATAAATTTAATGTTAAAACTAGAAATTTTCCGCGGACGAAGTCGCGGGCAGAAGCTAGTATTGAATAAAAAGAACTAGATATTTTAATCCTCCTGTTTTTGTACCCCCTACATAGCAAGAGGGTCATTTTAACACTCCATTTACTGGCTACTCTGTGGTAGGTGGTATAAATTACGGGCGGGGTGATTAGGCCGGGGGCACACGGTACATTTGAGCCGTCTAGATAACGCAATACCACAATAATCTGCGGTGGGAACAGACCTTGTGTAATGTAACATACGTACCTGACATGAAACATTTCGAATGAGGAATGATGAACAGTGATGAACAGATTGAGCCTGCAAAAACTTGTAGTAAATAAGTCCAAATATCATTTTTTTTTGGTAATTAGTCAGTCTACGACATTAAATTTGGTACCTTTGTCTTCTGGGTCGCCAGCTCTTTTAATTTGTGGACAAAACATAAGCATGGACTTACAATTTCTTGATCAGTCGTCATCAAAAATAATAGTGATTGTTCATTATTAAAGTTGGCCATTGGGTAAAATACCGTCCATCACGCGCTTTGTGCCGCGAAGGTCGTAGGCAGAGGTGTACCTATAGATCCACATTTCACCAGTTATGTTTAAGCCCAACATCATCATCATCTGCCTAGCCCGCCTAGCTTTTCCCAACTATATTGGAGGCGGCTTCCAGTCTAACCGGATGCAGCTGAATACCAGTATTTTGCATGGAGCGACTACCTATCTGACGACATGGTTGGCGCAGCGGTTGAGCGATTGACTGCTGCGCAGCATGTCGCGGGCTCGATTCCCGCACGGAAAAATATTTGTACCTGCAAGTATTTGTTACGGGTCTGAGTGTTTTTTATCTATAATATGTATGTATTTACAAAAAAAAAATTATATAAGTAGTTTATCAACCATTTCGTTACCATAACACAAGCATTAGGTTGCTTAGCTTGGGACGATATGGCGTTGTGTGAAATGTCCAATGATATTATTATTATTATTACATCTGACTTCCACAACCCAGTAACTGGGCAATACGATACCCCTTGATAAGACTGGCTGTCAAATTTTCGGGCTTCTGACGACCTGTAACGACTGTTAAAGATGCACAATAGACAGTCGGGACCAACGGCTTAATGTGCTTTCCGAGGCACGGAGGAGTCCAACAACCGGGCACAAATCCAGGCTACGGGCTACTACTGAGAAACTCCATATGGGAAAGCCCAATAACTGACTGACTCGGGAATCGAATCTTGGACTTGTGGTCTCACCCGTTATTGCTGAGCATACAGTCCTGGGTTCGATTTATGGTTGGGCAAAGTGTTATTGTGTTACATGGGACTTAAACATGACTGGCTAAAGGTCTGTGACCTATAGGTACACCTCTGACTAACCCCTACGGAAAATACAACCGTAATGCTATATTAATAAGTAGCCTAGCTTACTTCACTCACATAATTAACAAGGCTTAACCCGTAAACAAGCTGAATTCCCACCTAGCAACGCGAGACATAATAGATAATAATGGATGACTCTGTGTAACATAAAACCCACAGTACAAGGTTATCGGGCGGGCAATAAATCGTTCGGAAAGCTTGCTCACGGTCAACCGCGGCAGTTTCATTGTTACACTTTGTATATATACGGTGGTCTATTTTGTTTGCAGCCGGTCTCTTTATGATCAAGCCTGCCCCTTGCTGCCCTCCCACAGTGATGCTCTTTTTTTTGAAGGTGAGAAATCAACAAAACACTTCCGCGCTCTGAGTGGAGCGGAAGAGACTGTCAGACTCTTACTGACTGGGGAAGGGCTGCGGAAGGAACATGGATGGGTTTTAACCCATCCATGTTCCTTCCGCAGCCCTTTGTGTTCCGGGGCAGCGGTAACCCTTTCGAACAATTTCACTGACCCAGCAGGCATCGGCCCTAACGTGCCCTTTCTCTGATGCTGACACCGCTTTGAGGCACGGGCCTAGTCTTGATCGGACGGTGAGCTACCCATTACTCACCGTCCGCAAATCCGCATCTACGGTACCCGGGAGTCGTCACGCGGCTCCCAACGCCCGGAGCGTCTCCCGCGGCGGCTGGGACGTGAGGCTCTCTTCCTCACACCGACGCCCTAAGCCGATGAAGCTTGCAAGGGCCTAAAAAAAAAACCGGTGACATACATGTCGGACCACGCTCAATGAAGGGTTCCGTAGTTCGGATGAAATTGACCCCAAAATCGAACTTAACAATGTAGTTGAAGAACATTCGCCCATTTATGCGGATATATCGGCCCGCGTGGTGGATGATGAGGAGCGGTGGCCTGAGTCCCATCAGTGGGAACAGTATCAGCTGATTATGCTAAGCTATCAAAACATACAAGCTTAGCCACTGAAACAATCGTTCAGGCATTGCTATTGTTGTAATAATACATATTGTTATGTAGTGTTAAAGGCTTGTTGGCCTCAATCATCAGTGTTCGGATTAATTTGTAGGGAATGCGGGTATTATTAATCCTATTATACCATGAGTAATAAATGGTTTTGTTAATATGGGAAAACGTGGCTATTTTTTCTCTGTTCAGTTTTAACGCCTAGAAATTCTTCCTTTATTAAGTCCGTAAAATATGCAGATTGTAATACTGTTCATCATAGTGGTTTTTAATGCGAAACAATTAGGCTAATGTCACATGAACTTTTTCTACCGAAAGCTACGAGCATCTACGAATTTCGTAGCAACTCTACACAATTTCAGCGTAGCGCTGATATAAGGTTTCCTTATCATTTGGGTCCTTCACCTCCTCCTTTTTTGGTTGTTATTATGATACAAGGAAAAGCAGCATCAATCTATATTAATTTACACAGTATTTTTGCTAGAACATAACAAAAACGTCTAAGTGTTCCCCTCAGCTGCGTCAATACGGAGGGAGGCACTCTCCTGAGCCAACGAAGCGATGACGTCACACACTTAGTGTAGGATTACTTTAAAAGGAATCCTTTGTTTAACACCATTGATATTGTGTTACCTGTTTGTGCTTTTATTTTGTAAAGGGCATTATGGAAAAGCTGTTTCTTTTCGAATCAAAGTTTACCTTAAAGTTTGTACGGTACGCACGTCACGTCTGTGGATAAAGAAACCATTACAAACTGGCCTTTAAATGTATAGAAACTTACCTCACCATGGCAACTGAATTTTGCAAAGAGTTGTCAACAAAGATATAACTTTCGTTCTATGCAAAGTTTTTGTCAAAGAAAGCCTTTTTATTTTGAGGGTATCAAATCATCAAATGTCGCGCTCTGTGGGTGGAGCGGAAAGGACTGTCGGACTGTTACTAACTAGAACCCATCCATGTTCCTTCCTTAGCTCTTTATGTTCCGAGGTAGCGGTAACCCTTTCGGACAATCCCACTGACAGCCAAAGAAGACCTTTATTTCTTTTTCGGCAAGTGGTTGCCAATTAAGAATTCCTCGAAAAGCGTGGTAGCAAAAGAGGAATTTTCGTTTGTAGTTCACAACTAGGACATAGATTGCCTATCGTACTAAGCTAGGCCAGCTCTAGGTAGAAGTGTTCCCACCGTTCGGAGGATGGCTACTAACACAGTCTGTATTTATGACTGCCTGCTCGCTCCTAATTTTGGTACTCTCGCAAACCATTTATATAATAAAATTCATAAACTTTGCTCTATTGCTCCCATGTGTCTAAATAGGTGTAAAACCAAGGTCACGAAGTTGTTATTGACACTGAATTATAATAAGACTGAAGATTTACTACAGATATCGATAGCTTAACCTAATGTAGTTAGTTAGTAAGTTATTTATAATTACCATATCTAAAAAGGCCACATCATAGTTGCATTAGCTGGTAAATATAATAATATTAACGAATGATATACTCTGCTCGTCTTACAACTACTGTTACATGTCCAATTCATAGGCGAGGACGCTGGCACCCTAAACACAAGTTAACTCTTACACTGGGTGCCAGAGCACATCGAAACACCCTTTTCCCTAGTTGTAACTTAGCATAGTGTTTAGTTAAGTGTTTATTGTACAACTTTTGTTAATAAAGTCCTTTTTTTTTTCTCTAGTGGTCGCAAGCGCTACTACTGAGCGCAAGGTCCCGGATTCGATTTTCGAATCGGATAAAGTGTTAATGGATTTTTCCACCTGGAATTTGTCAGTAGCAGCCTGAATAGAAAGAAAGAAGGATAAAAATGTGCGAGTGCGGGTGTGTTTGATGTGTGGGTTGCCTGGAGTCTAGATTTGTACCCGGTTGTTGGCAACAGGCTCGCCCCCAATTACATGGAACTTAAATATAACTGGCTAAATGTGGGAGTTATATGAGGTGTTAAAAAATTAACTCTTAAGAATTTTGTGGGAGTATATTGTACTCATCGTCACGAAAAAAAATTGAGCTGTTCCATACATTTTATTGAGTTACGTGTGCATAAATGTATGGAACAGCTCATATTTTTTTCGTGATTTCAGGGTTCATCCCATAGTAAAAGTTGTTCGTAATGATGAGTACAAAGCTCCCACGAAATTCTTAGAGTTAATTTTTTAATACCTTATATTGTACCTCTGCCATACCCTTGATGGAACATAGGCGTGATATTATGTTTAAATTATTTTTATCTATGTTTTGTATTCAAAATAACATCAATTGGTATTGTTTTTGTTAGTACTAATATTAAGGGAGGACAGTTTCACTGACGTGTGCATTAGCTAATTACGACACGACAAACACTAGACAAACACACTATAATATGCTAATTAGTCCGTCTGTCTGTAAACACAATTAACTGCAGTGCGCACCAGTTGTACGGCCATAAGTGTTTATATTATGGTAAGAGGGGAAGTACATTTAATTATTTAACTAATGACATATCCCTGCTTCCCACGGTTTGCGAATTAATTAAATATTGGGTTTTTAACGAAGTTCTTTGACCTTTTGAACGCCAGAACATAAACGCACGCGCGTGCCCTCCTCATCAAGCTACAAATGTATTTCTTCTTGTTATCATGAATTTCCCAATATCCATGGTGTCTTTTAATTTGTTTCATGTCATTAAATACGTACTACAGCTTAAATTTTATATAAGCACACACGAAGGTAATGTTTTAATTTTTTATTTCGTGTAATACTCGTAGTGTACATTACATTGTCATATATTTGTGTCCTTGGCGTACAGGGCATGCGCTTGCTTGTCACGTATATGTAACAATGCATTCAAACGGTTATGGCGGCTTGCGGTAGGAGTTGACTGGTAGAAATCGTCACGTAAGGAAAAAGCGTTATGTCCCCTTTATGCGATTCTCTGTTTCGCTATGTCTGTTTCTATTATAAACGAGTGTACCTATGTGTGCCACAAAAACAACCAACTTTAAAAAAAATACTACAAAGTGAAAAATTACGTTAATTTCTGAAGTCGGTGGCAAAAAAACAAAAATACGAAACCAATGACACGCACATAGGTTATTTTTCACTTCATAGTGTTTTTTATTGGAAGTCCATTGTTTTTTTTTTGGAAAAAAGTTTTTACGATTTTCAACAATGGTACGCGAAATGAAATGCCGTTCCGAATCCCGCGATACCAATTTCCGTCAATAACCTCACAAAACCTTTACCCTCGCATCTGATCAATGTGTCAGTGATCAGCTCCGGTCAGAGTGATCAGTCCGAGTGCATCAATCACGCAGGCACGTCGGCTGAAATGATTGATCACGCTAATGAGACAAAGGCACACTGGCTCGTAATCCGGTTAATGGTAAATAACAATTAGAGGTTTGCGTTGTATTGAGTGGCTTGCTGTAAAGGATAAGCCTTACATTTCATAGCAATAGGTACCTCTTTGTGCGATCATTACAATAAGCCGTGTACTTAATATGTGCATCTGGGAATAAAATTCTGTAAAGATATTATGTAAATTTAAACTTTTGAACGCCAGAGCGTAAACGCTTCGGCGTCCTCTGCCATGCCACGCCAAGCCACAAATTCTAGTATATTTATTATGTACAGTCACGAGCACTAATATGTATACACCTACCAATATTCAGAAGCAATTTTCTCGCAAACTAACTATTTAAACTTTGAGATACGACATGCTCGCTAAACCTATAGATACGTAAATACAATCTGTGCATGTACATACAATGTCATTCATTAATTAAGGAGAAAAAAATGCTTTTGAAATTAACTAACTATTTTTGCTCGTGACTGTACGGGACTTTACATCTTCTTACTACAAATTATAACGGATGATGATGATCATGTGGTGAGAAAAGTGTTCTGTTAAGATGTCATAGTATAGTTGGATAGATTGTATGAAACATAAAAAACATAAACTCCTATATGTTATTACTTTTCTGCATATTAACAACTTATACATACTTAGATTAAATGACTATCTAACGAACTATACAACATTAGTTTTAGTATATGCGAAACCCGAAACACGTGTCTAGTATTTCTATGTAAAGAAACTACACACACCAAAAGTGTCTAGGGATCAACATATATTTTTGCAATAACTTTTCTCTTGATTGATATTAATTTAAATTTTCTTTAAGGATTCATCAAATAAAGTGTTTTCGTTTGTCACAGTAACGATAAACCAAGTCACCTTTGCATTAATAAAGAAATTTGCCATTTTCCTAATAAAGGGATTTTTGACATTTGAACCACTAACATTAAAGTTCGAAAAAAAGACTGAAATAACAGTTTTCTTTAAAATTTTATTGGGTAACTTAAACAATTAATAATCCGTGTTTCTACCGCGAACACTAACAACACAAGAACATCGGTTTGGCATACTCAAAATGAGTTCATCCAAATCACGCTGTGGAATGGCCGCCCATGTTCGTTGCAACAACAAAAAAAGGTCTTCTTGCAACTGGATACCCTCCATATTCGGCAGAGCTCTTCTCTGTAGCATATCCCATGCATGCTCAATCGGGTTCAAGTCTGGCGACTGAGCAGGCCAGGGCAGGACATTGATGTTAGCTGCGGCGAGAGTCTGTCTTACAACTCTTGCGGTGTGCGGTCGTGCATTATCATGCATTAACTGAAATAAGGGACCGATTTGCACTTGTAGAGGAACGATGACGTCAGATACAATCGTCTCAGCATAAATTTGAGCGTTGAGGTTGCCTCTGATCCAAATCAACTCAGTTCTTCCGCCGATCCAAATACCCGCCCATACCATGATGGTTCCACCACTATAAGGATGGACTTCCTGGCAGGATTTTAATCGCTGTTGGCGTCCAGGGGTTCTCCAGTGTCGTATACGTCTTGTATCCGGTCTCATACCAAAACGAGACTCATCAGAAAAGCACACGAAACGCCATTGTTCTTCTGCCCAATTTCTGTGTTCAAGAGCCCATTGATATCGAATCCTACGATTGTGCATTGCTATAGGTGGTACCCGTAGCGGTCTTCGGGAATGAAGGTTCACTTCATGCAAGCGGTTTCTGACTGTTTGGTCGCTAATTAAGTTCCCTGAAGAGTGATGAAGCCTCACGGCTAACATCATGGCGGTTATTGTTGGAGCTCTTCGAGTTAAGATTTGAATGTATCGGTCTTGTCTCCGTGTGGTGCAGCGATACCGTCCTTCATGGCGCTCAGCCACGGTACCAGTGCTTCGGTAACGTGTCCAAAGTCGACTGATAACACCTTTTTTTGTTGTTGCAACGAACATGGGCGGCCATTCCACAGCGTGATTTGGATGAACTCATTTTGAGTATGCCAAACCGATGTTCTTGTGTTGTTAGTGTTCGCGGTAGAAACACGGATTATTAATTGTTTAAGTTACCCAATAAAATTTTAAAGAAAACTGTTATTTCAGTCTTTTTTTCGAACTTTAATGTTAGTGGTTCAAATGTCAAAAATCCCTTTATTAGGAAAATGGCAAATTTCTTTATTAATGCAAATGTGACTTGGTTTATCGTTACTGTGACAAACGAAAACACTTTATTTGATGAATCCTTAAAGAAAATTTAAATTAATATCAATCAAGAGAAAAGTTATTGCAAAAATATATGTTGATCCCTAGACACTTTTGATGTGTGTATGTACAAAATTTCAAAACTGTAATATGAAAAACCACAAAGTTATTAGCTTGTTATGTTACCTGGTTGTTCGTACAAAAACATGGTCACTACGCGAGCGGCGCGCCTCCAGTATCGTCTTGCGCTCATGGATAATGTTCGGTGTCCAACTTGTTACCTTTTTTAAATCTTTTTGGGAAAATATATAACATAGTGTAAAAATTATTGAAATCGATTCAGTTCCTCATCTTGAACAAACTATATTCAGGTTTTGCATATACTTAAAATAATGTTGTATACAAATAAATACTAAAATAAAAAGGACACTTAAAAGCCACTTAGCCAACGGTGACGTGTTAGGCACGTTTTCATTTAGCTGCTATATCCGACCGTGGCGCCCAGGTTCATAATCCTCCTTAGTTTATTAGATGTTTGGAGATTTGTAACTCAATCATATAAAAACTGCCGTATGGATCTGGTTGCAATTTGGCGCACATATATAGCTTATATCCTGGATTAACATATAGGATACTTTTATCTCGTTAGTACAGACGCCAGCACATCAAGCTATCCCTAACCGTCAAATTTTCTCAATCAAAAATGAACCTTATGTCTTTGCAATAAAGTTAAAATACTATCAAAGAAATTTGACAGATTGTGGTAACTTGATGTGCTGGCCTCTGGCCGACATCCATGCGGGCGAAGCCGCGGGCAGTAGCTAGTATTAATCAATGTCATAGTTCTTCCATAGCGTAGGTTACCCAATCCACTAAAACCGCCCAAACCTATAGCCCAAAATGTTTGGTTTCCATGTACACCAAACAAAAGAAAAAACAAAAGTTGTGCACCAAGGTTGACCTTAATGTACACTTGCATAGCTCCACATACAGAGATAATCGTCAGAGCGCCTCCTCATTATATAAGGTGTTAAATAATTAACTGTAAGATGTTCCATAACGTGTGCATAAATATATGGAACAGCTTATATTTTTTTCGCGATTTCAGGGTTCATCCACTAGTAAAAGTTGTCTTAACGATGAGTACAATGCTCCCACGAATTTCTTAGAGTTCATTTTTTAACACTTTATATAACATTGTTTCAGGGGCCTCTGCGATTTGACCTTGGCCCCCGTACGCCTTCCAAAGGTCTGGGACCCCAAAGTCCCGAAACACGTCTAAGACATTTTGGTAATATGACATGTATGTAAATATTATATTTCGAAGAAAAAAAAAACTAATTTGTTCAAATAAGTCCAATCAAAAGTAACATTAATTAGATTATCTTATATCTCTGAAAATTAAGTTTACCTTAAGTGTTGTTTTGGGTATTATTCGAGGCAACCCATACGAACATTAGCGGTGTAAGATGTTTTGGCAACTTAATTTGACGACACGGTTGGCGCAGTGGTTGAGCGATTGACTGCTGCGCACTATGTCGCGGGTTCGATTCCCGCACGGAACAAATATTTGTACGACCTGCAAGTATTTGTTACGAGTCTGGGTGTTTTTCTATCTATAATATGTATGTATTTACAAAAAAAAAAAAAATTATATAAGTAGTATATCAGCCATCTCGTTACCATAACACAAGCATTAGGTTGCTTAGCTTGGGACGATATGACGTTGTGTGAAATGTCCAAGGATATTATTATTATTATTATTATTATAATAAGTCTGTTGGGAGAAAGTTAGGTTATTGTGAGAATAATATGAGGACGGGGATTATAGGGTACTAATTGGTTTGTTTAATTAGATAAATGGTTAAAAATTGATTTAAAATGTATTGAATACATCTTGGAGGGTTTTATAAGTAACATTAAATTGGCTTTTATGCCTTACTAGCACTTTGCCCGCGGCTTCGCTCCCGTGGTCTTTCCCGTGGGACCCGTTATTTTTCCCGGGATAAAAAGTAGCCTATGTTACTCCTAGAAAACTAAGCTTTCCAACGGTGAAAGAATTTTTAAAATCGGTCTAGTAGTTTTTGAGCCTATTCATTACAACCAAACAAACAAACAAACAAAGTTTTCCTCTTTATAATATTAGTATAGATAAATTAAAATAATTACCTATTTAATACACATCAAATATGAATGGATTAAGAATATAGTCAATATAATTATCATCATACAAGCGTTTTCCAAACCATGTTGGGGTCGGCATCCAGTTTAACCTGATGCAGCGTAATCCCAGTATTTTACATGAGCGAGCGACTGTCTATCTGATCTACACAACAACCCAGTTACTAGGTAATAAGATGCCGTTTTAGTAAGACTGATTGTCGGATTTTCGAGCTTCTGACGACCCGTAACGACTGTCTAAGATCTACGAATGACGGCCGGGCTTAACGTGCTTCCCCACGCAGGGTGGGCACCCATCTACAGACCAAACGTGGCAAGCGCAGCTTAACCTGATCGATCGACCCGCGCGGCTGTTTTTACTTAGTCACGAGCCCCTCATAATTAAGAAAATAGTCAACCAATAAACATAATTTTGTCACAATTATGTTCAGTGCCTAATAAATTATTGGCAAAAAGAAGCAACTCATTATAACAGCAATGCAATTAGCGATGCAAACACAAAACAATGTAAGCACACACGCACGCATGCGTGTGTGTGTGCCTGAGTGCTGTGTGTGTGTTTTATTTTTAGGATTATTTCAATATTATTGAGCATTTTTTCCTCGTTACCCCAATAGCAGTTGGTATCCCACAAAGCACTCACAGAACTTCAATTTTACGACACTAGCTTTGCCCGCGGCTTCACTCGCGTTAATTTAGAATTGGACAATCAATAAAATTCGGTAATAGAGTACCGAATTTTATTGATTGTCAAATTCTAAATTTGTAGGTAATAATATAATTCAGTCATGATTCTAAAGACACGTGGCGTCATATATCACCATATGAAACTTACTGTTGTTTTCCTCGGGAACTACTCGGGGAGGACTTTTATTCGGAATTAAAGGTACCCTTTTTTTTGTTTTTAAGGCTGGGAAATCATCCAATGACTGCTCCCGCTCTGGGTGGAGCGGAAGGGAGTGTCAGACTCTTACTGACTAAAACCCATCCATGTTCCTTCCGTAGCCCTTTATGTTCCGGGGTAGCGGTAACCCTTTCGGACAATCCCGCTTATACCCTATGTCCGTTTCTGTACACCTGACAACGTATGTGTGAAATTTCAGGATGATGGTTTAGTGATTAACATAGGTGTGAAAGGTAACAAACAAACTTACTTTCGCATTTATAATATTGGTTAAGATTTGACAATATCACGGCACGATAAGCCGTTGGTCCCGGCTATCATTCGTGGATCTTTGACAGTTGTTACGGGTAGTCAGAAGCCATAAAGTCTGACAGCCAGTCTTACCAAGGGGTATCGTAATACCCAGTTTAATGACTGGCTTGTGGAGGTAACATAGGCAGTCGGTCCATGTAAAATAATGGTATTCAGCTGCATCCGGTTAGACTGGAAGCCGACCCCCACATAGTTGGGAAAAGGCTAAGCAGATTGATTTGGCAATATCAGAATACAGCTGATTTTGAAAATAACAAATTCCGAAAGACCCTCACGCTCCTATCATTACCAAAATCATGACCCTTTACTGCCACCATTAGCAAGAAGATCGAAATGCAAATAGGTGCCCCAAACAAGGATCCGTCGATAGATGATCTCCAAGAGAGCTGTAACAAGGGTTAAGTGGGCGTTCCCGACAATTTGCAAGTGATGCGGCTGGCCCCTAATATTAATTAAGTCGGCGAACTGGAGGTTAAAACCCTTCCCGTGTACTGTGATTTCCGCGAGCCCCTAGGGACGAGAAGGCTTTGAAACTAGCGAAGATTGTAAAATATTTAGTAAGTGCGGGCTTTTTCATGAGTGAAGATTAAAAATTAATATTCATCTGTGTAGGTACACTTCTTTATTTATTTACAGCACAAACTATCGTTACAGGCTAACCTAAAGTGATAGAGTGGTACATTACAAACTTACAATTAGGACATTATCTTAATACTAGGCATTACTACACATGCAGATACTACACATCCAAATCTGGATAACTTAACACTCTAGAGGTCGCCAGAGTAAAATCGTTCAGTGTGCAAGAGAACAAGTCTAAGATTATAGCTACCGCGCGTTGAGAGTGCCCAGCGCTCGCGTAAGAGGAGCACGCTGGAGAAGATTGGTGCGCGCTTTCGGTACCCCCAACAGTCGCGGCCTCCGACGTCTGTTTACGTACGTCAGTAGTAAAGAAGTGTTCCCCCTGTATCCCCGCTGTGGGTGGAGCAGAAGAGAGTGTCAGATTCCTACTGACTAAAACCGATCCATGTTCCGTCCTTAGCCCTTTATGTTTCGGGGTAGCAGTAACACTTTCTGACAATCCCACTTTATGTAGGTACACTTATTTCCGTGGGATAAGCAGACAATATAGAACGACTGCTAAGATCCTTAAGGTGAAAGCTAACGGAAAGTACGTAATTCTGTGATTTTCAATTTTCAGCGGTATTTCTTATTAACCCATTAGATGTTCGCCTATTAGAAGCCGTTTGCTTATAAGAGCTCAACGATTTATACGGTTATATTTATTGTCGTTTCAAGAGAATTTTTCTTGTGGACCTATGGGGAGGTGCATACGACATACGACTGGTAACTCATCAACTGACTCCTCCCGCTCTGGGTGGAGCGGAAGGGAGTGTCAGACCTAAACCCATCCATGTTCCTTCCTTAGCCCTTTATGTTCCGGGGTAGCGGTAACCCTTTCGGTCAATCCCGCTGGCCCGGCAGGCTTAGGTCCTAACGGGCCCCTTCCCTAGTAATGATATCTCTTTGAGGCGCACGTGGAACACGTGCCCGCCATCCGGCACGAGCCTGGTCCTGATCGGACGGTGAGCTACCCATTACTCACCGCCCGCAGGCCCGCGACATTTGAGGGTTTCAGGTATCAAAAAACTGTAACATGTGACCGATCACCGCTTTCTTAGGAAACCAACTCCCCGACACACGGTTTAAAACTGACATGGTATTTTACAACCGAACAACCTATTCAGTATACAGATGACAAATTGGTAACTTTTACACAATGTTGTGTGTGTAGTAGTCCATTTTTGTACAGAGGCCAGCATATCAAGCTATCTGTCAAATTTCTGTAATCGATTTTCAACTTTATGACAACGGAATAAGGCTCATGTTTAAATGGGAAAATTTGACAGTTTGGGATAGCTTGATGTGCTCGCGCCTGTACATCACTCTCTTAAGTATGCCATAAGCTTCAAAAGTTATCGTGCACACAGAATTTTAAGTGGCAGTGTAGTGCGGAGATAAATTTTGTTGTCTGTAAGTACAAAATAGCTTGTTCAACTGTGTAAGTTGGTATAGTCGCCAGTGCACCAAGTTATACCGAATAGCCATTTTTCTTCAAATTATTTTAACCCATTGGATGTTCGCCTATTGGAAGCCGTTTGTTTATAAGAGCTCAACGATTTCAATCTGCCGAGTCTTTTCCCAACTATGTTGGCGTCGGCTGCCAGTCTAACCGGATGCAGCTGAATACCAGTATTTTACATGGAGCGACTGCCTATCTGACCTCCACAACCCCGTAACTGGGTAACACGATACCCCCTTGGTAAGACTGGCTGTTAGATTTTCGGGCTTCTCACTCGTAACGACAGTCAAAGATGCACAAATGACAGCCGGGACCAACGGCTTAACGTGCTTTCCGAGGCACGAAGGAGACTCGGTCTGTAAAGATGGTTACCCATCCACGGACCAACCTCGGCAAGAGTTCAACGATTTATACGGTTTTTTTTATGGTGTGCCCACTACGTTTTTCGAGATATCGCCAAGTGGTTGATCGACTCTTCACGTGACCAGAGGGCTGGCCTATATTTAGGTCAAAGAATCAGCATTGCCATACAACGCGGCAATGCTGCCAGCCTTTTGGGAACTTTTCCTGTTGACAGCGATGTGGACGAATTTTTTGATGCTCTTTGATTATTTTACATATTATTTCTGTACATATTATTATGAATATTTAGATTTAAAATGTAAATATGTAATTATCCAATAAAATGATTGCTTTTTATATACGGTTATATTTACTGTCGTTTCGAGAGAATTTTTCTTATGAACCTATGGGGTTCATACGATATTTGAGGGGTTAAACCTTAAAATGTTGACTGTTAAGTTCAATTGGTACCTTCATTATTTTAAGTGGTCTAAGGGGCTTCTGCAAGTTGTTCTCGGCCCTTGTACGCCTTCCAAAGTTCCGGGATCTCTGGGTTTGATTGATTGAAAAACTTGACAGGTTGTGGTAACTTGATGTGTTGGCGACTGTACGTCTTAACAACCATACTTATTTCAGCACGTCGCCAAAATCGGAACTAAAGACACCATCTTGGTGTGCCAATAAGACTGTGGCACAATTTCACATAATGTCGAACGAATGTTTATCAACAACGTCTCCAGTCAATATCGGCCGGTCGATTCTGTAAAAATCTACCGTGAAACTTAGATGAAGTGAGCGTGAGGTGAGCTGCCGTTCTACCTCATGCTAGGGATTGACACTGTTGACAGCTCACTTTAAACTCACTTCACCTACATTTTCACGGTGTGATTGTTACAGAATTGGCGCTCCGGGCGTTGGGAGCCGCGTGACGACTCCCGACCACCCTTGGCGCGGGTCTGCGGACGGTAAGTAATGGGTAGCTCGCCGCCCGATCAGGGCCAGGCCCGTGCTAGTCGACGCGTTCGTGTTCCAATCGCGCCACAAAGAGATGTCAACATCAGTAAAGCCTGCCGGGCCAGTGGGATTGTCCTAAAGGGTTACCACTACGCCGGAACATAAAGGGATAAGGAAGGAATATGGAAGGGTTATAGTCAGAAAGAGTCTGAAACCAATGCTTAAAAAAAAATTGAATGCCTCTTTCTGTTTATTATTTTATTTTCAAATACGAGGCTTTTGGCTTCTTAGATGATTTTATATATTTTTTTATAATGTGGGTTTTCTTTGTGCAGATTATAATATGTCTTTCTTTCTTTCTTTACAGTGGGGCAGTTCCATAAGTTTGAGGTCACATCGCTGGTTTAAAGTCCCAACACTTCCAAGAGTGGTCTGAATGAAAATCTGTAAGTTCCAAAGTAATTTATAACAACTGTAAAGTGTGCCGGGCGTTCGAATTAGCTTCGCTCAATACCAGCACAGTTACTTGCGATCTTAAGTTCGGTCCATTTTAATTTATATTGGACCTGCGACCAGCTATTCTCGTTATAAGAATAAATATTTTAAAAATAATAAAAGCTACCAAAAACATAACTAAGCTAATGTCTACTCATACAATAATGATAGAAGACTTTTATCATATATTTATTTATTTATATACAGAGTTTTCCAATAAGAGGTGTTATTTTGATATTCAAAGTAAAAATGCATTTTTTTATATTTATAAATGATCGGGTGTTTATTTCATTATAAAGAGGAAGGTATGCCATTAATAGTGGAAAATAACATCAGGCAAATGACCACCACGACCACGCTTACAGGACCATATTCTTTTCATAAAATTTGCCATAACCAGATCGCAAAGTGGCTGCCCTATGTCCTTGATAGCCTTACGGATTCCATCATTGAGGTCTTGAATCGACGCTGGGCTGTTGGCGAAGACCTTCTCTTTCACGTGGCCCTAAGGGAAGAAGTCGCAAGGTGTTAAATCACAAGATCTCGGTGGCCAATTGTGATCACCTCTTCGAGAGATAACACGGTCCAAACTACCTTTTGACAGAGGTGACTAGAACTAATTCTATTTATTGATCATTTTGACGTTCAAAACTGGCTCTCTTGTGCTTATTGAAAATAAATGATTTGACTTTGACTTTGATTTTCTGGGTTTACCCGACTAAAGGCGTACCTACGGAGTACGGGAACAAATAACATATTAAACAAACACTAACCAGAAAATATACCTTCGATACGGATTATTTAAACCCCAGATAGAGGTTTTGAAAAGATGGATGACTAGCATTCATTGTAACATTCTTCAGCTGCCGACCGACAGTGTAGATGTAGTGATTAGATCCTCCGTACTGTAATCCTAGAAGATTGATGGCTCATCCAACTTCTTAATGATCGAATTATACGGTCGAGTGACGTCATTAAAAGATGGCGGATTTTACCTTTTCTACGTATTAGGTTAAGGTGTATATTTGGTTGTATTAGTAGAATACTATCCGACAGTTTAAGTAGGTAGAAATACAAATCTCTAAGGTGACAATTTTAGCCAAAATACACATGATAAAAGAAAAATCACGTTAGTGAGATAGGAAATTGATCTCGTGTTTTAACCGCATTAGACAGACATTGAATACTGGTGTTTGATAACCATGTATATTTATTTTGTGGACAGGTGCAACTATTTATGAAGTACAAATTAGCATAACCAGCCTATTATAATGTTCCCTCTGTTGGGACACAGGCCTCCGTTCTCTGAGAGGGAGTGGGTCATAATCCACCACTGGTCTCAATGCGGGTTACAAGTAAAATGCGTGCCTGGGTTTGAACTCACGACCTACCACGACTACTTGTAAGGATCCGATACCACCGGGCAACCACTGCAATGCTCTGAAAATTTTCTGAAAAGACTTTCTATAACAGACGAGACGATTTAACATTATAAACTAGTTGATAATTCTTTTTGCTTAACAGTGACTTCACCAAGTAGAAAGAAGTAAAAACTGCAACGTATTAAATCTTTTAAACGTCAGTCTTTTTTTACTTTTTTTCACGGATCGCTTGACAGATTTCTCACTGCATTTTTATTCGATAGATTAAGGTCAGAATAAATTTGAATCCTTCCTCAGTAATAAAGTGCTGGTCTCCACAGTGCCCATTAAGTCATTTTGGATTACAAGTCGTCCCGCGCAAAATGGCGGTAATTTTGAATATAGCCATCTTGGATTTAAACATTTAAGTGTCAACGCGATTGCATTTTTCTTTCTTTCATTCTTTTAGTATGAATTCTTTTGGAATCTGGTTTACGGTTGCAATTTGTAAGATTTGAACCGTGATGACGTGAATTACTTTTCTAGTATATTATGTCTACTTACTGGGTTACTGGGTTTTGGAGGTCAGGATAGGCAGTCGCTCCATGTAAAATACTGGTATTCACTGCATCGTCTGCATCCGGTTAGACTGGAAGCCGATCCCAATGTAGTTGGGAAAAGGCAGGCAGATGATTATGTCTACTTACAATCTTAAAAGTAAACTCAGTGAAATTCATTATTAAGTAAAGCGACTACCAACCTAAAGTAACTTAAATTACGCATGTCAATCAATCATTCAACTCAGCCATCGCAGTCCACTGCTGGACATAGGGCTCTCCCAGACTAAGTCACAACACCCTGTCCTCCGCCTTCCGTATCCAGTCTATCCCAGCCACTTTCTGAAGGTCATCGGTCCATCTAGCTGGGGATACACGGTCTCCACTCCAGGACTCGACTGCTCCACCGGCCATCGGTCCTTACGTATGTAGGTTTTACTTATTCCTTTCAACATAAAATGAGGAAACATAAAACGTCTGAGTGATATTTTCAACAGCATGTGAAGCTATGTCAGAGGCCCATGGGCAGCATAAAAACTCTGACACCAGGTTAGTCACTAACAACACGAAAAGAAAGTTCGAACATAAAATAAAAAAATCAAAACCCTCTTTTTTGTACTGCCGTCGTCGGGTAATTAGAAAACGCTTCCCACCTTCAAATAACACTTCCATCACAATTGACACTCGCTTTTCTCAACGAAGAAAAATGACTTGAAATTTTTCCCGCATCTACCGACGTTGGCTTGTAATTGGACCCCCGCGACCGATTACATAAGCTAGAGAGTGGCTCCGGGCAATGAGATACAGGCCTTAAATATTAATGTAACTTTGTTTACTGAATTATAGATTTTTGTACGTATTTGTGGAATGAGGATCAAGGTTGAATATAAAGTGTTTGTGGTGGTATCGTGTGCGGGGACCGGCGGGGTAGTGCGGAGCAAACTTGCAAAATTTGCAATGTCTTTGATTTTGACAATTCAACAACATTCTTTGCTTTATTTACGCTGTCGAGCAATTGAGTTTTTCAAATATACCGAGTTGATACGACAGAGGGGCTTTCCTTTAAACAGCTTATACTAGGGACCATTTTCAAGCTCTGTACCAAAAATCAATTAAATAGGAGCAGTAGTTTAGTCGCAAATGTTTTTTTAAGTTTCTGCCCCGTTTGAACACGATGTATCTTTCCTAACAGCACGCGTCGGTGCCGCTGCGTTACAAGGTCAGTTTTTATTTACAAAGGGTGGTTGCGTTTTACTCTGATTTGCAAGCTATTTAGTTTGTTTGAAAAGATAAAAACCTCATTTTTGGTGCTTTTTATTTTTATACCGTACCGAGTTAATACTAAACACGTATAGTATACGTAGTGTAATTTAATGCCCCTCTGTCATAGCAACTCTGTATGAAGCAATGGAATGGGAATTTCTTTCGTGTGTCACGCAATGACGGTGTATTGTCTTGGGATGTTTGCAAAGGAAGAAAAGATGAAAGTGTTTGAAACTTTGCGGGTCTGTGCGAAGTCTTGGCATATCATGGCGTGGCCGAATAACTAATTCACGGTCAAAGAATTAAAACCATAATCATATAACATTTTGCCGGGAGTGATATGAAGTTTCGAATGACGTTATTGCGACGCACGCTATTTCGAAAAAAATTAAGAGTGGTACGCTATTTCGAAAACTCATTAGATCGAAAACCGCTATATCGAATGACGTTATCGCGACGCACGCTATTTCGAAAAAAATTAAGAGTGGTACGCCATTTCGAAAACTCATTAAGTAAAAAACCGCTATATCGAATGACGTTATCGCGAAAAATTGTTTGAATGGTACGCTAGTACCATTTAAAATCTCGCATATCAGATGGAAAAATTCTGATATCCCGACTGCAACCCTTGTTTCCACCTAGTTTCTGGTCCGCTGAAAGAAATAATAATTTACGTCTTCCGCGGACTCAAAACAGCGTGAAAGCATGGCACCGGCGTTGTAATTCTTTAATGGGTAATCGAAAACTTGGGTTGTACGGCTGTATTCAAAAGCTCATTGACGAACATAATACAAGCACCCACAAAATTGAGAGAATTTTGGCTAAAATCCCACAGACGCCGCCCGCAAAAAAAAATTAAAATGAAGGAAAACGCTATCGCAGCGATTTTACAAAAGAAAAACACGATTTGCAGTATTGAATTTATAAGAGCTGTAGCTTTTAATACTAGTCTATATTGAGTTGATTCAATCTACCATTTTGTCATCAATATGACAGTGTTGTTACTTTTGGTACTAGTATACCACCTAAAATTTTGATTTGTTGACTTCTTTGTTGATTACTATACTAACTGGAAATTAAAAAGTTAACTAAAAATAATACTTCTCATTGCTCGTCTTTCCCAAACCCAATACATAGATAATGCTTTATCGGGGTCGCGAATTCGATCCCCAGACAAATTCAGATTGGAATATGCTATTCGCAACAATGGATTTAAATGCCAAGACTTTCGTACTGCGGTACGTGCGGATGTCGTGCGGTGTCCCACAGGGATCGGTTCTGGGGCCGTTCCTGTGGAACATCGGTTACGACTGGGTGCTGCGGGCCGACCTCCCTGACGGCGTCAGCGTAGTTTGCTACGCTGACGACACGCTGGTCCTGGCGCAGGGGAGGTCGCATCAGGCGGCAGCCGACGCGATGACACGCGGGGTTGCGACAGTCGTTGAGAGGATCCGGCAGTTGGGTCTCGAGGTGGCATTGCATAAATCCGAGGCCATGTCCTTTCATGGGCCTCGGAATAGGCCACCATCGGGATCCCAACTTACGGTAGGAGGGGTTCACATTGGCGTCGAGACCACGATGAAATACCTGGGTCTGGTCCTCGACAGCCGATGGAATTTCGTGGAGCACTTCCGACGTTTGGCCCCCAAGCTGGAACGGACTGGGGCCGCCTTCAAGCGGCTCTTGCCCAATTTGAGGGGGCCAAACGCCTCCTGCCGGAGGCTTTACGCGGGAGTCGTGCGGTCCATGGCCCTATATGGGGCCCCGGTGTGGGCGCGTTCACTGCGGCGGCGAGCCGCCCACTATCTGAACGCGCCCCAAAAGGTGGTAGCCATTCGGCTAATCCGGGGGTACCACACGATCTCGGGCGAGGCGGCAAGCCTCCTTGCCGGACTGCGGCCGTGGGATCTGGAGGCGACAGTCCTCGCGCGCCTGTACGAGTGGCGCGCGGAGGTACTGAGCCGGGGAGAAACTCCGTTTCCGCAGCAAATTGCGGCGGAGCGGACGGACCTCCGGCGCGATCTCATGGTGGCCTGGAATCAGCGACTGTCGCAACCCAGCGCAGGGCACGTCACGATGCCGTACGGCGCGTATATGTTCCACGCGCGCCTCAAAGAGATGTCAGCATATGAAGGGGCCCCTCAGGGCCAAGCCTGCCGGGTAAGCGGGATTGTCCGAAAGGGTTACCGCTACCCCGGAACATAAAGGGCTACGGAAGGAACATGGATGGGTTTTAGTCAGTAAGAGTCTGACACTCCCTTCCGCTCCACCCAGAGCGGGAGCAGACGTTGGATGATTTCCCAGCCTTAAAAAAAAATAGGGCACGTCACGATAGTGGTGGTAAGGCCCCTCTTTGAGGAGTGGCTAGAGAGGCGTCACGGCGCCCTCACCTACCGCCTGACGCAGGTCCTCACCGGACATGGATGTTTCGGGAGGTTCCTGCACATCATCAGGCGGGAGGAAACGCCCGGGTGTCACCACTGCGAGGATCGGCCAGAGGACACGGTAGAGCACACGGTGCAAACCTGCCCCGCTTGGGCGGAGCACCGCCGTGTCCTCGTAGAGGCGATCGGCGGCAACATAACGGGCTACGGAAGGAACATGGATAGGTTTTAGTAAGAGTCTGACACTCCCTTCCGCTCCACCCAGAGCGGGAGCAGTCATTGGATGATTTCCCAGCCATAAAAAAAAAAAAAAAGACTTTCGTACTAGCGTACCATTCATACAATTTTTCGAATTAGTGTGTTCGCGATAACGTCATTCGATATAGCGGTTTTCGACTTAATGAGTTTTCGAAATGGCGTACCACTCTTAATTTTTTTCGAAATAGCGTGCGTCGCGATAACATCATTCGATATAGCGGTTTTCGACTTAATGAATTTTTTGAAATAGCGTACCACTCTTAATTTTTTTCGAAATAGCGTGCGTCGCAATAACGTCATTCGAAACTTCATATCACTCCCCATTTTGCCATCAGTTTGTTTTTATAGCTGACTATGTTCTGCACGCGACTTCGCCCTCGTGCTTTTTTTTGTTTTATCATAAAATATGCCGACTTTCTTTTATCCTGTGACATTCGGCAATGCTGTAGCTTAAGATAAGATAATATATATTTATTTGTCAAAAACGTGTAGGTTCATCAGTGCTTGCACTTAGTGAAAGCTATCAAACTTTGGAATCGGATTGGTAGTTCTAAAGATTACCCCCTTCATACAAACGCGCTAATTTTATCTCTCTAAAATATTAGTATAGAAAAAACTTTACAGGACGATATATCTCACCCTCTCAAATCAAAAACTTAATTTTCATCGACCAAGTCTAATTAAAACTGGATATAAACAATGACATCTACGTATCATCTCAATCAAAACACACGCATCTCTCTGCTCCGCCTTCCCAATTCCCAACAACGATATAAAACCTTAGCTATCTACCCGCAAATATTGCGTGTCTTGTGACAAATGGATAGACAAATGGCCGGCTATAACCGTCCCGACGGCTATAAACGTCTCGGAGGCTATCCCTGCGGCAACGTCACCGCTCACCCGGCAATATTTCTACCCGCAGATTTCCTCCCTCTGTAGATGGAGTTGCAAGGATTTTGCATCCAATCAATCGTGATTTTCTATCTACGTAGAAAAATAGAAGCTTAAATAGGATTAATGTTTGTTTTCTTTTGCTCAAACCTTTGCAAATTATTCTTTATCCCTGGATAAAGATTGGTCTTGGGCGTGTGCTTAAGTTGGGCGTGGGCGTATGATCCAATGATCATATTTTTATACACATTCTGCATTTTACTTTTAAGGAGCTCGTGGCCGTACGGGTCGATCCATCGCTTGTCGGCCTTGATCTGTAGACGTTAAGCCGTTGGAACGTAAAGATCCACGAATGACTGTCTCGGCAGTCATTCGTGGATCTTTAGCAGTCGTTACGAGTAGAAGCCCGAAAGTCTGACTGCCAGTCTTACTAAGGGGTATCGTATTACCAGTTACTGGATTGTGGAGATCCGATAGGTTTCATGTAAACTACTGGTATTCAGCCGCATCCATTAGGGAAAAGGCTAGACTGATTGATTGAACTTTTAAGCAGCATGAAGGTAGAAATATGTATATGGATGAAATTATGAATATTTATCTATTTTTGTCACATAACATTGTATTGGTTGCTAGATCTTCTTCTTTAACGGAATTAACCAGCAAGTCGTTGTATTTACAACTTATACATACACACATACATAACATGACGTCTTCTTTCCATGGGGGTAGACAGAAACAATAAAATACCACCGTATATTTTGCTTTGTCATCATATTTGGAAATAAAAAAATGACTTAGACGCATTAAAGTTAGAGAGTGGGGTCGCGCCTCGTCACGATTCAGAATAAAATCTACATAGGAGTGACGTCATGCCATATTTTAACACAATGCATCGACGTAATATTTTGTGGGTATTAAAAAAAATTTAGTCATCATACCTAATGCTTCGTTTACGTTTAACCATCTTTGTTGTACGCGATCGCTGGTGGGTGCTACTACTTACGCTTGACATTTCTGAAGAACATCACCAATAAGGTATAATATATATCCTTCTAAGCCGTCTCCTTCCAGCGTTTCCATATTTGCCTTATGTTACTCAGTTTTTATTTGACCTCTCAATATAACCAAACAATCCAACCATCATCATTCTCCTGCCCTTATCCAAATTTATTTGGGGTCGACGCAACATGTCTTCTTCTTCCATTTTTTCTCTATTAGTCGTCATCTCGGTAGTCACTCCCTTTGCAGCCATGTCATACCAAACAATTTAGCCATACTCTTTATTATCTTTGTCACTTTTAAACCACATCATTTTTACAACTGTTAATTTTTTTTTTTTTTATGTACTGTTAATTCATAGTAACCAACCCATTCAAGCCAATCGTTAGGAAGCAACCTCTCAAACTCACAAGGGAACAAAAGCACCAACATTCAAACTAACAACTACTAATTGAAGTCAGAAGAAACTGACACGGAACACGGAAATAATGAGCAGGAATTAAACGCACGCGTGTAATTCTCATACAATCATCATTAGGGGAAGCTAAGGCGATGCACCACAGTAGCCCACGGCTAAGCTACGAATTTGTCTAAGGCTTCTGTCCCACAGGCCACAAGGAAGCGACTAGTTATTGTCAATTTTCTGCGCAATGTACAAAGAATTTAAATTGAATAGAAAATCATCAAATGACCTCTACCTCTCCGCTGTGGGTGGAGCGGAAGGGAGTGTCAGACTTTTACTGACAAAAACCCATCCATGTTCCTTCCTTAGCGCTATGTGTACCGGGGCAGTGGTTCCCCCTTCGGGCAGTCCCGCTGAGGACAAGGGCCGTGGCTTCGCTTTGTGTATAAATAGAGTGTGACCCAAGGCCTGCCAAACAGATGAACCGCGCAGCTAACGCGCAACGAAGCTTTGTGCACATCTCGAGACAGTGGATGACCGTCTTAAGGAGGTTGGAAAGCAAACGACACTCAAACTGATTGCCTCTCGTTATGTAACTTGGTGTCGGTTCCTCCTGGTTGGTAACTAAGTTTTTGGTATAGTTTTAGTCGTTAGAAACTATGGATGGTAACATAGAACCGAGGGGTGAGTCGGGAGCCAAAAGCTACGCAAAAAATCGTAATATTCAGTCAGGATTAATTGTACAGATTTACTAACAAATTAAATCATTCTTTGAAAGTCCTATGAAATGGCTATAAAATGGAAAAAAGGCGTAAAAAAAAGAAGGAATGAATACTTTTATTAGCCGCAAACATGACGCACTAGAGTAAAAGTAAGTTGGAGAAAGATATTCACGCAACACGGCCATCACTCAGCACAACGTAGTAGGCCAGTTATATCTACAAGTAATTTCCCGGGCTGTACTATCTACAAAATAGTTTTACGTGATAATCTACACAATTGATTTGCATAGTATTCTAACCCTCTATTCCAATACAATTAGGTACATAAAGTAGAAAATTCTCAATGCACAAAAATACATTAAAGGCTGACTTTTCAATAGTCAGATAACTTTCAGCATGGAAAATATGTTAAACTTTAATTTGTTTTTCTGGTAAAAGTTATCTGACTATTGAAAAATCAGCCCTTAATCTAAAAGTCTTTACTAAAGAGAATAAAATCCATCGACCAATTCTGGATGTGTTCGCTCCTAGTGCATTAGTGATTTAATCCATTTTAAAAAAGTAGCGCGTTGGCCTCATTCCTCATTCTTAATAGACCGTCGATTTTGCTCGAAGTATTAAATAAAAGCTTACTGCGAATAACAAATAAAATTGATGAAATGAAAAATACTTCTCATTTTCTTAAATTCACTCAGTTAACTTTTCATCAATTAGAATCGAGTCCACTTTTCTTCGACGTATCTTTGTTTTGTTCCCGTTGGAACAAAGTTCCTATACTTTGCACACTTGGCGTTTTTCGTTCTGTAAGACTGGCTGTCAGATTTTCGGGCTCCTGACGGCACGACGACGTAACGACTGTCAAAGATGCACAAATCACAGCCGGGACCAACGGCTTAACGTGCTCCTCCACTCCTACATGGGACTTAAACATAACTGGTGAAAGACGGGATGCAGGCCTGATCTTCAATCAATCAATTAATCATATTTATATTATTTTGATAAACATAGGTATGATTACAGATATTTTACTGTCTAAAAATATGTGCACTATGTCGTGCCTTAAAAATATGACGTAAAATATTACCATAGAGAAGCAATTACAATTAAAAGGTAGCATGTCAATACTCGTAGATAAAAAAAAATACATTTTAAAATATGTCAGGTAAACAGTTAAATAATGTATTATTTATACATGTGTTTTTTAGGTTATGTTACATTACATAGGGATGTATCAATTTCGCACCAGTAAAACTATAACATAGACATTTTTTAATTGCAACAAAGCAAAGAGGAATTTTGCAAAAAAGTTTTCATTAGATACTCTGCAAAGGGAAAACTAATATTGCATTCCATTCAGTATTTTGTAAAAAACTGCCATAAATAGTTTTGCAATTAAAACGACGATTTGAATATTTAGGTGTTTTTTCCTTTTTGCACAGCATATTTGGCTCAGCATGTTCCCCAGAAGTGGGTTTCAGGTCTCCTTTAGCCATCTCTCTAAGAGAGAAAGTAGGCTGTCATCTACCACATGGGCCTACACGTGGGTCACATGTCTGCAAATGTTTGATTCTAGGACGTATGCCGGTTGCCTGTGAGCAGTGCTGACGAATTCACGAAAAGTAAACCTGGGGTCAACTTGGTCCGTTACCATTGGACTACCACATGCTCTCGCTTTTTAGAATTAGCACAAAAAACTGAGCAAATGGCTCAGTTTTTTGTGCTAATTCTAAAAAGCCATACATATTTAATCAAGCCTCAAATGATTCCCACTTTGCTTGTAAAAATATTATTGAACATTTAAAAAAACTAAATAGCAACATGTTGTCAGAGTATATCAGATTAGTTACGCGACCAAGACTAAAAAGTTAAAGAGCTTCAATTATTTAAAAATAGTTCATCATTAGAAGATCAATAAGTTTTTTTAGAGATAGTTAAAATATTTTCTTGCTAAAAATTTGAAAGCACACGTCAGCGTTCTTTTTTTAAATTTCATCACAAAAAGTATGTTATGACAGTTTGACAGCCAAACTTTTTGCTCACGAAGGTTTTAAATAACGAATTAATATAAATAATTGTCATAAAAGTTATTGGCTATATTGCACAGGGACCATAATATGTAGCAAGGACAGTTTTCCTAATAAAATGTTAATAAACAGGTGACGAAGCCACTATAGGTTGTAACACGTTTCATATTCTTGGCCGTAACTGCTTTTATGGGGCTGGCAATATGGCGTTTATTTTCTGGTGTTGCAACACTCTCGAGTTAAGTGGAACAAGGAATTATTAGTGATACCTATATATATGTGTAGGATAGGACCGGATACTTGTGTAAATATAATTTCTTCATTTAAGTACTTTCTAAGTTTATCTTGGAAATTACTGATCGTGAGGAAAACTGAACTTATAAGTTACTAGCTGACCCGACAGACGTTGTCCTGTCTTAACTGTGATTCCTACCCTACCTACCTACCTGCCTACCTACACTACCTACCTAGCTACCTACCCTACCTACCCTACCTACCTTACCTACCCTAGCTACCCTACCTACCCTACCTACCCACCCTATCTACCCTACCTACCCACCCTACCTACCTACCCACCCTACCTACCCTACCTACCTACCTACCCTACCTACCTACCTACCCTACCTACCTACCTACACAACCAACCAAAGAAAAAAAAAAAATGTAGATATTCTGCTATTCAGGGCGGAGACAAATCCAACGAAACAAAAACCATGAAAATTGGTCCAGCAGATCTCGAGTTATAATGGAGGGAACAAACCCGACTTTCTTTTATATATATAGATATAATCTTACTAATATCTCTTCTTCTCTAATATTATAAATGCGAATGTGAGGTAACCAGCATGTCTGAGAGATATTTCTCAAAAGCATGTGAAGCTAAGTCAGTACCCCCGTGGGCAGCATAAATTTCTGACACCAGGGTAGTTCCTAACCACACGAAAAGAAGCAGGAGAATGCGAATGTTTGAATGGATGGATGTTAGTTACTCAATCACGCTAGAACGACTAAACGGATCTGCATGAAATTTGGCACAGAGATAGATCATAACCTTTACTTGTTCTTCATTTACTGTTTTTTTTTTTCAATCGTCAGGTATGATAATTTTTACTGATGTACCTATTTTGTTGGAATGATATTATAATTATTACCTAAGGGTACGTAAAGATCTGCTGGCGGTGAGTAATGGGTGACTCACCGTCCGATCAGGATCAGGCCCTTGCCGGACGGCGCGTATATGTTCCACGCGCGCCTCAAAGAGATGAAAGGGCCCTTTAGGGCCAAGCCTGCCGGGTAAGCGGGATTATCCGAAAGGGTTACCGCTACCCAGGAACATAAAAGGCTAAGGAAGGAACATGGATTGGTTTTAGTCAGTAAGAGTCTGACACTCCCTTCAGCTCCACCTAGAGCGGGAGAAGTCATTGGATGATTTCCCAGCCTTAAAAAAAATAAAAAAGGGTACGTAAATATTGAGTAATATAACACATAAACATTTGTTATCTAATACGTCCACATTATTTAAGCTTGCCACTCACTAGAAATATGTTATATAACTACGTGTTATTTATTTATTTTCGGAAGGCTTACAGACTAATAACAAGCTAATCACAATTATGTATAACTATGTTGCTAATTACAAGCCTTCACAAATAAAATACACGCAAAGATATATCATATATTTTACAAAATAAGTGATATGATATCTAAGTATTTAAACTTTGAGGTTGATGAGGTTCCAAAGCCATCACTTTTACGATGTAAAAGAGAGACAAAGCTATACAGAGCGTATAACACTATCTCTCTCTCACACCAGCACCTGTAAGTTGATAGCCACAAACAAACAATTAGCTAATAATAACAGCTCATGTAGGTGCATCCTGTACAAAAAATGGTTCAGCTAATACTTTCCTTAGCGCGCTTACCTTGGGATGCCCGGCAGAAAACCTCCACGTGTGCTTGGGGACTGGAGTTCCTTTCTGGACACGTCTGGGGGGAAGGCCAGTCTTCGGGCCGGTGCATCCTGGGGTGCGGGCAGCGACTTCCCATTGGGGCTATTTCCCAGTGGGTTCTCGCTGTCCGCATGCTAATGTTCTGCCAGGAGGATCGCTCCACACCTGCCGCTCTGAGTAGCAGAGCGGCAACTGTGGTGGAGTCAGAGCGGGCCCGGTGTGCACTTACCCTGCCGCCGGGCAGGCAGGAGGGGTAACCCTCCTGTCACCGCTATAATCTCGTAGCCCCGGAGACAGTTACGGTCATGTCTCTGACTGTTGAAGGGGGTCGAGGGTCTTGGCTTAACCGCCCGGACCGCGAGGAAGATTAACCTCTATAAAAAATTCCCCAAACCCCTAAGCGGCGGCGCACCGTGAGAGGGGTTGTAAGCTTGACTGATGGGTAGCTTGATTCAGTCGCTAGTGCGGACCACTTAATTTGAGCCAGTACAACATGAAATATACTCGTGGGACTAAAAATGGAATCTTTTAAAAACAAAACCCAAAACCCAGACGAAAGGAGGAGTGATGCGGAATCGGAGTCCGATCCCGCATCTGGCGGCGCGAGCACGGGATGCTCAGGGAGCTCCCGTCGCGCCAAGGAGTTGGCCGCTGCAGCGAAGAACCGCAGGTTCTTCGCCAAGCGGCCAAGGTCAGAGGACGGCCAGGGGTCGTCCTCTGAAGGGGAGCTGGCCTCAGCTCGCAAGATCCCCACCAGCAAACGGGGGGGGGGGGTCAGAGAGCGAGGCGTGGGAAGGGGGCTCACTGCCCGGGAGGCGGTTGAGCTGGAAGAAGGTCCCGAAAGAGTCAATGAGATCGGTCAAACGGTCGCCTCGGGACCCTCCAGTGACGAGGCGGGTGCGGCTGGCGGTCCCAAGGTGGACCGTAAAAACGAGTTCGCGGCGGTGGTGGAGGCCGCTATCCGGGACGTGTCCCTGAAGAGGGTTAGGGCCTCAAGGAGCAAGGCCATCGTCACGGCTACGGCCTCCATCATGGCGGCGGCCAAGGAGGCCGGATGCGCCGGGCCTCCGGCCAGCGAGGTGGCCGATTTGCGGGTGGAGGTGGCACGCCTGTCGGCCGCCTTGAAAGCTCTCCAGGAGGAGAATGGGAGGCTCCGCGCAGACCTGGCCGGCCTGAAGACCCCCCGGGAGGTGAGCCGCCCGCCGCCGCCTCAGCAACAACAACAGCGGCCGCCGGGGCCAAGCCGGCCCGAGCCGGAGGAGAACCGGGTCCTGGACCTGGTACGCCAGGAACTTGCCGCCTTCCAGGCACGTTTCCAGGAGCGGTTCTCCGTAGTGGAGGGCATAGTCCTGCGCCCTCCCTTGGCGTCGGGAAGGATGGCCTCGGGCCCGAAGCCGGCCTCGTATGTGGCCGCTGCGGCGGCTGCCACCCCGAAACCCGGGCCGCCGAGCACAGCCCTGGCGCCGGCAAAACCGGCACCGTCCGGCAAAGCTCCAATGCCGGCAAAACCGGCACCGTCCGGCAAAGCTTCGGCGCCGGCCCGGAAAGCCAAGAAGGGCAGAAAGTCCCCACCGGCGCAGGAGGAGACGGTCCCAGAGCCCTCTCCCCGGCGCCCGGGGCCTCCCGCGACCGATGCCGAGTGGCAAGTGGTCGGGGAGAAAAAGAAGGCGGCCAAGGCAGCGAGGAGGAAGGAGAAGAGGCGGCGCCGCAAGGAGCGAGCCGTCGCGGCAAGACTCCGCGCCCCAAAGACCGCGGCTGTAGTCATCACACTACAGCCGGACGCGGTCAAGAGGGGCGTTACGTACCGCGACGTGCTCACCAAGGCACGCGGGGCGGTGGACCTCCAGGAGCTGGGGATCACCGGGGGCCTCCGGCATAGGGTGACTGCGACCGGCGCCCGCATGCTGGAGATCCCCGGTGCGTCGAGTGGCCCCACCGCTGACGCCCTAGCCGAGAAGCTAAGGGCGTCCCTTAACGCGGAGGAGGCTCGGGTCTCCAGGCCCGTGAAATGCGCCGACATGCGCATCATGGGCCTGGACGATTCCGTCACGGAGGAAGAGGTGGTGGCCGCCGTCGTCAGGACGGGCGGGTGTCTGGCCGAACAAGTTAAGGCAGGCACCATACGCCCCGACTTCACGGGCATGCGAACCTTGACGGTAAGCAGCCCCGTGACGGCGGCCAGTAAAATCATGGAGGGCCGAAGACTGCTGGTGGGCTGGGTGAGCGCGCAGGTCAAACTGCTGGAGCCCAGACCTCTGAGGTGCTACCGTTGCCTCGTCGGGCACCACGTCGGTGTCCAATGCACCTCGGAGGTGGACCGCAGCACTCTGTGCTTCCGCTGCGGTCAGCCCGGTCACACGGCCGGCTCCTGCAACGCCGCGCCGCACTGCGTCGCATGTGCGGCTGCTGGCAAGCCGGCCGATCACCGGGCGGGGAGCAAGTCCTGCGCCCCGCCTGCCGGGACCAGGAGGAGAGGCAGGCCCTCCGCCGCCACCCCCTCCGTCGCCGCCGCCGCCGCCGCCTCGATCGTGCAGGCCTGGGTGTCATCACCGGTCAGGCCTGCCGACATCAACGACGAGGCAGAGTGGTTCCGGGAGGCCATGTCCGAGATTTGTGACGTGGCAATGCCCCGAGTTCGGCCAGGATGCGCCCGACGTCAGGTGTACTGGTGGTCGCAAGAAGTGGATGAACTTCGCAAGGCGTGCGTGGAGGTGCGCCACCTGTACACCAGGCACCGCAGGCTCCGCATCCGCCCTCCGGATGCGGCAGCCACGGAGGCGGAGCTGTACGAGGGGTACAGAGCGGCGAAGACCGCCCTCCAAGAGGCTGTCCAGCGGGCCAAGGACTCGGCCCGCGAGGAGATGGTGGGGACTCTGGACAGAGATCCATGGGGGCGTCCATATAAAATGGTGCGGAACAAGCTCCGCACCTGGGCCCCCCCACTGACGCAGAGTCTCCGCCCTCAGCTGGTGGAGGAGGTGGTGAGCGCTCTGTTCCCTTCACGCGGGGAGCACACTCCCCCGCCTATGGCTCCGCCCGAAGCGGACCACGAGGACGACGACGACATCCCCGAAGTGACCGAGGTAGATCTGAGAGCGGCGGTAGGAAGGCTCAAGGCCAAGAATACCGCCCCAGGACCCGACGGCTTGCCTGGTAAAGCCTGGGTCCTGGCCTCAGGGGCTCTCGGGCCCCGACTGGAGGCGCTCTTAAGCGCATGCATGGAGAGAGGCCAGTTTCCGCTCCGTTGGAAGACGGGGAAGCTGGTCCTCATACAGAAGCCAGGGCGCCCTGCGGACTCTCCGTCCGCATTCCGGCCCATAGTGCTGCTCGACGAGGTCGGCAAACTCTTCGAGAGAATCATTGCGGGCCGCCTCGTCGGGCACCTTGGAAGGACGGGGCCGGACCTTGCGGACTGCCAGTTTGGCTTCCGCAAGGGGCGCTCGACGGTGGACGCCATCATGCGCGTTAGAGCCCTCACGACGGGGGACGCGGTGTCCCAGGGTAGGGTCGTCGTGGCGGTGTCACTCGACATCGCCAACGCCTTCAACACCCTGCCCTGGAGTTGCACTGGGGAAGCACTCCGGTATCACCGGGTGCCGACCTACCTCCGTCGAATAGTCGGGGCGTACTTGACGGACCTAGCCGTCATCTACCCCGGTCGCGATGGGGAATGGAACCGGCGAGAGATGTCGTGCGGTGTCCCGCAGGGATCGGTTCTGGGGCCGTTCCTGTGGGACATCGGTTACGACTGGGTGCTGCGGGCCGACCTCCCTGACGGCGTCAGCGTAGTTTGCTACGCTGACGACACGTTGGTCCTGGCGCAGGGGAGGTCGCATCAGGCGGCGGCCGACGCGATGACACGCGGGGTTGCGATAGTCGTTGAGAGGATCCGGCAGTTGGGTCTCGAGGTGGCATTGCACAAGTCCGAGGCCATGTCCTTTCATGGGCCTCGGAATAGGCCACCATCGGGATCCCAACTTACGGTAGGAGGGGTTCACATCGGCGTCGAGACCACGATGAAATACCTGGGTCTGGTCCTCGACAGCCGATGGAATTTCGTGGAGCATTTCCGACGTTTGGCCCCCAAGCTGGAACGGACTGGGGCCGCCTTCAAGCGGCTCTTGCCCAATCTAAGGGGGCCAAACGCCTCCTGCCGGAGGCTTTACGCGGGAGTCGTGCGGTCCATGGCCCTTTTAGGGGGCCCGGTGTGGGCGCGTTCATTACGGCGGCGAGCCGCCCACTATCTGAACGCGCCCCAAAAGGTGGTAGCCATTCGGCTAATCCGGGGGTACCGCACGATCTCGGGCGAGGCGGCAAGCCTCCTTGCCGGACTGCCGCCGTGGGATCTGGAGGCGATAGTCCTCGCGCGCCTGTTCGAGTGGCGCGCGGAGGTACTAAGCCGGGGGGAAACTCCGTTTCCGCAGCAAATTGCGGCGGAGCGGACGGACCTCCGGCGCGATCTCATGGCGGCCTGGAAGCAGCGACTGTCGCAACCCAGCGCAGGGCACGCCACGATAGTGGCGGTAAGGCCCCTCTTTGAGGAGTGGCTAGAGAGGCGTCACGGCGCCCTCACCTACCGCCTGACGCAGGTCCTCACCGGACATGGATGTTTCGGGAGGTTCCTGCACATCATCAGGCGGGAGGAAACGCCCGGGTGTCACCACTGCGAGGATCGCCCAGAGGACACGGTAGAGCACACGGTGCAGACCTGCCCCGCATGGGCAGAGCACCGCCGTGTCCTCGTAGAGGCGATCGGCGGCGGCGACCTATCGCGCCCGGCCCTGGTGCAAGCCATGGTCCGGGGCGAGAGGGAGTGGGAGGCAGTCACCTCCTTCTGCGAAAAAGTCATGCTCGCGAAGGAGGTGGCGGGATGGGAGAGAGAAAGGTCCTCCCGTCCCAGCCGCCGCAGGAGACGCCCCGGGCGTCGGGAGCCACGTGACGACTCCCGGCCACCGTAGGCGCGGGCCTGTGGACGGTGAGTAATGGGTGACTCACCGTCCGATCAGAACCAGACCCGTGCCGTACGGCGCGTATATGTTCCACGCGCGCCTCAAAGAGATGTCAGCATTATGAAGGGGCCCCTCAGGGCCAAGCCTGCCGGGTAAGCGGGATTGTCCGAAAGGGTTACCGCTACCCCGGAACATAAAGGGCTACGGAAGGAACATGGATGGGTTTTAGTCAGTAAGAGTCTGACACTCCCTTCCGCTCCACCCAGAGCGGGAGCAGTCATTGGATGATTTCCCAGCCTTAAAAAAAAAAAAAAAAAGCGCGCTTACCTTGGTGCAGAAAAGATCAATGTCTTGTTCACAACAATTGTTTATAACATGCTATGTTTTAAATGTTCCCCTAAATGTGACTACACATTTTTGAAACATGCTGTATATCGAATGTAGAGAACATTCTACCACGTTGTATAGCAAAATATTCCTGTTTTTACAACATCCAAATAACAGTTCTTGGAACAGGGTGATTTACTTTATCCTCCTCTAGTTTCTGACAACAAGTTCTACGAATTTTCAAATTACGTTTTGGGTCCAATTGGTCCAAATAATGTTTGTTAACAAAAATATATTATGTGTGATCTATTTCTACATAACATGATAAGATATTGTTATTGTTTATACCACACATCTTGCTATAGGTAGTAATGTAGTATTATCTATTCTGAGAACATCACACTGGGGTCAGACGCACAAATTCTGTAGATAGCATACTGTATATAAGGTAATGTTTTAAAATAGTTGCACATACAGTTCTAAATTCTTGTCTCCTTCGTTATTCTGAATTTATTTTACAACATGGCTTTCAAGGTTAGTATTTTAGTTTAATTTTAATGTTATAGTGACGTTCTTAAAATCATCATCATCGTCATTCTCCTGCCCTTCTTCATTTTAGCGTGTCGATGGCACAATAACGGGGAAAATATATTATTATATTTTTTTTTAAATTTGTTTGTCCCAAAATTCAGCAACGCAATACGTGTGACAGGGCCTGCGTTGCAAGATGGATGCCCAAGTTCCAATTTAGTAGGGGTCGTAAAATCTAGCGCTCTTAACATGGTCTCATACCTTTGGATCAACTGGCATAATAATGAATTATCATGATGTATATTTTTGAATTATATACTTTTTTGGATTTAAGAGTGTAAGAAACACGTTGTAGAGTTCCCTGTATAATTCAGAAAGTGCTTGGCAAATCTACATTTCTTTAAAAACTCAAAGTCAAAGTCAAATCATTCAAATAAAGCCTCTTCTTTTGAACCTCAAACTTTGGTACAGACGCCAGCACATGAAGCTATCCCTAACTGTCAAATTTTCTCAATTAAAAATGAACCTTATGTCTTTGCAATAAAGTTGAAATACTATCAAAGAAATTTGACATAATGTGGTAACTTGATGTGCTGGCCTACATCTTGTATATATTTAAGTGTTTATCCTAGATAGCTAATTATGTATTGTTATTTCTTTCAGATCGCGTGCTTGGTTCTGGCGTTAGCTGTAGCTAGCTACGGTAAGTAATTCATTATTATTTTGTGAATAAGTAACTGTATCTTTACTTGTATGGTTTGATTTGTACATGGTAGGGTTAATTAATTGTTTCTCTAGATGACACGATATTGCCCTTATACATAAAGAACTGTCAAAAAATGACAGCTGTTGTTTCTTTTGGACCCATTAGATGCTCGCCTATTAAAAGCCGTTTGCTTATAAGAGCTAAACGATTTATACGGTAATGTTTATTGTCGTTTCGAGAGATTTTTTTCTTATGAACCTATGGGGTTCCCTAAGACATTTGCGGGGTTAATAACGGGGTTGTTATTGCGATTCCCGGTCGGTATGAAGTTCCTTCCGCTTTATATTATGTAGTAAATAAGGCACATGAAATAAACTAACAACATTTAAGAGTAACTAATCGGTTCATCTCCCATTCGCCAAGTAGAGTAAAACGTGCGATGGTACAGAGGCAAGTTAGCCCAATCTGTCAAATTTCGTTGATCGTTTTTCAACTTTATTACAAAAACATAAGGTTCATTTTCAATTGGGAAAATTTGACAGATGGGGATAGCTTGATCTGCTGGCGTGTGTACTTCGTTCAAATAAAAATCACTGAGATGTAAATGTTCCAAGCCACTCCACTGCCTAGTCCCTTCGGGAGCCCTGGCGTGATTATATTACATATATCTTGTCCCACAATACGTCAACGACCGTTCCTGATACAGAGGCCAGCACAGTAAGCTCCCCCAATCTGTCAAATTTCTTTGATAGATTATCAACTTTATTGCAAAACAATAAGGTTCATTTTCAATTGGGAAAATTTGATAGTTTGGGATAGCTTGATAGGCTGGCATCTGTACAATGTATATATATTATACATTAGGGACATCTGGCATATGAAGCAGATAGCAATTTAGTCATCCATTGTGAAAGATCTTGTGCAGTCGTATTCGTGTGTGCAGTGCTTAAAAATGAAAGGTCTCTATTTTATTTTTTTAATTATTACTTTAACTAGCTTCTTCTTCACTATAACTATCTGTATGCAACGAAGCAGTCTATTTAGAAGTAGTAGGTACTGTCACCAGCATATAAAGTTACCATAAAATGACAAATTTTCTCAATCGATTTTGAACTTAACTTGCAACGTGTTAAGGTTTAACGTGTTTCTCTCACAAAAGTAATATTAAAATAACACTGCTCTTTGAGGCGAAGGCTGGCCATCGCATATTCCTGAATACCTACAATCAAAATCATAAACCATTTATTCAAACTAGGCTGAAAATCAGCACTTTTGAACGTCACAATTACATAAGACAGTCCCCCAAAACGCCCGTCCTTCAGCACTTTCTAGTGCTTTAGCTGGTAAGAAGAAGTGGCGCAGCAAACTCCCAAGCAGCACAGCTGTTTATTCATTTAGACTTGATTCCATTGATTCTATACTGTAATCTTCTAGAAATAACGGGTGATTTTTTAAGAGGTATAGGATTTGATTTTCAAAAAAAAACAAAAAATTTGATGAAATCTTTATTGGAATCGATAGAACGATCAATATAATTTAATGTTTGAAGATGATTTCATGCAAATGCTGACCGCGGCTCCGGTTTAGATGGCCCATTCGCAAGGCCCAATTTCGGCACACTCTCTCCAACATATCAGCCGGTATATCACGAATAAATGCTTCAATATTGGCTCCCAGTGCGTCAATCGTTGCTGGTTTATCCCTGTAGACATGAGCCTTAACGTGGCCCCACAAGAAATAGTCCAAAGGCGTTAGATCACACGATCTAGGCGGCCAATTGACGGGCCCAAAACGTGAGATAAACTGTTCACCGAAGGCGGCTCTCAATTGGGCCATTGTTTCGCGTGCCGTGTGGCATGTGGCACCGTCTTGTTGAAACCACATGTCAGGCATGTCCAATTCTTCCATTTTGGGCAAAAAAAAAAATCGCCAATCATCACACGGTAGCGCTCGCCATTCACAGTAACGTTTCGGCCATTGTCGTCTTTGAAAAAGTACGGCCCGATGATGCCACCGGCCCATAATCCACACCAAACAGTACATTTTTCGGGATGCAGTGGTAGCTCTTGCAATGCTTCTGGCTGGTCTTCACTCCAGATGCGGCAATTATGCTTATTGACATATCCATATCCAACCAGAAATGAGCTTCGCCGCTGAACACAATTTTTCGACAAAAAAGTGGATCTTCCTCCAACTTTGCCAATGCCCATTCACCAAATGTTAGACGTTGTGGGAGGTCGTGTGGCTTTAATTCTTGCACCAGCTGTATCTTGTAAGGTTTTACACCCAAATACTTTCGCAAAATTTTCCACGTAGTGGAGTAACAGAGGCCCAATTGCTGCGAACGGCGGCGAATCGACATTTCACGGTCATCACTAACACTGGCGGATACAGCCGCAATATTTTCTTCAGTCCTCACTCTACGTATGCGTGTTCGTGGTTTAATGTCAAATAATGTAAACTGGGTTCGAAATTTAGTCACAAGCTTCCGAATAGCTGCCTCAGTAGGCCGACCAAACTGCCCATAAATTGGAAGGAGTGCGCGATGCTCTCTTAACTTTACTTACTTTCGAATTTTACTATCATAATGCCGAGCATGCATTTTGATAGTAAAATTCAATAATTTGCAAGCGTTGTTCGTTCGTAAGTCGATTCATAGTTAAATTATAGACCAAACTGAACAAGTTTGACAATGACACAAGACACGATTCACGCGTGATCTGTCAAAAACAGTGTACCCAAAAAGCAGTAAAAAAACCTTTACCATCCATTAGTTGTGTTTTTTCGTCAAAAACAATAAACAATGTTTCCACTGTTTTTATTTCCTATCTCTTTGTAAACATAAATATACGTTCATAATATTATACATATGAGATAAACTGTGTTCTTCCGCTCATTAGTTAAAATTTATTAATGTTTTATGATAATAGCATTTGTGCTTATTACGTGATGCAGCTGTTTTATAATGTTATTGCTCTGATAATGGACCTTGTTACTGTGCAAATTAGTTGTTTTCTTGTCTGTAAGATTCAAGGTAATTTAAATGCCCATGAAGTTTCTTGCCCGTTCTTCTCCATACGTACCCAATGCTTTTGTTCGGATATACAGCGCAATCACGATCAATTCGATATGTTATGTATGTTCAAGGTTTGTCCCTAGGGTCGATAGATGGCGTTGGCGTCGTGTTTGATTTGGGTATGATTTCGAAACCGGCATTTACCTTTAGTAGGATAGTTTTTTTGTTTGGTGTGAGATACCAGAGCTGATTTTCGACTCGTTCAAATATTTTAGTATTTTGAGGTGCATTCTTTTATTTCATTAGCACACTTAGGGCTTATTTCACCAAAGAAGATAAACGCGATCAGTGCATAAAGAAAGAAAAAAAAAGAACTGTGAGTGTGGGTGTCATTATTTTCATCATCATCATTGGAATATTGACTTTGACAGCTCTTGGACGCTGTTAGGGTGTGCTAATCGCGTTTTGTTCGCGTTCGCGATGTGCTAACCAGTTTCATTGGTTAAATTAGCTCTTGTAGGAATATTTCTTCATAATTTCATATTGTTGTTTTCAATTCAGACTGTCCGTTTCAAAAACCTAGTTGACAAAATGGAGTCAAATCGGTTACAGAATTTAAATTTATTGTACAATTCTTTGGTATTAACCTTCAATGTTTTGTCTGCAGGATTCCCTCACTACGGCCATGGCGGTGGCTATGGCGGCGGGAACCAGGGAGGAGGCTACGGTGGTAACCAGGGAGGAGGCTACGGCGGAAACCAAGGGGGTGGCTATGGCGGCAGCCAAGGAGGTTACGGTCAGGGCGGACAGAGTGCTTACCCTAGCGGTCAAGGAGGATTTGGTCAAGGCTCCCAAGGATTTCCCCAACCCGGATCAAACATCCCTCAAGGAGGCATTGTAGGACCTGGCAATAACGGCGGATTCGGTCAGGGAGGCCCTCAAGGCTTCGGTGGGCAACAGGGTGGACCTCAAGGCTTTGGCGGACAAGGACAAGGAGGCCCTCATGGCAGCTCTAGCTTCGGTTCCTCTGGATTCGGCGGATCAAGTCCCAGTAACAACGCTTATCCGTCTGGAGGTCACAACTCTGGGGGCCACAGGGGAGGATACCAAGAACACGGATACTAGATGAATGTTGATTTATTGAAACTATCGTTGTATAATTGTGTGTTTTTATTATGTAAATAATAAGCCTCTTTTGTTTATTTTAGTTATCTTTTATTTACCGAAAGTTCACGCGATTTTTTAAGCGCAATGTTTAAAATTATAAGAGATGAACTCATTATTCTTAGAGGTGCAGTGCTTTTTTATCTCATGATATTTGACTACATTTTTACCTTCCTCTTCCAACATCTACTTTGAATACATGATGAAAGCACACAGGTGTAGACAGTCATCCTGAATTAATGTTGATTGCATTGCAATGATAGGGGGTTATTAATTATATCTAAGTATTGGGATACTGTCCGTTAAATAAGTAACTTTACCGCTGTACAGTTCTCTTGTTCGATTTAGGACAGATTCGCTTTAACCTTTTGAACGCCAAACGCACGCGCGTGCTCTCCACACCAAGCTACAAATATATTTCCTATTATTATCATGAATTTCCCAATATCCATGGTGTCTTTTAATTTGTTTCATGTCATTAAATTCGTACGAGAGCTTCAATTTTTAAGATATCTATAGATATAAACACGCAAAAAGTAATGATTTAATTGTTTATTTCATTGTCACATATTTGTGTCGTTAGGGTACAGGGCATGCGCTTGCTTGTCACGTAAATGGGACAATGGCGTTCAAAAGATTAAGGCAGATTTGTCTTACGGCAGAAGTTATGTAATGTCACAAATTTTCACAATGTACGTATTATATCAGTGCCGCTGTCATCACTGCAGTTCATTCCCAGCCTTAGAATTTAATGCGAGTATTTGGCTACATTCATACTTATTAGTAATTACCTATATTATTTATGATTATAATTGCGAAAATAGCTCTGTCTATCTGTTATTTTTTCGTGATTATACAACAAAACTAATCGTTATGAAATTTAACCAATACCTAGGTATTCTGGACCTCACGGTGCAAACCTGCCCCGCATGGGCGGAGCACCGCCGTGTCCTCGTAGAGGCGATCGGCGGCGGCGACCTCTCGCGCCCGGCCCTGGTGCAAGCCATGGTCCGGGGCGAGAGGGAGTGGGAGGCAGTCACCTCCTTCTGCGAAAAAGTTATGCTCGCGAAGGAGGTGGCGGGATGGGAGACAGAAAGGTCCTCCCGTCCCAGCCGCCGCAGGAGACGCCCCGGGCGTCGGGAGCCACGTGACGACTCCCGGCCACCGTAGGCGCGGGCCTGCGGATTGTGAGTAATGGGTGACTCACCGTCCGATCAGCACTAGACCCGTGCCGTACGGCGCGTATATATTCCACGCGCGCCTCAAAGAGATGTCAGCATATGAAGGGGCCCCTCCGGGCCAAGCCTGCCGGGTAAGCGGGATTGTCCGAATGGGTTACCGCTACCCCGGAACATAAAGGGCTACGGAAGGAACATGGATGGGTTTTAGTCAGTAAGAGTCTGACACTCCCTTCCGCTCCACCCAGAGCGGGAGCAGTCATTGGATGATTTACCAGCCTTAAAAAATAAAAAAAGGTATTCTGGACCTGGGACCTGGACAAGGAGATAGGCTAATTTACATACTAGATTGCAGACGGAGTCGCGGACAGTAGCAATTCATTTAAAAAAATCCTACTAATATTATAAACTTTAAAGTTTGTGAGGATGAATGGTTACCATAGAAATTATTTCTTAGATCTGTGTTTTTTACTCTTTCATGCGAAAACAACTAAACGGATCTGGGTGAAATTCAGCACAGAGATAGGTTCATCATCATCTGCCTAGCCTTTACCCAACTATGTTGGGGTCTGTCAGTCTAACCGGATGCAGCTGAATACCAGTATTTACATGGAGACACTAAGATAGATTATAGACTGTAATTGCACTTAGGCTACTTTTTACCCTGGAAATATGAACGGTTCCTATGAGATCATTTCCTACATACTCTTGGCAAAATCTAATAAAGTTATAAGGGTACTCATATAACCCAAGCCCGCCGTTAAAACCTCAGTAACAAAATGAAAGCTGTTCGTCTTAGTTACAAACGCATAGTTAGTTGTGTTATGCACGAAGTAACAAAAGCCTTCTCTGCCAAAATACCAACATAACTTGAACCCTCTCCCCGCCCAGAGATACTCAAATTAAGGGAGTTAGGTGTAGTAACAAAGGTCAAGATAAAGTGGCCATGTTTCGGTTCGTCGAGTATGCATTGCCTGGCTGACAATCCTATTTCAAAAACGTTTGGTGTAACGTCGAGTGTCTAATTCAAATAAATAGTATATTTACTACGTGTACTGAACTTTGAACATAGAAAACTGCTATTTTCTTTATTTACTTTACTTTTTTGAAGTTATAATCTGCCTAGCCTTTTGTAAATATGTAGGGGTCGGCTTCCAGTCTAACCGAATGAAGCTGGATACCAGTATTTTACACAGACCGACTGCCTATCTGACCTCCTTAACCGTCACTGAGTAATGGTACCGTAATAACACGCAGTTGTTACGGTATACCTACATCCTCTGAGTTCGAAACTTCGAACCCAAGCGTTTTTCTTTGTGTATTTAATTTCATTACCACTGCTCTCAAAACGGTGAAGGAAAACATCGTGAGGAAACCGGCATGTCCTAGAACCAAAAATTCGAAGGCATGTGACATCCACCAACCCGCACTGGGCCCGCGTGGTGGATTATGGCCCACTCCCTCTTTTAGAGAGGAGGCCTGTGTCCCAGCAGTGGGACCAGTATAGGCTAATTATGACCCACATCCCATAACCAATGAATCTCCCTTACTGTGTTCAGAAGTTAGGTTTGTACAGAGGCCAGCACATCAAGTTACACAATCTGTCAAATTTCTTTGATAATATTTCAACTTTATTGCAAACACATAAGGTTCATTTTTAATTGAGAAAATTTGACAGTTAAGGATAGCTTGATGTGCTGGGCTCTGTACATTTTGTTAGATACTAGATTTTCTACTACATTCAACTTTAACAGCCATTGCATTGTCTTGATTTCTAAACTCTTTTAAGCACCTTTTAAATACAACACAACATAAAATCATGCTTGGATATCCCGAAGGGTTAGGCTTGTGCCTCTATATTAGGCACACTCACATTTTAGCCAGTTATGTTTAAGTCCCATGTAATAGGTGGCGAGGGAAACAGGGCATAAATCCAGTTTCCGGGCTGCTACTGAGAATTCCAGATAACACTTCACCCGATTCGGGAATCGAACCACTAGACCTATGTGGATCGGATTAGATGTATCGCTTACTTATTATTCAAAATGGCAACTTAATTTTGTTACAAATCTCTTTCTTTTTTGTGTGGTAAGTGAATAACTAACTGCCCATGGGCCTCTGACTTAGCTTCACATGCTGTTGAGAAATATCTCTCAGACATGCTGGTTTGCTCACGATGTTTTCCTTCACCGATTTTTAAGCAAGTGATAGTAGTGGTGGTGAGGAGCTCGTGGCTAGGTAATAACAGCCGCAGAGGTCGATCTTTCAGGTTAAGCTACGCTTGCCGAAGTTGGCCGTGGATGGGTGACTAGCTTTACAAACCAAGACTCCTCCGTGCCTCGGAAAGCACGTTAAGCCGTTGGTCCCGGCTGTTGTTTGCGCATCTTCTACAGTCTTTACTGGTAGTCAAAACCCAAAAGTCTGGCAGCCAGTCTTATCAAGCCGTATCGTATTATCCAGTTAGTGTGTTCCAAAACACACTAACTGGATAATACTGGTAAATATAAAACTGGTTAGATAAGCAGTCGCTCCATGTCAAATACTGGTATTCAGCTAAATTCAGTTAGAATGGAAGGCGACCCCAACATAGTTGGGAAAAGGCTAGGCAGATTTTATAGTAGTGGTGGTAGTAGGTTTTGACGTTCAAAAGTGCCTTACGTGTGCTTATCACTACATAGTATAAAACAAAGTCGCTTTCTGTGTCCCTATATCCCTATGTATGATTAAATATTTAAAACTACGCAACGGATTTTGATGCGATTTTTTTTAATAGATAGAGTGACTGAAGAAGAAGGTTGTATGTATAATTTGTCGACATATTATGCGGGTGAAGCCGCGGGCGGAAGCTAGTTTGAAATAAATGATTTGACTTTGAGTAGTGGTAGTGGTGGTAGTTTTGCTTCTAATAAAATATACGAACACACTACACGCTGACTGACGGTCGTATAACATAACACAGTGCAGTAATGCATGCTGCCGCTCATAAAGTGCATTACTCTGCAAAACACACTAAATGGATGCTCCGGGGAGCCGGGGCTTTTATCCGCCTAGTTTATAATATAAGGTATACAGCTTACCTAATTGAGTGAAGCGAATTATTGTCGCGATGTGCTTACTTTTGGGGCACACCATAAGCTGTAGCAAATGATGAATTTATGGGCGACTGTCCAGGAATTCAATTTCAACAACAGCTGATTTCTTTTTCGCGAATTCAGATTTGAAATCGCAAAAAAGAAATCAGAAATCATTTAGCTTTTAATTTTATTAAAGTTTTATAATGAAGTCGAACAAGTTCCGTATAAAAAGAATAACATTATTTATTCGCATATATGGGTGTCCGATCGGATCGGAGGACCGATGACGGTATCGTAATATATAAAAAGCTTCTTTGTATAAACAGCGCAATTATTCGGGATTTTTTAGTACATATATATTTAAATAGTTTTATATCTTCAACTGATGACGTTTGTTGGCTTTCGTGTTTTAAATTTCCTATTTGTTATATCATATTTTTTGTAGGGTAGAAAAACAAATGTCTTTCAAATGCTTCCATCCTTCAGTCTCCCATCACTTTCCTTCATTCGCACTAGCTCTATCGCCGTCCTTGTCACTGCCGACGGTGCGACTGTGTCAAGTTTATCGGTCATTTTTAAAAAGGTAGTACGTTAGGATGCCTTTTCCTTTTATGTTGGGAACTGACGCGAGTGGCGTCGCATACGCACGATATAATTCGAACCACCTTCAAACTGCTCGAATATGACAGTCTACCATTGAAAATCGAAGGAAGCAGTACGGTGTATGTGTGTTGAAAAGAGTCAGTGGGCCTCATTGTGCGCCGCCCTGCAATATCCAGCAGGACTCGAACCTTGAAGACAACAGTGACGGTGAATTGAAGGTAAGTGCTGCATGTTTTCTACCAATATCTTGTTTTCTTGTATTTGACTTTCGTTGTCCTAATTTACATCGCATTTGCAAGTTCAGACACATCATAATGTATACTTTTTCACACCTCGCACCCACATACAGTCCACTATTTTAAACCAGCACCCTCAGCATAGGGATATTTGCTGTCAATTTTATATTCTTTCTTTCTTAGCGAGTGGTTAGTGACTAACCTAGTGTCAGAGTTTTTATGCTGCCCATGGGCCAGGCGCTGGCGTCTGTACATGAATAAAGCGTTAATGACGCTTGTTGACGACCTCAACCAGCTCATATTTATGAATGTCCCTTGGTCTCGCGTGAACGGCTGAACCGATTTTGCTAATTCTTTTTTGTTAATTATGTTTGTTATTGTCAGGGAAAGGTTCTTATGAAAGAAAAATAATAAGTGAAGAATACTAATTAAGGTAGGTAGGGTTGCTAGGCACGTAAGGTATGCAGGTAGGTAGGTAGGGATATTCGGAAAAGTCTAAACATTCACGAGTTTTCAAAACATCCAACCTTATGACGACACGGTTGGCGCAGTGGTTGAGCGATTGACTGCTGCGCACTATGTCGCGGGTTCGATTCCCGCACGGAACAAATATTTGTACGACCTGCAAGTATTTGTTACGAGTCTGGGTGTTTTTCTGTCTATAATATGTATGTATTTACAAAAAAAAATGTATATAAGTAGTTTATCAGCCATCTCGTTACCATAACACAAGCATTAGGTTGCTTAGCTTGGGACGATATGGCGTTGTGTGAAATGTCCAAGGATATTATTATTATTATTATATTATTATTTCCTGACTGTACGTTTTTCTACGATGCGTACTAAGCAATTTGTGCATTAGCCGCGCTCTATACTACTGTAATTATAAATACTCTAGGGCCTAACTATGGTTGCATATCATACCATTTAGAATCAAATTGAAATATAGGCAATCCCAAGTTCATCGTGTTCATGGTTTGAATTATGACAGACCTATCTAGTAGTACCTATTTATTATGTGGTCATGTTCCGACGTGTAACGCATACGGACCGCAGGCGGCAATCCGGTATAGTGACAAAAACGTTAGTGTCATCCATGTCGTCTTAGAGCAACACATAAGTACGTAACTCTGAATGTTAACATGTAACATTTTCGATATCGCACGGTACTGGTTTAATTTTTTTTTATGTATTATTTTAATATTGAATTCGAACCAATGTGGCAACACCGTTGAAGAAGAAATTATCAAATATTGTTATATACAAACTTTTGAATGAATTTTCAATTAACACTGGCCGCATCCAATACTGCCTTTTACTTTTTTTTTCATGAGCTACTACCGTAAACATAGTATAGCTTCGTAGACTTCCATTTTCAAACTAGTTCCCGCCAATCACTTACTAACCGCAGCTGTCAGAATACGAATCAAAACATTGCGGTTCGTAACCGATTTGCAATCGCGCGGTTTCCGCGCGTCTGTACGAGCGCTACACCGTGTATGTAATACGTAGGTTCATTGGGACTGACCATTTTTACATATTGCGACTCCTCTGTGCTTCGGAAACCACATTAAGCCGTTGGTCCCGGCTGTCATTCGTGGATCTTTGACAGACGTTACGGATAGTCAAATGCCCGAAAGTCTGACAGTCAGGCTTACCAAGGGGTACCTACCGTATTAGTCAGTCCATCCAGTCGCTCCATGTAAAATACTGGTATTCAGCTGCATCCAGTTAGACTGGAAGCCGACCGCAACATAGTTGGGAAAAGGCTAGGCAGATTGATTGATTGTGACAGCTCCGTTGGTCTCGTGGTCGCAAGCGCAAAACTTTTGACCGTGGCCTCCTTGGTTCGATCGCGGTCAGGTAAAGTGTTATTGAGTTTTCCATTAGGAATTTGATAGTAACCGTCTGGAGTTTAGAAGCCGTTGGCGCTGCGTCTTTTCTCTCTCCGGTCGTTTCAGATTGCAGTCCCTCCAGATTATGAGGAAAGAGAGACTGCACCATTGATACCATTAACCTTTTGACCGCCACAGTCGTGTATAGACGACAAACCAAAATGTGCCCAGCACGCCACGGTCGCGACTGGGTGGCAGAATTTTAAACGTAAATAAATTAATAATTTTGACTTCACTACTATTTTGTAGGTATTAAAGGATGAATTCGAAGCTTGGCGCTGAGGGCACGCTTTTTCATTTTTGACGTGGCGGTCAAAAGGTTAAACATAAAATAGTGGATATTCAGGCTCAGCGACTGGCCTGAGTTTGCATGTTTTAGGAACCTTTACTGTTTGATCAGTCGAGTGTTGGATTTTCATGTTTGCTATTCGTAAAACTCAATTTAGCACTATCAATGTTTTGGACAAATACAACGTGCTTCACCATATAACAATGCTATTATAAATTCACCGGCATCGTATGCAGACACGTGCGCGTTGTATTCAGTTGTTTTAACTAATTATTGAACTGAATAGGTACATTAACATCACGCCTGTATGCCTTGGAGGGGTAAGTAGAGGTGCGATTATAAAACACACATTTCATCAGTTATGTATAAGTCCCATATAATACGGAGAGAGCCTACAGACACACAGAAACCGACCAGGCACAAATCCGAACTAAATTAAATGTTCAAACATTTATTTTTTATTTTTTTGAGGTTGGGAAATCCTCAAATGACCCCTTCCGCTCTAGATGGAGGAGAAGGGGTGTCAGACTTGTACTGACTAAAACTCCACCATGTTCCTTCCTTGGCCCTTTATGTTCCGGGGTAGCGGTAACCCTTTCGGACAATCCCGCTGACCCAGCAGGCTTTGACCCTTCGTAATTTTTCAATAGCAGCCCGGAGTTTGGGGTTGTGCCCGGTCGATGTCTGTAGGCTCGTTCCCTATAACATGAGACTTAAACATTACTGATGAAATGTGGGTTTTGTATAGATGCACCTCTACCTAATCAAGGCATACAGCGCGTGATGTTATGTACCTATTCAATTCATAATTAGTGCAGAATACTGAATAGATTCAGCGTTAAAATTCGATCCCTAACTAAATGAGAATAAAAAGTAGGTGGGATATGTAGGGTAGGTAGGGTAAGTAGGGTAGGTAGATAGGTAGGGTAGGAAAAGAACGTAGGGTAGGTAGGTAGGGTAGGTAAAGAACGTAGGGTAGTTATATAGGGTAGGAAGGGTAGGTAGGTTGGGTAGGTAGGCAGGTAGGGTGGGTAGGTAGGCAGGTAGGGTGGGTAGGTAGTTAAGGTCGGTAGGGAAGGTATCATAGTTAAGACAGGACAACGTCTCTCGGGTCAGCTAGTTAGAAAATAAAATAAAACAAATGATTATACAACAAATAAATATATTTTCCATTAAGTTCCATGTATAAATTTTAAAATTACCTTTTCAAATAACATTTATGACAACAATATTTCAATAAGTTATTTTACAATATTTTGGAAGTTGAAAATTTGAAATCACAATGTTTCTATATAAATTATGTAATAGTTACAATTTCCACCTTCTTCCTAATATACAATAAATAATCAAATTCATTAATATGTATACGGTATACAATATTCATAATTTGGTATAAGTAGGTACTTTTGACTACATTATATTTTTTTTCTAATTTATTTATTTACTTACATAAAGATGGTCGGTGCAGCGAGACGTCATTATATTCAAAGTTTTTCACCTAATTATAAAGAAAATAGATAACAGACTATTACTAAAAGAACATCGAATATGGTCCACATGTAATTTTAACTTACAATAAAGCATTTACAACACCATTTCTACGTACCTAGGGAATTAATAAATCATTGAATCCAAAAAAAAAAAAATATAAAACAGTAATATGCAGAAAAAAGCTTAACACCATTAAAGATCGTTCTGAATATTTAATTTCACTATACATATTAATAGTACCATACAAATTAATTTCAATGTGAATTACTTGCGAATTTCTCTTACATTGAAATCAATTTTTCGAAAAAAAAAAAACGGTGTTTGTGGAATTTTTCCAAGGCCCGTGGAGCAATTGTTCCATAATTTTTAGATTTTTTTGGGGTAGGTTTGTATTTATTGAATTTTAGTGTTGTATACAAGAAAATCTTTTTTGTGTAGTTGTTCTTTCTGCTGATCCCTTCGGGCATTATTGGCGTAATGTTTATATCTAAGCCACACCTAAAAAACGTAATTTTTACCTTCCTCATTGCAAAATTACAAAATAAACTAATAAAACTCTCAATAATGTCTTTTAAAAACGTTGTACAGTCGCTAACACTGTTTTTATCGTCTATCAAAATTGTATATATTCCGAATTCGTATATTTTGCAAAGCGTGTCCATTTTAAAGACATTACAAAAGCGATTTTACGCTGGTAAATATCCTATTGTTACAAAACATCTGAATTATCTACTGTAAACTATTGACGTTGACATTATTTCCTATAGATTAGCCGCTAGTTTCTTGAAAAGCGTATACTTGTTCAAAAAATGGTACTGTAAAATGTTTGCAGTCAAAAGTAGTATTACTTTAATATATTTTATACTATTAGTAAACGTTAGGATTGGCTTAAGGTTGTGCGTTACATTCGGAAAATGATTACGTTTTGCATAAATATATTTGTAGACGAAGCATTAACTTAATTTTAAATATAATTTTCAATTCAAAAGGCTTAGAAAATATTATAATAATTTATAGCAATGCTTTTTATAAATTAGAGTATCGATCTATCAAGCGTTTTGATAGTAATGTTGCGACACATAGAAATAAATATATATTTGAACATTTTAAGCATTGATACTTTGACATCGCACTTCATAAATATTTGAATAATTTTTAATAATTATACACATAATATATTTTAAATATTTAATACACAAATAATGGAAGGACAACAATAACAAATGAGCTACTAATACGTCCACTAAAATAAATATTTGGAAGTATCTTAATAATTATCTTAATATCGACCAAAGGCTTGAAGCCCAAAAACATAATTCATAATAATAATTAGGATTATCCATTACAGAATGGCATCTTTACCAAATATATAAATAGGTTTAACATTCATTTTAAGAATTGTTTATCCACATAAAACTAAAAGGATAAAATTATCAACAACAAATTATAAACAGTCAAATATTTGTCAAAATTCAATAAAACATGTTGTTTTCACTTAGTGAAACTATATTTTAAAAAATAATAAATAACTTCAATAAGCTAAAAATATATTTCAACTTCAACATAGACACATTGTGGAAGAATTGGCACATTTTTAATATTATGTATAAAACTAACAGCACGATATTGCAAATATTAAATATTGACATATCTTTGCGAAAGTTTCAGTAAATTACAAGCTTATACGTAATCCGTTATATAATTTTATATATCGTCATGTGTAGTATATTAATGACACAAAATATTAACACATTGGAATAAACTAGACAAACATTGAATAACATCGACAAATACGACACCAAAACATTTTAACGTAAGGTACCGAGAATATAAAATATTTAATATTGAACCACTTTTCTACAGAACAGTACCAGGTTCAGTCTGACTGCGGTAGTTGACGTGTGCCCAGGAACTCCACGACGCGTGGAGACACGCTTCAGCTCAATATAAAAAGCACATAAATCACCTAAAAGTAATATATTTATATACTATGTACTAACTAGTTCACATCGCTAGTTCCATTTGCGACGCGGCGACGGTTATATGTACTGCCCGCATTGACGCCCGTGATTTAATACGATGCATTACAGTTAGTATCCGATCTTGCTTTATTAGCTTACGTACTTAGTTCGATATCTACTGAAACATGAATGTGAAGCGTTCACACCCACACACGTCGCAAATATTCCTGTTCAATCATTCAATGACTTTACAGCAAAATTAAATGATCTCTACATCCCGCAAGACTAATTCGAGCGCAACAGTCGTCAGCGCGGGCAGCGCGTTCATTAAGTGTAGTAGCTAAACGATGACCCTGTGTCAGTCGTGGACTGCGACCGGGGCGCCCGCGGCTGCCCCGGGAACAATTACTATCTACGAGATTTAGAATCTACGCTCTACGCACGTAGTCGACTTAGGCACTGCCTACCTAACGATACCGAAAAAGACGGCGCTACACTACTTATGAGTACCTAGACGAAGTAATTTATTAGTTACATTTATTTAGAAATTTGGCAGTTACAGGTCCGGCGACCGGCGGGAACTAGAGCGGGGCGAATGTACAGAGGAACAGGTCCGGCGGCCGGACGAGGCGCCGGAAGCCGGCGATGCCGCCGGACGCTCGGCGCGGGAAGGCACTCGGGGGCTCGCGGCGGCGGCTGCGGCGCGACCGGCCGCCCGCGCGCAGTCAGAGCGGGAAGCAGCGCGCCGAGCGCCGCGGCTCGCTCGCGCCGCGCCGGCGCCGCCCGCGCTCCGAGCTAGCGTCGTCCGGCTCACGCGCGCCGCCGCCCTTCCGCTCCGGCTCCAGCGGCTCCAGCGGCTCCAACTTGTGCATGGAGGGCCGGCTCGACAAGCGCGCGCTACCGGCTGGCGTAGACGACGCGCGCTCCGACGCCTCGTCGTCCAGTTCGATGCGGCCGAGACGCAGCGCCAACGCGTACTCGGCGCGCTCGATGACGCTCGCCGGTTCCTCTTCGACGACGGTTGTGTCAGCGATCGTGGTGTCGGCGACGGTGGTGTCTGCCGCGGCAGAATCGGCACGCGGCGGCGAGTCCCCGGGCACGGTGAGCGACTGGTGCGTTCCACTGGACGACGGTGACAAGTCGCCCGCTGCGTGCCGCTCCGGGGTCGCGAACACGGAATCAGAAGCCCAACTTCGTGTCTCCGAGTTCTGTCGCAACGTATCGTCAACGCTCCGGTGCGAAGTGCGGCGACTGTGTCGCGGGCTTTCATCGTCGATGGCGCGGAAATCTAGCGCGCTCAAGTCGACAGGGCCGGCGCGGCGTCGCGATCCGTCTCGTCGGAACGAAGGCCGATGCGAGGAGAATGCTGCATCATACAATTCGCAGAGACTAGTGCGGTCCGAATGCGGTTCCTCATAAAGCGTCAGGTTCCGCGTTTCGGTCGCATCGGATGGAGTCTCGTCGCGATTCGATGTGACCTCGCTGCGCTCAGAGATATCAAAAGTGAAGCGGGCTTCGAATCTATCCGGGCTGAGCAGCGGCGCGGAGCGCGAGCAGTCGTCCAGCTGGCTGGGGTCCGCGTCCGGGTCCAGCGGCAGCGGGCGCGGCGCGGGCCGGCGCGGCGACGTGTCGTCGGAGTCCGTGGAGCGCTCCGAGCGCTCCGAGCGCGGCGCGGCGCAGGCGTGGCGCCGGGCCAGCGCGGGCTGCGAGCCGCACGGCGCGCGGCGGCAGCAGGTGCGCTCGTGGCGCACGTCGGAGCCGCTGCTGCCCGTCGACTTGGAGTGCGGCGGCCGGCGGCGCCGGTCGTCGTCTCGTCCGTAAAGAGACGTGAATTCTTCAGAACAGAACTTCTCGAAGAGCTCCTGCGAGCTGAGCCGAGTGGAGCCGGTCGCGTTGTAGAACGCTTCGGTAGGCGACCGCTCGGCTCGCTCGTAGAGGGCGCTCGAGCTCGCCCTTTTAGATTTGTCCATGAGGCCGAACTTGTATATCTTAGGGAGGCGTCGCTCGAAGACGCCTTGAGAGTGCGCGCGGGCGGGTGCCCGAGGCGACGCGTCGTGCAGCACGCGGTCGGAGGAACCGGCGCGGGGCGGCGCGGCGCGTGGCGGGGAGGCGGCGAACTCCGGTTCGAAGTCAGCGTCGTCGGCCGTGTCGCTCGGCAGCTCGTCGAGCTCGACGCGGCACTCGCAGTCGTCGCCCTCGTCAAAGGAGGGCGCGTGCGGGCCGCGCACGAAGGCGCGGCGGCGCTCGGCGGCGGCGGCGTCGTGCTCGTCGAGGCGGAAGGAGCGGCGCAGCGGCGGGCGCTCGCGGCGCGGCCGGCGGGGCTCGTCGGTCGCGGCGTGCGCCAGCGGCGGGCGCGGCGCGGGCAGCAGACGGTCCAGCGACAGCCCGCGGCGGGGCCGGCGCGGGGCCGCGCGGGGGGCCGCCGGGGGCGTGTCCTCGGGCGTCGTGGGCAGCGCCGCGCCGCGACCGAACTCGATGAACCAGAGTTCGTCCTTGAGTTCGCACTCTCACTTCTTTTCATTCATGTCTTTATTTAAATAGTGCAGCACGTAATGGAGCACGAGATCGTAGCAGTACTTGTACTCGGTCTGGGGAGGGGAGCGTGTGTTAGAGCCGATGAGACACATTACATTGCTGTAACGCTGCAGGTAACTGGATACATACCATGTTTTCTACGAGCTGTGGGCGGTGCCGGCGCACAGTCTTGACTGCCTGGAACACGTCCACCTCGCCGTGTTGGATCACTTGCTCGATGCACGCGTTGGCAGCGCAGTATACGCCGGCACGACTTCGCCCGTCACTAAGCAACAACATTGGGAATGACCATAAACAAGAGTTCCTTGGAAAGCCTCTTAATTTATCCAGATTTTCGCCTATGATGAGTACTCACGGCGACACGACGCAGACTGGTCCGTAGTCAGTGCGCTGCCGCCATCGCTCGACCATGTTCATAAGCTCGACCAGCGAGTTGGTCGACGATGGCACTTTGTGGCCCATCGGCCAGCAGGTCAGCTGGAATAGCTGGACAGTCTTCGTGGGAGCTTTGACGCCGGCCATCAGCTCAGTCAGTGAAATGATCTGTTGGACAAAGATGGAGGGCGTTACATTACATTTTTTTTTATTAAGGCCCTCTTGCTCCGAACTACTGGTAAACGAATTTAAAACATTATTGTAATTCTTTCAATCGTTTGAAGATACACAAATTGTTTGCGTATTTTTTTTACTTTAAGTATTTTTACAAATAAACGATTTCCACGTATATTTTTACCTTCTTATTGATCCTGAATATCCAAGTCTTGATGTTGGTATAGTGGTTGTGGGACACGTGGTCTATCGTGAACACTGGGCCGTACTTCTTGGAATGACGGCCTTCCGGCCAGAATGGTGGGAATTGTTGCTGCGAAAAATAAATTAGTATCAGGATTATCTTCTTCTTATATGTATAAAATTCTCTTGTCACAATGTTAGTTACCATATTCCTTCGAAACGGCTTGACAGATTTTTAGGAAATTTTATATGCATATTCAGTAGGTCTGAGAATCGGCTACTATCTATTTTTCATACCTCTAAGTGATTAGGTAGGTAGGCAGGACAACGTCTGTCAGGTCAGCTAGTATATATATAGAAAAGGCTATGACTTTATATCCTTATGGAGTTAAGGAAATCAGATAGCACAACATCACGTAACTCAATTTTAAGCTGAAAATGTCACAATAAAATTTAACCTCTACATTTTTTTCCTGGAACCAGATAAAACTAAGTTTGCTAAATCGTACCCAGTCAAATTCAATAAAGAAAATTCGGCCTTAAGTTTAAAAACCTAGGAATAATTACTAACACCACAAAAAAGGGACAACTAAGGCGACTGGTAACAAAGAAGTTATAACTACTTGTCGTCCTATTAGGTGATAACTAAGGGCCTGCGCCTCCTGGTAAGGTATCGTATTACCCAATTACTGACTGGGTTGTGGAGGTCAGATAGGCAGATACCTATACGCTCCATGTAAAATAGTGGTATCCAGCTGCATCCGGTTAGACCGGAAGCCAACCCCGACATAGTTGAGAAAAGGCTAGGCAGATTGAGTGTACCGAATTGTCACATATTTGTGTCGTTGGCGTACAGGGCATGCGCTTGCTGGTCACGTATATGTGACAATGGCGTTCAAAAGGTTAATTGGCACGGGAATTAAGCATCTAAAAAACTTAAGGTATACTTACAGAGTTCTTGGGAGGCACGCAAAGTACTACGACCGCCGCACATTCGTAGTCGTAGACCAACGACCAGAACTCGCCCTGGGTCCTGACAAGAGGCCACTCCGTCACTATGTACTCGCGAGGTTTGGTGTAGCCCTGAAAATATGGTCAGTTATACTAAGGCCCTAGCTAAGTACCAATATTTGTAACTATACCTAATAATAAATAATAGTTAATCAGATAACAGAGATCCATTAGGTTAGTAACAATAGTCTTAACCCTTGTTAGTACTTAACTATGATGTAACCCATATTTTGTAACCGTATTCTGATATAAAAGAGTGTCCATGGACTTTCTTGCCCCTTCTCTATAGGTACCTACTGATTTGGAATGGGCCACTTAGCTTCATGTTTCTGACTGACCGACCCCTTGACAATTCAAAAGTGCCTGTAATTGGTTTATTTGAAACTAGCACTTTGCCCGCGGCTTCGCTCCCGTGGTCTTTCCCGTGGGACCCGTTATTTTTCCCGGGATAAATAGTAGCCTATGTTACTCCTAGAAAACTAAGCTTTCCAACGGTGAAAGAATTTTTAAAATCGGTCCAGTTGTTTTTGAGCCTATTCATTACAACCAAACAAACAAACAAACAAAGTTTTCCTCTTTATAATATTATTATAGTATAGATAAATGCTTTGAGTTTGAGTATGAGTTTTAACCCCTTTAATTTTTTTTAAATTAATTAAGTGTTAAAAAAGAAATTAGATTTTTGAGAAGTTGTTTTTTTTTGTAAAAAGTTTTCTTAATGCTTAAGTACTTTTCCTACTTCCTTCAGTGCAGAATTATGTTTTGAACCACTGTTCAACTTTAAATAACGTACTATTAACAACTAAGTGTGGCCGCGGTGTCATAATAAAGTCACATTAAGTTAAAAGATGAACTCTCTAAGTTACTCAGGGGACACTTCTCCAGGAGAAATTGCATTTGCGTTATAAAATTGTGCTTTATTTCAGTAGAAAAGAGTAGGAGAATTTTATATCATACTTACGGAGCCTATGGCTGTCTTTTTTATAGAACAAAAGTTATGTAGATATTGAGGATGGGAAATCATCAAATGACACCTCCCGCTCTGAGTGGAGCGGAAGGGAGTGTCAGACTCTTACTGACCAAAACCCATCCATGTTCCTTCCTTAGCTCTATGTTGCGGGGTAGCAGTAACCCTTTCGGACAAAGTCAAAGTCAAAACATTTATTTCAAATAGGCACAAGAATGGCACTTTTGAACGTCAGAATGAACAAGAAATAGAATTGATTCTAGTCGCCCCTTCCAAAAGGTAGTTTCGTGTGGAGAAGAATGGGCAAGAAACTCCAGCGTTACTCTTTTAAAATGTTTCACAATGTTTTGTATACATGTATGTATTATATGTGAAGACGATGCACCTAGAATAAAAACAATACACCACAAAAGGTGAAAAGAAAAACACATGTAGCAGTGGCAAGTAAACTTAATTATGTCATAAGTACATGGTGCTCACATATTTACAAACATTCTAAAAGTTAATAATCATAAATTAATCAATGTGCGAGAAGTTATTCCAATATAATAAAATAATATGGTACAAATTATAAATTATTACCTAATTTACTTAGCAACCAGTTTTATTTTGTCTAGACTCTAGATTGTCCTGTGGAGCAGGACCAGCATGTTTCCAAGCATCCTTATCTTTGATATAATCTTCTAATTTGTAATAAGCTTGTTTACAAAGTGTACTTTTAATATGAGTTTTAAATTTTCTTTCATTTAATTGCAGTATGTCACAAGGTATTTTGTTGTAACATTTAACACAGAACCCCATAAAAGATGTATGTACTTTTGACAATCGAAAAAATGGTTGAATTATTTTATCTTTATTTCTAGTATTAAAATTATGCCTATCCCGCTTACCCGGCAGGCTTCGATCCTAACGCCTTTTTTTTTTTTTTTTTTTTAAGGCTGGGAAATCATCCAATGACTGCTCCCGCTCTGGGTGGAGCGGAAGGGAGTGTCAGACTCTTACTGACTAAAACCCATCCATGTTCCTTCCGTAGCCCTTTATGTTCCGGGGTAGCGGTAACCCTTTCGGACAATCCCGCTTAGCCGGCAGGCTTGGCCCTGAGGGGCAACACTGTCAGCATATGAAGGGGCCCCCCTTCATATGCTGACATCTCTTTGAGGCGCGCGTGGAATATATACGCGCCGTACGGCACGGGTCTGGTGCTGATCGGACGGTGAGTCACCCATTACTCACCGTCCGCAGGCCCACGCCTACGGTGGCCGGGAGTCGTCACGTGGCTCCCGGAAGGGAGTGTCAGACTCTTACTGACTAAAACCCATCCATGTTCCTTCCGTAGCCCTTTATGTTCCGGGGTAGCGGTAACCCTTTCGGACAATCCCGCTTACCCGGCAGGATCCCGCTTACCCGGCAGGATCCCGCTTACCCGGCAGGGATCCTAACGCCTGCGCCGGGACTTAATATATTTCCATTCACAGAAAGGAGGCCCAAGAGCCCAGTAGTGGGAATATTATAGGCTGATTGTGCTATGCAAGCCTTTAATGCAGTAATAGGTCTTAGATATACCTAATTACTGCGGTGTAATTAAGTACTTACGTCCACGAAGACAGCGTTGATGTAGTCAGTGAAACTGTTTCCTTGGAAGGACGTCAAATATGGACGAAAGTTGTCAGCTGAAACAAAACTCGTAACTTAAGTTATGCACTATGGATCACAAGCGTAGGATAAAAAGCTGCAAAAAAATTAAAAAGTAAAAACGTAAGTAAGGGTAAAATTTAAGCTGCAGCACCCCTAGACACTTTTTTTATTTTTTTTTAAGGCTGGGAATTCATCCTATGACTTCTCCCGCTCTGGGTGGAGCGGAAGGGAGTGTCAGACTCTTACTGACTAAAACCCATCCATGTTCCTTCCGTAGCCCTCTAGGTTCCGGGGTAGCGGGTAACCCTTTCGGACAATCCCGCTTAACCCCTAGACACTGGGTTATTATTTTATTTAGCCTGATGATTTTCATAACCGAAAAAGCCTGTATAAAATGATTGAAGGAATTAACATCACAACCATCATCCCCGAAGGATTTGGTAGAGGTATAACCACATTTCGCCAATTATGTTTAAGTCACATGTAATTATTATTGGGAGTGTGCCTATTGCTATCAACTGGGCGCAAATCCAGACACCGGGCTGCTACTGAAAAGTTCCAGATGGGAAATCCCAATAACACATTGCCCGATCTGGGAATCGAACCAAATACCTCAGGCTTAGCAGTAGTGCTCGCATGATTATAATTTTTCTTATTTCGCAAGCAACCATACATATTTGTATGCCTCTAGGCATATCATAGCGATATTTATAAACTTAAATTTAGGAACTGTATTCACTACCTATGAAACACAAATAAAAAATGATTAGTATCATTTTATTCTTATTTTATTTTTATGGGACAAAAACAGTTATACATAGCTTTTACAAAAAAAAAAGGTTCTATTACAGTCGATAAAACGAGTAACCCACTCTACAGAGTGAAGTTGAATTGATTGGGTGATAAAAAAAAAGTGTGCGTGTACTAGTGTACACACGTAAGAAGTGAAACTTCTTTATGACCTTTAATTTTCCGGAAAATGATCTACTATATGCAACTTTAAAGAAATTGGTTAAATAAAGTTAAATTAGATAAAGTTTAAACAAAAGGCTTTTATTATCATAGACATGAATACAAAAAAGATGGCACGTAACGGAAAAATGTGACGCGTAACGAAAAAACGTGACGCGTAACGAAAAAATGTTACACTAAATTTTTTTCCAACCCCGTTAAAGAAGTTTCACTTCAAAAAAATCAGCTGTTCCCTACATTTTGACGAATTATGCGAGCGTAATTTATGGTACAGTCGAGTTCATTAATATATTGGCACTGTCAAGGATTCAAAATATTGTGAGCGTTGGAAAGCTCAATAAATTCTATAGAACCTATAGATCAAAAATATGTCCTCATGTGAACGGTTCAATAATATATGCTGTGCATTGTGCAATAATATGTGATCATGAACAGTTCAATAATATGAATCATTTGAAATTAATCTAGCCAGTGATAAATAATGTTGCAAACTTCTTGACCATGCAATTTTAAGATTGCTATTAAAATCATCTTTATGACTTCAGTAATAAGGTTGAATTTGAATTACATTTACTTGTTTAGATATTATTTTATTCATGTGTGCATACATAATTGTGAATCCTACAATGTTCAGATAATATGATCTTAATGTTGTTCATATAATAATGTGCTTTTGGCTGTATACATGTTACAGAGAAAAACCAGTCACATATTAATGAATCTAAATCTTGACCACAATTCAATGATGCTTATAGTTGTCACAATATTATGATTTTTTTTGACGGTCATATATTTTTGAAGCCTAAAAGGGCCAATATATTAATGAACTCGACTGTACAGCTGAATTTTTCTCGCGATTTCAGATGTGTTCCCATAAAAAAAGTTGTTCATAATGATGAGTACAAAGACCCTGTATAATATTACCCATGAATTCAATTTCACCCTGTATTGTCTACGAAGTGACATCGGAGTATGATAACGAACACATGTTAAATGAGTAAAACGTTAACATTTAAAAGAAAAACTCTATAGACCGACCAATTAAAGCAAGCGAATGACAAGAGCATTCATCTTATGGGCGACTTAAAAGAAATTGCAAAATCATGTTCAAGAAACTTACGGGGCACCACCAGAACATCCCGGTTCTTCTCCCTATTGTCTCCCCGGTGACCCCCAGCGCAGTCTCCTATCGTGAACCTTGGTGTCTGCTTGCAGATCTGCTGGTACTCCTTCTGGTACTCATTGAGCTTCGACACTGGATCCCTTTGGGATTTCTGCTTCAGTCTCTGTGACAACTCCGAGACGGGGAACCATGATACTCCGCAGACCACGTGTTCTTCTAACGTGTCGTAGACAAATTTGTATTGTTCCTGGAGGGAAGAAGATTTTTGATGATTATTATTGGCCTTAATCGAGGTGCCTCAAGAGACAGATTTCTGGAAGGATTTGGGGGAGACCTTTGCTCAGCAGTGGGACAGTGTAGGCTAAATAAAAAAAATATTGGCCTCGGGTAGGTTGTTTTTTTTGGTAAATAAAGATTTGTTTGTACATAGTTAGGGTTTCGTATGTTCGGATGAAAACGAGGAATCATTAGAAAATAGCTCATGTGTCTGTCTGTCCGTCCACGATAAAATGTGGAGAATGACGTTCTTCCAACTAAACAGACAGCTGTGCTGCTGGGGAGTTTGTTGCGCCACTTCTTCTTCCCAGCTAAAGCACTAGGAAGTGGTGAAGGGTGGTCGGTCGGGGACTGTCTTATGTAACTTTGACCTTCAAAACGTGCTGACTTTCAGCCTAGTTTGGATAAATGACTTTTGATTTTGATTCTGATTTTGATCACAGACAATTTGGTCCTATTCTACCGGACCGATGAAGTTAAGCTTTAAAATCGCGTACCAAATCTTTTATCTGAATTTCTCACTATAATAAAATCTCGGTGAATGCAACCCGTTATTATAATTATATGTCTTAAAGTGTTGCCGATAAGCAGCTTTCAGTGAAATTCTTGAAATATTGTTTTAAAATAACTATCAAATAGGTGTTGCCCGCAGCTCCGCCCGCGTCAATGTTGAAAATTTTCATACAAACTTCCACCCCCTGTTTCACCACTTTCAAGGAGGAGTTTCTTAAAATCCTTTATCAGCTGATGTCTCCTACTCATAATCTACCTTTGTGCCAAATTTCATTATCGTTTTACGAAAATGTGACTGTGTTTAGGTGCCCTGGACCTATACAGGGCGCGAAAACACAGTCACATTTTTAGATAAAACCGAAATGTATGCAATTGGCAAAAGCTTTCGAGATGTCACGTGATGAATCGTTTTCGATCGCTAAGTGCCAGACAATGTCAAATTGTGTAACGGAAATCGATCAATATTCCCATACAAATGCGTTGACGAGTGGCGTTCTTGACAATCCGAATCGCTGAGATAACGAATTGTTCGATCATCAATTTTTCGAAATCGAATCTACACGAAACTCATTGACACTTAACTAGACCCGAGTTTTTGAGGTTTTGTGATGAATCAGCGAGTAAATGCATGAATGAGTGACCTTTCGCTTTGTACAGAGGCCAGCACATTAAGTTACCACAATCTGTCAAATTTCTTTGATAGGATTTCAATTTTATTGCAAAGACATAAGGTTCATTTTTAATTGAGAAAATTTGACAGTTAGGGATAGCTTGATGTGCTGGCGTCTGTACAATCATGATGTATCGCATCCATAAGTACCTAATTAAAACAAGCTCCGACAAACGGTTGGTTCTCGTTTCGAATTCTACTCAAGGTCTGAAAACCTAATTACATGTTCGCAGTAAATCACTACTAATGGTATTAGCACAGTGACAAGTAAGGCCATGTTCTCACTGTCTCTTATTGACAACCTAATAAGGCTTAAGCGTCAGGGCAGCCTGAAATTATATTTTTCGTACCAGTTTGCCCTAGTGACTGACTATTTCAAGATTTTCAAGAAGAAGCCAATTCTTAATTAGAGAGATGTATTGATGGTTTTGTTGATTTTAATTACCTATGTAAATGTATATTTATTCTTTTAACTATGTTTAGCATTCAGTGATTTCTGTTGCAGGGAAGCCTTAATAACGTCTGTAAAAAAATCGTCAATACACAGTGGGAGCACTGCCTTAGACCGGTAACTACAGGGCGATCAATTTCTGCAGTTATTGTGTGCCGTCGGAAGGAAATCTCCAATTAGACGGAATGAGATGTTTGGTACTAAAAGCTAACTTGCTTTCTTGTGGAACACAGGGTTGCAGCATTTGCCAGGGATTGTTGCGAAATATATATTCAGTTCTGTCACAATTGGTGGTGATTTATTAATGTGTAATAATTCTAAATGGATGGACAAAATGAGCTCTCAGTAAAAAATTAAAGAAAACATCAATGACAAAAAGACAAACAATCATTAAAAAAAACAAAAAAAAAACAGTCAAATCATGATTGTTAGACGTTACTCGGGAAATGTATGAGTTCTAGATAATATACCTACCAATTCCTTGTCTATGAAAATAGGTAAAAAAGTTTTTAACACGATTTTTGTTACTAGATTTAAAAAAAGAATCGAAACCATCCTTACCTCATTTTCTATAAGACCTTTTCGGGATTGCCTGAGTTTCTTCAAAAATCCGAATACATCGAAGCAATCTTCTTCTTCAGCCAACTCGAGGTTAGCGTCAATGGCTAAGTACACCCCTGACCGACCGCCACCATCACTGGAACAAAACAACACATTTTAAATGATGTTTTTCTTATTTAAGTTGTCTTATCTTCTTGTTGTGAGAAGATCTACTTATACAGGGTGTATTATTTTAATGAGTCATTGTACTCATCATTATGAACAACTTTGACTTTGGGAAAAAATCAGCTGTTCCATACATTATATGTTCGCATATCTCGTCGAAATGTAGGGAACAGCTGATATTTTATCGCGGTTTCAGATTTGTTCAATTTCACCTTGTATAGAAGAGGACACGCCTTTTACGCAACTATAGCGTTCACGTTAATACAGCTTGATCGCTGTGTGATAACAAATTGCTTTCAAAAAGCATAAAAATGTCTTTATACTATATTTCTATTATCTATCAAATCGGGTAATTAACGTACCTAAGCTTACGTTGAGCTGAGAACTACCCGATTTGGTATTAAGTTTGCATGACATAAAAAGCGAATCCACACGAATCATTCCTCACGCATACCCCTCGCTACCGCTACATTTCTCAGGCCAAGGCCGATTTTCATTTGTTTTGCAGTCGATTTGCTCATCACCTACTAGAAAGCTAGTCGCGCCCTTCGCACAACAAACGTAAACACAAGACACGTTTGAAACTTAATTACAACCCTAGCAGTATTGCCACGTCAAAAATAAACAGACTATCGCAATAACATGTTGCTTTTAACATCAAAATAACAATTCTGTACACCCACTGGCTACGTAAATAATAAGGGGCTGCATTACACGTTATTTGCTGGCTCGGCACAGACTAGTCACAGACTTAACTTATTTATTACTAGCTTCTGCCCGCGGCTTCGCCCGCATGGATGTCGGAAATTGTTACATTATTGGAGTTTTAGAAAGGATCCCTTTTTTTTTAAATATAAAATAGTGTATGTCATCCGGGGATAGTGTAGCTTCCCAACAGTGAAAGAATTTTTCAAATCGGTTCAGTAGTTTCGGAGCCTATTCAATGCAAACAAACAATCAAAACTTTCCTTTTTATTATAATACTAGCTTCCGCCCGCGGCTTCGCTCGTGTAATATATTGACAAATTATACATATAAACCGTCCTCTTCAATCACTCTATCTATTAAAAAAAACCGCATCAAAATCCGTTGCGTAGTTTTAAAGATTTAAGCATACATAGGGATATAGGGACAAAGAAAGCGACTTTGTTTTATACTATGTAGTGATTAGTATAGAAGTATAGATATGCTTCGCTACAACGTTACAACATTGTAGTAATATATTTATTCTGGAATAGTGAACATTCCCTGAGGGCGCAGGCCAGACGAAAGTCGTGTAAAATAAGTGCAATGTAAGCGCCAAGTTGGGGTTTTTGCTTTACAAGATGGCAAAACGTATTTAATAAAAAAAGCCAAACAATTCTCGGTTTTTGAAAGCGTGCAAATATATATCGCATCAGAAAAACTGCTGTTGAATTGGCAAACCAATACGAAAGTATTGGTTCATTAAAATCGATAAAGCTTTGATGAAATCTGAAACATCTACGGAGAGATGAATGTTTTGATTCATTCGTTTATTTATTATACATAGGGAAATACTTTTGAGTACAAAGGTACTGGTTATTTCTCAAATTTCTCCCGATAATTTTTTTTCATCGAGAGGTTTGGATTTAAAAAAAAATCCTGTCGAACGCAATTCAAAGTTGTACATAGGTGCGGCAGTTGAGCGATGATCAAATCGACGACAAATGAAAATCGGCCTTGCCCTGTAAAGTATAGCGGTAGCGATGGGTATGAAGAAAATAGAACCTAATATTGACCTGCAAATTGCAAACATACATAGGTTTCACCTTAATGTCTGCTGCGACAAACTATATCTATTGTTTCGTTTTAAAGTCATCAACGCGTCTGTCTTACGACTACTTGAATACGGTCGTCGTCTGGCTGCCAGCAGAAAGAAATAAAATATGATTGTATATGATTTATCTTACCAAATAATGTTATGTTATAACTGATCTCAAATAATTGATCTCTACATAAATATATTAATTCGAATTAACTTAATTAATATTAAGAACATGTTTTAAAATTGTTAATTATTATGTATTAATTTTATTTTGAACATAATTTTATGCTTTTTGCTGTGTTTTACAGGGTCCGTAATTATACCTTAGCTTTAAGCCTATTGTAAGATCTTCACACATTATAAAAAAAAAAAAAAAATATAAAAAATTATATGAAATAAATATATGAATATGAAAAATCCCACTCACTTGCAATGCACCACCATGGGTCCTGCAGCAGGGTTGGTAGCCAGCCTCCTGCCAACAACAGCACGCACTCGTCGTCTGAACTCCAGGAGAGCGTTGCTGAACGGGCACGTGTGTGAGTGCCACTGCGTGTAGTGGAACTGCAGGATGAACCGCTCTTCCACCACCACCTTTCGAAGAAATAGAGGTGAGAATCGTTGAGGAAAGTTTATTCAAGGTGTAATTATTGGTGGAGAAGAGAAGGTTTAATTATTTAGTAGTTAGTATAAGCATTTTTATTCTGGGTGCATCGTCTTCACATATCTTCTTCTTTTAGTGTATGTAATAATTCTGTCACCAGGTTAGTCACTAACTAACCTGGTGACAGGATTTTTATGCTGCCCATGGGCCTCTGACTTAGCTTCACATGCTGTTGAGAAATATCTCTCAGACATGCTGGTTTGCTCAAGATGTTTTCTTTCACCAGTTCCGTCTTAGAAACGGTGGAGTTTCTTGCCCATTCTTCTCCCTACGAAACTATCTTTTGAAAGGGGCAACTAGCATCAATTCTATTTCTTGTTCAATTTGACTTAAAAAGTGCCTGTCTTGTGCCTATTTGAAATAAATGATTTGACTTTGACTTTGAATTGAAATAACTGAAACCTCTTACGAGGTCTTCGTACTAATGATTATAAAATTTTAATATATGCGACTAAACCTAAAATCGAATAAAAAATATTAGGTGTTCTCTACATTTTACGGAGTTTCTTCACGAACAAAAAAAAATAGAGATCGCGATAAAAAGGACAGGAGATGCGCACTCTTTGTATACAGTGCGTTATACTTACTACGTCTACAGTTTGTAATAATAAAAAAAAATACGAAGACTTTTACAGTGAAATCGTGGATGTCGACGTCTTCCAACAATAATGTTACGTGTGAAATTATAAAAGCGCATTGTGCCATAATAACTTCTAATTGGTGAATGTCTCACTGGCTTGCAAGTAACTTGCAGCCTTATGTGCAAGTTACTGGCATGCGTATTTCCAGCTTCATGTATACTTCAACCTGTAATTATTATTTCGTTACAGCTTTGTTAAAATATCAACAATTAATTACTTTGCCAAAGTAATTAAACATGAACGTTTACAGTGGACAACGGACAGTTTATTTTATAAATTAATAAACGGAAATTTTGTACAATCAAATTAATTTTATAAGTTATCAAAATATTTGCTGAATTTAATAATTACTTGGAATTGCGTTAATTATTAATAAAATCATAAACGATTGCATAACACGATTGTAATATTTTTGTACCATAATTTCACAACCAGTACTCGCTCTATCTTCAAAGAAAATAGAGTTGTGTGCGAGTGATGTGTATGTGTGTGTGTGTATGTGTATGTGTGTGTTGGTAGGCAGAGCACACAAACACATTTTGTCAACTTTGTATCTAAGGAAGGAGATAAATAATAGGGAATATAATCCTAATGATAATCCTTGTAATAGAAAGTATATATAGGGTTATTTGTAAAAATCAGCTGTTCCTTACATTTTGACGAGTTATACGAACATAAATTTTGACGACACGGTTGAGCGATTGACTTCTGCGCAGCATGTCGCGGGTTCGATTCCCGCACAAATATTTGTACGACCTGCAAGTATTTGTTCCGGGTCTGGGTGTTTTTCTATCTATGATATGTAGGCATTTACAAAAAAAAAAGATATATATAAGTAGTTTATTAGCCATCTCGTTACCATAACACAAGCATTAGGTTGCTTAGCTTGGGACGATATGGCGTTGTGTGAAATGTCCAAGGATATTATTATTATTATTATAAATGTAGGGAACAGCTGAATTTTTTTTCGCGATTTCAGGTTTGGTCCCATAGTAAAAGTTGTTCATAATGATGAGTACAATGACCTCTTAAGAGGTTTCTGGTGTTTTACAAATAACCCTGTATAATATAATTATATTAAGCATTAATTTGCGATAATTTCCGGAAGGAAAAATCTGGTAAGTACCAATTTTCCGAAACGAGAGAAGAACAGGGTAACCTATGCTCCAAACAATCGCGCCAACGAAGTTCAGACTAATTAGGCGGCAGTCAAATATTAAGTTTATGCAGTAATTAGACTCTGAATATCACTACTTGTTTTACCACACTGCCGCCGTGGAAGCCAAGTTGATTAAAGTCGAGAAAGTTATTTGTTACCCATTGTTAACAATGTCATCACCACCTGCCTTGCCTTTTTTCCAATTACGTTGAGGTCGGCTTCTAGTCTAACCGAATGCAGCTAAATACCAGTATTCTACATGGAGCGACTGCCTATCTGATCCAAAACCCAGTTACTGGGTAATACATTGCTTCTTGTTAAGATTGGCTGTCAGGATTCTGACGCCTCTCCCACAACAACTGTCAAAAATCCACGGATGACAGCCGGGAGCAAGGGCTTAATAATTATGCGTTCGTATATTTAAATCGCATTGCATGAACCTGCTATAGCACGGCAAAGTGATGCGGGAAGGGTGTTAATTTGATTAACATTTATCTCCCCGACGTACCATCTGAGCTCTGTTTCTAGTTTACAAAGAAAATTCAAATCGTTAATAATTAAATCTTAAACTTCTGCTGTGGAGTGAGAGTAATCTTAACGCTATATAAATGGATGTGCTGACTACTTGCTACAGGGAAATATTTCTCACAACCCCTTTGTGCAAACAAAGTTTTCACATAAAGAGATTCTTTCAAATATTTCAAAGAGATTTTATACGGGATAGCAAAACTATAATTGGGTTTATTTGTGAAACGCCTGTGCTTTACGAAAGAGGTAGGTAAGCAGGGGTTACAGTGGTGATAATAGTTTTTATTTTAAGACTGTTCACCAAGTAAGTTGTAATAAAAAAAATGATGTCATCATCATCATCTGCCTAGCCTTTTCCCGACTATGTTGGGGTCAGCTTCCAGTCTAACCGGATGCAGCTGAATACCAGTATTTTACATGGAGCGACTGCTTCTCTCACTTCCACAACCCAGTACCTGGGTAATACGATACCCCCTGGTAAGACTGGCTGTCAAATTTCGGGATTCTGAGTATCCGCTGGCAGCCGGGAGCAACGGCTTAAAAAAAACAATAAAAAATGATGTATTTACCTATAATATTATGTTTGTTACATTAAGGGTGAATTTCACCATAGAAACTGAACGCGGTAAACACATAAACCCCGTTTAAGGGTTCAGTGTCATTATTTTTTGTGGAAAATTGACACTGACAGGTCTCGAACGCGGTTCAGATGTGCTGACTTTCTTGATGGAATTGGCACTCCTTCATTGCTTCCTATAATTTATGTAGTGTATACGAACGATGGGAAATCTAAATAAATAAAATTGCAGGAGAAAAAGGAAAGGGAAAATTGGGAAGCGTGTTTACTTAGTGTGTTCAACTTATGGAATTCAAATAACGGGTATTAAAATGCGTTCGGCGAAACTGAGAGCCTCTTGTACTGCCTGTCATGAGGATATATTTTTGTACCAGACTTAACCTGAAATTTTTCTGGTTACGGAGATATTGAAAGTCAAAGTTCCACTGTTTCCTTCAGGAAAACAAGATTGAAATGTTTATTTATTGTTATTTTTTGCACTCACAAAGATACAAAGGCGGATTTAATGACCTTAGGCATTCTCTAAAAGACAACTAAGGGTGTAGTAGGGGTTAAGATGGTAGTGGTGCTTTGATTAAGAGGAACCATGAAGAAAACATAATATATTACACAACGTGGTGCTACAATGGTGACATAAACACACGAGTAGAGCTAGTGCCCATTAATCATATAAATGTTGATAGGTTAAATAACACTAAACTTAATTAAACACAAAAATAAAATAAATTCGCCTACTTTTAGCAGTTATTTCATCCTAATAGTATTGCTTATTCGTTTTAATTTCATTGATGACTGGCAAATGAATACTGTGCGTCAGTTATTTAAGTACAAGTTGCTATAAGATGCTTTTTTCTAACGTTTTAAATAAATCCGTAAATAATAAGGTTTATTGGAAATAAAATGTCTTCATGAAACGAACATGTGAAAACTTATATGTGTGTTAAATTAATGTCACCATTGTAGCGCCACGTTGTAAATAACTTTAAAATACCGCACACCTTCTATACCTACTGATGCTTCATCCAAATGCACAATGTTTTCTATAAACAGTGATTTTTCGTACAAAACATAAAAGTTTTTTTCCAACAATATTATTTGCTCAATGCTACTAAGTTTGATTTCCAGAATACGTAGAACACGGCTATGTAATAATGGGTCTTTTACTGCAACAGTTTTCGGACATTCGTTTCTCGGATGAACGGTTCGCCGACAGTACGATTCACTTTTAATCGTTTGACCGACAGAACGATTCACTTTTAATTGTGTTGTTTGTTATTGTGTTGCTTGTTTAATTGTTAAACGATTCACCGACAGTACGATTCACTATTCAGAACAGCCTGTATGTTATTAAGCTAAATAAAATGTTTACTGTACTTACACTCTTTTCACTCTTGTACAGCCTGAAGGTTCGTATGTGAAAGTTGGCGAGCTCCTCTTCCTGGACGATGCCGACGCTGATGTCTCCGTACGTCTCATCCTTTTCTTTGTTCGGCGGCCAGTATTGGACGCACATCACCTGGTAACAAACAAAAAATTATGAGATTAGGTTTTGGTCACAAAGAGGATGGTGGGAATGAGATAACAGATGAGACAGAATTTAAATTTGGACTGTTTTGTACACGCAACACGATACAGTTTCGCGACTAATCTGAATGGTCGATTAGCAGATAATGCACAAAGATAGACAAAGATAAGATTTTCTAAAGTCCAACGTGTGTGTGGCGACATCTACAACGCTACATGTGAACTACGACGTCACAAATCCTGCATCTCGCAAGCAAAATTTTCTGCGAGATCATAACTTTTAGAATAAAAGAATAACTGTTATATAGAATAACATCCCGATATCAACCGTCGAGCAGTAGCCCTCCAGATCAACATTCGTCTGATCGGAGGACCCTAGCTGTTCAATGGAGGATTAAAAACTTTACACCCTGTTCCTCATACCTCTAAAAGAGTATGAGGTATATTTGTGATCGTACAGGCAACAGCTACAAGTTTATTGAAAAACTAGCTTCTACCAGCGGCTTCGCACGCGGGTTTGTCGGAAATTATCCAAAGGGAATGTACTACCGGGATAAAATAATTATCCTATGTGTTAATCCAAGATATAAACTATCTGTGTGCTACTTTTTATTCCGGTAGTAAGTTTCCGACATCCAACCGCTGTTAAAAGCTAGTAAGATAATGATATGCTAAATAAATAACTGAATGTAGCCACTGCTGCACCGTGGGGAAAAAACTCTCGCATCTCGAATGAGTGTCAAAATGTACTCGAAAGTAAAACTCGCACGTTGCGCTTGCTAAACTATTTCAACTGCTCATAACTCGCTCACACGAACGCGTTTTTGCTACACGGATTAAAACCGAGACTACACGAGCTTAGCGCTTACAAATAGTCTGAATTTTTTACACTGCTTAAAAACTTAACGAGCGAACGAATTTACTGCTGTCTGAACAAACCATTATTTTGTGGAATTTAAGCAATTGGGTTAACATGCGAATTCCTTGTATGTTATTAATTGTGTACATATATATATTTCTCTTTATTGCAAGTAACATTGACTCGTTGTGTTAGTAACAATTTTCCTTATTAATGCTTATGTTTAATAAATATTGAATTTTTATTCTTCTGCTAATAGGAGGAGCTCGTGGCTAAGTACTAACAGCCGCACAGGTCGATCCACCAGGTTAAGCTACGCTTACTGGGGTTGGCCGTGGATGGGTGACCATCTTTACATACCGAGACTTCTCCGTGCCTCAGAAAGCACGTTAAGCCGTTGGTCCCGGCTGTCATTTGTGCATCTTTGACAGTCGTTACGGGTCGTCAGAAGCCCGATAATCTGACAGCCAGTCTTACCAAGGGGTATCGTAATGCCCAGTTACTGGATTGTGGAGGTCAGATAGGCAGTCGCTCTATGTAAAATACTGGTATTCAGCTGCATTCGGTTAGACTGGAAGCCGACCCCAACATACTTGGGAAAAGGCTAGGCAGATGATGGTGAGTCTTCTGCTAATAATAAAATGTGAGATTTTCTAGACCTTTTTGTTACTCAAAAGTACCTGAATGGATTCGGATGGAATTCGGCACATAAATAGTTATTGACCAGAATACTTTTTATCCCTCTACATGAAACTGTTCTTGCAAAATACGAGTGAAGCCACAGGAAAAAATAAAATAAAAGAGGGAACAAAACATAACTGAACGATGTTGGGTTAGTTGAGGAAGCGGTAAATACGCTGCAATTCTCCCAATTTATTTGTGATCAGCGCAACACGTCTTTCCTTCCATACTTCTCTATTAGTCGTCATCTCAGTAGTCACTCCCTTTCTAGCAATATCATCTTTCACACAATCCATCCATCGATCGTGTGTTTGGTCTTGCTCTACTTGTACATCTATGCACATTCATACTCATAACGTTTCTGACAATATTTTCCATATTTCTTTAAAAAAAAAAAAACGATTGCAAAAAAGAATTCCTTTAAGAGAAATCAAATATAATGATACAGTTAGTTAGTCTAATAATAATAGAAGCTTCCAGTAAACTCAGAACAAGGAAATTATAGCTTCGAAAACAACTTGCTACAAACTGTTAACTGGCAAAATTTTGCAAATGGCTGCTCGTTTGCAAATTAATATCAAACCCGTGGTGATGATGGTGTGAACAGCTAGCTATTCTCTTAATATTACCGTAATCTGGAAATCCGAATTCCTTATTATAATTACCCAAAAAGTTGGAGTTAGGCAGCTACCTAATCTGACAGGATTAAACAAACAAGAAGGGAGATATTGGTCGGTATTGTTTGATCGCTTTATGATTTGTTCAGACAGTTTCCCTGAGAAGGCAGACGGAAGTTGTAGTGAACTTTCAGGGCCTGTCGAGGGCTGAGATGTAGTCAAAATGGCATTAAAACACCTAGACGGAATTGGCGGCTATTTGCTCAACGGCGAAATATGTGTAATAATAATATATCCTTGGACATTTCACACAACGCCATAATATAGTCCTAAGCTAAGCAACCTAATGCTTGTGTTTTGGTAACGGGATGGCTCATAAACTACTTATATACATTTTTTTTTGTAAATGCATATAATAATTATAGACAGAAAAACACCCAGACCCGGAACAAATCCTTGCAGGTCGTACAAATATATGTTTCGTGCGGGAATCGAACCCGCGACATGCTGCGCAGAAGTCAATCGCTCAACTACTGCGCCAACAGTGTCGTCAAAAAAAAAATATATAATATACCAAATAGAAACAATAGGCTCAAAGGAATACCAACCAATTTACTTATAAAACAGGTTTGAATATTCATGGTTGGATATGAAACACTATAACATATTATGTAGGTGTACAGAACCCGTCGGTAAAGTGTCAGAACCGTCAAAAACGCGGTCCAACGCGGTCTGTCCGTCCGGAGTTCAGTTAGTAGAATGTTTCTGACATTCGTCGGTATGTGGCGAATTATTATAATGCGAGGGCAAGGCCGCAATTTGAGCGCTTCTCAAATGTAGCGCATAATTTTGAATTTGTTATGGACGAGCTCTTGAATGCTGCGAAAAGTATAGGAAAGAGTCCAGAAAGAGTGTACATTTGAAGCAAAAATGACGCATAGGAAGATTACTAACAAGATTTTATAAATGAAGGGTATGAACATCACGCCAACGCGTTTACTGTGTGTCTGTTTACAACAGTTTTTTCTATTGTGTCTGCAGCGTTGAGTGTTCAACGGGTTAAAGTTTCAAATTCTGATATTCATATAGACTACTTCGACGCCTAAATGTACTTTTGTTGGGGTGGTCTGAGCGTGTAGTTTAGTTAAGTTTTTTAACCCTCGACTGGGAGCCTTTATTTATTGGGGCATTTACAGGCAAGTTTACAACGCAGGTCAAATTAATAGAGTCATTACAAAAACAATAATGGCGATTCGAAGAGATTATGACAATATAAGTCGAATACAAGATAGATTTTCTAAATCTTTATTACATTCATCTGTACTGCCTCACATTATTCACACCGAACGCCTACAACGAACCACAGAAACTTTATGAAATATGTTAACTCCAAGGACAATTTTATTCCTTTATTTACTTCGCAAAATTTTACCGCACCCCTCAACTCTACAATCCGAAGTTAACAATCTCTAAGAAACCGCCTGGAGCTTGCATTTCATTTTGAAGGTAAGTGTGCCAGTAAATTCGTAAAGTTACAAATGAGGCGTGAAATAATTCTTAAATCGTGTTCTATTCTATGGTCCTAGTGATACAATGAAACTGCTGAAGGACAGATTGGGTCAAAAAGAATAATTCTACGTTTTGATGTCTAACAATATTGACGGCAAAAAGCCACACCAGTAAAAAAAAATATAAGTACAAAAAGTACAAAATTTAAGTACAAAAAGTACAAAATTTAAGTACAAAAAGTACAAAATTTCACCGTGAAAGCTAAGGTGAAGCGAGTTTAAAGTGAGCCGTCATTAGTGTCCATCACTAGCAATAGGTGGAACAACAACTCACTTCAAATATGTTTTCACGGCATTTTTTTACAGAATCGGCTGGCTGTGTGACAACTTGTCACTGCCGGCTGTGGATATAGACATGGCATGACGCAAAAAGCAAGCAGCGATAGCCTAGTGGTGTGACCGGCGGACTGCCAAGTCATAGGTCTCGAGTTCGAACCCAAGGCACGCACCTCTGATTTTTCGGATTCATGTGCGTATTGTACATTCAGTCAAAAAAGTATCGGGAATGGATGATTTGTTTAAGGTTCCAAATTCAAATTTTTGTTTTTTTGTAGTTGTTAGATTGGCACAACTGTTTTCCATTTTGGCGCGGAGTTTGAGTTGCAACTGTTATTTATATTAAATACAGTGCTGGTTTTAGTAATATCATATATAGTGTGTATTGCGAATTTCATAATGGATAAAAATATCGAACAAAGAGTTTGTCTTAAATTTTGCATCGCCAATGGAATTTCGTGTTCGGAGTCACTGAAAATGTTACAGAAGGCTTACGGTGAATCGACTTTATCAAAAACTCGTGCTTATGAGTGGTTCAAAGCGTTCAAAAGCGGTCGAGATGTGATGGAAGATTTGCCTCGCTCTGGTAGGCCGTCAACGTCTGCAACTAAGGTTAAAATCGCAAAAGTGAAGAAAATAGTGACTGAAATCCCCATTCAACTCTATAGGTCTAACGGTAAATAAAAAATATTATTTGAGCGTTATGCGGCGTTTAAGAGAGCAAATTCGACGAAAAAGGCCAGATTTGTGGAAAGAAAATTCTTGGATTTTGCACCACGACAATGCGCCTTCGCACAAGGCTATCATTGTGAACGAATTTTTGACCAAACACTCAACAAATACCATCCAGCAACCACCATATTCACCAGATATGGCTCCTGCTGACTTTTTTCTTTTTCCTAAACTCAAATTACCACTTCGTGGCACCCGTTTTCAATCGATAGAAGACATAAAGGAGAATTCGCGGCGAGAACTGAACTCAATTCCGGAAGCAGCGTTTAAAAAATGTTTTGATGAATGGATTATTCGTTGGCGCAAGTGTATCGTTTCTAAAGGAGCATACTTTGAAGGTGATAAAATAAATTTGGATGAATAACAGACATTTTGTGTATTATTGATCTTTTCCCGGTACTTTCTTGACAGAGTAGTATAATTATCACTTGCTTAAAATCGGTGAAGGAAAACATCGTGAGGAAACCGGCATGCCTGAGAGATATTTCTCAACAGCATGTGATGCTAAGTCAGAGGCCCATGGGCAGCATTAAAACTCTGACACCAGGTTAGTCACTAACCACACGAAGAAGAAGAAGATGACGCAAAAAAAGGCAAAAAGACAAGAAACCAGGAGACAAAGCTGATATAGCTCATTTGTTCTAATAAACCAAAACTACATAGGTTTTAACACATAAATATCCCACTTAATCAACTTTCTAGTTATTATTTGTAAAATAAATTAATAAAGCTAAATATTAAGACGACGACACGGTTGGCGCAGCGGTTGAGCGATTGACTGCTGCGCAGCATGTCGCGGGTTCGATTCCCGCACGGAACAAATATTTGTACGACCTGCAAGTATTTGTTACGGGTCTGGGTGTTTTTCTATCTATAATATGTATGTATTTAAAAAAAAAATTATATAGGTAGTTTATCAGCTATCTCGTTACCATAACACAAGCATTAGGTTGCTTAGCTTGGGACGATAAGGCGTTGTGTGAAATGTGCAAGGATATTATTATTATTTATAAAAGTAATTAAAAAGTAAAAAATTATATAATTGAAAAAGCACCCTTCACAAATATAATGTAAACACAAATAAGCGCCCTTCCACTCCTACTATGTTGCGCCGGACAGGGTCCATAATGATACATTTATTTTAAGCCTACCAACTGTATTCACAACATCATGAAAGGCAACGAAGAATTGAGAAAAGCTACGCTGCTTGGTCATAGATATAAAAATTGTGGTATTAATTCCCTGGATGAGCTGCTTCCCATAGAGCACTATTATTTATCTGTATCCCTCAGGGTAGTTGCACACTAGCTAGATGGTGTATAACAGAAAAACTTGATCCCTCTGTCCTTTTTACTCTGTGGTAACAATGTAGAACATATTCCACAGCCAGATAAAGACAACATGAATTGTGTGTCAAATCTTCGAACGTGTTCGAGATAAAACTGTTTTATTACTTGAAACAAAATTCAGTATGAAATATGAATTTGAAGGCGTTTATTTTATGCTACATTTGCGTACAAAATGACAGACTGGATGTATATTCGAATCGCTTTAGCGTGGCTTTTATGATCATTGCCCTTTCTCTAATATCTCTCCAAGAATGCAAACAATATATCATCTTCTTTCTTTTCGTGTGGTTAGTGACTAACCTGGTGTCAGAGTTTTTATGCTGCCTATAGACAATAGACTATTGCACGGTTTTTTTTGTAATTGGAACATGTTGAAGATCACGATAGATGTTCATTCGGGATGTCAACGGATTTGATTTCAGATTTGGAAATAAAGAATGCTACGTAAGTAAACGTTGGTCGAATAGACGATTTTTACAAATCTATGAAGCAATTGATTACGAATTTCCTACAAAATCCTTCAGATTGGAAGTTTGATCCGTAATTGCGATGCTGGATCAAACAATCCAGCCAGTTAATTAATGACTTTGTCGAAATCGCACTGGGACCGCAAATAACTGAACCTGCTTCCATAAAAGCTAAATGCAGCACAAAATAATGGTGTTTCGATCCGCAAAAGCCGAAAGCAAATAATGACGTTGCACGGCCAGAACACCGGATTGACACACCGAGCCTTCTTTGTTCAGCGTCGTTTTCCATTTCCTCATCGAAACAAATATTTGTATGGCCTACAAATCATTATTGTTCCGTGTCGCACTGTTTGATTATAGCAATGGGAGTAAGACTGTTCATAAAGATCTTTCTTCGTTAATATTTATTACAAGTCTCGTTTGTACAGACGCCAGCACATCAAGCTATCCCTAACTGTCAAATTTTCTCAATTAAAAATGAACCTTATGTCTTTGCAATAAAGTTGAAATACTATCAAAGAAATTTGACAGATTGTGGTAACTTGATGTGCTGGCCTCTGTACATAATATGTAACGTCAAACGTGCAGTATGGAAATTTTGGTTGCTTTTTTACTATACTGAAAATCAAGAGCCGGTTTAGGTTTAGATTTAACATGGATTTACTAGCCCCGATATAAGAGTTGATGGTCGTGAGTTTGAACCAAGGTAAGCACTTTAGTTAGTGTATTTAACTTAATCACCACTCTGCTCTTAAAACGGCGAAGGAAAACATCGTGAGGAACCAACAATTCCAAGACATCCACCAACCCACACTAGACCCGTATGGTGGATTATGGCATACTCCCTGTCATTAAGAGGGCCTCCTCTTAGTGACAGGGAGTATGTCATAATCCCAGCATTCCCAGCAGTGGGAACATTATAGGCTGATTATGCAGTAGCATCGATTGAGAGGTATTTGGTATTTATAATGTCTCATACTCACAAATATCTCTAATTCTCAGCAAAGGAGATAATTAAGCAGGCAGTTCACTCCATGATTTTCATGACAACCGGCCAATAGAAATAATTTTCCCCGAAAGTTTGTATTATGTTCAATCAGTTACACAAAGTGTAAAGATGTTTATTAACTCTTGCCTGCATATCCAACTGTTTTGCAAACTTATGTTTCTGAAATATGTATCAGGGGTGGTACGGTAGCCAGGTAAATATCTCCAAATTATATCAAACCTTAAAACCTTTGACAGTTAAGTTTAAAATCGATTGAGAAAATTTGACAGTTTGTTGTAACTTGATGTGCTGGCGACTGTACAGAGGCCAGCACATCAAGTTACCACAATCTGTCAAATTTCTTTGATAGTATTTCAACTTTATTGCAAAGACATAAGGTTCATTTTTAATTGAGAAAATTTTACAGTTAGGGATAGCTTGATGTGCTGGCGACTGTACATATAAATATCCTTAAATGCCTCCGTACCGGCGAATGAGTATGCGAAGCCGACACACCAATAAAAAGACACGACGAACAGCCTGTCATAAAAGAAATACGAGGAATGCCTTACAAATACTTGTAAAACTTGAACGTTCTACTTAAACACTGCGAAGAAAGTGTTCCCACTGTATTATGGAATAATATCCTCCGTTTATACTTGCCAATGTTATGCAATAGGGATGGCGAACGAGTGGAAAGCGAGGGCGAGTGCCAAAAAAACCAGGCGGCTGAGACAGAGTCACATTTTTATTAACGATAACGAAATTAGATAAATCCGAAATGTATGGAATTGGCATACGCTTTTGAAATGTCACGTAATCAATCGTTTTCTATCGCTAAGTGCTAGACAATGTCAAGTTTTGAAACGAAACTCAATCAGTGTTAGCATACAAATAAATGCATTGCCAATGGCGTTCTCGACAATCCGAATCGCTGAGATAGCGAAATGTTTGATCAACCATTGTCGAAATCGAATCGACACGGAGCGATTGTCACTTGTCTAGGTCTTCTGTGTCACTATTTGTTTTTGTTAGTCCTAAGTTTTGCCCAATAGTTCAGTTCTATAGTGTATTGAAGCATTGAATTATGCATTAGGTACTAGTTGTGTTTAGTAAAAGATGATTTGAATTTCAGTCAGTTTTTTTTTTTAGTCCGTCTAACATGATTAAAAAAATGGCCCCTTACAGGCAAAATAAAATTTTATTAGGTATTATTTAGGTCTGTATGTAACACTGACAGAATATATCATTTATATTTATTATCTAATTACACTAAGTACTAAATTAAATGACTACACTAAGTACCAAATTAAATAACTAAGTAAAAGAACACTTTGGTGTCGCGGTACTGGTCCACATCGCTGGCAATGCTAATTCTTTGGCCAAAGAAAGAAGCCCTTTGGTTAGTGGTGCAGCAGGATTGACCGAAAGGGTTACCGCTACCCCGTAACATAAAGGGCTAAGGAAAGAACATGGATGGATTTTAGTCAGTAAGAGTCTGACACTCTCTTCTGCTGCAACCAGAGTGGGAGGGGACATTTGATGATTTACCACCCCCAAAAAAAAGCCTTCTGACCTGAAGTTTTGACCACTCGACCAGAAATGCAAATGTTATTTTGTATATTTTATTTTATTTTGAAAAGACTTTTTCGAAAAGTTTAACATCCCTATTCCACGTCTTCATTCTTGCATGATATATGAGGTAGACTTAAATAATTTTGTTCACTAGACATCAAGAGTTCTTCATTCCATTAGCAGACTGGTGCTCAGTATTTCATTTCTAAGGAAATGGAGCATGAAATAGCGACAAATTTTGTGCAAGAATCGCAATGAAAGCGAATTGTGCGAACGGAATAGCTTCATTTGCAAGTGGATCTTTAGTAATTATGTTGCGAATTGGTGTTGATGAGTAGGGACACTCATTTTTATTTTACTGGGTTGTATTTCTTATTTTTCTCTATCTAAATAGCGTCATTTTATATGCTTATTATGTTTATACCTTTTTTTTTTGAGGATGGGATATCATCAAATGACTCCCGCTCTGGGTGGAGCGGAAGGGAGTTACAGACTCTTACTGACTAAATCCCACCCATGTTCCTTCCTTAGCCCTTTATGTTCCGGGGTAGTAGTTCCAGTATTTTCAAATAAAGTACTTGTGCCTTCTCCGGTTGATCCGTCAGGAACGAGGCTATATTGTCACACCAGCGCGCATTGCTTCGACTGTGACGTGTATCATTAAAAGTAAACTAACAAAAAATTAAGAAATTTAAATATTTTGTCATGTCGTAAAAACTGCGCAAACCAGCAGCGGGTCGCTAGTAAATTGATTTATAAAATAAAAAATCTTACCTTGATAAAGTCGAAAGTCTTGGTCAGCATGACTATGGCTGCGGCTCGTTCCTGCCATATCATCCGCCAGAAATCAACCACCGTGTCTTCGGTTGGACCCTGAGTTACGATGTACGCATTTGGTTTTAATATACTCTGTGGACAAGGAAAATAAAGTTAATAATAGAGTTTTGGCAGTGTAAGCAACCTATGATTGAAAATTTTAGAGTGAAAAAAATGTTTATTTAGTCCTAACACTTTTATACATTTTTAAACCTGCTAAACTGGGTAACAGTTTAACCCATTAGATGTTCACCTATTAGACGCCGTTTGTTTATAAGACCTCAACGATTTATACGGGTATATTTATTGTCGTTTCGAGAGATTTTTTCGTATGAATCTATGGGGTTCATACGACATTTGGGGGATTAAAAGAAGAAAGACGCCAAATCCACTGGTTTTGTGCTTCTCGCATCTAGCGGATTTGTACGGCCTTCATAAGTTCATCGTACCACCTTGTGGGAGGCCTTCCCACGCTTTACCTTCCTACTGGAACACAATTATCACTCCAGAACATTTTCGTCCCATCGTGCCATCGGTAAATCTAAAAGTTTTTTAATTTTAAGGCAAACAAAAAACTATATTCTGTATTCTGTAAAAATCTCACCGTGATAAAGAAGGTAAAATGAGTTTAAAGTGAGCCAATCAATAGTGGTAATCCCAAACACTAGGTGGAACGACGATCACTTCACTTCAGTTTTTATGGTGAGATTTGTGCAGAATCGTCCGTTCAGTTCCATATGCGAGGTGATTATAGATATACCTTCCCATTAGTCATTGTACACTTTCACCTGTTAACTGGCATTAATTCAGTTTATTTTCTAACCTAAGTTCATAATAATATAATTATGTTTATTATGCTAATATTGTTGCGTAGTTAGGGTCAGTTCACACGGAGACGCGACGCGACGCGACGATACTGGAAGAGGCCAGTGTTTCGCGCCGCGAGACTCATTGCAGCGCCGCGTCGTGTCGTCTCTCAGTGTAAACCCACCCTTAATCCCTCTGAATTCATAGAACTAATTAGGTAATGAGGCAGTGCGATTTAGATATCGAATATCCATAAGCAGACTCCCGCATATCCTATTTATATATAATATATAATCAATACATGGCCACGTATTATTCCGTGTAACAATACGCAACACAGGTAGGTACTTAAGTAATTTCTGATTTTGCAGTAAGGGCAGTACCTTAATACGTTTGTCCAATGACCCATATATGGTCAGGGTGCTTGTTTAACTATTGCGTCAGTGGGTCGTCTTAGGGGCGGAGTTGTAGGAGTTGCAGTATACGATTAGCGGCAATGAGCAAAGAAAGGGTGAATCTTATCTTATCTTATCTCTTATCTTCTTCTTTTATCTTTTAGGAAAGATCCTACCCTCAAAAAAGAAATAAAGATAAACATTTTTATTTTTTTTGAGCCCTTACCTCCCAGCCTTTTTTTTGAGGGTGGGAAATTGTCAAATTATTCCTCCCGCTCTGGGTGGAGCGGAAGGAAGTGTCAGACTCTTGCTGACGAAAACCCATCCATGTTCCTTCCTTAGCCCTTTATGATCCAGGGTAGCGGTAACCCTTTAAAGGGTTAGGGTAAGGGTTACCTTCGGACAGTCCCGGTAAAAGTTTTTACCTGAGATTGCAATCTACGATTCCTGCCAAGCAATGAAAACGTCAGTGAAATGTACAACGCCCTCGTCCAATAATACACTCGTAGTTGGAATGGCTACGAACACGATTTTTATGTTTCATTAAAGATGTTATGTCCAATATTCACAAGATATTGTTTTTTTATTAGTTTTTAGGAAATCTGTGACTAGCGTGTACACACAGGGTGTCACTTAGGGAAAACGATTCGCAAACTGATGAGGTGAATTAAAATGATTGATTTGTTCAATATATCACACTAATATTATAAAGGCGAAATTTTGTGATGGAGTGTGTGTGTGATTGTATGTTTGTCACTTCTTCACGCTCAAACGGCTGAACAGATCTGGATGAAACTTGGCACAGAGGTAGTTTGTGACCTGGATTAATACATAGGATACTTTTTATCCCGGTAGTACGTTTTCTTGGTATGATTTCCTAAATCCACGCGGGTGAACCCGCTGGCAGCAGCGAGTCATAAATAAAGGAATAGTAACAGAAAAACGTTTAAAAAATCGAACATTTCCTGAAGAAACCGATGGAATACGATGGCAGGCAGGCAGGCAACCTGTCAGTTTGCGTAGGGGTATATTATTTGTGGCGAGGCTTACCTATTTAGAAATGCTTTACTTCATCAACATTTCACCACAAGCCGATCCCGATTTCTCTAGTTGTATAAACCAAATTTCAGCTGTACCTATCTATTTTATGATTGTACAGTCACCAGCATCAATATGTATACACCGAGCAAAGTTCAGAAGCGATTTTCTCGTAAAATAACTATTTCAATTCTGAGATACGACAGATTCGGTACATCCATGGCTTCGAAAATGCAATGTGTGTGACAAAATCAAATTTCATTGAATAATTAAGGAAAAATCCGCTTTTGAACCCAGCTAACTGTATACATATTTTTTACTACCTGTAGTGCATTTATTATACTCTGCAGGATTTTAATTTCGCTAAGCGCTTGCTTCGGAGAAAATTGTCTGATACACAGACGTTAGCGTAAACATGAAATTTAATATCTAGACGCCTTTAAGCTTTCATTATAATGGTAGTCTTTGTGAAGCTGCTGTTCTTAGTTTATCATTTTCAGGAATAACAAGAATATTGTGTGACAATACTAAGCAAACAGGAAAAATATCTAGAATAAAGTATGCGAACTTTTATTTGATTTTTGTTCCTCTCCTAAGGTCTAATAAAATTCCATAATCACTCAAGCATGGAATTATAGTTATGTTTTATTGACTTAAGATTAGATACACATGGAGAGAACCGATACTTAATCTGTTTAAGACTTTTTATCAATTTATTTATTCAATATTTTATTCCAGCTAGCTCTTGCATGCCACTTCGCCCACGAGGATGTTGGAAATTGTCCCACGGGAACGTATTAACGGTATAAAACATATTCTATATGTTAATCCAGGTCTTATTAGGTTAATCTACCTCTATGCCAAATTTCATCCAGATCCATTCAGTAGTTTCTGAGTAAAAGAGCAACAAACATACAAACACACACACATACACACGCACATAAACTTTCGCCTTTAGAAATAAGTGTGATGTAGGTACAGACGCCAGCACATCAAGCTATCCCTAACTGTCAAATTTTCTCAATTAAAAATGAACCTTATATATGTCTTGGCAATAAAGTTGAAATACTATCAAATAAATTTCACAGATTGTGGTAACTTGAAGTGGTAGCCTCTGTACAAGGTGGAAAGGACATACACGCGAAACTGGTTACTATGGATCAGTCATGAAGTGCATGGTTCTGAACCTCCCTTTTCTTTATCGTAATATCTTTTCATTATGTATGTATTTGATTCACGCATGCCATCATGCGCAAGCGATGCGAGTCTATCATGCGCAGGGTACGCGTCAGCCCCAACAGCATCCTGAAAACTATAGCTGACAGGTGGGACAGCCCCGTACTGGGGCATTGGATGAGCCTACATGCCACTGTGGCGAATAATTGTATTAAGCAGTGATAGCCTAGTGGTAGGACCGTCGGATTGCCATGTCTTAGGTCTCGAGTTCGAACCCAAGGCACGCACCTCTGACTTTTCAGATTCATGTGCGTATTGTATAATTATCACTTGCTTAAAAATCGGTGGAGGAAAACATCGAGAGGAAACCGGTATGCCTGAGAGATATTTCTCAGCAGTATGTGATGCTAAGTCAGAGGCCCATGGCCAGCATTAAAACTCTGACACCAGGTTAGTCACTAACCACACGAAAAGAAGAAGAAGATTAATAATTGTTTTGATTTTGTTCTTCGGGTTGACATAAGTACTAACACTAGTTTTTAAGTTGTGTGTTGTACAGAGGCCAGCACATCAAGTTACCACAATCTGTCAATTTTCTTTGATAGTATTTCAACTTTATTGCAAAGATATAAGTTTCATTATTAATTGAGAAAATTTGACAGTTAGGGATAGCTTGATGTGCTGGCGTCTGTAGTAACCAAATGGACTTTGTCGGAATAAAAAGATTTTTAATTTTTTTTTATTACATAGGTATTTTCTTCTTTCAACCAAATCTTTACAATTTAAAACCTTACCTAGTCTTTTTGATTCCGTTTCTTTTGTCACCAAATTGGGTTCTCACAATCCTCATTCCGTGACTTACTTTCAGAAACCTTAGAGTTAGGTCCGATTTCAATCCTACACAATATCTAGTTGATATTCTTTGGTCCTTCAGGGTCGTTCAGTTTGTGATACGGGTCTTTTCAGACGGATATTGAGCGCAACAATTCGTACAGTCATTATGTGCGGACGTGACTGAATTCATGATGGCTTCCAACCCATTTTGTAAACTGGTGTATTCAAACGTTTGTTATTTTGGAACCTTTATGTACTGGAGTGGCGGACATTTTGAAAACTGATAGCGTTGTCGGAATTGATATTAAAGGTTTAGTGTATTTTTTTTTTCTCATGAGTTTTTTACTGGTAGTTACACTAAGTAAGTACTTACGTTATACAACGTGGTGCTACAATGGTGACATTAATTTAACACACTGGTAGGGCTAGTTACCATTAATCATATAAATGTTAATAGGTTAAAATAAATCGCCAATTGAAAAAACTTTTTTTCAAACTAAATAATAAAATCATTTTGCCTACTTTTTGCTGTTGTTTCATCCAAATAGTATTGGTTATTCGTTTTAATTTCATTGATGCGAATGTTATGATCCGTGACCCTGGCAAATGATCGGTGCGCGACAGTTCTTAAAGTACAGGTTACTCTAAGATGCTTTTTTGTAACATTTTAAATAAATCCGTAAATAATAACGTTTAAGTCATTAACTGCCACGCAACAGACAGAATAGAAAAACTATTGTTCGCGGTCACCGGTGACCGCGTTGGCGCTCAACGTGTTAAGGAAAATATAATGAAATAATGAAACGAAAATGTAAAAACGTATATATGTGTTAAATTAATGCCACCATTGTATCTCCACGTTGTATGAAATGAAATTCGTTGCCTTTTTTTGTATCAGCGAATCCTAGCTACATCTAAGATATTCAACGCGCATCTCGAACGCGTAGCTATGCCTACGCACCAGCTACGACGTAGCACCATGCTACGATAAGTGACTAATTCTACCTTTGCGTAACATCAAAGAGCCCAGGGCTAGCAAAAAGTATTACACCTATATAAGCTTCTCAGGAATTGTAGGGAGCTTGGTTAGTTTGTAGTCTATCCGATTTAAAAAAAACCTTAAGTATTGTGTCCTCGCCACGATAGTGGCGGTAAGGCCCCTCTTTGAGGTGTGGCTAGAGAGGCGTCACGCCCTCACCTACCGCCTGACGCAGGTCCTCACCGGACATGGATGTTTCGGGAGGTTCCTGCACATCATCAGGCGGGAGGAAACGCCCGGGTGTCACCACTGCGAAGATCGCCCAGAGGACACGGCAGAGCACACGGTGCAAACCTGCCCCGCTTGGGCGACGCACCGCCGTGTCCTCGTAGAGGCGATCGGTGGCGGCGACCTCTCGCGCCCGGCCCTGGTGCAAGCCATAGTCGGGGGCGAGAGGGAGTGGGAGGCAGTCACCTCCTTCTGCGAAAAAGTTATGCTCGCGAAGGAGGTGGCGGGATGGGAGAGAGAAAGGTCCTCCCGTCCCAGCCGCCGCAGGAGACGCCCCGGGCGTCGGGAGCCACGTGACGACTCCCGGCCACCGTAGGCGTGGGCCTGCGGACGGTGAGTAATGGGTGACTCACCGTCCGATCAGCACCAGACCCGTGCCGTACGGCGCGTATATATTCCACGCGCGCCTCAAAGAGATGTCAGCATATGAAGGGGCCCCTCAGGGCCAAGCCTGCCGGCTAAGCGGGATTGTCCGAAAGGGTTACCGCTACCCCGGAACATAAAGGGCTACGGAAGGAACATGGATGGGTTTTAGTCAGTAAGAGTCTGACACTCCCTTCCGCTCCACCCAGAGCGGGAGCAGTCATTGGAAGATTTCCCAGCCTTAAACAAAAAAAAAAAAAAAAGGTATTGTGTCCTAAAAGTGCTAATAAACAGAAGACGAAATTGTATCAATACAATTATCTTAGCTAATCTTAAATGTTTCAGTTATTAATAACTAGCTACCGCCCGCGGCTTCGCCCGCAAAATATGTCGACAAATTATATACATAAACCTTCCTCTTGAATCACTCTATCTATTAAAAAAAACCGCATCAAAATCCGTTGCGTAGTTTTAAAAATTTAAGCATACATAGGGATATAGGGACAGAGAAAGTGACTTTGTTTTATACTTTGTAGTGATTACACAGGATTGTTATGAGAATTAGAACGTTTGAAGAATGACTCATAAGATCACGCCTGAATTTCTAGACGTTTTGGGCAGAAGTGTTTTAGTATACGAATATCATCTACCAAGCATTTTTTAAACTATGTTGCGGACGGCTTCCAGTCTAACCGCATGCAGCTGAATACCAGTATTTAACATGGAGCGACTGCCTATCTAATCTCCAGAACTTGGCAGTGATAGTGGTATAACCGTCGGACTGACAAGTCATAGGTCTCGAGTTCGAAACCAAGGCAGGCACCTCTGATTTTATGGATTCATGTGAGTATTAAATTAAACTGCGTATATCTAATGCTGTCCCCAGCCTGCATACAAAAATTCAATCAAATATATGCAATAGTTTACTCACTATAGCTAGTCAAAGATTAGCAAAACTCATAGTCGGCCCGTCACTATTATTTAGTTTGTTTGAAACAAAACACTTTTTAAATATCGACGTTAGTCATTTATTTAATAGTTCCAAAATAGTCCTATTCATTAGTATTGTCAGTGTTTTCATTTATGGTCGTATTCTTTTCTCCACATTGTGTAGCAGTAGTAGATAAAGTTCTTAAACTCAAGGGAACACAAACCCACCCCGAAGGCCAACTGATATAAATTTCCACAGTAGGTACTACGTAATATGATAACTAATTAACGAGCATCGATCGCTTCTCAGTTATTACCTTCTATTAATTAAAGATAATTTGGCTTTAGTAAGACCGTTTAATTAATGTGTTCATAATAATACGCTGCAAGATGAGCTGTAGGCACTGTGGTGATAATTAAAGCCGGTGATGTTGCGGATATCTCTTGGACGAGGTACTATTTAATAGAGGTACAGGGTGTTAACTCCTCTATAGAAAAGGGAGGATCCTCTGACCAAACGGGTGTTATGTTTCTCAAACTCAAAACATTTATTTCAAATAAACCAATTACAGGCACTTTTGAATTGTCAAGAGGTCGATCAGTCAGAAAGATAAAGCTATGTAGCTATCCATTCTAAAGCAGTAGGTGCCTATGGAGAAGAACGGGCAAGAAACTCCATGATCACTCTTTAAAATCAAAATATGGTTACAAAATCTGGGTTTAATCATTCAAATTGAAATGTACTGTAATGTTCAATTCAATCATACATGTAAGAACGATGCAGAACGCAAAAAAGCGCCCATAATTAAAACATTAAAAAATTGGGTTAAAGATTCTAGGACCTTCTTTAACTTGCACGGAGCCTATTTTAAGCATAAGCCTTATTGTGTTGACATCGTGAATACGCTGCGTGAAATGCATAATATGCTGCACTAGTGCCTAGTTGCAGACGAGTTTTTAATGAAAATGTATCGTGATGACGCGGCTTTAGAGTTGCTTTTACGCTGAGACAATGCGCTGGATTTACGACAGATACAAAGTCTTTATTCCAGATTCTTTATGATTTGACTAGCTTCTGCCAGCAGCTTCTCCCGCGTGGATGTCGGAAAGTATTTGAAAGGAATTTATTACCGGGATAAAAAGTATCCGAGGTGTTAATCCAGGTAATAATCTATCTCTGTGCTAAATTTAATCCAGATTCGTTCTGCACTTTGAGCGTCAAGAAGTGACAAACATACAAACACACACACACACACACTTACTCACAAACTTTTACCTTTATATAATACGTGATGTGATGTGATTAGTGTGATATTAATATAAATATGTGTGATAGTGTTGTCCCATACACTTAAGAAACTACCAGCTATCCCTTACTACCGGGTAAGGGTTTCCCCACATTTATCGACGCGGAATCGGCTAACACCGGTCAAAAAAGCCTTTATGTCTACGTAATAAGGGTGTTACTAATACCATTCGCATCGGCTCGGCTCGGACGACGCGTCGCGACGCCGGCAGACGGCGAAACGAGCCGTTGTCAACAGCTGATCGGCGATAAGTCGAGTAGTGTGGTGATACGCACGCGGCTTAAGCCGATTCCGCGTCGATAAATGTGGGGAGACCCTATGCGTGATTGTCCGAAAGGGTTACCGCTACCCCGAAACATAAATGGCTAAAGAAGGAACATGGATGGGTTCTAGTCAGTAAGAGTCTGACACTCCCTTCCGCTCCACCAAGAGCGGGAGAAGTCAATGGATGATTTCCCACCCTCAAAAAAAAAAGTTTCCCACATATTAGGGTCGAGTAGGAATGGATGTACGATACCCAAACTTTTGCCTTTATAATATTAGTGTGATAGCTCTTCTTATAAGGTAAAGTAAAACTTAATAAATAATGTAATACTCACATCTATGTAGGAAGCATTAATATAGTCGGAGTCAGGCTCCCGGTCCACTGTCTCTAGCACCACGCGGTTGTAGTCATCTGCGGAGAATACGAAATGAGATTTAGTGACGTCACAGCTCAGCTTTAGAGGAATATTGGAGTTAAGACATGGTAAAGTGTGAACTTTAGTTATATTGTCCCTGTTCCGCTGTCTTTATTATCTCTAAGGCGTTTATTTTACGAACTTTCGTTTCAGTTAACATACGTTGAAAACGTCGGCAATTAATACAAAAGTCAATCTGCCTAGCCCTTTCCCAACTATGTTGGGGTCGGCTTCCAGTCTAACCGGATGCAGCTGAATACCAATATTTTACATGCAGCGACTGCCTATCTTACCTCCACAGCCCAGTAACTGGGTTATACGATACCCTTTGGCAAGACTGGCTGTCAGATTATCGGGCTTCTCACGACCCGTAACGACTGTTGACAGCCGACACCAACGGCTTAACGTGCTTTCCGAGGCACGGAGGAATCTCGGTATGTAAAGATGGTCACCCATCCATGGCCAACCCTGACAAGCGTATTTTTACCAGATGGATCGACCTGTGCGGCTGTTATTACTAAGCTCGGCTCGGCTCGGCTTCTCGATTAATACAAAAGTATAAAATGGCTGATTATGATGCAAAAGACCCCTTTTGGTTGGATTACGGCCCACTCTTTAGCCCACAGGCAGAAGGCCTGTGTCCCACCAGTGGGAATATTACAGTCAACATTATAGGCTGATCATGAAATAACAAAACATTAAACACCTGACGATCGTTTTACAGTTAACGTTGGCTTTCATTGTCATTATGTTGTCCCAAAATCTTGCTCTAGGGACAGATGGAAAAAGGCTTTAGCCACTTTAGGTGTCTCTTGGGAGCCATTTTTCGGTGGTGGCCTGTTCTCCATGTAAAATACTCGTACGCAGCTGCATCTGGTTAGACTGGAAGCCAACCCCAATGTATTTGAAAAAAGGAAAGCAAGTGCATTCTACATTTATAACTAAATAAATCCTCATTTAAATCTGACATCGTTCGATTTTTAAATAATATGTATGAAATAATTGTTGTGATTTATTTTGAAATTTTAATTATGCATGATTTTCAAACTTCTTTTCTACTTTAAATTCATTTCATAATCACCATATTTGTAAGCCTCTTAGCATAACATAGCGTTCTGCTCACCAAACTTAAGATCTGTATTTCTTTACCTGTGTTAACAAATAAAAGTGATTTGATTTGATCACATTCCTAAAGGAATGCGAATAAATCAAGCTGAGTACTCAAAATAATTCCACCAAAATCCACGTTCAACTCAAAGGCCCTTTCAGACAATAGCGGCGGTTGTCTCAGACGTCACCAGACAAAACCGCGCCGTAACGAAGCTGTTCAACAGTAACATTGTACAGCACACCGCAGTTTCCGAAGCCCGCAAGTTTCTATTGTGTCTGTATTCGCGGACAAATTGCATGCGGTTGTATAGACTGAATGTTGGAGTCGGTATTGGTTTCGTTAGTTACGTTAATAACGAGCAATGGATTCTGAAGTTTACTCCGTTAATAAATGTGTTAATTTCTTTATTGTATCTCCAACATAGGTTATTTATAATAACGTGGAAGTTTACCAAAACAGGGACAAATACGAGTGTGTGCTTCTAATTATAGGAGACCGCATAATTAACTAAAGTGCAAAATAAACATAATTTACTAAAATTGTGTAATTAACTGCCTTTGTGATTAAATAGGGTTGCTTGAATTTAATTGATGTGGCATATTCAAAACTCAAAGCATTTATTTCAAATAAACCAATTACGGGCACTTTTGATTTGTCAAGTGGTTGCTTGGTCAGAAAGATGAAGCCCATTCCAAAGCGTAGCTATTGTGAAGGACGGGCAAGAAACTCCACGGCACTCTTTTATATCAAAATATGGTTATAAAAATATTGGTTACATCATGCATGTTCAAATTATACATGTGAGAACAATGTGGAAAATTAACATTAAAATTAGCCTTTAATGACTGCCAAATTATTGGACATACATAGTCTAAGCAAATAATGGGTTTTCTTATATTATTATTATTTCTTATATTTCTAAGTTTGTAAAGTTTTTTTGTAAAGAAGAAAAGTATCCGGAATTGAATATAATAACATTATCACGTAAACGCTTTTGATTAAATATTTGTCTGAAAGATCTTTAACATCACTTAACATAAAACAATTCAACTTAAATAGCCTTTTTATTGAATCAATCTACTCTTTATTAGACATTTAACCATTAAAGTGGCGCCAGAGCAAAGTTTTTATAACTACCACAATTCAGCTCAGACACAGACGAGTTGAAAAGACCAATTTATAGTTAAAAACGACCGTGTCAAAACCGAGCCACATTAAAATAAAGTTACCCACTCACAAACTGCTTTTACCGCCTTTGAATGAACCGAGACCTAAGTTTAACGTGCCAAGACCACGGTGGAGCCGTAAAAAAGATTTCTCTTTTATAGCAAGGTTTATGGGGAGCCAGAAATAAAAACGTACTTTGTGGAATGTCAAGAATGAGGTGATAAAAACGTAGATGGACTAGCGTACCTTTTAATTGCGGCGTTTGATATAAAAAGGATTTGCTTAAGTTACTAAAACCAGCTCTTTCTTTTTCATTGATCGTATTTTTTTTACAAATAATTAAAGTCCCTGTATAGTTTGGTCCTTCGAGCCGGATACGTTACTAATAAATTATTAAATCAAATGATTGTTTTACGGTAATGTAACGGCACTCAATCGAGTTCGTGTAACATAAGAGACACTATTACTAAGGAGTTTTTTGCACCACTTCTTCCTAGCAAAACCTAGAAAGACCACTTCCTAGTGTATTTGAAGGGCGGGCATTTTAAGCGAATGTCAAGAAATGTTAACGTTCAAAAAGTGTTTATTCTAAGTCTAGTTTGAATTAAAGACTTTTTTTTATTTGTAACAAAAAATTCGAATGTTTAATTATAAGAACTGCTATACAAATTGCAAGCATCATCTTTTTACTTGGCGTACTAAATCTCCAGTCACAAACCATACCGTAAATCATACATATTCAAACTGACAAATAAATGTACCTACTGGTGAATAAAGTCATAAATATTTAGAAGGGAAGCGATGAAACTTCAGTACTTACGAATGTATATGAAAAAGGAAAATAAGTACTCCTTAGTTACTTACATGGTATTACTTTTTGATTTTGGTTTTTGTGTGAGTTCGTTTTCTTTGTTGCGTGTCGACATGAGTGTGTTTCCACTTTGACCGCCGTCTGTAACAAATATTGTACACGTTAGGCTTACATTAAGAAGAATGTCGGGTCAGTGGGATTGTCCGTAAGGGTTACCGCTATCTCGGAACATAAAGTTAAAGCTCTCAATCGACTGCGTACCCAAGTAGGCCGCTGCAGGCACAACCTGTCGAAGTGGGGTTTTACTGATCCACTCAACACCTAGTGCGATTGCGGAGCTTCTAACCAGACCATGCCCCACTTGCTGGTGTCCTAGGTGCCCGTTCACCTGCACCTCGGATGACCTAAAGAATGCCACTGACGTCGCGATAAATGTGGCAACCTACTGGGCGCATTCAATATTAATAAAATAAAAATAAAAAAAATCCATCGACACGAAAAGAAGAAGAAGATCTATTTTGTCTTTAGTGCATTTATTCTACTCAGCAGGATTTAAAAAAAATTAAAATAAGAAACTGATGTTAAGTGGGTAGGTACGTACAGTCGACAAAAGAGGTAGAAAGGTAACAAGCAGGCAATTACATCTACGCCATATTGTTTTTATCCAATTTTTATACCTCATCTAAGTCTTATTATGTTTAAAAAATTATGATAGTGTGGTAAAATTATGTATGTTTTTCGCCTATATAACATGTGACTGTTCCTAAATTACCCCAGGCTGATAAAATTTTCGTTTTTCCTACATTAAGGTACCATAAGTGTTTGGGTCGGTTCCCCCGTATCTAAGGTTGCATCTAGATTATGAAATATACCACATACACATTTGTCATACAATACGTTCACATTAAATAATATTGTAAATCTCTCTACAGGAACACTCTCTGTTATATAACAATGTTTTTTAACATGTTGTGTTATATGTGGACACAACTTAACCCTTTTATCAACCATACCTACATGAAAATTCCATGTTTTTTATTTTTATTTAACGGAAATTATTTAAATTTGGAAAACAGTCTAATTATAATTCTGAACATTTTCTATTTGTGATGAGCACAAAACTCCAAGCAGAATCAATATTAATACGCTAGCAACATTTTAAAACTTGTGACCGCTCCAGGAAATACTGACTGGATGGTGTAAGATATTGCAGTCATTGAATTGGTTATCGGGAAACCAGTTCATTGGTCGCATTGGTGGAGAAATATAGGATTATTGAAATATGAAGCCAAACCTGACCCAACAATTTAAGGTCTCAGAATTTGCTGCCATGTTAAAATGAGCAGTGATCGGGAAACGTTTCCCTTCACTTTCATTTTGAGGAATTTCAAAAAGCGGTTGAATTTGTTTTCTGGAGATTAAAGTACAGAATATTTTTTCTGTTTCATGTTTTTTTTTATTTCTAATCTCTTTGAACAGTTTTTCTTTTTATTCATTAAAATAAGTGAATTGGTCCCTGTGTTAATATTTATAATATTCTTATGATGTAAAACCACTACAATAAATTACTGTAAACAATATTTTTAAATCGTGTATAACTTCGCAGGGAGTCCTTCACAGTTTAGGTCCCATTGTGAAAACTGAAGAGAGACTATAAAAAACACATATTTTAACGGATTGCTTTTTTATGTCAATCTTTCATAATTTGACCCAAAATTAACGATAATTTACACCACTTTTACAACCTTTAACTATGTGGAAAATTCCCTGTCTTTTTCACGATAAAAACGTATAAAAAAGGCAAAGGGCAGATAAAATTTCCCAGTCGACCGCAAGTTTATTTTTTATTCGAGGTTGTCTCGCCGGACGCTGACGAAGTGATGGGAAAGCTAACAAAAAAGAAAAACTTCACTCATCCCGATACCCGATAAAGTTGACAAAAGACGGTGTCAAGTTTTTTTTTCGTGATTTTTAGTACGTTAGCTTTTTGAAGGAAGAATATCGGAAAAATTGCTAGAGGTCGCGATAGACGGGTCGCGTTGGAAGAGGTAACATTATTTTTTTAAAGATCAACTTGAAACGTGAGCTAACTAAATAAGTCAGGAAGCTAATGCAAATCAGTAATTACTTTTCCAGAATAAAGTGTTTTATTTATAAACGTTGCTTAATCCATAGGTACTATTTGTGATCGCTAAGCAACGTTTATAGAAGGAAATTCGTTAAAAGTCAATCAATCTGCCTAGCCTTTTCCCAACTATGTTGGGGTCGGCTTCCAGTCTAACTGGATGCAGTTGAATACCACTATTTTACATGGACCAACTGCATATCTGACCTCCACAACCCAGTCAGTAACTGGGTAGTACGATAGCCCTTGGTAAGATTGGCTGTCAGACTTTCGTGCTTCTGACTACCCGTAAGTACTGTCAAAGATCCACAAATGACAGCAGGGACCGGCTCAGTTTAACGACGGCTTAACGTGCTTTCCGAGGCACGAAGAAGTCTCGATATGAAAAGATGGTCACCCATCCACGGACCAACCCCAGCAAGCGTAGCTTAACCTGATGGATTGATCCGTGTGGCTGTTATTATTTAGCCACGAGCTCGTCGTTCGAAGTATATACCTATATTGCGTATTGTGTGACAAATAAATTTCAATTTTTTCAAAAATAATATTCTTTTCATTGCTATAAAACTTCGGCTGTAAAGCCTGTAATTCATAAAAAAATTAAGAATCATATTTTTAACTGGATTATTGTTCGCCACATCCGCCATTGGAAAACCGTGTGCTTACCCATCGTACCAAATAACGGAGTAAAGCGCTATAAGTAGGTCACGTCAGGCGAGGGTTGACCTACCTATATAATTTATGTTCAGTGCACTACGCGGCCATGTTACTTGATAGTGCTGCATTCAACATTTTTAATTTAACCTTTACTGTTCGAATATTAAAAAAGTTCGGTTTTGTAATTGCTGTCTTTTGTTGCTGACTGTCCTTTAAATAGCACTGTCTTTGTTTCAAATATTTAAAGTGAAATCAATACAATTTTGTAAGTTGTTGTGTGTCAAATTGTATAACGAAACTCGATCAATATTCCCATATAAATGCGGTGACAAATGGCATTCTTGACAATTCAAATCGCTCAAATAACGAATTGTTCGATCAACAATTATCGAAATCGAATCGCAAGGAGCGATTGACACTTATCTAGGCCTCAAGGTTACGATATATGTATATTGGAAACCCAGATCTTATCTAGTTTATTAAAATATTAATGACGTGTAAAAGTGTTTGTATAAACATATTTACAGAAATAAAATCATTAATCATTATTCATTGAACAGTTATTGGCAGATAATGCACGGCAAACTACATTTTTCCCACTTGCAATTCTTCATATAAATCCGCTGGTAAAAGAAACCGTTGGAGTAGTTTGAAACTACCGGCGCGTAGGGAGAAGCTCCAACAAAGAAATACTATTTCTTTTTTAAACTCAATCAAAAGATTAACTCTGGAAACTGAATTATGCCACAACTTTCAACACATAATCTATTTCGTGAAACTCTTCGACTATGATTCAATTTGTCCGGTTTATTGCACAAGTTTCGAGTCTCTGGGTCATTTATTTTTACTTTAAGTTTTCAAAGATAAAGTACGTGAGATATTGTGAAATTATAATTATAGATTAAAATTTGTTTTCGGAACATTGGGCCCTTTTTGATTTTTGCTTCTTCGTCGCATCGTTGTCACATAATAATAATGATTAATGTATACAAAATAATGTATAACATTTTAAAAATTATTAATATTAAACACAAATTTTAAATACACTATACAACATAAACTAAAAAAAATAAAATTATTATAAGCAGTAAAAAGGGGAAACAATAATTGAGTGTGAAAAAAAAGAGGACACATTTCTCAAAGAGTAAAGATGGAGTTTCTTGTCCAATCTTCTCTATATGAATCTTTTTTGGAAGGAGCAACTAGAATCAATTCATTTTTTTGTAAATTGACGTTCAATAATGCCTTTCATGTGACTATTCAAAACAAACGAACTGATTTTAATGTTGTTTGTGAAATGTAGCATGTTTTAAATTCTGATACATTTGAAATATTTTAAATCTAAACTTCACGAATGGCTCATAGATAATACTTTTAAAAAGCTTAAAGGATTTTTTTGATAAAAAGTAAGTGACAATAATATTGTTACTAATAAACTAGCTATAGAAATTGTAAAAAAATATATATTTTGTAAGAGTTGAGCTGAGTGTTATATTAGTCTGACAACACTGTTATAATTAATGCTACGTAATTATTAAGTAGTTTTCTGTAAAATATTTGTATGCCAATCACTGGCAAAACATGGAGAACATAACCCAAGTATTAACACTATTAGTGTCCCATGTTTCAACGCAAATAAAGATATTCTATTCTATTCTAAAAAAAAACATTAACGTGTAGGGTTTTTTGGATTCGTGAAAAACATCTACCAAGTTTAATAATGACCTAAAATTGAGTCCTCATATATAAACTCATACAAATCAGAAACACAATGAAAGAATAAGAAAGTTTGAGAAGTAAGGCAAGCCTTTTATAACAATAACTCGAGATATATAGACAAATATGAAGAAGAAGGAAAAAAAAAATAACTTCCAATGATCGCGGTACTCGAATCACTGATCAATCTCAAATTTCTATTAACTCCATAAAAGGAAACGACTAAAGCGATGATCAAGTTAAGAAGCCGGATTTTGTATTCACAACAACAAAATTATGAAGCCTTTTGAAGACTTTTACTTTAGGGACTTCATTTTTGTTATACGAGTTGCTTTCTCCGTCTCGGAAGAATGGACGTATTATGTTACAACAGACTTAATACAATCCACTTTTTCGCTCCAAAATTACAATGCCAAATTACAATTTCTGCTATAACTTCAAGAAGTGTGTCTCGTAGACAATTTCTTTCGACGCCGGCTCATAAATTGACAGTTTAATCATGTCTTTTTCCGTCGTTTCTTTTTCTTTTTAATTATAACATCGTCTTTTACTTCGAAAACGTTGATTTTTTATGTAAATTATTTATTCGCGTCTTCATTTCCTTTTACTTTAGTCTTGGGTATATTATTACTGGTAGAAATATCTTTGTCTGACTTTGCAAATATACCTATTTACCTTAATCATCACCTTAGGATCAAAGATGTGGTAAGCGGGATTGTCCGAAAGGGTTACCGCTACCCCGGCACATAAAGGGCTAAAGAAGGAACATGGATGGGTTTTAGTCAGTAAGAGTCTGACGCTCCCTTCCGCTCCACCCAGAGCGGGAGAAGTCATTGGATGATTTCCCAGCCTTAATAAAAAAATAGAATCAAAGAAGTCTTTAATGTATGCCTACATAATGAATTCAACACAATTTGCGTTACTTCTCTCGAAAATACCTTTAACGCAATTTTAGTAGCCGGGGGAACTTTAGTCTCCAAGGATCAATCCTTGGAGACTAAAGTTCGTTTTAGTGGCGTTTAAGCCTATCTAGCTTTTAACACGGTTGTCCAAGAAGGTGTGTAATGTTTTGATAGTGATGACAAACCTTTCTGGTAATTGGAATTGTAGGTAAAAAAACAAACACATTCTATTCTCTATCCTCCTCTCTCTTAATTTTTTTTATTGGCAATAGGCTCGCGCTTGACCACTATCTCACCTGATGGTAAGCAATGATTTGGTCGACGGTGAAACACACCTATAAGAAACCTATTCAGTCATGACTTAAAGACCCCACATATTGTAGTAATATGCAAACAAACTTCGGAGGGCTCTTTATTCAACAGCCCGGAGTTTGGAAATACTGCTATGCCTCGAAGAGCACGGTAAGCCGTTGGTGCTGCGACTGATCTCTCTCCGGTCGTACCGGATTGTTATCCTATCGGACTGTATGAGGGGAAAGAAGGAATGAATGAACTTGTGTACATACTTGTGTACTATAATATTATATCTCCCACTACGAAGAGTGGTCGAGATCGAGGGAGGTCTTCTCTGCGCATGGTCACCATGGTCGAAAACCTACCTATAAGACTGTTATTAGGTACAGTAAGCCAGTGGTTACAAAACCAGTTTAGCTGGTCTCTTATTCTATTCTTCTCTTCGTGTGGTTAGTGACTAACCTGGTGTCAGAGTTTTAATGCTGCCCATGGGCCTCTGACTTAGCTTCACATACTGTTGAGAAACATCTCTCAGGCATGCCGGTTTCCTCACGATGTTTTCCTTCACCGATTTTTAAGCAAGTGATAATTAAATACAATACGTACATGAATCTGAAAAGACAAAGGTGCGTGCCGTGGGTTCGAACTCGAGACCTAAGACTTGGCAGTCCGACGGTCATACCAGTAGGCTATCACTGCTTGCTATTATTCTTGCTTATTCTATTGAAAATCCATAACACGCTAGGCTAGCTCAAGGTAACCAAAGACGTGGTTGTGGCTCTTGTTAGTACACCTCTGCAACGGTGAAAACAGGCAAGATTTGCTATTTTTGACATCATTTGCCTTTTTTTTTTTTTAAGGCTGGGAAATCATCCAATGACTGCTCCCGCTCTGAGTGGAGCGGAAGGGAGTGTCAGACTCTTACTGACTAAAACCCATCCATGTTCCTTCCTTAGCCCTTTATGTTCCGGGGTAGCGGTAACCCTTTCGGACAATCCCGCTTACCGACATCATTTGCCTACGTAAAGTAAATTAATTAAACCTATAAAAAATCAACGATCAAGGAAGGATAAAGTTAAATCCCCCATATCTTTAGCGACACTTAATTTCCTAAGAGCGTTTATCAATGAACAAAGCTTACATCCTCAGCCGGCACGTGGCAGCATCCGGACGGCCATTACAGTGAGTTATTATCTCCTAAGATGGAGTCTTTTGGCTTCACACCAAACTGAATGAAGCTATGTGGTATTCCTATAACGAATCACGGGAGCAGTAGGTCAGTGACTTTTGAACAGACTTCAAAAAAGGAATAGGTTCTCAAATCGGTTGTTTTTTTTTAATGAAATTATTTTAATATTTAAATAAATATAATATTTATTATTTTTATATTTATACTAACTACCTATTTTTTGAAATTATAAATAACAATCGCGCTAGCAGAACCAATTAAATGGTCAACTTTGTCTTTGTGTAGTGTTTGGGTCACCAAAATACAGGCTGTGCCTAGTTTGGGACCCGCCGCCAAATCTGTCTAAGTTTTCTGTTGGTCAGAACTTCATGCTATGGTACCTACTTGTACTTTTGTGAACTATGAGTATGTTTTTAATAAATAAATTTAAAAAAATATATATATTTCGGACCAGTTCTAATGAGTGAGTTAGTGCTAACGTAAATAAAATAATACGTATTTTTTTCACTTAGGTTGATGTTATAATAAGTTCCTGTCACCAATATTTGCATCTGCGAAAAGGCTGCGTTTTCTGTTCTGTGATTTGCATAATTACCTAGGAAGCAGTGGCAACCGAAATCATTACATTTGAAACCGATTCTAACTTAAAGAATTTATTGCAGATTCGAATGATTACAATTCACTAATAATTAAATATTTGAATCAACATGATACCTACTGGCCTAAAAAATTAAAAAAAAATCTAAAAAACGGTAACAATTTGATAGTGTACATGCAGTAGCAGTAAGGGCACTTGGGGTGAACAAGTCGTTATGACCTTGCATTTAAAGTGATGTTTGGAACGTTTTTTATGTATTGACGCCAGCACATCAAACTTCCCAATTGAAAATGAACTTTATGCTTCTGTAATACAGTTGAAAAATATAAATTTGACAAATTGGGGTAAATTTGACGTTTCCGGAATGCATGTGAACGGAATGCAATTAATAATCCGGAAAGGTTTTCTGGTAATTTGTTTGGATAGACTTTACTGAACTATTTCATAGTATATTGCAGTATTTCATCTATACTGAAGTGATTGGTTACAATGCTAACAGTATGTATATAGAAGAGAGACAAATAATGAGTTGTAGGTCATAGCTCCGAACCCAAGCAGGTGCTTTACATTGAGTAAATAGCCCAAACAAGTACTTTACTTTCTGTAAATAATTTCATCAACACTGCTCTCAAAACGGTAAAGGAAAACATAAATGAAGAAACGACATGTCCTAGAACAAAAAATTCCAAGGCATTTGACATTCGCCAACCCGCACTGGGCCCGGCTGGTAGATTATGGCACTCATCCTGCCCCAGCAGTGGGAGCATATAGGCTGATTATGCTTATACTATTTAATAATATCCTTGGAGTTTTGCTCACAACTTTCTTCGTCCCAATTCTGAGCAGACACAATACTAGATCAAGTATTTTAAAATAATCTTTATTTTTAACCGACTTCTAAAAAAGGAGGAGGTTCTCAATTCGACTGTATATATTTTTTTTTATATGTTTGTTCGCGCATAACTCCGTTGCTTGCCAACCGATTTAAAAAAATCTTTTTTTGTTAATTTGTAAAAAGTGAAAAATAAAAACTTTTTTACAAAAAAAAACACTACAAAGTGAAAAATAATTTTGATTTCGGAAGTCGGTGGCAAAAAATGAAAATACAAAACCGACTTCCGAAATCAAAATTATTTTTCACTTTGTAGTGTTTTTTTTTGGAAGTCGGTTTTATTTTTTTGTAAAAAAGTTTTTTCTTAGGTCTATTTTAAATTAATAAAGAGCCACTTACTTGAAACTCTAGTTTGTATAATACAGGATATTTTCTCCGTTGGTCGCAGAGTTTGGGGAAGTTCTTCAGCTCCACGGGCCGGTCTGGTATCGTCTCCGATATGGATCCGTTTTCGTCAGCTGTGGAAGAAATTACGTTAGTAGGTACATCCACTATAGTAACATTCAATTGTTAGTTACATTTGGAATACAGTAATGCACTTGTTAAAAGTCATATTGGCTTGGCAGCGATAGCGGTTAGTGTTAATTTGGCGAATGCAATAAAGTTTTGGATCCTTTTTTGGTACCAATAATAATAATTTGGATTTATACTATTGTTTTCAGTTTCATTTAGTACCGTCAAACGGGATGAATCATCATCATCTGCCTAGCCTTTTCCCAACTATGTTGGGGTCGGCTTCCAGTCTAACCGGATGCAGCTGAATACCAGTATTTTACATGGAGCGACTGCCTATCTGACCTCCACAACCCAGTAACTGGGCAATACGATACCCCTTGGTAAGACTGGCTGTCAGATTTTCGGGCTTCTGACGACCCGTAACGACTGTCAAAGATGCACAAATGACAGCCGGGACCAACGGTTTAACGCCGTGAATAGGGATGCAAATAATATAGTTTCTTGCTAACAAGGGCACTTAATTGTTAATTATAATATAGTATACATTACTGGTCCATTTTGGCCACAAACTATATTATTTCAATGTTAAAATACCTTTTAAAGTTTCATCCCGATTCACCCCTGCATACCTATTCACCCCGTTTGACTGTAACTGGCGTGAACCGTAATAAATGCTTGTAACTTATGTCAAAATTGATTTTACTCTGTAGAATGAAGAATTAAAAACCCTGACAGTTTTCAGAGTTAAAGTCAATTAATTACAAACAAGCACATAAAGCACTTTTCAACATCAAATCCCTTCCTAACCCGTCACAATTCTACTCACCCCTATGTCTTCACAGTGTATGACTGTATTCCAAACTAGAATTCTTCGGTAAAATCCAGTTAGAACCGGATACATCCCGTTGAAGACGAGTAGCTCACAAAAGCACGTGTAATCAGAGCAGGATGCAGTGTGCACCCGCATTAGTTTACACGTGCTTTGTTAGATACTCTATGGTACACTTATCATTATTGTATGTGAATTTGTTGAGACAGGCAGCTTAGTATATAGTTCAAAGACTCAAAAGTTGTACGTACCTAAAAGTTACAAGTAGATGAAGTAGTAAAATATTGTCCTTGAATTTTCAATAACATTTGTGTTTTTATTTAATTATGTATGGTCCCCAGCGCATCAAGTTGTACCGAACTGTCAAATTTCCACCTCATAACGTTGACAGTTAAGTTCAAAATCGATTGAGAAGGTTTGACAGTTTGTGGTAACTTGATGTGCTAGCGACTGTACTGTACCTATTATTATTATGTATTTCAGTACTGGCAACTACAATTTAAAATAAGAACACCATAAACAAAGCTGCCTGACATCTTCAGAGACAACTAAATAATATAATATAATGCCGATACGTAATTTTAATAATCGTTCCCGCTTCGATAAATAAATTCGATAATAAAATAAATACACTCATATTTGCGTATCTTTCTTATTCTATTTTGATAGATCGGCACAATAATCTGTTATTTATGTTCTATAATTTATGGTAGTATAATTTACTGTCTAAGTGACGCGTCTAGCTAGTGTAATGTTGTACCTACTGTGTTAAATGTTATTAAATTCTAAGCCACACCACTCTTTGTTAATTACTTTCGGTTTATTCAATTAATCTAATTGATTTTAATTACATTAAGTACATATATGCATTGCGTTACTGTGCAGATGTCACTATTAATTATTCAGTTTTTGTGTTTTGTAAAATAATTATGTGATTATCAAACAATTGATAAGTTAAAACTATCTATAAAAAAATAATCATCTTTTATATTACCTACCTACCTAACTGTTTATATACCTAGAAGTAAATACTAATAAATAATTTATGAGCGTGTTCATTATCCGTGTCCAAACATCCATAAAAAGTATCTACACATAGAAAATAAAATACTCGATCAAATAATTTGAAAATGATTTCGTAAATAAAAATCTGGCCGAACGAGCTTCCCAGCGAAGATTTATCGTGGAAAATACGCATTAAGGCTCCGGGTGAAAAGCACAGAATTGTGCCCGTTTTAGTGAATGAGTGAATGAACCATCTCGACGCTGGGAATGATAAATGAGTGAATGGCGAATGCTAAGGGGTTCTGAGTTGAACAACCCGTGATTTTGTCAACCGTTTTATTGCTTGATTAGTCTGCGACGTTTTCATTCTCTAGAGTAGTGAAATGAGATCCCTAGAGACATATTTTAATATTATAATAAAAGAATTAATCCGACATTGTTTGTTTTTCGAAAGACTTTCATTTTTTTATGGAAATTCTGCATAATGTCTAGCTATTTTTTAAATTGATAACTCATCCTCTAAAAGGGGATACGAGGATATCCTTCGAGAAATTGTAAAATAAACTAGTTTTAAGCTTGATAGATAATGTTTTCCCCCGTATCAGCAAAGTATTTCTATTTTTCTCACTTCCTTTCGAGCCGTTCTAAGCAAATTGAATTTTTCCTTGTAAAACTTCTAAGTCTTAGGGCCTATTTGCATGGCGTTTTATGGAACGCGTGTTCTCTGCGTGTTACATGGACCCGTTTTCTGCCTTGAGCTGCGCTAGTTGCGTTTCACACATGTGCATAAGGCCTTACATTCGCACTTAACATCTGCACTTTTTGCCACTAAACTGGGCACAGTTTAACATAATTATGGTTAGTAAAAGGAATACGCAGTTTTATAAAGCGTTGATCGAATCCAAGCCATGGCATGCTAGGACAGACCCCAGAGGTCTAATTGTGTGTTTTAAAGACAAGAAAGAAATAAAATAAGTTTATTTGAGGCAAACATGACACAGACGCAAGACGGTTTGTGTAAATGTATGTAAAAAGGTAAGTGCGTATTTTTTTTATTAACTACGCGCACTGACTTGACGTTGCGGAAACGATCCCTTAATACCTATTACACCGTTTTATAAAACCAAATTATGTCTTCATATAATTTATGAGGTTAAGGACTAATTTACTTACCTACTGCTTATTAACCTCACTAATAAAAAAAACCTGCCAAGTGCGAGTTGGGCTCTGCACGAAGGCCTTTATCTATAAAAACGGCAAAAAAATCACGTTTGTTGTAATGGGAGCCTCCATAAATATTTATTTTAATCTGTTTTTTAGTATTTGTTGTAATATCGGCAACAGAAATACATCATCTGTGATAACTTTAATTGTCTAAATATCACGGTTCATGAGATACAGCCTGGCGACAGACGGATAGACGGACGGACGGACAACGGAGTCTTAGTAATAGGGTACTCTAAAACCAATGAATCTTCTTTATTAGTATTGTATTACTTGGTATGTTTGTTTGTAATGTTGGGCTATTATATCGGATGGTCTGTTATGATAAAAGGCTTTTAATTTGATTAAAATATTCCGATAGTGCAAATAACATGTGTCGTTTATTTCTTATTAATAACGGGGAACGAAGGGGTGTCGTGTTAACCAGTAAGTGGGTTGTAAGGTCATTTAAACCTGGTGCAAGCCATGTTCCGATGCGAGAGGGAGTGGGAGGCAGTTACCTCCTTCTGGGAAACAGTCATGCTCGCCAAGGAGGTGGCGGGATGGGAGACAGAAAGGTCCTCCCGTCCCAGCCGCCGCGGGAGACGCCCCGGGCGCCGGGAGCCACGTGACGACTCCCGGCCGCCGAAGGCGCGGGCCTGCGGGCGTTGAGTAATGGGTCGCTCACCGTCCGATCAAGACAAGGCCCGTGCCGGACGGCACGTAAATGTTCCATGCGCGCCTCAAAGAGATGTCAGCATATGAAGGGGCCCGTTAGGGCCAAGCCTGCCGGGTAAGCGGGATTGTCCTGGTTACCGCTACCCCGGAACATAAAGGGCTACGGAAGGAACATGGATGGGTTTTAGTCAGTAAGAGTCTGACACTCCCTTCCACTCTACCCAGAGTGGGAGAAGTCATTGAATGATTTCCCACCCTCAAAAAAAGGCCAGTTAGACAGTATGTATTATGTAAAATACTGGTATTCAGTTGCATCCTGCTAAACTGGAAGCTAACCCAAAAATTGTTCGGAAAAGGCTAGGCAAATTGACATAGAAACGAACAAGCAAGACTATATTGGAATCACCCATTTCCCGATCACGTATAACAACACCACTTTCAAAGTTAACCCTTCGATAAACACGCTAAAAATGGGCCATAACATAACGAGTACAAGCCATTTGGAGAGGCGATGGTGGGTCGTTATTGTGTGCGTCTAAACACAGGCGGGGGCAGGGTTGAGGGCCTCGAGTGGTACTTCGCTCCGGTATGATGACTGATGTATTAGATATTCATGCTGAGAGTTCCTCAGCGTCGCGAAGAACATACTTTTTTAAAAAGAAGAAGAGATTAAAAAAATCCATCAATCTGCCTAGCCTTTTTCCAACTATGTTGAGATCAGCTTCCAGTCTAACCGGATGCAGCTGCATACCAGATTTTTTTCATGGAGCGACTGCCTATCTGACCTCCACAATCCAGTCACTAGGTAATACGATACCCCTTGGGTAGACTGGCTGTCAGGTTTTTGGGCTTCTGAGGACCCATAACGACTGTCAAAGATGCATATATGCAACCAGCAGGGACCAACGGCTTATCGTGCTTTCCGAGACACGGAGTAGTCTCGGTATGTAAAGATGGTCACCCATCCACGGCCAACCCCGGCAAGCGTAGCTTAACCTGATAGACCGATCTGTGCGGCTGTTATTACTTAGCCACGAGCTCCTCAAAGTCAAGAGTTTAAAAAAAATATTGAAATCTTCTTCTTCTTCGTGTGGTTAGTGACTAACCTGGTGTCAGAGTTTTAATGCTGCCCATGCCTCTGACTTAGCATCACATGCGTTGAGAAATATCATTATCATTTCATTTGAAATTATTAAGGGCGAATTTCACCAATGAAACTAAACGCGACCAACGCGAGTAAATCACGTTCAAGACCTGTAAATGTCAATATTTCCCACAATGTTGCACTGATAACTTTTGAACTCGGTTTAGATGTGGTGTTCCGTTGCATTGGAGAAATTCGCCGTAAAAGTTGTTTGCACAATATTTAACTGTTTTCACTTTATGTGCCATGACGAGGAGCTGAGGAGCTCGTGGCTAAGTACTAACAGTCGCACGGGTCGATGTGTCAAATTTTCTCGATCGATTTTGAACTCAACAATCAACATTTTATCGTTTAAAATCATTAGAAGAAATTTGACAGTTTGGTATAACTTGATGCGCTGTCGACCGTACAAGCACTATAAAACCTCTGGCTAAAGGCTCAAACAAACAAGACAGTCGTAGAAATGTCATCCACAAATACAAGACAAGATAAACGCACAAAACAACCAAACAAAAGGCTATAAAATTCTTGAAAAATATCTTCAAACATTTAACTGTTCGCGAAATGTCGTCAGTTCCCGCCATGGCACTTTAAGGCTCCCGCAGACAGCCGCAACGGAACAATTTTTATGAAAACTTAATAGAAATTTTTCTATCAGTATTGCGACGCAGTCTCGCGTCGCGCCTGTCTGGGGAGCCTTTATCGTTCCATCGCGGCTTATCAGAGCCATCACGGGGCCTGCTTTATCAATTTGGCGGCCATTCTTGTTGCCAACCCTTGAAAAGCCGTAAGCCGCTTGTATTTTTGAGTTTACGCGATCAATCTACGGATTAGAGAGGGTTGGATCTTTTTGAGAAATGTTCGGGTGACAATCGTAAGATGAATTTTGACTTGAATTATTTTTGTTTAAATTATTTTGGGTTTTTTTATTGTGGAATGGGCCTGTCCTTGACTTCAATCACGCCTGACGAGAAGTGATGTACGAAGTCTATGATGGAGCGAGCATGCATACAAGATGACTGTTCACTCTTAATTTGAAGGCAAATTGGTTTTATTATGTTGATAAAATAATGTTTTTTTTTACCTATTAATGAGAGAGTTCCGTTTTGATAATAGATAATAGTCACAATAAACTTTGTTTCGTACAGACGCTCACATTATATCTAGATTCAGATTCAGATTCATTTATTTGCCTGAAATATGGTGTTTCACAGATTTAATAACAATACACAATAGTTCTGCATATTTCGCCAACTAAATTCGGCATGCAAATTTTGTAACAATAACAATTAAAATAATTAGATTCCGATGTCAAAAAAATTATGTCAATAGCTAAAATAAAAATGTCAAATGCAATTTCCATGTCCTGAAATTTTCCCATTTGTCTTGAACTCATAAATTCCTTAATACTATAAAAACATTTTTCTATAAGCCAAGCTCTGAGATGCTTTTGAAATAGGCTGGTTCGCAGTTCTCTAATATCCTTTGGTATATTATTAAATATCTGTATTGCCATTCGACTCGTGTTTTTATGGCAGTACGCTGTTCTACATCTTGGCATTGCTAATTTTGTTGGATCCCTTGACATTTTGCCCACCTTATAAACATTGAGGCTATCAGCTGTACTGAATAGGTGAGGATTCTTTTTTACAAATACTCCCATTTCCAGAATGTATAAGCATGCTAATGTTAATAATGCATGTTTTTTAAAAATAGGTCTGCACGAATCTAATTTTTTTTTGCACAATAAATGCCTTATTGCTGTCAGTGGAATTACCCCATATAATTAAGCCGTATCTTAACAAAGATGAGACATATCCATGATAAGCTAACAACGCGGCATTACGTCCAACAGTTTTCCTAAGATTTCTTAGTGCAATTCAAAGCTGTTTAGCCTATTACATGTATTTTCAATATGTTTTTTCCAATTACAATTTTTATCAATTACTATACCTAAAAATTTCGTATGGTCAACTTCTTCAATTTCATTATCACGTCCAATAATTTTCATTGCTTCATTTGTCATTTTGTAATTAGAGAAATTAATATATTCTGGTTTGGAAACATTCACACGTAAATTATTTTGTTCATTCTATTTTCTATTGAAAATGAACCTTATATTTTAGTCATAAAGTTAAAAAACCTATCAAAGGAGTTTGACAGATTGAAATACATTTATGTGCTGGCCTCTGCACTTACTATGTACCTAGTATATAGATTAAAGCGACACATATTTTTACATACACCATCAAACGGGGTGAATATGGATGCAGGGGTGAATTGGGACGAAATTTTAACTTAAGAACTAAATAGTTTGTTGCTGACAAGGACACTTAATTGTTACTTTTAATATAGTAAACACATTGCTGGTCCGTTTTGGCCACAAACTATATTAAGTATTTCAATGTTAAAATCACTTTTAAAATTACGTCCCGATTCACCCCTGCATCTATATTCACCCCGTTTGACTGTAATGTAAATTGTTGCACTTATGCATCAAAATTGCATATTCCCTCACTTAATGATTGTTATTTTTAACTTTAGGTAACACTGTGGATTCTACAGCATTAAAGTAAAAAATACAATCATAGTATAATAATGGCTCTCTACAGTGTAGTGCTTTTTGCATTCACCGTGTTTTAGAATAGAATAGAATATTTTTATTTCAGACCGGAGTCCATAGGGTTAGTAACAATTTTAACTTAAATGCTAGTGTTAGTAGGTTACAGACACATAGAAATATACAATTAAATTTCGGCATGGAGCCGCATCCACCTCCGCAACATCGGGGAATCCCACCGATCTACGAACACACTGAGAATACTGTTGGAGCCGCCGCGAACACGAGACATCAGGGATGCACATCTTTTTCTAATAATAGCGGCAAAACCATCAATATTATTATCTGCAAACATCCCTGACGCACTACATCGCCACGGCAGCCGCAGCAGCACTCTCAGTGCATTATTATATTGAACGCGTAGGTCGCTGTATGCCCTCTGCGTGAAGTTGACCCACAGGCTGCACGTGTAGAACGATTGACAGTAAGCTTTGAAAAGCGTTACTTTAGCGTTTTATGAAGTTTTATAATTTTAATGACTCACGTTGGGGGCTCCTGGAGGATCACCTCTTAAAGCGGTATTATTTTAACACTACATGCTCCCGCACGGTTTCAGCCGCTGCTCGGCTCCTATTCGTTGTTATCGTGATGTTACATAGCCTATAGCAATTGTTCGATATATGGACTATCCCACACAAAAATAATTCTTCATGTCGGCCCAGTAGTTCCAGAGATTAGCGCGTTCAAACAATCAAAATCTTCAGCTTTATAATATTAGTATAGATTACTTCGCAGTGGAAAAGAGATGGAGCTATACGTCCTGTCTAGCTACGTCATTTTGCACCAGCCTTCTGATCCTTATAGCCCTTTTTTTTTAGTGTGAGAAATTATAAATTACTCCCACTCTAGGTGGAGCGGAGATAAGTGTCAGACTCTTTTCGACTAAAACCCATCCATATTCATTTCTTTGCCCTTTGTGTTCCAGGGCAGCGGTAACCCTTCCAGTCAATCCCGTTAACCCGGGTCCTTATATATTAGCCCTAACAGCTACAAAAGTTGATCAAAATGATGTCCCAGAAATATTGAAAGAACAATTGCTCATAAACCAACATCAAATATTCCACTTGAACAAACTCAAACATAAAGACATTACAACTGACGCCGTAAATTCATTTTCCAAAGCATTATATTCACCGCATATTAACAATAATGTATTACAAACTTACTTCATTTCGTGCGATGTTCCAATTTCCCGGCGGAGCGACGCTGCATGCCCAAATTGCATTTAAACGGGCACATATACGTTATATTATGTATATGAGTGGTATTAACATTTAAACATTGTTTTGTCAGGGCTATGAGTTATAAGTTAAATTACTTTTTGAGTATCGTACGTGTTTTCTGTAAAGTTTTGATGCGAAGACGTTTAAGGATAGCTTTCTCCAATGAAACTAAAGCACGTACATAAGTAGACATCGCGTTCAAAAGCTGTCACTGCTGCTGTAATAATTTTTAGGAAATGTTGGCAGAGACAGCTGTTAAACGCGGTTTAGATGTGTTGATCGCATTCAGTTTCATAGGACACACATACATTTTCAAAAACATTCTTCTTTAGCAAGACATTTCGACTGCACTACTTCATAGTATTATATTGTTTCGTAATGCCAAAAGACTATCTTTTTATAATTCACTGTCTTTTGTTTAGAGTTCCTATTGAAAACATGCATACACGGTCCATAGCTTTTTCCAGTATCTCTTGTGTGATTTATTCCTGCATATTGTTCTAAGCTTAACCAAGACCACTAAAGTATTTTAATATTAAAATTCAATAACTTATTAGAGATAGCTAATGACCTCGATGAACTAGCTGTCGCAACTTCATCCTATGGTACTGTTGATTCCTTTTCTCATAAAAATCCTCATCAAACTTCTTTCAAAATGGTTTGTCAGAATATAAGAAGTATTAGTTGTAATTCGCCCAGTTTCATGACATTATTGGAAAGATCGCATACAAAATGGGACCTCGTCGTACTAACAGAATGTTGGCTTCCCCGCACCCATTCTGTTCCACAGCTACAGGACTACGAATACTTTAGTACACTTAATAATTTGACACAGAATGAAGGAGTGGTGGTCTACTATAAGCCATCATTACGCTTAAAATCTGAGGAGCCTATACTTATGGACGCCAACTGCCTCATGTTAGAAATTAACGAAAATACCGTTGTTCTTGCAATATATAGACCGGCTGGCTTTAGAAATAAAGCAAGATTTATTGAGTCACTTAATACACTTTTAATTAAATATTCCGCTTACTCAAACATCATACTTATAGGAGATATTAATGTCGACATTACACCTCATAACACTGACCCCAACTCGTCTTCGTACTTAAACTTATTAGCTTTCCATGGTATGATGCCAGCACATACACTCCCCACACACAGCCGGACATGTCTAGACCATGTCATGCTTAAGTCAAGGCTACCTGCTTATTGTTACATAGCGGAAAGTTCTATAACTGACCATGATTCTATATTTTTAGCAATTGAACTAAATCCTCGAAACCATAGTCCTTGTTTGAAATCAACTAAAAAAATAAACTATAGTACTTTGGACAATGACATGAGCTTGATCGACCTTTCTTCAATATTTAGCGATGGTGATGTCAATACAGCTACAAACTGTTTTATTTCCACCCTGAATCAAGCAATTCAAAATAATACTTCTACGATAAAAACCTCTAATAGGAAAATTATAAAAAAACCTTGGATCACTAAGGGTTTGTTAAAGTGTATGAGGAACCGTGACAATATGCATCAAAAACTTAAGGAACTTAAAAAAAAAGACCAACATAACGAAACGCTAGAAGTAACGTACAAAAGATATCGGAATTTCTGCAATGATCTTTTAAAAAACATAAGAACAAAATATGAGAGATTGGAAATCAGCAAGGCTGCCGCTATCAGCAGCAAAAAGCTGTGGGAAGCCGTAAAGACAGTCACCAATACAAAAAAATACAAGGACGTTCCTACTGAACTAATAACTAAAAGCCATCCCCGCGACGACTTGAACAAGATAAACTCATTTTTTGCAGGCATGGGCAAGGATCTTGCTGATAAAATTCTACCTAGCAATAATCAATTCCCTGAGATACGCACTAAAAACACGTTCGCACAATCTTTTGTTTTACTGCCCACCGATATAGCTGAGGTTGAACAAATCATCCAAGGCCTCAAAAACAACTGTGCGGTTGGTCGTGACAACATCCCTGCTGTCTTCCTAAAGCGTTATAAAGACATTATACTGCCACCCTTGACTTACATTTGTAATCTTGCCTTTTCGACTGGTGCTTTCCCAAACTCTCTGAAACTTGCTGAAATTCACCCTATACATAAGGGGGGCGACAGGGGCTGTGTTAATAACTTTAGACCCTTTTTCTATTTTGCCAACGGTATCCAAGATTCTAGAAAGATTAATAAATAAACGATTAACTAAATATCTCGAGTCAAACAAACTGTTATCACCTTCTCAGTTTGGTTTCCGATCCGGAAAGTCAACCAGTGATGCCGTCCAAGAACTAGTGAACTTTGTTTCCATAAATCTCGATGGCAAACAAAAGGTGCTGGCGATCTTTCTGGACTTAGCAAAAGCATTTGACACAGTCTCTGCCCCGCTCCTCCTCGAGAAGCTGGAGGGGCTTGGAGTGAGAGGCACGCAACTTAAATTATTTTCTGATTACCTTACAAATCGCATGCAGAGAGTAAGGCTTGGTGATATGTGCAGTGATGATCTTGACATTACCTATGGGGTACCACAGGGCAGTATCCTTGGCCCCACATTGTTCTTGATGTTTATCAACGATCTTTGTAACCTCAAATTACATGGTGGTAGGATCATCACGTTTGCGGATGACACAGCTCTGCTTTTTCACGCGGACTCATGGGAAGAAGTTTATTCAAATGCTCAGCTCGGTGTTGACATGGTCGCGGAGTGGTTAAAAAATAACAAACTCACTCTTAACGTGTCTAAATCGATGTATATTCCCTTTAACATGAAAAATCACGCGATCCCATCTTATACAAATCTTTCTATAACATCGCACACTTGCTCTTCCGTGCAAGGCAATCCTTGCTCATGTCCTGTTCTCAAAAAAACGGCTGTAATTAAATATTTGGGTATTCAGATTGACGATCGTCTCAGTTTTCAGCCGCACATAGACACACTTACAGCGAGAACGCGAAAATTGATATATGTTTTCAAGAAGCTACGCCATGTAGCGGAAACTGGGACCATCGACACCGTGTACTATGCACTAGTTCAGTCAATCTTATCATATTGCATAACGGCTTGGGGCGGAGCCCCAAAGACATCCTTGCTGAAGTTGGAAAGAGCTCAGAGAGCTGTTCTGAAAGTAAGTCGTAAACTTCCCTTTCTCTTTCCAACGAAAGAACTTTACCAGCAGTGTAAAGTACTGACAGTTCGCCAATTATTCATTTTAAGTACAATCATTCGTAGGCATTCTCAACTTCCATACAATCCTGTCGAAATCCTTACCAAAAGACGCAAACACACAGTCTGTAAATCAAGGTCCTTCAAAACCAGCTTCAGTCGTAAATACTTTTGTTTCCTAGGAGATTACCTTTACAATAAAGTCAATAAAGCCATTTTCATCTACTCCTTATCCATATTCAATTGTAAAACTAAAGTTCGAAATTGGCTTCAATCTCACGATTATGAAGCCACTGAGAGACTCTTGGAAGTCGCCTCATAAAAGCAGCGCAAAATGTCCACAATATATATACTATAATTATTAAGACAAGCTTTGAATACCACACGCACATTCACTACGCACCCACACCCACACACAACACACCCACACCCACACACCCACACTCATGCACTCACACCCACACCTACAGACCCTTTTTGCTGTCTAATTTATCAATTATTTGCTTTTATTTTTCTTTGCTGTTATGTAATTATTATTTTTTATTTTTATTGTTCACCCCATTATGGTTACCATCTGTAATTATAGATGTCTACCAGTGCGACTTGTCCGTGTAGTTTGGAGGCCTGGAGACCTGTAACACAGGTATTCCTAGTACAGGCTCCAGTCTCCACAACATCAATGTATTTTTTTTTTTTGTATACTCAATTATGTAGGTATTATACAAATTTTTCATTATGTGGTGGAGAAAATAAACGTTTTTATTATTATTATATTATTATTATTATAGGAGAAATCAGCTCGAAGTTAGTGGGCATATTCTTTGTACCTAATGTTTTTAGAGGGGAGTCTCGAGGAATAGGTATTTGAAAATTGCCGTCGCGCTGTAACGCACCTCCCCTCGTAAAGTGTGAAAGGCATAACTGCAGCTCAGGCTGATTTTACCTTAAGCGGGATTTTCCGCAAGGGTTACCGCTACCCCGGAACATAAAGGGCTACGGAAGGAACATGGATGGGTTTTAGTCAGTAAGAGTCTGCCACTCCCTTCCGCTCCACCCAGAGCGGGAGCAGTCATTAGGTGATTTCCCAGCCTTAAAAAAAAAAAGGCTGATTTTACCTACAGAAATTTTGACCAAAAGACGTGTTGTTTCCACTGTTTCCTTCTTCAAAACTAGACTGATCTAAAAAAATCTTATTACCAAATTTAGAGGAAAAGTAAATCTTTGCTTCAATTATTTTCTTTTTGTTAAAAACTTAACTTTGTCTGATAGTCGTCTGAACATGGCGGTAAAAATGGAATATTTTTCGGATTTTGGATTGTCATAATTCTTTTAGTGATTATGTTTTTAAAAAAGGGAAATTTTATGGGCACGTACTAATTAAATCTAAATTCTCAAAAAAAAAATTGCACCAGAGGCATTATCAACGAAGAAGACAGCGGAATACGTTTATATGGAGAAAAGGCCAATAGAGTTCCCAGTGATAAATCAAAGAAGGAAGATCTTAACACCAGACTTTAGATAGGGACACAGTATTAATTAATAGCAACCTCAATCAATCATTCTGCGTAACCTTTTCCCAATTATTTTGGGGTCCTATTTGACCCTGCCTATGCCTATTTGACCCTCACAATCGAGTAAATGGATACCGCTTGGGAAGACAGTTGTCAGACTTAAGGGCTTCTGGGTACTCGTACAAGATCTACAAATGACCACCGTGAGCAACAACTTAACGTACTTGCCGAGACACGGGATAGGTAACCATCATAAATAAAAAGCGCACGCACAGCTGCTTAACCCATTAGAAGTTCGCCTATTAGAATCCTTTTGCTTATAAAAGCTCAACGATTTATACGGTTATATTTATTGTCGCTTCGAGAGAATTTTTCTTATCAACCTATGGGGTTCATACGACATTTAAGAGGTTAACTTTCACCAACCCACCAAAACTATTGTCATAGAAGCTTTATTGTGATTTGGATGCGCTTTATCGAGCAGGAGTTCAGGCTACACCATCAATCTTGGTCCTTTTGTACCCAAACCAAAATATGTACTCAAAATTTGAGTTGATAAAGTAATAAGTGATAAGACAAGACAAAATAATTCCACCAAGGACGATCCCTTCCTAACCTCGTATTTCGTCACTGTTTGCGCAGAAACTGTATTAACAGGATATAAAAGGGTAGTTACGTTAATCCCACAATCTAACTTCCTCGCGTCGGGAGCGCAATTCTAAGACAATAGGCCTGGGTATCGGATCCCCCATTGATGTTAAATGGCGTCGAAAACAATTGTAATGTTGGCTGTTATGTTTTATTGTACGAAATCTGACTTCAGTAATAAGATCTTACAGTGGAGAAGAAGATGAAGTACTGTTTTCTACTTTATTCTAATTTAGGAATATTGATAAGCTAGCTTTTTAGGAAATTATTCCACTAGAACCGTACATTTTTTCGAGATAAAAGTAGCCTATGTGTTATTCAAGACTATAATCTATCTTTGTGACCATCCAGATCCGTGTTTTGTAGTTTTTGCGTTTAAGAGTAACCGAGTACAGAGGCCAGCACATCAAGTTACCACAATCTGACAATTTTTTAATAGTTTTTCAACTTTATTACAAACGCATAAGGTTCATTTTCAATTGGAAAAAAATGGCAGTTTGGGATAGCTTGATGTGCTGGCATCTTCTGTTCGTACCTTAATCGAAAATACTACAATCTGACGAATTCAATGAAAACCGTAATGAAATAAACACTGCAAAAGCTAGATTACAAAATGCCGCTAGAATTATTCTTCAAAAAGATACTCGGCTGTTGAAGATAAAGAAAAAATAATCTGCTCCATTCGAGCAAAAAGCCCATATTTTAGTCAAGATGCTGATGAAGGTCCAAAGTATAATGGCTATAGAGAACTTTGTTTGGCGTAAGTAAGACATAAATTATGACCCTTTGAGGCCGCACGATGAGTTCCTTGGCCTCTGTATTAACTTCTTTTTTTTGCTTTGAAAGTATGATGAAGTTTTTTTTAATATGAACGAGTAGTTGTTTGGAAACAATTGAAAAAATGCAGATTGTGCCGCTTTAAAAAAAACACAGCGATCAGCACTGAATTTATATCATTATTACAGATCGGATAACTTTAGCAATGAGTTCCATTTTGACAGTACAAAGACATCCATTGCGTTTTTTACGTTGTTGGGCAGACAAATTTTTCGAACTTATGAACCAATGGATTAGCAATATCCTTCAAAATCATTAAGTATAATAAGTCTTTAAAGTTCCCACTGCTGGGACAAAGGTCTCCTCTCTGTGAGAGGGAGTGGGCCATAATCTACCACGCGGGAAATTTTTGGTTCTAGGACATGCCGGTTTCCTCACGATGTTTTCCTTCACCGTTTTGAGAGCAGTGGTGATAAAATTAAATACACAAAGTAAAGCGCCTGCTTGGGTTCGAACCCACGACCTCGACTCGGGAGACGTGGTCATTTGGATTGTGACACAATTCGGTTACCGGTTTCAACTTAATTTTCATTTAATAATAATAATAACTATTTTTTATATTTTTAAATGTGTTCTTTTTATGAAAATATTTGAAAATGTATTAAATAAGAAGTTAAATTAATAAACGAATTAATAATAATTAATAATATCCTTGGACATTTCACACAACGCCAAATAGTCACAAGCTAAGTAACCTAATGCTTGTGTTATGGTAACGAGATGGCTGATAAACTAATTATATATATATTTTTTGAAAATACATACATATTATAAATGTATAGATAGAAAAACACCCAGACCCAGAACAAATACTTGCAGGTGGTACAAATATTTGTTCCGTGCGGGAATCGAACTCGTGATATGCTGCGCAGCAATCAATCGCTCAACCACTGCGCCAACCGTGTCGTCATTTGTTTTTAACGTCTACTATTTTACACTAGCTGTTAATAACATAAATACGTACCTACCTACTGGGTGTGACCTGCCTATATTAGTACTGTCGGAGTTATGGATATTTTATTCTAATGATGTGAGAATGTGGTACCTACCGTCTTCGTAAGTACTAATGTGTTTGCAAATTGCCATTGAACCTACATTCTGCGGGTTGTAATATTTCTAGGGTTGCGTGCCCGAAGGGTGCCAAACGGAACCCTATTACTGAGTAACTGTCAGCAGGTTGTATCTCATGGACCGTAATAGGTAGACGATTGAAATTTTCACACATTGTGTACTTTTATTGCCGCTATAACAATATGTAACATTACGCCAGTATTGTCCGAAGGGTTAGGCAGACATTCACCTACATTAAAATCTGCAAATTTCAAAAAACTATTGAAAATTTGAATCTTGTGGGCTAGCTTGGCGCTTTCTCCTTATAAATAACTGGCCAAATGTAGTTATACTATAGGCACATCTCTACTTAACCCTTAAAACAGTGATCGCCTAGTGGTGTGACCGTGGGACTGCCAATTCATAGGGCTCGATTTCTAACCCAAGACATGCACCTGTGACTTTTCGGATTCATGTGCGTATTATATAATTATCACTTGCTTAAAAATGGTTAAGGAAAACATCGTGTGGAAACCGGTATTGCCTGAGAAATATGTCTCATCAGAATGTAAAGCTAAGTCAGAGGCCCATGGGCAGCATAAAAACTCTGACATCAGGTTATTCACTAACCACACGAAGAAAGAACCTATCCTTTAAAGGCGTGTATGAGTTCTCTCATATCCATGACATTACGCTAATATTCAATTCCCGTCCAACGCAGTTTAACTCTAATTCAACTACTTAAGCTCTAAGCGCCTCCCTTTTCCGTATGAGTGCCAAATAATTGCGTTGGCCGTAATTTGGACGGCGCCCAACACCGTATCAGTGAGTAGATATGAGTAACTGATGTTATATGTATGTTAGGCCACGTGCCGCATTATGTGTATTTTGTTTTACGATGCCCATTGAAGCTGAGATATAAATAGGGAATGTTTTTCATAATATTCCGGGTTCTCGTAATTATGTACAGACGCCAGCACATCAAGCTATCCCTAACTGTCAAATTTTCTCAATTAAAAATGAACCTTATGTCTTTGCAATAAAGTTGAAATACTATCAAAGAAATTTGACAGATTGTGGTAACTTGATGTGCCCTCTGTACTTATTGTACAGTCACGAGTAAAGACATGTATACAGTTAGCTAATCTCAAAAGCGGTTTTCTCCATAATTATTGAAAGAAATTGTATGTTTATGCACACATTGCATTTGCGAATCCATAGATTTACCAAACATGTTGTATCTCAAAGTTGAAATAGTTATTTTACGAGAAAATCGCTTCTGAATATTGCTTGGTGTAGGATACATATTAGTGCTCGTGACTGTACTGCCCGCAGATTCGCTTGCATTAATATAAGACAGTCAATTCGGGTACTCCACTTGTAATAAATGTAATTCAGTCATGATTGGAAAGACATGACGGGCAGTCGTTACGGGTAGTCAGAAGCACGGCAGTTTGACAGCCAGTCTTACCAAGAAGTATCGTATTACCCAGTTACTGACTGGGTTGTGGAGGTCAGATAGGCATTCGCTCCATGTAAAATACTGGTATTCAGCTTCACCCGGTTAGACTGGAAGCCGACCCCAACATAGTTGACACTCTCTTATCTCGCTCGATCTTGTGCTTTCACGTCAATAGCTCACATTGCACACACGTGGCGCGTTGAACAATCGGCTCGCTGGAAACACGCTACCAAAATCGTCAGTGTGTTATTGCACTAAGCTGGTAAGCTGTTTCACTCTTCTTCTTTTCGTGTGGTTAGTGACTAACCTGGTGTCAGCGTTTTATGCTACCTATGGGCCTCACGCAGTCTCTAATCTTTTGACACATATTTTTTTTTATTAATTTAGTAATTTTCACGCTATACACGCGTTGTAGAAGCGAGTACAGGGGAGAAAATAGGTGAAAGGGATTTAGAAACATCATTTGTAAAACTGTTTAACATTAACAACCCTTTTCTGCTACCCTATTAGGGAAAGACCCTGAATTTTGCTTGAGTCTAAAGTTAACCCCTCTCTTATTACGATGAGAATTAAGTAATTTGTACTTCGGTTTAGGTATATCTAAACTAATGAAATATGTATAAATGAATTTTTTTGAGGGTGGGAAATCATCAAATGACTCCTCCCGGAAGGGAGGTTGGTTGTGCGGAAGGGAGTGTCTGAGCGGACTCTTACTGACTAAAACCAGAAGAGCATAGCAGTAAACATAACATCAAATTGGAGCTATCGTTCACAAATACACCAAATTACTTCATCTTGGATGTCAAAGGATAACATCATGAAGAAACCTAGGCTTATACATAATACATATAAGACTGAAATTACCAACCCGTCTTATGCAATATTGTCTAAATGAGAAGAGGCCTTTGCAACAAGCTGGTATTATTCAGATCTACTACATTTTGTTGCTGGTTATGTGCAGGGCAGGCAGGGTTGCAGGGTTAGACAGAACGCACACCCACATTCTTCCAGTTTTGTTTGAGCCCCATCTAATAGGGAGCAAACCTATTGCCGTCAACCGGCTATAAATCCGGACTTCAGGCTGCTACTGAGAAATTCTAGATGGAAAAACCCGATAACATTTTGCCCGACTTGGAAATCGAACCCACACCCTCGTGCTCAGCAGTAGAGCGAGGGACTAAAGACCTGCGAGACAGGCGAAATGGGAAATGTTTTAATACTCTACACACAAATATGTCAGCTAAAATATTTGCCTCTATTAAAATCGGTATACAAATTCTAGGAAACAGATAACACACAAAAGCCCTTTTTGGAGCAAATATCAGCACATGATGCTTAAAAGCAAATAAACGTTTAAAATATTTCATTACTGAGAAATAGTGAATGGGAATTCATCACGTTGAATATTTGTATCGACACAAAACCATATGGTAGGTAAATGTGACCAGATTCAATAATGGGGCTCGTGGCTAAATAACAACGCACGGGTCAATCTATATCTTTTTTTTTTGAGGGTGGGAAGTCATCAACTGAGCCCTCCCGCTCTGGGTGGAGCGGAAGGTAGTGTCAGACTCTTACTGGTTAAAACCCATCCATGTTCCTTCCTTAGCTCTTTATGTTCCGAGGTAGCGGTAATCCCATCGGACAATCGCGCTTACCCTCAGTCTAAGTCTATGCTACGGTTGCTGCGTTTAGTCCGTGAATAGGTGACCATCTTTACATACCAAGACCCTTCGTGCCTTGGAAAGCACGACAAGGCATTTGGCTTTGCGAGTCATTTGTCATTTGACAGTTGTTGAGCGTTGTCAGAATCCGGAATGTCTGACAGTCAGTTTTACCAAGAGTTATCGTGGTATTACCTAACCACTAGCCCCTCACAATAATAGAAGCTAATCCAGAAAGTAATGGAAAGTTATCTGACCGAATGGCTTAGAATGAAGGTTTATACTCAGACAAACTCTTAATGAAAGACCTCTCTTTCAATATCTGTAAGTATTATAAATTAAAGTTTTTTAGGGTTTGTCTGTTTGACTAACATTGTTCTCCCAAAGTTCGCAACGGATTTCTATGCGGTATTCAATATCATTTAGAAAATATATTAATCCGGAAAACCGATTAATATTATCTGAAATAGTAAAAAAATCTTCACGTTTTGTCAAGTCGTAAAATCCGTGCGAAACAGGGGCGGGTCGCTAGCTAATAACAAAATACTTATTAAATCCGATAAGATTCTTGGGTTAAGGGACAAGGCAAATGAGACCCAAGATCAACCACCTAACGAAAAAAACAAATAAAAACCAAGATTGTACCCTGTGGCAAGGACGGCATTAAGCCTATTTATCCAATTGGGGATTCCACCGCACATAACCAAATTCGGCTAACCATTGGCAATCCAATAAAGTCCCAGAAAATTCTATATAGGTACAGTGTTTATAATTACGTTGGTACCGAGTTCTGCAGAGCTTAATTTTCTAGTCGAAATCGTTGAAAATTTGATACGCAAGGTATGTCCAGTCGCCAGCTCATCAAGCCATTCCAAACTGTAAAATTTTCCCAATGGAACATGAACCTCAAATGTTCATCCACGGACCAACCCCGGCAAGCGTAGGTTAACCTAATATATCGATCCGAGTAGCTGTTATTACTTAGCCACGATCTCCTCAATAATAAAAGTAGATTGAAAATAAAAAAGTAAGCGCAGTACTAAGCCAAAAGGTTTCTATCTCAGCATGATGCTGCGAAATTTAAAGAAAAAATAAGTGTCGCAGCGCTGGAGGACCCACTGTTATATCTTGGACGGATACAGAAATAAAAAAGAAATAAATTAGAATAGAATAAAAAAAGATGATGGTGATATTACATAATTATTATAAAAATGAAATATTTATGTAATAAAATTATTGTAGATATGATTGAGTGTTTGCACGAGCGTAACATGAATAACTTGACTATGCTTAAAACTAAATGAAAAAACAACTTTTACTTCTCTATTTTCAGCTCAAAAAAAAAACCAACTCAAATAGGTACAGCGCAAAGATGCACAACAACCCAGTATTTATAATAATTAAGTTTTAGTTCAAAGTTACCCTCTCTCAGCTTAATTATCATGTTATAATTGCTTCGTTACGAACTGCTAGCGAAGTTAAATTAGACAACTATCGCTGTTTCACGAATGCTATTGAACGAATTAAATTTAAACGTAAACGAAGGTGGGTTAGTCTTAATGGGAATGAGACTGTATAAGTTCAGATTTATGAAAGAGCGCGAAGCAGGGATTTGAGTTTGTAGTTTCCAGTGATAATCCCGCCTTTTCTTCAGCCGTGAGATAGGGCTCAAACACAAAACTGTGATGTGAATTCGCAACTCAATATTTCAAGAGTCGAGCTCGCAAAATTTTACAATGCGACATCGCATTCGCAGTTTTAAGCCCATAAACAGAAGTAACGGGACTGATTTTCATTGAAAGTAAATGAAATAATTTATTGTGTTGTCGGCAAAAGTGATTCCGAAAAAATATATATATCATTTAATTGAGGTATATTATGTTATGGGTCTTTGTTACCATACATTATTTATTTATACGTTGCCCCGGACGCAGCATATGCAAATAGCCAGCAAATAATAGCATATATAGCATTGGTAAATCTTGAGATATCCAGCTGTGACAGACGGACAGACAGACAGACTGAGTCGCACCATGCGAGTTCCTTTTTACTATTTTGGTACGGAACCCTAACAAGACGAAATACCAGCACCAAGCCACATGAAGGGCGTAAAACTACAAACGTGTCTAACCTCCTTAGAATGCCAGCGTGACAAGCATTTCTAGAACAAGTAAAATCATAATCAAGTAAGTTGAAAGCAGTCCTTTGAAATGCCTTTACTAGTAAATATATTTACACTAGAGTAAGGTCTGGGGCACATTCAATAAATTCTTATGTAAGTGCTTGGGTGAGGTCAACGCTCTACCCTTCAGCTGAAGATATTGAGTACAAATGTCTAGGCAAAACTTCAATTCACGTGTATTTGATATAACTGTGACCGTGATTCAGTTATTTTCTTATTATTCATATTGTTATCGATGGAATTTGGTGTGGAGCCAAGAAAATGTAAATGAACAAAACTAAATTATTCGATGTTGATTTGTATGTGTACTATTTAACCTAAAAAAAATGATAAGCAAAGAAAATGCTTGCGCGCCTCCTACTTTAAATAAAAATAGAACATAGAAAGACCCGTAAAAAGAAAAATTAAGAGGACCATAAAGTGGCTCTTGGCCAGCCACAAGGGTCAATCTATCAGGTTAAGCAACGCTTGCCGGGGTTGGACCAAAGATGGGTGACCATCTTTACATACCAAGACCCCTCCGTGTCTCGGAAAGCATGTTAAGCCGTTGATCTCAGCTCATTCGTTACGGGTCGTCGAAAGTCTGACAGCCAGTCTTACCAAGGTGTCAAGGTCTTACCAATACGATAGTATTACCCAGTAACTCGGTCGTGGAGGTCAGATAGGCAGTCATTTAATGTAAAATACTGGTATTCTGCTACATTATCTACAAAACAAAACAAAAGGCTAGGCTAAATGACCACAAAGTATCCAATTACAAAACCAATTTTATTTCACTCGAAACAGGTCCAGCCGCTAAACCGAACTCAGCGACATAAGAACCACATAGGATTATATAGGACCAAAAAACATATATATATATTGTTTACCACTCTGTATGCGCTACGGCTTGTACATTAGACTGTTGTAGCACTTTATATGCGTCGAGGGCTTAACCGATTTCCAATTCAGGAGTTCCGATTAGAATATATAAACTAAGTTTTGTCACGCTCAGTTTAACTTCTAGTTTACTAAAACTGGGTTAACACTGCGACCATTGCTGTGTAATGATTGTTTCGAAGAGCTAGTCTTTTGTGCTTCATGACTCTATTAAATTGTTTTTAGGATACCGCACTTCAAAGGAAAAAGGAACCCTTATAGGATCAGCCTAGACTTTTGTTTTGTTTGTTTTGTAGATAATGTAGCAGAATACCAGTATTTTACATGATATGACTGCCTATCTGACCTCCACGACCCAGTAACTGGGCAATACGATACCCCTTGGGAAAACTGGCTGTTAGATTTTCGGGCTTCAGACGACCCGCAGCGACTATCAAAAATGCACAAACGACAGCCGGGACAACGGCTTAAAGTGCCGAAACATAATAGATCGAGATAAATGGCCATTGACAACGATAATGAACAAGCAAAACCAGTACACGAAGGTCAACTAAATCCCTTATCCTTGACCAATGAACCTTAAAGTTCATTTACACGGAAACGAGAATTTCTGTATAACAATCTCCGATGTCGAGAACGAGACGGCGACGAGACGAAACCCGTAAACCCTTGAAACAATAAACCGGACATAACCTCAAGTTTATTTCAACTAATCCAATTGTAGACACTTACAAAGCTCTCGGAAAATTCTAAGAGGTTGTTGACCTAGAGATACTGTGACGATGCAGAAGCAGTGACTTTAGAGATGAAATTTAATCAAATTTGGAATGTATTTGGAATGTCGACCTCGTATTTTATTTATTGTTGTTTCTTGAATGCCTGTAACACGGCATACAACGACAAGGTCTGTTTGTCTACGGCACACCACTTCCAACGCAGTGAAGTTTCAATTTACTCGGAATCGTTGTCAAAAGAGGTAAGCAATTACTAGATCTACTCCAGGTAATTGAATTAAAAAGCCAGGCTTCTAGCCCTATTAAAACCAGTCACCAGTACAAATAAGAAATTACATTTACGTCACTAACAACAATTGATAAATAAAAAAAAACAAAAACACGACATCTACTTTGCTCTTATTTTCGGCGGATCTAATTACTTACGCTCGAAAAACCTCTTAGAGATCACAAAGGGATTTGAGACCTCCAACAAGCCTTTGTAGAGTAGAAGCAGACGCGAGATCATAGATAGAACATAGTCCAATTACCGTGGTCCTATTACCCGAAGCACTGATTAACTTGCTATCGGAAGACTTATTTGAACTGGTCGACGTGCCGGCTTCGCTAATGACAACTGGGCTATAGAGCGCCTTAGATAAACATCCATTGATTTTTAACCGACTTCAAAAAGGAGGAGGTTCTCAATTCGAATGTTTGTATTTTTTTTTTTTATGTTTGTTCGCGCATAACTCCGTTGCTTGCAAACCGATTTGAAAAATTATTTTTTTGTTGGAAAGGGTATACTTCCCAAATGGTCCCATAAAATTTTTATCGAAATCGGATAAGCGGTTTTTGAAAAATCAACAAAAGTCTAAAAAAAATCCTACTTAACGAGGACGATGGACGATGTTCTAATAAGTTCCTGTCACTGTAATTTACATACCAGGTAGTGGTATTAAAATATGGGAGGGGGGGGGGGGTTGTGTAGGTACCACAACTAAAAAGTGAAAAATAAAAACTTTTTTACAAAAAATAAAACCGACTTCCAAAAAAAACACTTCAAAGTGAAAAAAATATTTTTATTTCGAAAGTCGGTGGCAAAAAATGAAAATACAAAACCGAAGACACCGACTGCCGAAATAAAAATTATTTTTTCACTTTGAAGTGTTTTTTTTGGAAGTCGGTTTTATTTTTTGTAAAAAAGTTTTTTTTCTTATAAATATTGGCAGAAAGTGGATGAGACTTGAAAAGTCAACAGAATCTTCAATCAGAACCTCAGTTGACGTGTATTTTTATCCGACTGCCCCAGAAGGAGGGAGAATCTATTTAATCAGAGAGCTTTGAAAAAATAAAAGTACTATGTAAAAAGTTATGTGTGGTCCTTAATTTAAAAAGAAAATCGCGTGGACTTGAGAACCTACTCCTTTTTTCGTAAGTAATAAAATAGAAAAAATACTAACCTAATAATTACCGTACCGTTAAATTCAAAATCTACAATTTCCAGGGAGTTATCAAAGTAAACATAAGTTATGCTGATTCTCTTGTTAAAATAAAATTGAATTTGCATCAAATTCTTTCACCGATGGTTTCACTTAAGCGATTTCAAACTTTGAAAACGGAACTCTCAACTTGTGTCCGCAGGGAGAGATGTCGCTGCACGTCGAGAGAAAATGGCGTCCAACATGGCGGCGACGTGCAACGTCCGACATGTCACCCGTTTGACAGCCGCTGGGAATATTGCAACGGCAAACATGTTAGCCTACATGTTGATACTGATATTTTTATAATATAATATGGCTGACGTGTTTGCTGATTTGTTAGTGAAACTACCAAACGGAATAGAAAAAAAAATTATATTTGATAATCCAATTCTTTAGAAAGTACGGGTATTATTTACACAGTAAGTTATAAATAGAATGTTTCCTTTTGATGTAGTAACCAGACAATAGTAAATAAAGATAACGATAAAACTGAATCGCATAGTCGTGAAACGAGAGAAAACGTTTTATTTATCCAGACCAAACAGATGCCTCTCCTGGGATGTCAGGAAATAGGCTTGGAAACATTTGCAAACCAGAATGCGAATTGATGGCAATCTTTTCTAGATTTCTGCTAACTTTGGAGTTCGATTTCTTCGGCTTTTGGTACCTACACAATACAATTTCTAAGGAGACGGGGTAATAATAAATTGGTACTTAATCTGTCTAACAAAGATTGGCAATTTATTTTACAAGAACGTTTAGAATATTCAAATTGAACAAAATATTATTTTAAACAACTCTGATTGTTTATTTCAATTTGAATTACGAACTCATTGTGACTTTCATTTATTTTATAAAACAATCAAGTTTTTAATTTATTCCGTCTTTGTTGAGGTATAAAATTATGAAGAAACAAGTGACCTAGATGGAAATAGCAGAAACAATATTTTGTTGCTAGATGTTGTGCCTGTGTCGCTTTTAATCAACAGTGTTTTTGCAACAAAAAGCATGTGAAATCTGAATATATCGTGAATTCAAAAATAGAAAATAAACACGGGGTAGTTTTATTTTATTTCCTGTGCCTTGTATCGTATAACACTGTGTTTTATCACAGTACACAATCGTTTTACTAAAATTGTTAGCGTAAAATCAAACACACGTTTTCGGTTATTAAAAAAAAATACACCCTTTTTTAAAATAAAAACTTTTTTTTTTTTTAATTATCGCATATTATATTTACGGACTAAAAATTGTTATTTGTGTTTTTATGAGACTTCATAATAATATTGAAACAAGTGCCATGTCTGTTGGTGGGTTGGGACAGCGCCCATACAATCTTTTGCATGGTCCTTTTAAGGTAATTTGGGACGGGTAGAGTTTTTTTTTGTCTTTGTAAAGGCTGTAATTGTCGTTCCTACCTGTAATAATAAGTTTAAGTTCCTTTATCTTGTTAATGATGTATTTCTTTTTCATTAAAACGTTTTTTCTGCTACACTTTTGTTTATTTTTTTAAAAGGTGGTTAAAGTTACACGTGTACAAAATAAAGGACAAAAAAATTGTACTTATTCACTTTGATTAGCTTTGAAAGCTTTAAATCAAAGTTTGATAAATTAATTTCAAAATAAATTCAGTCTGTCACATAAATAATTAGTTAATATATAATTTAAATCGAATGTGGGTTTAAGAGCACTCATTAATTATTCAGAAGTACATTTCAAAGGTCGCTATGTGATGTGGTGTGGCTTAGTGGTTAGTACATTAAATACTTATCTCTAGTTTCTGATTGAATTTGTTTGGGCCTAACTCCCAATTTTTTTAGCTAAAAAAATAATTATTATTCTCTCAATCGAAGTTTACTATAAATCGCATAGAACTGAGAAAACTCAGCACCAGACGAATAAAGTATATAATTTCAAATAGAGAATTCACTTAAGTGCATTGAGTTTTAGAAATATAGAAAGACTATTTTCATAATCTGTTATTGGTATACGAAGAAAGAAAATATTTAGACAATAAACTGTAAAAGATAGACAAAGCTATGTGTATATTAAAACTTTGCTACGATCTAGAAGCTATTAGTTTATTTGTTCTAATTTGTTAAGAGCAATCTACCAAGCGGTTGTTTGTTAGATCTTAAACCATAGTAAAACAGACGTTCACAGTAAGCGAAGCTTTGCCTCAAATTATTCTAACACGAGTGTTTTAACTGTATATCTACATTTACTTTTTGCTTAATCATATTTTAGTTTCTAACCTATGTTTAACGCCGACAAAAATATTATTATTTTCGAAGGTTTTATTATCTACAGTTTTACGTTATCAACATTATTATACGTTCTATTAAAAAAAAAGATCTGCGTATATAAGTTGCCTACAATAACATAACAAAAATCGATGAGTAAACACTTCCAATATCACAAAAGTATCTGCTAAAACTATTTTTTACAAGAGATGCCAATCTTGACAGCAAGCAAGCGAAACTTTTTGCGTCGGGGGAAACATCATGTTGCAAAAGTGTTACAACGATAACTGGCACCGCTTGTGTAGAACTTGTGAAAATATCTCAAAGAGTTGCCAACATAAAATGTTTTGAAGATAAAAACTATGTTCTCGATTTGACAAATAATAGTTTCGATATTGTCAAGGATGACAGATCATTTGTTTTACAAGTGAAAAATAATATAAGAGGTGATGAACTTTTATTATTGGACCCACACGAAAAGCTAGAATCGAAAAAATACTCTGTGTCAGTAGAATTTTGTGTTATATACGGTATCACTCTTTGGGCAAATTTTACAATTGAAACTGAGTACAATCAGCATGTTCAGCAGATCAGCAAACAGGTCTATGTCTGTTTATTGGCTGTCAGTGTCATTATTTTCTATGGAGTATTGACACTGAAATGTCTTGAACGCGGTGTGTGTGATCGCGTTCAGCTTCCTTGTTAGAATGTCGTTCGTATTCGTGAACACCTTTCAAAATGGCGTCGATAGTTTTTTTATAATTTGTTATGTCTATTTCAACAGCAATCTCTGCAAAAAGTAATTCTTGCTTGCTTTTAGTGGAATTGGAATTAAAACTATGGAAGTTTTTATGTTCAAGTTTGTAGTCTTGACTTTTTTCAATATCGTTTATTTTATAGATAGTTTTTATATTTAATGAACTAACATTCTTAATATAAGTGACAACTCCATTAAAATTGATATTATCTTCATCATCTTTGTCTTTGTCTTCATATATATCGCTTCTTACAACGTGTCAAAGAGCTATATTTCCAAAGTGGATTGAAGTTTGTCGATATTAGACTCAATATGTGGAAGCATCTGGCATTCCAAGCTTGTCGACGCTTCATTTGTGTTCTCATGTCGCAGCGAGCAAAACTTTTAAGGGGCTGTGTACGTTCCATGAATCAAATGTTACTCGTACATTAACTTATTTTGTACGACTGTGTTAAGCTCAGGGATATGTTGAATCCGCTGTTGATTGGCTTTAAAACTTTCCTGTATACTGGGTGTCACCGAAAGGGTATATACATACAAAAGCATATGCTACAGACCACCAAACTGAACAACTTTTACTATAGAACTAACTCTGAAGTTGTGAAAAAATTCAGCTGTTCCCTACATTTCGACGAGTCACGTGACCAAAAATGTACAGAACAGCTTATTTTTTTTTGTGATTTCGGAGTTGGTTCCATATTAAAAGTTGATCAGTTTGGTGGTCTGTAACGTAATGCTTTTGTGTGTATATAAGGTGTCTGGTAATTAGTGACCGATATTTAAACACGTGATTGTACTCATGATTACAATCAACTTTCCCAAATAAACTTTTTTTGTATAATCAATAGTTTTATTTTTATCACAATAACAATACACTAATTAATTACCAGTCACCTTATATACCCTTTAGGTTACACCCTGTATACATTCTGATATTGTTGTGGAACTCCTTTTAATAGCACAGAACGCTTGTTTATGAGCTGCAACATCGCTAACTTATACAAAGTGAATTTATTTCTATCTACCTACTTAATCTACCAACTTCTACCAAACTACCCACACTAAACTAAGAAAAACAAACATAATAAAATTGCTTTCAAAGAATTTGACCCAAATAAGAATCAGGAGTCTCTCCAACACAGAGGCGATGCGATGTATATATTTTGACATATCGTTTGATTAACTGTTCAAACCACAGAACAGATTTAACTGTTCTGTGGTTCAAACGTTGACCTATTTATTTGTGTGGGCTATATATCCCTGTTAGTAGCCTGGAGTACCGTTTACCGAAGCTTCGAAACTAATTTGTGATAACAAACACTTGCTATAAATACTGCTTTCCTTGTTTATTTTATTGTTCATTGATTAGATATTATTTCGTTAATGTTTTATCTTTTTAGTGTATGTTTTACTTTGTACGTGTTTATATGAGTACTATCTTAATCACATAATAGGGATGATGGCAATTTTTTTTAATATCAAAATGATTGGACACGTGTTTTTTTTGTACGTAATGCAAAGATTACCTCTATACATTGAGTTAAAATGTGGCATGACGTCACAAGTATATAGTTTTTATACTTACCTACTTGTGACGTTGCGAGCCCCACTCCCCACTTTTAATATTTTTTTTATCTATGTACGTCATTTTCTATTATTATGATAAAGCAAAAAATACGTGTCCAATATTTTTTTATTATCTGATTAACGGACTAAATAATATAATTTTTATTTTTTTACCTAGCCATCATCCCCATTGTCAGAGAGCGCTAATTTTGCTTAATTCCTTGGGGTCGGAGTATTGAGTTTTGGGTCCTTTGCTAACCTTTCATAGGTTTATTTACGAACTGAATGATTTAAAAACAATGTGAGGGTTACGTCATATTGTATGAAGTTTTACTAGACGATAGGAAATTGAATTCTGCACAAGCGGAAACACGTTACAATATGTGACGGTAACTATTGGCTGTGTGCAATTGTTTGTCGCCAATATTCAGACGGTTACAAAAGAAAATAGGTCCCATAACTTTTTAGTCTGTGCATGTAGATACAATAATGTTGCTTCGCCATTTTTAACCGACATCCAAAAATGTCGGTGGTATAAAAGGAAAATTAAAGGACAGGAAATTCCAATATGTAATTAAATTTTACTTTATAGTGTTTTTTGAAAGTCAGTTGCTTTTCTTTTTTTGTAAAAAGTTTAAGTCTTTTGTAAGGTATTTTGAGTCAGAAAACGGAAAATTTCTTAATGTTTCCGTTTGTATTTGCAGATTCACAGAATTCCTTTAAATTAGAAATCGTAGAATATAAGAAGAATCATTTTGAACGAATTCGGTTTTGAATTTTATTTTTGCTTGCATTCAAACATTTTTGCTGAATCGTAGAATATAAGAAGAATCATTTTGAACGAATTCGGTTTTGAATTTTATTTTTGCTTGCATTCAAACATTTTTGCTGAATCGGAAAATATAAGAAGAATGATTTTAAACGAATTCTGTTTTGAATTTTATTTTTGCTTGCATTCAAACATTTCTGTTGAATGGGAAATCGATACGGAATTGCGATTGGAATTTATGAATAGTTGCGTAGTTTACTGGATTTCCGATATTATCAATTTCAGCAGTTGGGATGTAGGTACCTACTGACCAACAGTAAAAATGTTATGTACCTACTTGTTCTAAAGGTAACTTTGTAAACTTAAATCTGTAAAACCTGGTTCAAACCTGGTAAACTTGTTACGTATATTATGTTATGTAAATGAGTGGGCCAACGATTCCCTTGATGGTTTAATTGCTACTGAATATAATTACACAATTATTACACTTAAATGATATGCGTAGCTAAACAACATTGATGATTATAAATGAGTGTGATGAATAAACTACCTACCATAAAGTTCAATTTACAGTGTACTTCGTATATCGGCCTTTCCGGGAATTTTATTGTATTTTTAATACCTCCATCACATTATATTAGCACAGACAGAAGATCTACTTGTTGTCTGCAAATAGAACCGCTAAGATGCTATTTTACTTTTATTTACCTAAGTTTTAATTTCGTTTTAACTCATTGTAAATTTATTAGAATAAGTATTTATGCACTCTCTAGCCTGAAGCAATTGTGCTCTATTTTAATCCGTTTAATGTAAACGTGCAACTTTTTATAAAATAAACAATTATTAATATTTATAAACAAATATTGCAGTATTGCTGTGTTTGTGCTTCTAGCTACTAGCATTTTGACATTTTTACCGAGATCAATTCGAGTCGAGATAATCTGTATGGGACCGAAGCGTTGTTTTCGTCAGTTTTTAGAACTAAAATTGACTTCTTTCGCAGAAATATTGTTTTAAAAATTCTCAAACTAGTTTAAATTTGATGAAAAGTTTTTCTTAACGTACATATAGATTAAATTACAATACATAATGAGAGTTTGCTGTTATTTACCACATTACTATCTTTATCTACGAAGGCAACAAATGGAAGCATTAGTGCTGCTATTCTAGCGGTTGTAAGCTTTGGCTTCATCTGGATCTTTCTAGAAAATGCGCCATCTTGCATTTATGGAGTAACATAAAATCGATTTGAAAATCGAAGAACAGAACACAAAAAAAAATGTTGTGACCAAAGAGTATAAAAAACAAAAGAGGTTGAAAAGCAAAGTTTGACGTATTTTCTTTATCCAGATTAGCCTAAGGCTTTCTAAACACAAATATTTTTTTGAAAACCTTTAACTTACTCTCCGGTCTAAACGTGACTCGTTCTGAAATAATAAAACATTCTGTTAATCCTTCGTTTTAGCGATTTATCGCGTTACATTGTATTGTTAATAACCCTGAACTAGTTTTAATATGAATTATGAATTTAAAAATTGGAAGGCTTTTAAGATTTATAGAGAGAAACGTACTGTAAACTGCTCTCAGTAGAATTAATAAGAGTTTAGTGTATTAAATGTATATAACATTTCTAGTGTAACCTTTTAGTAGAACTTCTAAAAATATGACCTCCAAGACAGCGAAAAAAAAAACTTGAAACCATTAATTCGTCATACATTGCTTCGTGACTAAACTACTTCCACTAACGGCTTGTCAACAAAAACAGCAATGTAGGACAACGTTTATGTACAAAAAAAAGTTGTAAAATCAAAAAGGTCGTAAGTGCTCACTTTAAAGTTACACTTAGGACATTCTTAAGCTCTTTCAGAAATGTTAAGGAGCACTTAAAGCTATCTTAGAGGCCACAGACATGTGTCGTGTTCGAAACACGTTAACCTTTTGACCGCCACAGTCGTGTATAGACGACAAACCAAAATGTGCCCAGCACGCCACGGTCGCGACTGGGTGACAAAATTAAAGGATGAATTCGGAGCTTGGCGCTGAGAGCACGCTTTTTCATTTTTGACGTGGCGGTCAAAAGGTTAAAAGCATGTGCACTTTCCTACTAATAGTTACCCACTAGGAGAAACTGCTGAAGTGTCACTAAGTAGAAACACTTGGATCTAGTAGTTTTGTTTCAGTTTTCACTTACCTGTTTATACCGGAGCGTACATGAAACAAAAGAGTAAATTCATTAGTATGATAGAGCAAAGGTAAGTACGAAAGTTATCATAGTAGCCCGGCCAGACCAGGCCCGCGCCCCTCAAAGAGATGTCAACATAGAAGGGGCCTGTTAGGGCCGATGCCTGCTAGGTCAGCAGGATTGTCCGAAAAGGTTACCGCTAACCAGAGACACATAGGGCTAAGAAAGGAACATGGATGGGTTTAAGTCAGTAGACTCTTACTGACTCAACCGCAACTCGTTTCCGTTTCACCCAGAGCGGGTGGAGCCGTTTGATGATTTCACATCCTCAGAAAAAAAGTATAGGTGTTACGCAATTCAGATTTTTTGAATACATGTGTGTATTCACTTGCTTTATAATCGGTGAAGGAAAACATATTGAGAAAACCAGCATGTCTGAGAGATAACGATGTTTCTCAACAGCATGTGAAGCTAAGTCAAAAGCCCATGGGCAACATAAAAACTCTGACACCAGGTTAGTCACTAACCACACGAAGACAAAGACGACGCAATTAGGGTACTGATCGATAAGTCATTAGAAATAAGTGAAGGTTTATTAAGCACAAAAAAAAACAAAAAACCCAATAAACCAACTTTAAGACGAGAACCGGGAAATATAATGGAAATTAAACAAAACGGAAGTGAGGTTACGAACATAATCGATACGCCAATACCATCATAACAATTATTTTCGTTGCGTTTCAGAATCTTGTTCAGTTGGATGGCCGTGTTTTTTGCGGCGACGCGCCGATGTGGCGCCCGTCGCGACCCCTTTGTATCTACCCTTGGTTTGTGGTACAAGAACTGAACTGAGCGAGAAACCAGACTTTTCCTCTAAGTATTTGTGTTACTTTTATTATTCGAGGAGCTCGTGGCTAAGTACTTACAGCCGCACGGATCGATCCATCAGGTTAAGCAACGCTAGCCGAGGTTGGTCCGTGGATGGGTGACCATCTTTGTTATATCGAGACTCCTCCGTGTCTTGGCAGTCATTCATGGATCTTTGACAGTCGTTATGGGTAGTCACAAGCCCGAAAGTCTAGCAGCCAGTCTTACCACGGGGTATCGTATTACCCAGTTACTGGACTGTGCAGGTCAGATAGGCAGTTGGTCCACGTAAAATACTGGTATTTAGACTATATCCGGTTAGACTGGAAGCCGACCCTAATATAGTTAGGAAAAGGCTAGGCGATTTTTTTTTCTTCTCCATAGGTACCAATTACGCTTTGGAATGAGCAACTAACTTCATATATCTGACTGACCGAATTCTTGACAGTTCAAAAGTCTATAAATATTTTATTGAAATAAATGTTTTAAGTTCGATATAGTAATAAACTCTTTGAAGTAGAATAAAAAATAATTGTTAACTTCGTATGCAATAGCTTATTTTAAGCTGACATAGTTTGAAATTAAAATTAAATTAAATTAAAATTAAAATTATTTATTTCATCCACTTATTTAAATAAATTTACAATTTTAGGAAAATACCTTTTAAGCAAGTTTTTGCTTGTGATAGGTATTTCCGCTTTTCTAATTTACAGTAACTACATACATAAGTGTAAAAATTAGCAATCTAAACAGTTGATTAAATAAAATACACATAGTAATTTATATCCTTTAGTTTGCGCTCTGGGTGTGTGTGTGTGTGTGTGTATGTGTGCATGTTTGTAGTATGTATGTTTGTGTCGTTTGTGTCCAAGTGTTTTTGAACTATGTGATTGTATGTAAAATTGATTCGATTTCATTATAAGTTTTGTTTGTCAGCCATTTAGCGATTGTTTTTTTGCAGTCGTGGTATGTCATAGGATATTTGTTATTTTCTTTATTAACTACATGAAATTACACTTATGAAATCGCTGATATCCTTTTATTGTACCACAAACAGAGTACTCTCCGAGCGAAGCTCACTCCGTGCCTCCCGAATAAACACCCTGTTACCATGTAAATAGCAACTTCACGTACCCTGATGTAGGTACTCACTGAGATTACCGCAACACATGCTAAATATCTTACAATTATTTACAACATCACTCACGTCTTTGACAAGGAGTTTAAAGTTTTTTATAGGAGTAACGGTTGTGGCTTGTGGCTAAGTAACAACAGCCGCACTAATCGATCCGTCAGGTTAAGCTACGCTTGCCGGGGTTGGTCCGTCGATGGGTGACCATTTTTACATATCGAGACTTCTCCGTGCCTCGGAAAGCACTTTAAGCCGTTGGTCCCGGCTGTCATTTGTGCATCTTTGACAGTCGTGACGGGTCGTCAGAAGCAAGCAAGTGAAAATCTGACGTAATACCTAGTTACTGGGTTGTGGAGGTCAGATTGGCCGTCGCTTCATGTGAAATACTGATATTCAGCAGCATCCGGTTAGACTGGGTGCCGACCCCAATATAGTTGGGAAAAGGCTAGGCAGATTGATAGGAGTAACAGTTGTATGAAAAAGTAATTGTGTGTAATTTGTACAGTCAGAAATCAAGCATTTTTATTTATCTAATGAAAAGCAATGGTTATGCGGATTTTCAATTACGGTTCAGGAGATACAGTCCACTAAGAGGCAAACGGACAAACCGACAGCGGAGACAAATTATTCTGTTTAACACCCTTCGGCTACGGAACCCTAAAAGAGAAGATTTATAATGTCCATTGATCCGGAAAGCAAACAGTACATTTTAGCTGCCTCTGGGAGTTGATTACTCTGTGAAACTGGGACAGCGAAAGATCTTCAAACTGGTGGAACGAGCTCAAAGCGGCTAAATAAAGAAGGTGGAGAAATATCAACAAGGTTGGTAAGCTCTCCTAGTGACAAGTATTGAGTTATTTGCTACCGACCTCAGGGGTTGGCAGTCCATTCATTATTTATGCGGACAGTGTACCACCAAATATGTGCCACGTTTGCACAGAGTAATGTTGGGGCAGATGCTTCAGCGGACAAGGATTTTGTAAATGATTTACTTTTTATTTATTTTAGCGAATCGGGCTTTGAATATTTTTTGTTTGTCTATTCCTTTTTTAAAGAGCGGGAACGACAGATGGTTGATAGAACTTTTTGGTAAAAAGGTTTTTTTATTAATGATGTTTGGATTATGAGTTAATGTGAAGGTACGGACTTTTTTTTTGACTTTGACGGTGGGTAATCATCCACTGACTTCTCCCGCTCTGCGTGGAGCGGAAGAGAGTGTCAGACTCTTACTGACTAAAACCCATCGATGTTCCTTCCTTAGCCCTTTATGTTCCGGGGTAGTGGTAACCCTTTCAGTCCATCCCGCTTAAAGATATGGACTTAACATTTGTTTTAACTTTGAAATTGGCATCACCGTTTAAACCAATTAATCTATCAAATCTTGACTAATGAGACAAATTATGTATCGGTACGCTACCCCCGAGGGGCTCCCATGAAGGCCGGTATATCCCCTCAGGATTACTCCTAAAACATTTTTTAATTACGTAAATAGAATACTGTAACCTCTCATTACTGAAACACGAACCAAGACCCAGAGAGTCACAGAGGTACTTATAACCGGGAAAATAAATGAATTAAAACCCGGGTATAATTAAATATGAGTACTGTGTCCTTCGCACGTTTTTTACAAATGATCGCATAGGGAATACTTGTACAACTCAAGTAAAATAAAGGACTTTGTTTATAATACCGAAATCATCCCTTTTTTCACAATAGGCGTTGCTTCTTTATCATAACGCTGCATTTTTTAATAATTTGTTTTTGTATGCATAGCATAGGCCGGAATTAATGCTTAGACAAAGTTTTGCCGAGCCTAGGTATTCGTGAAAATATTTGGTTTTATGTAGGTATTTTTTTTTACTAAAACCCAGCAGAATGATACCAATCGCTTTTATTAAAAAAAAATAGGTAGTGAGGTGAACGAAATCGAATGAACGTCGTCGAAAAATCGTTTACATATTTGCATAGTTTTCAATGAATTTAATAACAACAACCGTTGGAAATACGTTACACTCGTTTATAATGCATGCACAGTGACCACTTTTTATTTTTTAAGGCTGGGAAAACATCCAATGACTTCTCCCGCTCTGGGTGGAGTGGAAGGCAGTGTCAGCTCTTTATGTTAAACCTCGGGGTACCGGTAACCCTTTCGGACAATCCCACTTACCCGGTAGACTTGGCCCTAAGGCCCCTTCATATGCTGACATATCTTTGAGGCGCGCTTGGAACATATACGCGCCGTCCGGCACGGGCCTGGTCCTGATCGAACGTTGAGTCACCCATTACTCACCGTCCGCAGGCCCACGCCTACGGTGGCCGGGAGTCGTCATGTGGCTTCCGACGCCTGGGGCGTCTACCGCGGTGGCTGGGACGGGAGGACCATTCTCTCTCCCATCCCGCCACTTCCTTCGCGAGCATGACTATTTCGCAGAAGGAGGTGACTGCCTTCCACTCCCTCTCGCTTCGGACCATGGCTTGCACCAGGGCCGGGCGCGACAGGTCACCGCCACCGATCGCCTCTATGAAGACACGGTGGTCCTCCGCCCAAGCGGGGCAGGTTTGCACCATGTGCTCCACCGTTTCCTCTGGGCGATCCTCGCAGTGGTGACACCCTGGCGTTTCCTCCCGCCAGATGATGTGCAGGAACCTCCCGAAACATTCATGTGCGGAGAGGACCTGCGTCAGGCGGTAGGTGAGGGCGCCGTGACGCCTCTCTAGCCACTCCTCAAAGAGGGGCCTTACCGCCACTGTCGTGGCGCGCCCTATGCCCAGTGACCGCTGGGCACCAGTTTTCACAAGGTAGGTATCTGAGGATGGACGGCGCCGTCGAGGCCGGCCCAGGAAGAGGTGGCGAGACGACCTAGACGCGAATACGCGATCATTTAGTGTATTAATAATTTATGAAGATTTATTTGCTGCTTGAGCACGACTTTCAGGCCTAAATAAATAAAAACCATTGTTATTATAAATTTGTGGGGAAAAAAAAACGAAACTTCAAGCTTTCATTTGCAGAAAATTAAAAACTGACAAATAGAAATGTTACAGAATATTGTTTGATAAAGAACAAAGAAATTAATTAATTAATGTGCCGCGATGAAGGAAGCAAAACAATATGTTAATTTATTCTTAATTATAATTAAATAGGAGAGGAATAGGTGCTTGTGTTCTTATTTTTACCGGCCTCCAAAAAGAGGGAGGTCCAATGTTCGTCTGTACTTTTTTGTTTTTATGTTCGTCGATAAAAGTGAAAAATAAAAAACATTTTTACAAAAACTTTTTTAAGCCAAACCTTAACATCACGTCTAGTTTCCCCGAAGGCTTAGGCAGAGGTGTACCCATGGTAAGTACACATAAATTTCGCTTAATTTATGTTTAAGTCCCTTTGCCATCAACCGGGCACAAACCCGGACTCCGATCTGCTACTGAGAAATTCCAAATGTGAAAACCCGACACTGCCCGACCAAATAATCGAACCTAGAACGTCACGTTCAGCTGTAGCACCTGCGACCACTCGACCAAAGCAATCTTGGTTAATTATTACCACCATTCACGTCATAAAAGTATTGCCATACCAAAGTGTTCTAGGAGAAATCTCATGAAGTTAATATAATGAATTCCGTGATCGTTGTAATGCCCATCTCCGCGGCATTATGTTCGTGTCAACATGGCCGGCGGCGCCATATTATATTTCGTGACGTCACCGACCCTTGATTGGTACCTACCTACTAGCAATAGGGGGGAATTGTTTGTGCGTAATACTAGCGTTAATGAAGGTTTTATGAGACACGTCAGAGCATATTGACTGTAGTAATAGAATTGGGATTTAGTTGTCTTTGTTAAATCGTGGGGCATTTATAACGGAGTATATAGCTGCTGCCCGCGGAAAATTACCCCAAGGGAACATACTACCGGTATAAAATATATACTATGTGTTAATCCAAGTCATAAACTACCTCTGTGCCAAGTTTCATCCAGATCCGTTCAGCCGTTTGAGCGTGAAGGACGGACAAACATACAAACTCAGAAACTTTCGCCTTTATAATATTACTGTGATTTATCAGGTGAGCAAAGGGAATACTACAGAAAATAACATACCATCATGCCTGTATTTCTCGTGGGGTTAGCCAGAGGTGTGCTTATAATACATCCACATTCCGCCAGTTATGTTCAAGTCCTATGTAACAGGGGCAAGCCTATTACCATCAACCGGACACAAATCCAGATTACTGAGTTTCCAATGCAAACAATTCAATGATACTTTGCCCAACCCGGGTATCGAATCCAGGTCGCCATGCTAGTAGTAACGCTTGCAACCACTAGATCAATGAAGCAAGTCACCTTAAACCTCAATCACAAACTTAAAAAATATCTCATCAGCATTGCATTCTTCGGACGAGTAATTCGACATCTCTTTTATTTTTGTATTAAATTCAGTACCTAGAGTTAACTCTAGGTACTGAATTCATGGTACTGAATCAAAGGTTAACCTTTTGAACGCCATTGTCACATATACGTGACAAGCAAGTGCATGCCCTGTCCAACGACACAAATATGTGATAATGCGGCACACTAAAAACACGAATGAACAATTAAATCATTACTTTTCTGTGTGTTTATCTCTCGTACGTATTTAATGACATAAAAACAAATTAAAAGACACCATGGATATTGAAAAATTCATGATAACAAGAAGAAATAAATTCGTCGCTTGACGTGGAGGACACGCGCGTACGATTATGATCTGGTGTTCAACAGGCTAATAGTTGTGTTAATTATTGTGACAAAAAAAATCACATGAAATAAAGTTAAGTCTTACTCGTGTTAGGGCACCAAAAGCTCTGCAATTCAGTGGTGAAGTTTAATCTCCTATAAAGCAGAAATGGATTTAACCATCCAATAAAGTGCAAGCTAATTAATAAGCACCATCATACCTGCACAACTTATACCGGGTTATTTTTCAATGACCGTCCAAATTTTCGCAGGGTGTTCTACCCATAAATATGAACAACTTTCACTACGGGACCAACTCTGAAATCACGAAAAAAAAATCAGCTGTTTCATACATTTTAGTCGAGTAGGTATTGATATTTTGTATGAAACAGCTGATTTTTTTTTCGGGATTTCAGAGTTGGTCCCATAGTGAAAGTTGTTCACATTCATGGGTAGAACACCCAGTGAAAATTTGGACGGTCATTGAAAAATGACCCGGTATAATGTCGATAACGTCGTATTTGACGCAGAAAATAATACTCTAGATTTATTGAAATAGAGTATGAATTCCTGTGCATTTGTAGCGAGGTGCAAAGCAAAAGGCTTAACTGTGCCAATCCAGCTTTTCTCACTAATCGCTCTTTAGTGAGTTTTCTCATTGACTTAGTGGCATTCAAAGCCAACAGCTAGCAGAAATATAGTTCTAAATGTCTTATAATTTGCTCTTATATTTCGTGTTATGTTCATGATAGTTTGAGGTTGTAGGTAAGGGCAAGGGGCTTGTGGCTAAATAATAACAGCCACTCGGGTTAAGCTACGCTAGCCGAAAGCTTTTCGTTGATGGGTATCCATCCAGAACATTTCGAGACAGTTCCTTGCCTCAAAGATAATATATCGATCAGGTAGACAGAAGCCAGCCTTATAAGGGGTATCGTGTTACCCAGTAGGTAACTGGGTCGTGGAGGTCAGATAAACAGTTGCTCCATGTAAAGTACTGGTATTCAGCTGCATCCAGTTAGACGGGAAACCGACCCCGACATAGTTGGGAAAATCCTAGGCAGATGATGATAATTTTATATGGTTTTACCACGGTTTTACAAACTCCTGGGGTCGGCTCCCAGTCTAAGAGTACCAGTATTTAACTATCTATCTGACTACTACAACCCAGTAACTGGGTAAAACGAAACCTTTGGGTAAGACTGGTCTTTCGGACTTCTGACTACCCGTAATGACTGACAAAGATCTCGCGCGGCAGCGACGCATGACAGCGGGGCTCGATAAATGTATGTTCGTATATCCATGAATCGACCACGGCAAGCGTAGCTTAACCTCTGATCGACCCGTGGGGCTTTGTCAAAGATCTACTTTTGATAGTCTGGCAGTCGGGACCAACGGCTTAATGTACTTTTCCATCTATGTATAATCAAAGTATAACATATTATTTACAATACAAGTAATTTGTCATGTGGTTAGTTTACGTACCAACATAAACAGTGACGTCATTGGGTAATAAATCAAAGCGACGAGTAGGTAAGTAATTAAAAATATACAAGTTGATGCTGTACAGATAGGGAGATGGAGAATTTAGTGTTTGTTATCGACTTCTTCTTCTTTTCGTGTGGTTAGTGACTAAACTGGTGTCAGAGTTTTTATGCTGCCATTGGCCTCTGACTTAGCTTCACATGCTGCTAAGAAATATCTGTTGTATGTTTCCTTTCATCGATTTTTAATCAAGTGATAATTATACAATCCGCACATGAATCTGTAAAATCAGCGGTGCGTGCCTTGGGTTCGAACTCGAGACCGAGACTTGGCAGTCCGACGGTCACACCACTAGGCTATCACGCTGCTGTTTGTTATCGTGAACGAATTTTTTGATTACTTTGCTGTTTTATTATTGTGATAAGACAAGTGTATTTGTTATTATTCTTCATTGTACAGGTAAATTACAATAATTATGCTATGCTACGGCTAAATTGTCGCGATAACGTCAACTACACTTCTTGCGCTCTTTATTATACAGTGAGTCATCTAGCGGTGAGTGAGAGAGAACTACAAACGGACAGCTTATGCACACAGAATTTTTCTACACTTAGTTTATATCTATAGTTTAGTTGTCCATGTTACTGGCATGGGTACTGGCCTCTTCTTGGTGCGAGGGTGTGGGCCGTAATCCATCACTAAAAATCGTATGGTTATCTATCTGTCCGGACTTTCCGCGGACCTTAACTCGTAGTTAGGTCAATTCGACGACACGGTTGGCGCAGCGGTTGAGCGATTGACTGCTGCGCAGCATGTCGCGGGTTCGATTCCTGCACGGAACAAATATTTGTACGACCTGCAAGTATTTGTTACGGGTCTGGGTGTTTTTCTATCTATAATATGTATGTATTTACAAAAAAAAAATGTATATAAGTAGTTTATCAGCCATCTCGTTACCATAACACAAGCATTAAGTTGCTTAGCTTGGGACGATACGGCGTTGTGTGAAATGTCCAAGGATATTATTATTATTTATAATATTTACATAGAACCAAAATCAGTTTTGTTTTACTGAAAGTCAAAACTAGATGGTATTTGTTGACTTATTAGAAACTAGCGGCTCCCGCGTGGTTTCAACCACTGCTCGGCACCTATTGGTCGTAACGTGATGTTAAATATCCTTGGACATTTCACACAACGCCATATCGTCCCAAGCTAAGCAACCTAATGCTTGTGTTATGGTAACGAGATGGCTGATATACTACTCATATAATTTTTTTTTTGTAAATACATAGGTACATATTATAGATAGAAAAACACCCAGACTCGTAACAAATACTTGCAGGTCGTACAAATATTTGTTCCGTGCGGGAATCGAACCCGCGACATAGTGCGCAGCAGTCAATCGCTCAACCACCGTGTCGTCATTATACGTTACGTATACGTTATAATATATGTAACATCACTCGCTCACTCTCACTCACTCACTCATCATCAGCTTATAGCCTTCCGCGATAAATGGACTATCCAACACTAAAATATTTTTTCAATTCGAAACAGTAGTTCCAGAGATTAGCGCGTTCAATCGAACAAACTCTTTAGCTTTATAATATTAGTATAGATTTACACCTGATGTGCAACCAAAAATATTTTGCTACTCAATCTAACAACGATACGATGTATGAATAAAATCATAACCCTGGTTTTTGCTTCGTCACAGTCGGGTAATTAATGGCCATAACAAACCGTTTGTTACGACCATTACAGAACACCGTAAGTACCTACACAATTAAGTTAGCTACGTAAGTACCCTATTATTGTGAAAGGTCATGACCTACAGCTGTAAAAATTCGAGCCATTTTTACAAGCTTTCATTAAACTTGCACTGTTCATACCAATTCAACCCGGTAACATTCATCGCGTTACGCTTAGGTGGCGCGTTCGTTCTAAGTTTTGAAAATAGAAACAGACTGTCAGTACTAGGTAAGGACGTGCTACTGCTGTTTTATTTCCAGCCAGTAAATAAAAGAAGACAAAAGGAAAGAAGGCACTTAAGGAGGAAAAGAAAACAAGCCAGTCTCATTACGATTGAGCGAGGTTAAGGAGCGCGCATGCGCGGTGCACTCGACACGTTGCGTAGCAACAAGTGGCCGTGGATGGTATGTGTAGTCCCCAGTAGGCTTACTTCGTGCAAGAGCAAAAATTATCTATTGTTTGAAAAACCATTTCTCTCGATCCAGTTGCTAGAGAGGCAACATTCGTATTCAGGTCATAAACAATGATGATTGTTTTGTCATCATATTCAGATGAACCTGAATTGGCTATTGGACACGGTCAAACATAAAATATGAAATCACATAGTAAAAAGACCGCTTGGCTTAAAAATTTCCATCACCGTACAGAAATTAAACATTATGCCAAGATTATAATTCTATAATTGCTAATAAGTATTCATTCTGAAAACCAGTGACGTCATAGTAGGGGAGCCCACGATGCTAAATGGGGATTTACTCGAGCGTCGTAAAGACCTCATGGGTTGCAAAGCTTAGATGATAAGAAGAAAAAAATGTTATATGATATAAACCTTTACATCGGTGGGGGAAGCGGATATAGATTTTTATATAATTATGTAAAAAAAAACTGTTGCATGGACATCCTCGAGCGCGTCAGATATTGATAGCATCAATGCCCTACGTATTTTTAATAATGTACGTATGTTAATCTGATCGTTTGCATGATGCGGGTGGTTGTATGTAAGGGTTGAAAATGAAAAAAAAAAAGAATTAATCGAGCGCGTCAGATTTTCTAAGGGAGTGTTAAGTGCACCAAAAAAAGCTCTCATTCACTAATCTGACGATTTCGATGGGACGCAAACTCGCGGCCATTTTTATAATGTGCAAAAAAAAATTCGCCATTTTGAAATACTCAAGCGCGTCAGATTAAGATATATATGGTTCATCTTTATGTTCTAAACGTACTGTCTCATAATCTGACGATTATCTAGAGGGATTCGACTGATCTGACAAAAAAAAATTTGAAAAGCGGTTCACCTTAAAGGCCATTCCTGCAACTTCTCGCTAATTCCATTCCTGGGCGCTTAAAATTGTACTTATGACATTTTTGAGCTCAAAATATAATTTATGTGATATTTTGAGCTCGCTGAGTTCAAAGAAAAAATATTTCTATGCATTTGAGCTCTCTCAGCTCGAAAGTCTGATAGAAGTTTCATGGCGTCATGGCAGCAGAAACCAGAGTGGGGACGGAGTGAGAGAGTAATAGATAGAGAAAGAGTGAGAGAGGAATAGAAACGCGGAGAAGGAAATGTAGGCATCACGCAGCTGCATGCATTTAACTTTATCGACGAATTTTTGTTATTTCGGCTTGCGGAAATCGTCAGATTATATATTTTTCATTATTCTTGAATTATTACCATCAAAATAAAAAAAAAAATTAGCTACGCTCGAGAATGTCGAGATAACGTTTTTTTACAACTTTGTTGCCCTCCCCTTTCTTTACGTCACTCTCAAATTGTCAGATTAGTGGAATATATACTTTTTAGGATGTAATTAACTCACCCTACCTTAATCTGTCGCGCTCGAGAATTTCTGATGGTCAATTTTTTTTTACTAATCTGATCCTGTATCCTTCACGGGCGGCCTTATATATGGGCCTCATGTTTCGTGGAGGTACTTAACCGGGTACAAGGTATCCCCCTGTATATTAATCTGCCGCGCTTTAGTAAATCCCGAAATCCCCGCTTGGGTTCCCCTACTATTTTTCAAAAAAAACATGTACAAGTCCAGTTTTGACAGTTCATAAAAAGTAACGTTAGTTGGCTATCCTTTCAAATACCCAATTTGATAGTTTTACGAGTAAATATAATATGAGGTACTATAAAAATATAGAAAGGATATAAATAACAAAGTTCGTTCCATTTGCTATTCAAATTAGTAAGCAATTCTATCCATTTCGTTAAGTTAATTACACAGCAAACACGGAAAACAAACAAGTATACGAATATTAAGATTTGTAACTCAAAGTTAACTAACTTTATTTGCGAAATTAATGTAAGAAAGCAGTTATTACGAGATTGATGGAGATGATTCTATAATTACATAATTTGTTGGTAATTCAAATGTCCACAAATTGCAGGCTGCCCAAGTACAAAAAACAAAAACAAAACATTAAAGGGGAAAAAAACGTGTATAATACATTTTTATTATCAAGCTGACGGACTAAATATCATCTCTTTTTTTACCCCTTTATTTGAGGGTGGGATATCATCGAATGATGCTCTCCTCTCTCTCTCCTGCTCTAGGTGGAACGGAAGGGAGTGTCAGACTCTTACTGACTAAAACCCATCCATGTTCCTTCCGTAGCCCTTTATGTTCCGGGGTAACGGTAACCCTTTCGGACAATCCCGCTAACCCGAGGCATCATCCCTGCTTTTACATCTATAGTACGTAATCTACTATTATAAATCATCTTTGAAACACGTCACAAACTATCTCCCACACAATTGTCTCACTGAATAGAATACATTGCGTCTGAGTGCCTCGAGTTGAGAGGAAACAAGAGGTTCTTGAGTGGCTGATGATGAGAAGCATTGTGTTGGAATTAGGTGCACTTATTAAAAGGATTATCCTTATTGTGGGGGTGGTAAGGTACAGATGCCAGCACATCTAGCTATACCAAATTGTCAAATATTGCCGATTAAACTTGGACCTTATTCTTTTGAAATAAAGTTGAAAATCTATCTAAGAAATTTGACAGATTGGGGTAACTTGATGTGCTGGCGTCTGTACATCTAAGTATCTGAAGATTTTACTTGAATACTTTAAGTAATAATAATATAATAATAATATTCTTGGACTTTTCACACGCCATATTGTCCCAAGCTAAGCAACCTAATGCTTGTGTTATGGTAACGAGATGGCTGATAAACTACTTACATACTTTTTTTTTTGTAAATACATACATATTATAGATAGAAAAACACCCAGACCCGTAACAAATACTTGCAGGACGTACAAATATTTGTTCCGTGCGGGAATCGAACCCGCGACGTGCTACGCAGCAGTCAATCGCTCAACCGCTGCGCCAACCGTGTCGTCACGTCAAGTCACGTAAGTATATTTAGGTGTTTTGTGGTTAAGTGGATGAGTCTCTTTGGTACTCATTCTCTTTGAAGTTGCATTGAACATTCCATTTATAAACGGGGAATACAGTCATTATGTTAAGTTACGCTATGATGAGTTTTTTTTTAATTTTGGTCTTCTTCCTCTTGTTTGTGTGGTTAGTGACTAACCTGGTGTCAGAGTTTTTATGCTGGCATGGGCCTCTGACTTAGCTTCACATGCTGTTGAGAAATATATCTCAAACATGCCGCGTTTCCTCACGATGTTTTCCTTCACCGTTTTTTAAGCAAGTGATATTATTATGCAGTACGCTCAATATGAGCGGTAGGTGTGTTGGTTTAGAACTCAAAGACTCAGACATGGCAATTTTAATTTTGGTCTAGTCCCGTCTTTAAGTTATCGCTTTCAGAGTCCAAGGATTTTAATCCAACAGGGAAATCAAATGGCTTTTAGTACGCTGTCTTCTCCTTGAAATTAATGGTCTTTAGATCTAATTACATTAGCTGCGGAAGAAGCAAGTACCTATACGACTTCCTTAAAGGTCAGTATAATGCATTAGCAATCTCGTCGGGGTTCGGGTGGTATCGGGGGCGTTTGTGTCCTTTTATTTTAGAAACCTGTCTTGCTGGTCTAGTCGCAAGCGCTACTGCTTAGTATGAGGTTTTGGTTTCGATTCCCGGGTTGCGCAAAGAGTTATTGGGTTTTTCCTTATGAAATTTGGTTTGGATTCGTACCCGATTGATGGCAAGGCTTTTGGATTTGTACCCGATTGATGGCAAGGCTAGTTTCTTTATACATAGGACTAAATATAACTAGCGAAATGTTGGTGTACTATCTACTTTTCCCTTAGGTACCCTGTTCCAGTAAATGGTGGTAATTTTTATTGTATATAAAAAAATATAAGTAATATAGTAAAGAATGTCGCCTATCCCAAATACTTTGAGATCGGCTTCGAGTCTACCCAGATGCAGCTGAATACCAGTATTTTACATAGAGCGACTACTGACCTCCACAACCATGATACTGAAAATTCATTCAAATGCGGTGAGCAGTGGTGGCCCAGAGGTTAGGTCCCCGACTTACCAAGTTGTATGTCGCGGGTTCGAATACAGGCAGACGCTTTACTTTGTGTTATCTCGTGAGGAAACCGGCATGTCCTAAGACCAAAATCAAAAGTCATTTATCCAAACGAGGCTAAAAAACAGCACTTTTTGAAGGTCAAAGTTACATAAGACACTCCTCCAAAAACGCCCACCCTTCACCACTTCCTAGTGCTTTAGCTTTTTTTTTTTTTTTAAGGCTGGGAAATCATCCAATGACTGCTCCCGCTCTGGGTGGAGCGGAAGGGAGTGTCAGACTCTTACTGACTAAAACCCATCCATGTTCCTTCCGTAGCCCTTTATGTTCCGGGGTAGCGGTAACCCTTTCGGACAATCCCGCTTACCCGGCAGGCTTGGCCCTGAGGGGCCCCTTCATATGCTGACATCTCTTTGAGGCGCGCGTGGAACATATACGCGCCGTACGGCACGGGTCTGGTGCTGATCGGACGGTGAGTCACCCATTACTCACCGTCCGCAGGCCCGCGCCTACGGTGGCCGGGAGTCGTCACGTGGCTCCCTAGTGCTTTAGCTGGGAAGAAGAAGTGGCGCAACAAACTCCCCAGCAGAACAAAAAAAAATTCGAAGATATCCGCCAACACCCACTGGGCGTGGTGGATTACGGCCCACTCCCTCTCGAAGAGAGGAGGCCTGTGTCCCAGCAGTGGGAACATTATAGGCTGATTATAGAAAGTACAAATCATATTTTTTCCGTCCCAATTATCTAAAAATCTAGCCCTAGCTTTTATAGGATTATGGGTTTGGATAGTTTAGAAACACGCAAGGTCGCAGTATTAATATAATTTGGCAAATTTTTGTTCATTATAGCTGATTTGATGGCATTCCTCGTTTTATTAGGCAGCTATTAAAATATGAAACATCCGTTTATCATAAAAATTGATTATAAAAGTTCGAATATTAGTTTTTTTGGCCGACTTTTATTTAGTTGGGGTCGCTTAAGGTGAAAGCTACAGCGTAGGCGAAATTCAAAATTTCTTATGTTTTTTGCAATATTAGGTTGCACGTTGATCGAAATATAATCCACGACCATAAAAAATATGTATTTACAGAATTATAGCTCAATAGAATAATACTTTCTTGTCCATTCTTCTCCATACGAAACTACCTATTGGAAGAGGCGACTGGAATCAATTCTATTTCTTGTTAATTTTTACGATCGAAAGTGCCTTTCTTGTGCCTATTTGAAATAAATGATTTGACTTTGACTTTTGAATAAAAACAACAGTGACAGCCTAGGAAGCTTTGATCTTCTATAAACAAACATAAAAATATTATCAAGATAAACAAAGATGATTAAATACGTTTAATTAAAGGTAAATCAATACCTACCCAAATAAAGTTGATAAAATTTAGATGGGACCACCTAACAAACAAATATAAATTTACAAAAATATAACAAGAAATATAAATTTAAAAAATACATACGGACGAACATAGCACCTCCTTGTTATTGCAAGATAGTTAAGTAAATATTAAGGAATAAATGCTTCAAAATTTGCTGTGACAACATAACCGTAAATTAGGTACAGACGCCCACACATCTGATCAAGCTATCCCAAACTGTAAAATTTTCCCAATTGAAAATGAACCTTATGCTTTTGTAAAAAAGTTGAAAAACTATCAAAGAAATCTGACAGATTGGGGTAACTTGATGTGCCGGTCTCAGTACATTAAGTTTTAATAAAAAGCAGAACTTTCCTAGCGATTTCTCAATATAAAATATTGTAGCTAATATTGTTGTAGGTCCACAAACAAGATATTTTTAAATCTCAACGATAAAGCCGATTAGGTACACATTCTAAAAACAGAATATTTTCCGGGTATTAATTTTGGTAAGCAAGGAAGTCGAACAAATTGGAGGGTCGCGATAAGCCTCGGTGATTTTAATAGCGTATATTTGTAACTTATTTTATACATTTTGCTGAAAAAGCCAATTTATTTAATTTGATTGCTGCCTTGCAAAATGTACTTAAACCTACTTAGACAGATAGAATTGGAGATCCCTCCGTGCCTCGGAAAGCTCATTAATAAGCAGTTGGTCCTGGGTACCAGCTAAGCTTGTGGCTAAATAATTACAGCCGCACAGGTCGATCCATCAGGTCAAGCTACGCAGGCCGGGGTTGGTCCATGGATGGGTGACCATTTTTACATACCCAGGCTCCTCCGTTTTTCAGAAAGCACGTGAAGTCGTTGATCCCAGCTGTCCTTTGGGCATCTTTGACAGTCATTACGGTTAGTCAGAAACCCAAAAGTCTGGTAAATAAATACCAAAGGGTATCATGTGATCTAGTAACTGGGTTGTGGAGGTCAGATAGGCAGTCGCTCCATGTAAAATGCTAGTATGCAGCTGCATCCGGTAACACTGGAAGCCGACCCTAACATAGTTGGGAAAAGGCAAGGTAGTCGCTCCATGTAAAATGCTAGTATGCAGCTGCATCCGGTAACACTGGAAGCCGACCCTAACATAGTTGGGAAAAGGTAAGGTAGATGTTCATGGGGTGCACCAAGAAAGGATGTAAGTATAGATACTGACTGACCATCGAACTGCTAAGTCATAGGTCTCGGGTTTGAACCCAAGGCACGTACCTCTGATTTTCAGGATTCATGAGCGTATTGTATAATCATCACTTGCTTAAAAATCGGTAAAGAAAACCATCGTGAGGAAACCGGCCATGTTTGGGAGATATTTCTCAACAGCATGTGAAGCTAAGTCAGAGGCCCATGGGCAGCATTAAAACTCTGACACCAGGTTAGTTACTAACCACACGAAAAAGAAGAAAAAAATATAAGAACCTGTCTGTCTGATTACATGCAGTATTGTCTGCCCCTTCTTCCTTAATCAAGCAAAAGTTTGTCTTTAAAAGATCGTTTTAAGCAATAAGACCGCTCTTTCTGCCACCCCTTGTAAAGTTCTTAATTTATATCTGTAATATTTGTGGCCTTCTTCTTTTCGTGTAGATACTAACCTGGTGTCAGAGTCTTTATGCTACCCATGGGCCTCTGACTTAGCTTCACATCCTGTTGAGAAATATCTCTCAGACATGCTGGTTTCCACGAAGTTTTCCTTCACCGATTTTTAAGCTACTTATAATTATACAATACACGAATGAATCCATAAAATCAGAGGGTCGTGCGTTGGGTTCAAACTCGTGACCTATGACTTGGCAGTCCGACGGTCACACCACTAGGCTATCACTGCTGTCATTTTTATGGTTTGCGTAATAAGGTCATCATCTGCCTAGCCTTTTCCCAACTATGTTAGGGTCGGCTTCCAGTCTAACCGGATGCAGCTGAATACCAGTGCATATTAAAGAGAATTGTATTCTCTTTTACGTCGCACTGTGAGTGCTTGGATCGATGTACCTTATGAAGAACATCATAAACAACGCATAATAAACTATTCTAGACGAAAACCTGCGAAAAATAACACTAGAAACCTTCTACCAGCTTTTAATATATTACCAATTCCACATAAGCCACTAACGACCATTTGAACCAAAGAATATCTGTAAAAGTCTTTCGAAAACAATCTCCATACATTTCAGTCCTAATTTAATAAAACAAAAGACTTTAAGATGACCCTGAATCGCTTGCGAGGGCCTCCATCGAATCCACGTAATTCCGGGGACTTTTTGTCCCCAAATGAGCCCTGCAAATCTGTCTTTGATTGGAAATTGTACTTTGGGAAAACTGTGGTAAGCCTCTACAAGTGCAAATCGGTCCCTTTTTTCAGTTAATGCATGATAATGCACGACCGCACACCGCAAGAGTTGTAAGACAGACTCTCGCCGCAGCTAACATCAATGTCCTGCCCTGGCCTGCTCAGTCGCCAGACTTGAACCCGATTGAGCATGCATGGGATATGCTACAGAGAAGAGCTCTGCCGAATATGGAGGGTATCCAGTTGCAAGAAGACCTTTTTTTGTTGTTGCAACGAACATGGGCGGCCATTCCACAGCGTGATTTGGATGAACTCATTTTGAGTATGCCAAACCGATGTTCTTGTGTTGTTAGTGTTCGCGGTAGAAACACGGATTATTAATTGTTTAAGTTACCCAATAAAATTTTAAAGAAAACTGTTATTTCAGTCTTTTTTTCGAACTTTAATGTTAGTGGTTCAAATGTCAAAAATCCCTTTATTAGGAAAATGGCAAATTTCTTTATTAATGCAAAGGTGACTTGGTTTATCGTTACTGTGACAAACGAAAACACTTTATTTGATGAATCCTTAAAGAAAATTTAAATTAATATCAATCAAGAGAAAAGTTATTGCAAAAATATATGTTGATCCCTAGACACTTTTGATGTGTGTATTTATGGTACTTAAACATAATTATCTGGCGAAATGTAGGTGATTTTGGTGGATTACAAAGGAATAAGGTTCATTTTTAATTGAGAAAGTTTGACAGTTTGGGATACTTAGCTTTGATGTGCTGGCGTTAGATAAAACGTTTGCTTGTCAAATATTATGTCAAATTCTGCCACATGCTAACGTTGAACGACTTATTTTTGCAGCTCGTTTTCTCACGGAAAAATGTAGAGAAGATTCAGTTCAGAGTTTTAATTCATTTCGACGAGGATGTGCGAATGAAAATACGTAAAAGAAAAAAAATTGCTTAGTTTGCACGACAAATACGCTGCGAGGTTTCCGTATAAAGCAGGCTTATACCTTGAGAGGATCAACAACATATACCTGCATACGGTCTTTTTAATGTTTAAACTGCGTATTTTTTGTTCTCAGTACCTATTTATTAATCCCTTCCATATTATGAATAAACATCAGAAAAAAAATTATGTTACTGTTGTCATTGGCTTTTTGGTGACTATCATTTCCTTTTTTGTTTGTTGTTGTTAGCTGTAAGTCCTCCATGATCTAAAGAAATAAATAAATAATTTTCAGTGTGAACAACACTGCAAAATAATATACAGATATAAAAAGAGAATGTAGTAGTTAGGTACAAAATAATTAATAAGCTTTGCCGATAAGAAACCGGGTACACGGCTTTTATAAAATCTATACACACGTCATCCTTGCTATACACGTAGGAAGCAAAGTGGCCACGAGACGCTTTAAAAACCAACAGAACCCTAAAAATTTATACCTGTCCTTTTTAGTCCGATCCAATTTATTAATACCAGTGAAAACTCAACTTTTTACTACGACATATTTTATTTGTTTTCTTTTGAAAAATAAAGAAATGAGAAATGAGATTAAACTACGTATGCTCTGTTTATTTCTCTCGAGGAGTTGAAGTAACGTAGATGAAGGAAACCTAGTAACGTGGTTCTTGAACACTATAACTGTAGTTTTGTTTTTTACTTTTAAACTAAGTACGTAATTGTAGCCTGACCCTAGGGGAACCAATTTTCTTACGTTTTTTTGCCATTTGTTGGTCAGTATCAGGTTGTATATTTATCTTAATATGATTGTAACAAGTACCTAAGCATTTACAGAATTTTAATCATTATAATTATCAATACAACTTTGTTAGTTAGAATTGCCATCTAAAATCAATTTATGCCAAGTATCATAACTATTTTTACACGTAATATTTATATACCTTAAAAGACTTAAAATATATATAATTACTATGTACAAATATATGAAACAAGAGGAAAAAAAATTCAAAGGGTATCAAAAAATTCGTCCACATCGCTGTCAACAGGAAAAGTTCCCAATTGAATTGCCATTAAATCAAATGTATGGTTCCATGAATTTGTCATTCCCAGGGTAGTATGGGCTTAGGGGTTGAATTGATGATTTTTATTATTACTATTCTGTAAAATAACTTTTTCATATTTTGTTCAACTAGATACTGATCTGTAAATTGCAATAAAGGGCAGTGCATGAAGGTATCCATACCATTATCTATAAAAACGGCAAACTTACACTTTTATATAAGGGAGCCCCCACCTTAAATTTTTGTAATAGCGGCAACACAATCATCATCATCTACCTAGCCTTTTCCCAACTATGTTTTTTTTTTTTTTTTTTTTTTTAAGGCTGGGAAATCATCCAATGACTGCTCCCGCTCTGGGTGGAGCGGAAGGGAGTGTCAGACTCTTACTGACTAAAACCCATCCATGTTCCTTCCGTAGCCCTTTATGTTCCGGGGTAGCGGTAACCCTTTCGGACAATCCCGCTTTTCCCAACTATGTTGGGATTGGCTTCCAGTCTAACCGGATGCAGTGAATACCAGTATTTTACATGGAGTGACTGCCTATCTGACCTCCACAACCCAGTAACTGGGTAATACCAAGTCTTACCAAGTGGTACCGGCACTTGGTAAGACTTGGTATTTATTGGTATGGCTGTCAGATTTTCGGGCTTCTCACCCGTAACGACTGTCAAAGATGCACAAATGACAACTAAAAACGTTGTTAACAACTACGCACCTCAAAATATCCAACATACTACTTATCTACCTATACCAAAAGTACTTTAGTTTTTTCTTAAGAAGAAAAAACTAAAGTACTTTTGCCTAAGAACACGTAAGTTCGCTTATATTTAAATAATTCCTGCTTTACTTAATAAACAAACGTTTGAGTAGCATACGAAGCGAATTAAGTGATTTTCTCTACGCTTTGGTAACTTTTCAAGAATAATTTTGAACAAAACTGTGCTATAGAATTTTCTTTTGAGTTTTGTAGCTGAAGTAACGAGTAAATAATTTGTTTGAAGTTTGAAAGTTCTACTTGTGTATTGGCGTGAGTTATAAAGCTCAATGTAAAAATGGAGGCAGATTATGATCCAATGGGGAATTAACCAACCAGCATTTTTGGTAACAGAGCCTAACTGCTCGGAATAAGCCAAAAGTAATAGTAGCATTCGAAAAATGAACATGCCCAGCCTTTTCCCGGCTATGTTCTGGTCGGCTATCAGTCTAACCAGATACAGCTGAATACCAGTATTTTAAACGGACTTCGAAACAATACGATGTTCTATGTTCAACTGAATGTTTTTTTATGTATGTCCACCGATTTTTCCGTTAATTGTGAACCGATTTCATTTTTTTTAAATCGTTTTGATGATAATTTTTCGGAATCGGTTTCGAAGTGGTCCGACATCAATTTTATTAACTTCGCTTGAATATTGTTTGAGTTGGCTTGGATAATGCGTATAATTTGCGCTAAGAAAATGACAAGTTACATGTATTTCTACGCCCCCTTAGTACTCATACACAAGAGACAGCTCGCGTCAATCTGAAGGTCTCACATGGACAACGTGTCGCTCGAGTATTGAGTACTGTGAAGGCCCATCTGGTGTTCACCAAGAAGACCAGATGGGCCGTTACTTAGGGAGTACTCAGAGGTAGAGCTCGTGTAGTGTGTTGTGTTGTAGAGATTTCTATCCTCCAAATAGAAACACGGGGCAGCAGCTATTGAATTATATTATGGAGTTTCTTGCCCGTTCTTCTCCATAGGTACCTACTGCTTTGGAATGGGCAACTAGCTTCATCTTTCTGACAGACCGACCCCTTGACAATTCAAAAGTGCCTGTAATTGGTTTATTTGAAATAAATGCTTTGAGTTTGAGTTTGAATTATTTTTTAAGAATACATGCGTCCAGCACGGTTACTGACAGACTCTTCTTTATTTTTTATAAGAAAACCTATCAAAATTTTCTATCATTTTGAAAGGTCAAATTCTGTCAGTTATTTTCTAACCTAAAGGTCCAACAGAAGGTCGCAATCTAGGCTCTACAGTACGCTGCTATCATCGACCGCAGTTGCATCTGCCGCTGAATCGTGTCATTCGTATGTTTGAGCATTTTTAATTCTAATGCCCCAAACAACCAAGATCAAAGTCAACTTAAATATAAGCAGTGGTAGCCTAATGGTGTGACCGTCCGACTGCCAAGTCACAGGTCTCGAGGTCGAACCCAAGGCTCCTCTGATTTTTCGGATTCATGTGCGTACTATATAGTTATCGGTGAAGGACAACATCGTGAGGAAACCAGCATGTCTGAGAGATATTTCTCAACAGCATGTGAATCTAAGTCAGAGGCCCATGGGCAGCATTAAAACACTGACACCAGGTTAATCACTAACCACACGAAAAGAAGAACTCAAATATTAATATTTGCATAAATTCTCATTAAAACTTTGATTAATAGCAAGCTTAAGTAATTAAGTAAAGCCACGCTTTCGATAGAGATTAAATTGCTAGATTTCATGAATATTTGGTGATTGTATTTACTGCCGAATGCCACGTCACACTATAAAATACAAGACCGTGAACTTAGTCGTTATAATTGTCTGTGGTTTGATGTTTATTATATCTATGTCTAACTAACTATGGAAAGTTTCTGTAAGTATACGCAGTAGGTACTTATCAATATTATGGTAAATTTTCCAAAATAGGTTTATGACTAAGTTTGAATTGAGTATGTCAGAACTAATAAGTAGCTATACTGCTGAAACCCTTAAATGTCGTATGAACCCGATAGGTTCATAAGAAAAATTCACTCGAAACGACAATAAATATAACCGTATTAATCGTTGAGCTCTTACAAGCAAACGGCTTCTAATACGCGAACATATTATTATAATGGGTTAATTATAATTTTATTTGTCCCTAAAAATAAAAAGTGTGCATCATTAGAAGGTCAGTAAGTATTTAGAGGATCAATATTTTCCCAAGAATATTTCGGGCTTCACAAATCTTCACAGTTCTTGTTACACAAACAGGCAGACACAAAACTAATTGGTCCCATTAACCTCTCAAATGTCGTATGAACCCCATAGGTTCATAAGAAATAATTATGTTAGCGCTTATTACTTAGTACGTTAGCTCATTTCAGTGATTAATTGTATTATGCATGCTGTGTTTACCTGTAAGTAACTGATGTACTGTTATTTTACTTTAAAAAATGTATGTGTTTGTATCAGTAGTGAACCTAATAAAAAGGAAATAAACAAACGACTGCTAATAGGCGAACATCTTATGGCTTAATTGATGTAGCATGTTTACTTTAACATAGCCCATCTTCGTCGGATTACAGAAGTGTAAATAGGGCCATTACTCACCGTGTAGGCAGGAACGCATAATTTATGTGCCCGACCCCTAGTAAGGCTGTTTGTCCTCAATACTAATCGGCGTACGTTTACATTCTAGGTAAGCAATTCATGAAGGCGATCTTATGATTAAATGAAAATATGTTTACATGTGGAAATCTTTATTTAGACCGTGGGAGTCCACGCACTGTCTGCTGAAGACAGGGCAGGTAAACATGAGGTTATTGGACTTCCACGGATAAGACTACTTAATGGCCGTACAGCACGTTTAGAAGTAATCTGGAGTAGTGTTCAAAGCGATTCTTAGCGACAGCGTGCGGTAAGATTTGCCTGGTAGAAATCGTCACGTAAAAAAAAAGCGTTATGCTCCCTCCCTCTGCAGTAGTCCGATCGACAGGTATTTTCTCGAAATCCATCGGAGACCCAACAGACGGTAAAGTTTTTGATGCCCCAACACCCGATACCTTCTTCAAGCAATTCTTATGGTTAATTATTGCATGGAAATTGTCATAAATTTACCTACTCTATGCTTCGGGAACGTGGAGGGTATCCATGAGTTTCATACACTTCAAGCACTAAAGCTATGTTGGTTGTTCTCAGCGCTTATGGCTGAAGTATCTCCGGTATAACGTAATTCGTTCCTTCACGAGAAATTTTAGGGTTTTCAACGCCCTCGTGACAAGTACAGGGATGTAAGAACAATATTATTTAAAACCACGAATTTTGCATTAGTTTTTTATGGTCAACGGACTGGTTTGTTCGTAAAATCAGTAACAAGTCCACTATTTTATGTCCTAAGACAGACATTGCGCAATAAGCATGCTCATCTTGCATCAGGGAATTACCACTTAATCTATACTAATATTATAAAGCTGAAGAGTTTGTTTGTTTGAACGCGCTAAACTCTGGAACTACTGGTCCGAATTGAAATTTTTTTTTTGTGTTGGATAGTCTATTTATCGAGGAATCGCTACGACCAATAGGAGCCAAGCAGCGGGTGAAACCGCGTGAGAGCAGCTAGTGAGTTATAAAAACTCATTTGCAAGTCTAATTGACCTATTACAAACTTCATACCGTAACAAAATATAAAATATCAAAATTCTGCCCTCCAAAAGCCATTTATCCACAGCATAATGTATCTAGCGGCAAAACCTGCTTTCAGAGGGTAGAACGGAAGACGGCCGAGCACCTAGTTCCGGAGCCGTACCGCCAATTAGACCCGCAGGCGGATTGTACCGCCGAGCGCCGGTTTGCAGTGGATCGTACTGAAGTAATCTGGTTTTAGCCAGATTTTTGTTCGTATTAGCAGCTTTTTTAGCGGGATTTTTTGGGTACTGTTGTTTCTTTTTTAGTAGATGGGAATATTTCGTGATTCTTATTCTTCTTGGCTTATGTATTAGTTGTATTTAAAAAAAAAATAATAATGATTTAATACAAGTTGGTTAAATTGAAAATGTTAACGCTAGAGCAATGGAGAACTTCAATTGTATTCCGGAGATTTTTTTTCCCATCAAAAACTCAAAGCAACGCTAAGCTATTTCAAACGCCAAGGTTACAAAGCGTTCATTCATAAACTTTCAGGCGGGTACATACCCATCGGGTATGAAACAGGGCGTACTGAACTGTGAGCGCGGCCAAAACTGGTTGTTTGACACATGGGCCGACCGGCATCCGGTAGCAACCAGCATGCGGGCCGCCCACAAATTAAGCTGTAGGGTTAGGTTGATGACATAGATGAGTGTCGGTTGTAAATATGAGGCGGTGAAGGTGCCGTCTGTATACCGGTTTTATGCAGCTATACATACATTTCTTTCTTTCTTCGTGTGGTTAGTGACTAACCTGGTGTCAGAGTTTTTATGCTGCCCATGGGCCTCTGACCTATGACACGTTGGTTGGCATTGGATAATTATACAAGACGCACATGAACCTGAAAAGTTAGAGTCAGGTGCGTCTTGAGTTCGAACTCGAGACCTAAGAATTGGCAGTCCGTCGGTCACACCACTCTATCACTGTTTGATGATGATACATACCTGTGTATGTATCATCATCCGTCCGTCCGTCTGTACGGCACTGTATATCGGCTTTATGTATGCATAGCTGTGGCTCTGTGGTCTATGTGCATGGATTAAGAGTCATAGACTAATAATCGTGAATTGAAAATCAAATGTTAATAAAAAACAAAGCGATTCGAATTTAGAAAAAATAATATAAATAAAATAGACCAATACAAAGAATACGTTTATACGTACGATAATATGTAGAAATAAGGTGCTAAATCTAATACCAATATGAATTAGTATAAACATGTTTAACTATAACTTTAGACTCAAACAGAACTGTCAAAATGTAGCCGATCTAAAAGGGGTTTTGGAATGCATGCATGCATGCAATTAGTGGGGTTTAAGATGAACGCACTTGCATAAGAAAGTTCGGGGTCGAACTAGCAAAAAAAAACATCATATCATGCGAAATTATCAATCAGTTGCACCCGTTACGGTTGCAAAATGCCAATGCAATACCAGACAAACCGCGATACAATATCAGTTCATTCGAATTTGCGTCCCAAAGCTTAGTGCCAATTTTCATTATACTATTAAACTTGACGGGACAGTAAAGCCGCCCATGTGAAAGGGTACCTTTCCACCAGAAATATACTATAATACATTGCTATGGATATCCACCAATCATATTCATTTGTCCATATAGCATAGCACTGGTGAAAACGGGTTCTGTTATGCTATGTTTTTAGGGTTTCATACCCATAGGGTAAAACGAGACCCTATTACTAAGGCTCCGCTGTCCGTCTGTCTGTCTGTCCGTCAGTCACCAGGCTGTATCTCATGAACCCACAGATGATGTATTTCTGTTGCCGCTATAACAACAAGTAATAAAAAACAGAATTAAAAACAAGGGGGCTCCGATACAACAGACGTGATTTTTTTTGTTTTTTTTATATGGATGGATGCAAGATCAGGATGCATGCTCTGGATGCGTGCTATGTATGGTCGCGAGTAGTGTAGCTATGTGCAGAGCAGAGTCAATACAGTCTACACACATTTTAACAAATATTGATTGAATATTTGCACAAATACACCAAGTGAAGTGCCAGCATTCGCCAAACAATCACGAATAAGCGCGCGTTTGTCATGGAAAGTAGACATGACATAAGCTGCACATCTTCCTCGCACAGCTACGCATCTTCATAACGCATCTTACTAGCCTGCTACACAGCTTAGCATTAGTGGAAACGGTCACATAGTTTAGTAGCTTAGCTTTGATATCCTCACTGCGTATGCATTGCACATCTCTGGTGGCAAAACACCCTCAATGATACCTCGTACTGCAATGGGCTCAATGTCGAACCCAATTTGTGTAGAACTTTAGTCAATTAACGATGATACTGTTACGATGTTTGATCAGTAATTCTCTTTGCCGTGTGAGTCTTTGATTAGCTAATGTTCCAGGAACCTTGGGGAGTCGGGAGAGGCTTAAGTGAATTTGAAATGCAATAGTGGAGCTCTAATTAATGGCTTATCAGTTTGATAAACGAGTTCTTGAGTACATAGGGTGCAATGAAGTTAATCCGATAAACTGTACCAATGGACATCATGATTTCTTTTGCTTACTCTACCTAGCAAATTCAAAATTGAATTACTCATTAGCTTTAGTATAAAGCTAGATTGTATTTTTTATGATGTTTCTGTATTAGGGCACATCATTCAACAAAAAAAAATGATTTCTTTTTATGGAGTGTTTAAGAGTTTCCTCTAGATCCGGTTTTTAAATATCAATACTGTGATGTTTTAACCCATTAGATGTTCGCCTATTAGAAGCCGTTTGCTAATAAGAGCTCAACGATTTATACGGTTATATTTATTGTCGTTTCGAGAGATTTTGTTTTATGAACCGATTGGGTTCATATGACATTTGAGGGGTGAAATAGGGGTTCTTTTACACGATTGATACTATATTAAAATTGGTATAGTTCACGACTATACGTTACCATATTCGGCACACGACAACGGCCGTGTAAAACTTTTTTTAACGGTAAATTAAATATGAAATTTGGCAATACTACTTCCCGTTATTGCAAGATTACCGCTTTCATATTAACTCATAATTATGGAATTGTTTGTTTAATTTGAAGCCTTTTTATCTACATTATAGAACGCAATAAATAATTGATTCAAGGAATAAATAATGATATGTTAAGCACACTTAAGTTAATTTTTATTTGCACTATATTTTTCCGACTACATCAATTTAAATATGAGCGCTATGTGGAAAAGGAAATCGGTGGATATTATTGGGTATTTGAAAGGGTAGTCAATAACGTTACTTTTTATGAATTGTCAAAACGCGGAGTTTGTACGTGATTCGTTTGAAATAATAACAATGTGACGTCACAGTTTTTTAGAATCAAATGGCATACTTGTTCGCATTAAATGCAATTTTACAATTATATCTTCGCATTATATTTCATTTCTGTACGGTGATGGAAGTTTTTAAGACGAGCGGGTTTTTCTATGTGATTTCATATTTTATTTTTGACCGTGTCAAATAGTCAATAGCTAAACATTGTCGCTCCTCGACCGTAACTCCTTTAACCTACCCACGTAATGTAGGTACGAGTAACATGTTTTTATAATAGCTCGTTTTTGCCAGCCTTTGTAAAACGCGTTACAGTACGTCGCAAAAAGGTTCGTGCTACCAATTTCCCTTACATCGTTTACCTAACCTTGACGTCGACCCCGTTTAGTTTCAAATACGATCGCATGGCGCTGTTTTAATCCTCATACAACGAGTACCTAAAGGAATAAATAAACGGCACTAACTTACACAAAGTTGTCAAGTAGTTTTACGTGCCATTGTGCAAGTAGCTTGCATTTCATAAAGCCGCAAATAGGTACACACTGCTTGTACCCTGCACAAAAGTATGCAAGTAACTTGCATGCCATTTTACTATAAACAGACCGCTAATACACATTTCTGTAACCCACATAACTCTCAGCAGGATTGCCCGAAAGGGTTACCGACACCCCGGAACATAAAGGGCTAAGGAAGGATGGATGGATAGGTTTTAGTCAGTAAGAGTAAGGGCAAACCTATTGTCATCAACCGGGCACAAATCCAGTCTCCAGACTTTTTTTTTGGGGAAAATCATCAAATGACCCCTCTGGCTCTGGGTAGAGTAGAAGAGAGTGTCGTTTTGTCTCCCTTCCGCTCTACCCAGAGCAACAGGGGTCATTTGATGATTTACCCAAAAAAAAAGTGCCCGGTTGACCCTCAAAAACAGAACCCATAAAACAACAAAAGTACAAAAATATGCAAGTGGCTCGAATGCCATGATGAGCTCCAACATCTCCTGATTGGTGAATGATAGGGCAGCCAAGAAGGAACATGGATGGGTTTTAGTCAGTAAAAGTCTGACACTCCCTTCCGCTCCATCCAGAGCGGAAGGAGTTATTTGATGATTTCCCACACCAAAAAAAAAAAGAAGCCAAGCTAGAGCCTGCATTCCTCAAATTGTTAGGCAGAGGTGTACCTACCTATAGTATACCCACAATTTGCTCTAGGGGGAGAACCTATTGACATCAATCGGGCACAAATCCTAACTCCGGGCTGACAAATTCCAGATGGAATAACCAATAAACACTTTGTCCAACCTGGGAATTGACACTTCCTGACCCTTCGGTGAATACCGGAGTGATGGGTGTGGGTGTGTTTTATTTATGTATGACACACTAAACACATTATATAGAATTACTGGCAAGGTACTTGCATACTGTTGTGCAAGTTACTGGCATATGTTATTCTGTTTTTAAAGTGACTATGTACAGAGGCCAGCACATCAAGTTACCCCAATCTGTCTTTCTTTGACAGTTTTTCAACTTTATTATACTTCCCGAGACCCAAGGCTTTTTTTTTGGGTGAAAATTAATCATCCAATGACTTCTCCCGCTCTGGGTGGAGCGGAAGAGAGTGTCAGACTCCTACTGACTAAAACCCATCCATGTTCCTTTTGGCTGCCCTATCATTTACCAACCAGGAGATGTTATAGCTTATTGGCATCTAAACCACTTGCATATTTTTGTACTTTTGTTGTTTTGTGGGTTTTTTTTTGAAGTTGGGAAATCATCAAAATTGTCTTCTCCCGCTCTGGGTGGAGCGAAAGGGAGTGTAGTGTGTTGTGAAATGCATGGGTCTGTACATGTAGCTACTATTTACCGGGTGACCTTGTTAGTGGTACTTACCTTGGCAGGAGTGGGTTTCGTAAGGGTAGCCATATCTTTGAAGACGTAGGAATGACTTCCGGTTAGGAAGGGACGATTTAGGTGTAGTATCGTTAAACACGGCTTTTTGAGAAAGTTTGGGAAAACCATTTGGTTTCTGGATTTACTGTTTAATATTATTGGCGATTGACTAGTATATTTTTTCATTAATTTTATTGGCTGTTTTCGTATTCTAGCTGTGACGCAAATGGCGACCTTATGTCGCAGCAGGTTGGTAGGAAAATGAACTCTGACTGCATTTGATCTTTGAACCGAATTTGGAGTAAGTTTTAATCTATACTAATACATATTATAAAGAGGTAAGTTTGTATGTAGGAGGTAATCTCCGGAACTAATGATCCGATTTCGAAATTTTATTCAACAAGAGAAAGCTACATTAGTCCTGAGTGCTATAGGCTATAAATTATATTTATATCATACATATTAGCCGAGCTATCGCAATTTTAGTCTAGCAAGTCGGAAAGAAATACCTGTGAAAACAATTATTTGCATGCGCTGCCTAAACAGTTGTTTAAAATTGAAAGCAATGTATGGCAACCCGGTTCGCCTTAATTATTTCTACAAAAAAGTCCGCGACACCATATCCTTTCTTTTGTATTTTAACTTTTATATTTCGTTTTATGTTTTAAAAAAGTATTTTTTCGACTTACTTCTAATGTTAAAACAAGAAATTTTCCGCAGACGAAGTCGCGGGCAGAAGCTAGTTAAGAATAATTTGCTTTTCAGTTGATGATAAGTGAGTGTTGAAATATGCGCATAGATGTGCGCGCGTTTTTCTCAGATAAATTGATGAATCCTATATATCTAGCTTCTGCCCGCGGATGTGGATGTCGGAAATTATCCCACGGGAACGTATAAACGGGATCCTATGTGTTAATCCAGGTTATAAACCATCTCTGTGCCAAATTTCATCAAGATCCGTTCAGTAGTTTTTGTAACAAACACACCCACTCACAAACTTACGCCCTTATAATATTAGTGTGAAGTGTGATAAACAGTTTTAGCGCCTTTCCTTCACGCTTCCATTCTACTTGGTGTAACTGAAAGGTTATAAACATACAAAAGGATATGCTACAGACCACCAAACTGAACAACTTCTTAATACTGGACCAACTCCGAAATCGTGATAAAAAAATCACCTGTTCCCTACATTCTGAGTCATGTGACCAAAAATGTATAGAACAGCTGTTTTTGTTTGCAGTTAGCTCTCTTCAAGTGCTGCTGTTCAACACTCGGAACACCCAGATCTTTCACAAATGTATTAAACAGGCCAGGAGACGTGATCAGCTTCTGGAGAAAGGTGGGCTGGTTGGAATAACCACCGAAGGCAGCCATGCCCCACGTACAATGGTCCGCCTAAAGGACTGTCCAGTCCAGAAACCATAACCTCCTAACATACTACAGACGCCAGCATATCAAGCTATCCCTGTCAAATTTTCTCAATTAAAAATGAACCTTATGTCTTTGCAATAAAGTTGAAATACTATCAAAGAAATTTGACAGATTGTGGTAACTTGATGTGCTGGCCTCTGTACATAATACTGCTGGTTAGAAAGCAAAGACTAGCTTAAAATACACAGAGAAACTTTAGGGTTAATGGTCGACTACCCTTGGCCTTGAAACGAAATGGTTAAATTGTTGGTAACACGCTGTTATCTAACAGTAGGAGGTAACTAGGTGCCTGTGAAAAATGGTTGTTTATTTTCTCAATTGCGAAGAATTACAGGTGATTCTCATCATTGACAACCTTGTAACAAGTGTCTATCAGTGAGCTTTCGGTGGAATTGTAAAGGGCCATATTTTTTTTTCTAAACTAGCAAGAAAACCTCAAGATACCATATTCAGATGTCACTAAACAAATAATCATTGATTTCTAAGACACAGGCACCTCCGAAAGAGTTTCCACTAGCCCGGAACGCAAAGGGCTAAGGAAGGAAACTGGGTGGGTTTTAGTCAGTAAGAGTTTGACACATCCTTCCGCTCCACCCAGAGCGGGAGGGACATCAAATGATTTCCCAACCTCAAAAAAAAGGCACTTAGTTTAGGTGTCAAGGTGTTAATATAACAGAGTATTCCTTTCACCTGTTGTTTTAGTGTTGTAAAAAATGAGTTTTGATGAAATGAAACAATTATTTTTAGTAACCATAGACTTACATATTTATGCTTTCATTTGGTCTAGTTTGTTTTTATTTTTTCAAGTTAATTATCATTTTGTGTGCACGTGTGAAATGATTGTTCTTTACTACTTTTCTTTTTTTCTTTATCCACATAACGCATCATGTTAGGTTAGATATGCGTCAGAACTTCAACCAGTAAATGCATTAGTTCCATTTGATCCGTTTGTGTTTCCCTTTGTTCAAAAACCTTCTACTCTGATGGGACTAGTTCTCTCGTCGAAACTTTAGCGGAACTTAGATTGAAGTTCCGTTGGTAACTGAGTGGATTCGATTCGTGATCTAACTTGAGTATTCAATTGATTAAGATTATTAGGTATTTTAGTTAATTTTTTTCAAGTATATTATGGGCCAGGACCTGAACGAGCACCTCTTCTAACAGTATTATTTTAATATTACTTCAGAGTGAGAAAGAGACGGAGCTATTCAGGACTTATAGCTTCATCTCTTTCCCACTTCTTCTTCTTCTTCTTCGTGTGGTTAGTGACTAACCTGGTGTCAGAGTAATGCTGCCCATGGGCTTCTGACTTAGCATAACATGCTGTTGAGAAATATCTCTCAGGCATGCCGGTTTCCTCACGATGTTTTCCTTCACCGATTTTAAGCAAGAGATAATTATACAATACGCACATGAATCCGAAAAATCAGAGTTGCGTGCCTTGGGATCTACTACTTACTATCCCGCTGTAAAGTAATATTATGTCATTGTAATACTGCTATTTGGTGTGGTGGTTGGCTTTCTGTTCACTTGCGTGCAGAAAGTGCAATATACAGAATTTGAATTAATGTAAGTATCTGCCACAGAAAATAACCGAAACTTTACGAAGGGCTATATCAGACCTTAAGAATTTCCGGGTATGTGGGATTATCCGAAAGGGTAACCGCTACCCTGGAACATTAAGGGTTAAGGAAGGAACATAGTTGGGTTTTACTCAGTAAGAGTCTGACACTCCCTTCCGCTCCACAAAAAAAAGGCCTTAAGAATAGAATATCGTTTCTGTTTTAAATTTAGAAGTAGGTAGTTCTCATGCTCACAAAAAAAATAATGTATTTAAAATAATATTTTCAAAAAATTTACCGCTTCAACTGACCACAAAATTCGAATTGACGTACACAATAGTTTAGACTTGTATTGTGGGGCAAGCATCCAGCAAATATAAATTACATATAGAACTATTTTCGTTTGTCATTTAACCGTATCGTAAAATCATCGGTCCAATTGTCTTATTTTATTGAAACCATTCCAACAGGACTGCAATTAACAAGAATATCAGACACGCAAATTCGTTTGCATACAACGAATAATTATTTCGAAGAGCCAAACTGCGGGTTGTTATTTACAAACAAATTTTGCATTTTTCGGGTAGCCGGCCAATAAGAAAAACATAAAGCGTTCCCCTATTTAAGGGGCAACTCAGACGATAATCGTTGAATGTGATGTGCAAGTCTGTAGCTCGCGAGGTCTGATTCGAATTCCTATGTGAATGTTCAACTTAATTAATGTACAACACATCAAGCTGTACCTAACTGTAAAATTTCCCCAATTGAAAATGAACCTTATACTTTTGCAATAAAGTTGAAATACTATCAAATAAATTTGACAGATTGAGGGAACTTGATGTACTGGCCTTTGTACAGTACTTTCACAGCTTAGAACCTCTGACAGCAACCATAAAGCAACGATAATAAAAATTACTGCGACTTCAAATCAGAGGACAAACCTAATATTATAAATGCATTTATTTATTTTTTCTATTATGTTGTACAACGCCTTGGGAGTTATTCTGTAATGTTGTGTAAAGTAAGTTTGTCAGTGTGTTTGCTACCCATTGTACGCAAACGCAGTTTACCGTCGCAGGATCCATCGCACAGGAAGTCGATCGTCTGTATTAGCCCTTATCTTCCTAGTAGCAGGAAATCCCATGACGCGTGCCGCTTCAAGGACGTGATCTTCCTCCCCCCCCCCCCTTTCCATTACTTCCCTCTTTTATTTTCTCAGCAACCGCACTACTATTGTTTCCGTTACTCTTGGGTTAGTACGGACGGGCGAATAGTGTCGCCTAAGCGTTATTGTGTTTTTTCTTTTTTTTTTTTGTACGAAAATTGAGTTGCCAGTATATTTGTTATGAAATAAGGTTTTATTTAGGTACTGAACGGGGAACTATAGTTGATTATAATGCTAAAATCAACTAAATGCAATGCAATTAATGCTAATTAATAAATGTTCTATCATCATGAAACATTTATTCATTAAATTTGTTTGGCACGCGACGCTGGTAAGAGACCAGACGGAATGACACTAATGCCTTGGAAGGTAGGTAGGCCTTTGGTGTGGGATGCAATGTGTGTCGACACCCTTGCACTATCCCATCTTCCTTGCACGGCGGGTTGTGCTGGGGCAGCTGCTGCAGGTGCAGATAACCTTAAACGGCGCAAATACTCCAACTTTATTGGGACTTACATGTTCGAGCCGTTTGGGGTTAAAACACTAGGGCCATGGGGTCCGAGTACCCACTATATTTTTCGAGATATCGCCAAGCAGTTGATCGACTCTTCACGTGACCAGAGGGCTGGCCTATTTTTTGGTCAAAGAATCTGCATTGCCATACAACGCGGCAATGCTGCCAGCCTTTTGGAAACTTTTCCTGTTGACATGTTGACGTGAACGAATTTTTTGATGCTCTTTTATTATTTCATACGATTTTGAATATTTAGCTTTTAAATAAAGATAATATTATAAATGTAAAAGTTTGTGAAGATGTTTAGATTTATGGCTGTTTGTTACTCATTTGTTTAATATTAACTTTAATTTGTTTAATAAATTACATAAGTAATGTAGCTCCAAAATAAAACCAAATAAGTATGAATTAGAAACATACTGTCAGTTCTTAATGAACTACATTATGAACTGACAGTATTTTTAAGCTTGAAATATAACGGGCTACAGATAAACAAAACTAAATTGAGCAAGGAGTTCAAACGCAGCTGTCAAAACGATGCCACAATTTGCATAACTGTCAGACTGGAATAATAAAACATTATGGGATTCCGACATTCGATGCAAGAAATAAAAAAGTGGGTTGAATATCGATGGCCAATAGGGATAGAACCGTTGCCAGGTAATAACTGGCGAAAAGCCATGAAATACAGAATTGCTGTTGTATCTAGATTTACTATTAGAACTGTTTATTTTGATTCGAGGTGAGACAACAGATTTATTGCTGAGAGAAAAACTGACGTGGAATAGCTTTTTAACTTGATTCAAATTTTGAAAACGATAAGAACTCAACGCCAGATGATGATCATCATTAGATATGTAAAGTTAATCCATTATTATTATTGATTATTATTGTCTATGATTTCTAAGAGAGCCAATGATAATTGCTTACATAGGTATATATTTGTCAATCGTTATAAGCTTAAATTACATTGCTTTTCATTTTAAAAAGCAAACTTTCCAATCCATCTTTCAGAACGAAACGATTGGAAGCACTTTTTCCGGAAACATCCCCTAATAACGGCTGAAACACTGGGAATCTGCAAAAAAGCTACATAATTTTGCGTAATGAAGTAACCACGCAAAATCAATAGCAACGTAAAACAAAAGAGTTGTCAATATGTCGAGCTATTTAAATTGACGTGCGATGACGTCACTGGATATGTCACTCGCGCCATCCTGCCATAGACACGAACGGGATTATTTCGGTAACATTCGTCATTCGCGCGCGGAAATCAGCATTGACAGCTCTAATTCACTCGAAAAATTGACAGCCATTTTGTTTTATAGCTTTCAACTTTCGTTTGAATGCAATGCAGAGAATTGGTTTACGGCTATAAGGGTGTACGAAAACGGTGATAGTTTTATTAAGTAATGAAATTGAAGAGATTCTTGTAAAGCTTCAGAAGTGATTGTTTGATGACTTTACGTAAAAAACAAATATGTTTTTTTTTTTCGATAAAAAATATTTCGTGAATTTTCTTTTTGTGAGACTAACTCACAAAAATTACTGCGATTTCGTCACATTCAAGATTCTAAGAAGACAACGATTTTTCGACAACTAAATTCTGAATTCAACGTATGGTATTTGGATGATGGAACCCTGGGAGGTGATGTAGACACTGTTTTAGAAGATTTAACTTTTTTAAGAGAAAAATTTAATCTCATTGGCCTAGACCTTAACCTTTCTAAATGTGAAATTTACCTTCCCCAAACTACTGACAGACAGACTACCATTACAAAATTTAATTCCATAGCTCCAAATATTAAAATAACGGAAAAGAACTCTCTTCATCTCCTGGGGTCCCCAATTTTTGACGAATCTTTTCCAACTTTCATTGAAGACAAAATTCAAAATTTTAATAACGTGTCGGAAAGACTTTTCAAAATTAACATCCATTCAGCCTTCACACTCCTTCGATACTGTTGTTTTGGTCCAAAATTTACATATAGCCTTCGTTCCTCTCCTCTTTGGAAGCATCCACAACTTTTAGAAAAAGTAGACCAAATTATTAGAAATACTCTAACTTCGATGCTAAATGTGGCCCTGGACGACCGAGCGTGGCAGCAAGCCACACTCCCCATTCGCCTGGGTGGTCTCGGTGTCCGCAAAATTTCAAGTATAAGTTTACCGGCCTTCCTCTCCTCGGTCCACAGTACCGATAAATTAACCAGGAATATTTTATCATCCTCACTGGTAAATTTTGAAGTACCGTGTTTGTCCGATACGTTGAACGCTTGGAAAATGGCTTGTCCCAATACGGATTTGCCCGACAACCTGTCCTCCCAGAGACAGTGGGACGTGCCACTCTGCAGTATTATACGGGATAACCTAGTAAACACGTCACCTAATACTGTTGAGCGTGCCCGTCTGCTGGCTGTGGGAGAATGGGAGTCAGGCTTGTGGCTTCAGGCGATCCCGTCATCCACCATAGGCACTATGATGGATGACTCATCGTTTCGGCTCGCTACGTATCTCCGCTTGGGCGCACCTTGTGTTGCTTCGCATCGGTGTCACTGCGGTGAAGCTGTTGACAGTCTCGGGCACCATGGCCTGTCCTGCGGCAGGAGTGCAGGTCGCATATCACGTCACGCCAGCATCAACGACATTATTCGTCGAGCCCTTGCCACCGCTGGCGTACCGGCGGTATTAGAACCAAACGGCTTGGTACGTGACGATGGTAAGCGACCAGACGGAATTACTTTGTTGCCTTGGAAGGTGGGTAGGCCTCTGGTGTGGGACGCAACCTGTGTCGACACCCTTGCGCCATCTCATGTTCTAAGCACGGCGGGCTGTGCTGGCGCCGCTGCTGCCGCTGCTGAGACCCTCAAGCGGCGTAAATACAGTAACCTGATGTGTAACTACAGATTTGAGCCGTTTGGGGTCGAAACTCTAGGGTCATGGGGCCCGAGTGCGCAACTCCTTTTTAAGGCAATTTCTCGCCGATTGGTCGACACTTCGCGTGACCAGAGGGCTGGATTGTTCTTTGGCCAAAGAATTAGCATTGCCATTCAACGTGGCAATGCTGCCAGTCTTCTGGGCACGTTTCCTGACGACAGCGATGCGGATGAGTACTTCGACGCCTAAGTGTCCTTTTTGTCTTTTTTGGATTTATTTGTATATAATATAGTTAGTTAGATAGTCTTTTAATTTAAGTATGTATAAGTTGTTATTGTATTAGATTGTAGAAAATAATTAAAGATTTATGATTTAAGATTCTAAGATACTCTTTCTATTATTATGATATTTCCATCATTCAACCTCTTTGCTTTCTGAAATAAATAAAATGTGGCCCTGGCTTCCTCACAAAAACTTACCAAACACAAGAAAAATAGCACACCTATTTAGAAACTGGAGTAACTCGTGAAACCCGAGCTCCGATTCCTTCTAGCCCGTCACGTAATGGAGTTATCTATACACGTCAACACTACATACAAGAGAAACGGGACACCCAGAAAATGGACTCGCCCTAACAAACGACCTACCTACTTTATTAGATTTCGGGTGCCCAGCCCCGACACTGTCATCGGCCAGTACATAAGAGTGATTGATAATCTATCAATCTCTATACCATAGAGCAAGAATGGCGGTACTAAAATGTTGGGCGAGAGATGTATGTATCTGCGTGACTGAGTAGAACAAATGTTGCAAAAAGTATTTTGTAGTTATCGATTTTTCCGGTCCAAAGAACTCGGAAAGTAAATATGTGTGTAGTACATTCTAGCCACCTTTAAACGCGTATAAAATGCGAACGTAAATACTATTTTTCCTCACAAGGTTCGGCTTGGCTGAATACGAGCTTTCCATAGCCTACAAACACAATATAAAAACATTTCTCTTTGTCGCCTCCGTTAGCGCGCGAATGTCAAACAACAGAAGGTCCCTATGTACATGTTTACGTTGAGAAAATCAATGAAAATCAGCGATGTATGAAATAAATAGACTTTGGGACGTTTGTTTGGCAATCAGTAAATATTATTAATCCATTCTTCGCGTCGTCTCGTGAGAGCAATTAAACTTATTTACCATTTGTACATATCGTTTGTGATTTGAGGCTTAATTTTGTTAGCATTAATATATCAGAACCATTATGTCAGTGTAGTGTAAAAAGTATAAAATACCTATAATAATAGTGACAGTGACACAAATAAACACAAGAACGAAGTGGTTAATATATTATTATACCAGACTATCCCTACTCTATTTTTTAGACAAATAACAGCCACAATAACAACAGTTATCATGTAATATTATTGAAATTACTTCACTTGGGAGTTATTCTTTTAATGTGTAGGTATAGCTGTACATTGCTATGTAAAGCGTGGTCATCGTTATTTGTCTAATGTTATAATAAATAGAGTACATAAGAATGTGAAACGATTTTGTTTAATGTACAGAGGCCAGCACATCAAGTTACCACTATCTGTCAAATTTCTTTGATAGTATTTCAACTTTATTGCAAAGACATAAGGTTCATTTTTAATTGACAAAATTTGACAGTTAGGGATAGCTTGATGTGCTGGCGTCCAGGCGTCTGTACAGTCAACTTTATTCTATGTATTAAATCCCGTAAAAACTAGGCCAGATTTAAATTGATTATTAGTCATGTAGGCTAGCTTGTAAATAATTATTATGAACCTGCTTCTATACAGGGTAAAATCGAATTCATGGGCATAATTTAAGGTGACATTGTACTATGTAGGCTAGCTTGTAAATAATTATTATGAACCTGCTTCTATACAGGGTGAAATCGAATTCATGGGAGTTATTTTAAGGTGACATTGTACTCATCATTATGAACAACTTTCCCTATGGGAACAAATCTCAAATCGCGAAAAAAAATCAGCTGTTCCATACATTTTGACGAGTTACGCGAGCATAATACATAATAAAAATTCTAAAATTTTAATCATCTAACACATTTTCCAAAACTAATCCTGATCAATTAGACTAATATTTCAAGCAGATATTATACCATTTCACTAATCGCATTCGAAATCAGTACCTACAATCATAAACGTCGTAATTACACAATTCCGTCCAATCGGATAAGTCCAAAATTCATATCTCGCTTCGAGTATTGGTTTGAAACGCCGCACCGGACCTCTGGAGGTCCGTTTTATCTCCTGTTAAAGTGCCCATTTCATTCAGGACCCCCTAAAATTATGTATAACTTAATAACAGGGCCTTTATATGGGACCCTTCGTGAGCTACGACCTTTATAAAGGATTATATAGGAGTGGCCGGAACATATAATATCGTATGAAGGAAATTTATGCAGTTCATTGAATATTGTAGTTTCTTTACTGTTGTTTGATTTGATAGCTGGGGTTTTTTTATGTGTGGGGTTCCTTAGGACATCCCCCTTTAGTTTTCATCGTGATTTTTTAAGGAAGATAATATGGTTAACCACACAAATGTCGTATGAACCCCATAGTTTCATGAAAATTTCTATCGAAACGAAATATATATCAACCGCATAAATCGTTGAGCTCTTATAAACAAACGGCTTCTAATATACGAACATCGAATGGATTAAGACAGATAATATGGTTTAAAGGTAAGTGACGGTTATTGGTGCTTGAGATAGTTATTGGTTTCAACATGAAAAGAATGAAAGAAGAAAGAGAAATATTATATTCTGGATACAGGTTTATCTTGAAGAGGAAAGCCTCTTTCAAACCGACTTCCAAAAAGAAGGAGGTACTATGTTCATCAGTATGTATGTATTTATGTATGTTCATAGATATTTTCGTAATGTGTAGACAGATCTTTTTTTTCTTTTATTAGGTAGAGCGAGCTCGGGCGGTGGTCCCTTGTAAATTTGATTAACCTTACTTGGGTAGTTATTGAATTAGCCTCGATAATAAGTAGGTATTTAATCCAGTTTGTATCTTGATTATGTTTTAATACTTTCTGTTGTCTACATATCAAGTAGTAGGTAAGAAGTATAAATGTATGTAATAATTGGTGTTGGAACTGTGTGGTAGGTAGGTAGGTACTATAAAACAGCTACAAGCCAAAGTGAAAAATAACTTAATTTCAGTGCGTCGGTGTCTTTGGTTTTGTATTTTCATTTTTTGCCACCGATTTCCGAAATTAAAGTTACTTTTCACTTCGTATTCGATTTTAATTCTTTGGTCATTCATATTTTTGTTCAAAACCAAACTTTCTGCACTAAAATACTCTGTATTGTAGAGCCTAAGTGACACCTTATATTGAGCTTGGCTGGTAAATAACTGACAGCATTCGATATTTGAAATTGATAGAATAGTTTTGTAGGTTTTTATAAGAGAAAAGGGATTCAGTCAGTAGCCGTGCTGCTTGACGGATGTATTAGTTAAAGGCAATATAATTAATTATCTGCTGCCAGTGTCTTTGTATTTTATAGGATTAGAAATTCCTACGATACACTACACAAGCTTTACCACTGAGCACCCTAAAATAAAATAAGAAAAAAAAAAATTAATTATTAATTAATTAATTTTTTTAAATTATGTATTAGTTTATAGTTATAATTTTTATACATGTACTCTATTTTATGGGCCTTCGTTGCCTGAAATAAAGGATAAATAAATAAATAAATAAGGTGTTTTAAGGAAATCACCCAGAGGGCTTCCTCTGGGTGTTTTCCTACATATGTACGTATTTACAACAAAAAAATATAAGTAGTTTATCAGCCATCTTGTTACCATAACACCAGCATTAGGTTGCTTGACTTGGGGCTATCTGGCGTTGTGTGAAATGTCCAAGGACATTATTACTATTACATTATTATTATTATTATAAAGCGTTGATCCCTCTGACCTTCACAGTATTATATATTATATCCAATAAAATAGTATCTACAGTGATACTATTTTATTATTGTAGCTAAGAGTAATTTTCTAGCAGAATTGAGTGTAGGTATCTTTAAATGTTCTAGCTTGCGTATATGTCTAACTTTTCTCCCAACATCAGAGAATGTTCTCGAAACGTGTCACCTTGATTTATTATGAGCAAAATGCTCAAAAATCAAACACGACTCCTAATACAACATACTCAAATTTATCATTGTCAGAGACTCCTGAATATGACGCAATCACGAGTCTTCAGTAATTTCAGTAATTACGCTGACAATTCAAATATTATTTTAACAGAGCCGAGCTTTGCTGAGGGAATCTAATTTTGTTTTACAAGCTCTCCTCAAGTAGAATAATTTGTTATAATCATAGCGTTTAAGAATGATTTTAAAAATATAAGCTTGTAAATATAATATAAGGCGTGTTAAAAAATTTACTCTTCGAATTTTGTGGGAGCATTGTACTCATCGTTACAAACAACTTTTACTATGGGATGAAACCTTAAAACGCGAAAAAAATTGAGCTGTTCCAAACTTTTTATTGAGTTACGTGTGCATAAACGTATGGAACAGGCTTTGCCAGCGGCTTCGCCCGCGTCTATGTAGGAAATTATCCCACGGGAACCGTACATTTTGCCGAGATAAAAAGTAGCTTATATGCTATTCCAGACTATAACCTATCTTTGTGCCAAGTTTCATCCAGATCCGTTAAGTAATTTTTGAGTTTATTCGTTACGAACATACATAAAAATCTTTCCTCTTTATAATATTAGTATAGATTACAAGGACCCAAAGAGGGGGAGGGGGCGTTCTGAGTCTGCAGTTTCAAGAACATAATATGTAAGAAAGCGTCTTGCATTTACTTGCAACCCGCCCCGGCTTCACACAAGCAGAGCTTAAGGGATGATTTATGCTCGACCGACACGGGCGCGAGCTATGTCCGTGTCTGCTCAATTTGTAGGGACCAAGACTCGGACAGAAACGGCTGCACAATGTAGCATTAAATGTTCGCGAAGTTTGGCATGTCTTGGGCCCGGCACGGTCTAGCACCCTTTTTTGAGGGTGGAAAATCATTCAATGACTTCCCCGCTCTGGGTGAAGCAGAAAGGTGTTTCAGACTCTTACTGACTAAAACCCATCCATGTTCCTTCCGTAGCCCTTTACGTTCCGGGGTAGCGGTTATCCTTTAAACGCGAACAATCCCGCTTAAACGGTCTAGCATTCCTTCATCACTACATCAGTCGGCATGCTTTTTCCCGACATCTTTAGTCATATTGCAGAGATCTAACACACAATCTTACTGAATTGTACATTTAAACCTTCCTCATAAATCGCTTCGTTTATTGAAAAATACCGTATGGAAATCCGTTCGGTAGTTTTGGAGTTGATTCGTTCAAACAGGCAGATAGACAGGCAGTCGCGGCGTGGAGACTTATTCTTGTATTCTAATAAATGTAGTAGTGATAGTGATTGACACCCCAAAGTAATAACGCTACATTAAACAGACTATTCAACCCTTGGAAATAAAAATGGCGCTTAACACATTTTTCCTTTTTACTTCTCTATGATTTTAGTACACAGTAGAAGTTCAAATAGGGCTCGAGCAACCAATAATATTATTGCCGAAAAGGGATAAGTGATCCCCGGACAAACGGATTAATGGGCCAAAACGGTGTCGCCCATCCCATCCCCAATATACGGAACCATTTCTCATTTTACCCCGAAAAGAAAATAAAGAGACGGCGCATTTTCTTTTAAAAGATTTGTTTTGTTTCTCAAGGTGGTCGGTGGATTTTGTTTTTCGTGTAGTTAATAGGATTAATATTTATTGTTTTTGAATTAAGCTGTCTAGCTTGAGGGCTAAATAAATAAATCTTTATTGTTAGAATTCAGACTTACAAAACTTGTGGAATATTTTAGTGAGCGGTGCCAAATATTATTATGCCATTTATTTTGCATTTATAGGTATAATTATTTCAATTTTGTTTTTGTTTTTTACAGTTTAGTTCATATTTTTGGAAAGAAGTTTTGTAACGCGTTAGGCGTGTGGTTGGAGTAAACTAGCAGAAAATGTGGCCAACGAATAAACAAAAACTTTTGACCACGCTAAATGGCTCTGTATTAATGTAGTATTAAAATAAAACTTAAAAAACCGCTAACAGAATACGTTTTATTTCGAGATTGAAAGTAAAATGGTCGCAGAAATATAAAAAGTATATATTATCAACGCATGCGGATATTATTTTATTTTTGTATTATAATTTGGAAAGAAGACTGAATGAAACAGAAAATAAAACATAATAATATTAGAGCTATAGACGAAACTTCATACCAACTGGGTGTCCCAGGACATCTGACTTATTTTTATTTTTTTTCGCGTTGATTTCCCTTCCACCCTGTATAGTACAAACATGTAGGTATTATTATTACATACAGCTAGGTGTAGGTATAAAATCGTTTCATTTTTATTCCCAGATCCGCATAGCAACGAATCTCAAAAGCAATAAAGCTATTTACATTTGTAATAAATAACATAAATATCTATATTTATTTCCATACAATTTTCCAGAGCGCTGGCTACCTAATGCGTATAATGTAATAGTATTTTATTGATATAAACGAGATTATCATTCTGCCATGAGCGGTTAGAGCACAGAGTAATGAAGGTACAGAAGATTCACTGGCTGTTATGAAAACTGTGCAAGCAAAATTCAAAAAACGAACCGGCTGCAATGATTCAGTATGAAAAAAAAAAAACAGTGAAGGGGTGCCATGGGACACGGTTGGAACGAAGTATTTTTCTTCTCTTATAGTTGGCGAATGAGAGCCAGAACGAAAAATTTGGAACATTTGACCGTCACGGCGAACTAAAGTGTCGTGTCGACGCTTATGCATTGAAAGTGGAGCGACGGTCAAAATGTTACACAGTTCTAACCATACCTTCTACCCCAGGACAAACTCCGTTTGGTGTAGGACAATAGTCCTACAATAGCAGTATATGCAAACAAAGAATTATGGATTAGGGTGGCTAAAGTGAACCGCCTAGAGTAAGCCTGTCGATTCGATTTCAAAAATTGTTGATTGAACAATTCGCTATCTCATCTATTCGGATTGTCAAGGGCGCCACTTGTCAACGCATTTGTAAGGGAATAATAATCGAGTTTCGTTACACAATTTGACATTGTCTAGCACTTAGAGATCAAAAACGTTTGATGACGTGACATTTTAAAAGCTTAGGTATGTCAATTCCACACATTTCGGATTCATTTGATTTCGTTATCGTTAATGAAAATGTGACTTTGTCTAGGCCCCTAGGTCACCTAGAACTTTTATCTATACTATAATATATAATATAATATTATAAAGAGGTAAAATTTGTAAGTTTGTATGTTTGTAAGTTTGTAAGTTTGTATGTAGGGGGTAATCTCCGGAACTAATGATCCAATTTCAATAATTTTTTCACTGATAGATAGCTACATTATTCCTGAGTGCTATAGGCTATAAATTATATTTATATCATACATAATTAGCCGAGCTATTGCATTTTTCGTCTAGCAAGTCGGAAAGAAATACCTCCGAAAACAGAATTATTTGCATACGCTGCCTAAACAGTTGTTTAAAATTGAAAGCAATGTATGGCAACCCGGTTCGCCTTAATTATTTCTACAAAAAAGTCCGCGACACCATATTTCTATCTTTTGTATTTTAGCTTTTATATTTCGTTTTATGTTTTAAAAAAGTATTTTTTCGACTTACTTCTGTTTGGATGATTATTTAAACAACAAAATATCAATTCTTATCAAATTAAATTATTTTATGATCACAAGGACATCACAGAGATAAGATTTGCCCTCTACAGTATGTCAATTGGTCATATATTTTCCGAGATAATATAAAATTACTAAACGCAAAATGCTAAAACATTCGCCGAGCTCAACTATCATTCCTACTTCCTACGTGCTTTGTGCGGACGTTTTATCGTTTTAGAGAAGCTTTAAATTAAATAGGTTCCTCACTTAAATTTTATATTTTTAACGTTAACATTTTTAAATGATGGTTTGTATTTTGTATATAGGTAGTGTAATATCTTTTGCCAGCGGCTTCGCCCGCGTGGTTGTTGGAAATTATCCCACGGGAACGGGTACGTTTTTCTGTGATAAAAATTAGCCTTTGTGTTATTCCAGACTATAATCTATCTCTGTGCCAAACATCCAGATCCGTTCAGCCGTTTTGGCGTGATTAAGTAACAAACATCCATCCATCCAAACTTTCACATTTATAATAGTAGTAAGATAATTTTATTATTATCCGTGTTGGGTTAAAAATACATAATGCATTTGCACCTTTACAATGCGAGGCAGGTTGTCGTAAACCGTCATCTACCCCGGTCGTGATGGGGAATGAAACCGGCGAGAGATGTCGTGCGGTGTCCCACAGGGATCGTTTCTGAGGCCGCTCCTGTGGGACATCGGTTACGACTGGGTGCTGCGGGCCGACCTCCCTGACGGCGTCAGCGTGGTTTGCTACGCTGACGACACGCTGGTCCTGGCGCAGGGGAGGTCGCATCAGGCGGCGGCCGACGCGATGACACGCGGGGTTGCGACAGTCATTGAGAGGATCCGGCAGTTGGGTCTCGAGGTGGCATTGCACAAATCCGAGGCCATGTCCTTTCATGGACCTCGGAATAGGCCACCATCGGGATCCCAACTTACGGTAGGATGGGTTCACATCGGCGTCGAGACCACGATGAAATACCTAGGTCTGGTCCTCGACAGCCGATGGAATATCGTGGAGCATTTCCGACGTTTGGCCCCCAAGGTGGAACGGACTGGGGCCGCCTTCAAGCGGCTCTTGCCCAATTTGAGGGGCCAAAAGCCTCCTGCCGGAGGCTTTACGCGGGAGTCGTGCGGTCCATGGTCCTATACGGGGCCCCGGTGTGGGCGCGTTCACTGCGGTGGCGAGCCGCCCACTATCTGAACGCGCCCCAAAAGGTGGTAGCCATACGGCTTATCCGGGGGTACCGCACGATCTCGGGCGAAGCGGCAAGCCTCCTTGCCGGACTGCCGCCGTGGGATCTGGAGGCGATAGTCCTCGCGCGCCTTTTCGAGTGGCGCGCGGAGGTACTAAGCCGGGGGGAAACTCCGTTTCCGCAGCAAATTGCGGTGGAGCGGACGGACCTCCGGCGCGATCTCATGGCGGCCTGGAATCAGCGACTGTCGCAACCCAGCGCAGGGCACGCCACGATAGTGGCGGTAAGACCCCTCTTTGAGAAGTGGCTAGAGAGGCGTCACGGCGCCCTCACCTACCGCCTGACGCAGGTCCTCACCGGGCATGGATGTTTCGGGAGGTTCCTGCACATCATCAGGCGGGAGGAAACGCCCGGGTGTCACCATTGCGAGGATCGCCCAGAGGACACGGTAGAGCATACGGTGCAAACCTGCCCCGCTTGGGCGGAGCACCGCCGTGTCCTCATAGAGCCGATCGACGGCGGCGACCTCTCGCGCCCGGCCCTGGTGCAAGCCATGGTCCGGGGCGAGAGGGAGTGGGAGGCAGTCACCTCCTTCTGCGAAAAAGTCACGGTCGCGAAGGAGGTGGCGGGATGGCAGAGAGAAAGGTCCTCCCGTCCCAGCCACCGCGGGAGACGCTCCGGGCGTCGGGAGCCACGTGATGACTCCCGGCCACCGTAAGCGCGGGCCTGCGGGCGGTGAGTAATGGGTGACTCACCGTCCGGTCAGCACCAGACCCGTGCTGGACGGCGCGTATATGTTCCACGCGCGCCTCAAAGAGATGTCAGCATATGAAGGGGCCCCTCAGGGCCAAGCCTGCCGGGTAAGCGGGATTGTCCGAAAGGGTTACCGCTACCCCGGAACATAAAGGGCTACGGAAGGAACATGGATGGGTTTTAGTCAGTAAGAGTCTGACACTCCCTTCCGCTCCACCCAGAGCGGGAGCAGTCATTGGATGATTTCCCAGCCTTAAAAAAAAAAAAAGGGTGTCATAAAAGGCGACTAAGTTGAGCAGAAAAGATCACCTCGGTAAACTTTGGAAATTCTGATCCGATTCCAAAAATTCTCTCACTAATGGGAACCTACAGTATTGCCGAGTATCATAGGATAAATTTAATGTTAAAACTAGAAATTTTCCGCGGACGAAGTCGCGGGCAGAAGCTAGTATAATATATGCATACTCAATAATGGATTCCAGAAAACGGTCGCTAACAAATAGCGTTGTAGAGACAAGCGGCCAACATGTCCTGCAGTGCATAATATGAGGAGTGGAGAGTTATTCCACGATCCCTTCATGGCATCTTAAATACTTCCTTCCTCTGAGCACGTTTGCTCTTCCGAATCTCCAATCAAGCCAGAGATGAGGAACAAGTCTCCTCCCGGCAAATAAGGACCCTGGGATCGCTACTGCCAACAGCTCGCCACTATTATGCCCTACGCTTACTATTATTTTACTTTCTATTAATAAATTCATAATGAGTAAGTCTTCTGATCTCCCTTATTGTGTCTCTTCAGTAATAAGATTGTGTACATTTACAAACGCAAAAGAAATATAATAATATTTTGTTTACATAGTTTGTTGAGTTTATTGGATAGAGTATACCGAGAACTGGGTTTATTGTTTCATATTTCAACAGAGAGAGAGATGCCAGTTCATGCTAGACGTTAGAGGGTATTTATTATTTGATGCAACGAAGGTAGTAAGGACGTACCTTAATAGAATTTTCTTGTAGCTATTATAAAGAGAACTGAATTCGTGTACCAATGTTTTCATTAATTTTCGGCTATTCTCATTTTTGTTCTATATTTGAAGTTACAGGTGTTCTAACTCGAAAAATACTCAATTAGTAATAAAAACAAACCACACCAAACACACGTTCCATTTACAAAATATCATAAAGCATAGAGAATATAGAGTGACGTCGCGCAACGGAATCAGTTACGAGTACATACAGCCAAGCTTAATTGGAGGCAGCCGCCCCGAGCAAACAAGACGTGACCGCCACTAAACGTTATTTATGTCTAAATCTAGGTAACATTATGTAGCTGTAGCTACAGTGGAGGTATAGGATTCTTCAGCAAAATTGTTGGTAGAAAGCAATACATGGTACCGTACTACATCTACTCAAACTATTAATATAAAGAGGTTAAGTTTAGAGATAATCTATGGAACTACTGATCCAATTTCAAAAATTCTTTAAGCGTAAGTATGTACAGACGCCAGCACATCAAGCTATCCCTAACTGTCAAATTTTCTCAATTAAAAATGAACCTTATGTCTTTGCAATAAAGTTGAAATACTATCAAAGAAATTTGACAGATGGTGGTAACTTGATGTGCTGGCCTCTGTACCTGTATGTTTTATATTATCACTAGGCACACGAATACTTCCACGCGGTCCGCGAGTGATGTCACGGGCAGAAACTAATATTCTCTTAGGAGTAATAAATAGTTTCGAAAAAGCCGTGAGTTACGCCTACTTTGGATCTGGGCTTTCCTTTTTGGTTATAAATGCAGTTACAAATTCGTGTTGAAGTACCTATGAATTTGAAATAAACAATATCATCATATACGAGAGATTGATAAGTGTTAGACGTAATTGAATCGGTCAAAAATAAAATTTTAAATGTATAATGTGTCATAAGACGAGCGGTCTTTTTTCCATGTGAGTTTTTATAAACTTCCATCACCGTACAGAAATTAAATATTATAATGCGAAGATATACCTAATTATTAAATTGCATTTAATGCTTATTAGCAGTATTCCATTTGATTCTAAAAATCTGTGACGTCGTATATTTCATACAAATCACGTACAAATTCCGCGTTTTGACAGTTCATAAAAAGTAACGTTACTGACTACCCTTTCAAATACCCAATTTCACTGAAAACCCATTCCTTCGATGCGTGATGTTATGTTCTGTGTTCACCATCTAACAATCTAACACCCTATCTGCGTTATTTCCTTCCATTCCATTCCATTTCCACAGATACCAACAAAACTAAAAAAAAACAGTTGTCTACGGGCAAAATGGAAAAGTTACACGCTAAAACCGTAGAACAACGCGTTTAGTTGCCATAGATTGTAAACAAACACGTACTGGCGTCATCTTGACCTAGAGCGGGCCAACAGCCTTTTGAGTCTATTTCGGTACAGCACTACCCAGTACTGATGTGAAACATATGTTTGAATATTCATTTTGGAAGATTTACGCAAATTGAAATGACAATGGTTTCGGGAAGAATTTTTATATAGCATCATCTTAGTTTTATGTCTGGTAATGAATCATTTGTTATAGCTTTTAAGAATCTTGGTAATTCTGAATGTATGGAAAATGGAATTCTTAACATAATACTATAACTGCGAAAGTAAGTTTGTCAGTTTGTTTGTTACGTTTTGACGCCTAAACCGCTGAAGCTATCATCCTGAAATTTTGCATATACGTTGTCAGGTGTACAGAGACAGACCTAAGATACTTTTCATTTCGAAATAAAGTACGGTGCCCGAGAAAAATAACATTAACGTTCTTATTTTAATAGATGGCGCCACGTGTACATTCCGTTCTGAGCCCATGATTGCGACGGCCAAACAACAAGCAGAATACAAACCGAATTGATTGTCAAATTCTAAATTAACGCGAGCGTAGCCGCGGGTAAAAGCTAGTCGATACTAATATTACGAAGAGCACAGATTTGACTGTTTGCATTGAATAGGCTCCGAAACTACTGAACCGATTTGAAAAATTCTTTCACTGTTGGGAAGCTACACAATCCCCGGATGACATAGGCTATATTATATTTTTTTTTTTTAATTAGAGATCCTTACTAACACTGCAATAACGTAACAATTACTGACATCCACGCGGGCGAAGCCGCGGGTAAAAGCTAGTATTCTAAAAACACACGCAAGCAATTATATAACACGGCGAACTTTTCCTTCTTTTGACCATCAGCCTATAACAGTGACAGTCCACAGTTCAAACTCAAACTCAAAGTATTTATTTCAAATAAACCAATTACAGGCACTTTTGAATTGTCAAGGGATCGGTCAGTCAGAAAGATGAAGCTAGTTGCCCATTCCAAAGCAGTAGTACCTATGGAGAAAAACTTAGGCCTCTCCAATCTCTTGAAGGGTCCATTGATCCTTGGTTAAGTCGTTGACTGCCACGCAGCAGACACAATAGAAAAACTATTGTTCGCGGCTCACCGGTGACCGCGTTGGCGCTCAACGTGTTAAATATTTATCTCATACTACCCACCATGCAAAGACTTTGACAACATTATAACGAAACGAAAATAATGTTTAAATTGTAATACTTTGATCCTCTTAATGTCTGTAATAAATCATGGTTGGCAGTCCTCGTGCTTCGTAACAAGGATTCAATTTATCATCCCCCGTAGATATTAATCTTCGTTACAGCAATTACTGATCAAATCTGACGTTAAGTAGGCTAACCTGCGAAATTTTGATCATTACAAACGCTGCGCTGATGCTATTGTAAGTTTTCTTAGAGGGTTGTTAGCGTGTAGGTTAGGGTTTACATCAAGGGATGCTGAGTAGCAATGACATAAAACAAGATCTTTCTCAAGTGTATTTTTTAATTCATATGATTATACAGAGTGAAATTGAATTCATGGGCAATATTATAAGGGGTCATTGTACTCATCATTATGAACAACTTTTATGAAATAATCAGCTGTTCCATACATAATGCTCTCGTCAAAAGTATGGCGGAACAGCTGATTTTGTTTCGCGATTTCAGGTGTGTTCCCAAAGTCAACAGTGTTTATAATGTATACTAAAGATTATACAGGGTCAAATTGAATTAGCTAGCGAACATGATCCTTATCTTAACATGATTCAATAAAAAAATTAATAGATTCGGGTCAACGACCGCTTGTGATGTTATTTGAAGTATGAATTGAGAAAATCTGCTTTTTTTTTGTTTGATCGTGTTTAAATATTGAAACTCATCACGTATTGTGTAGTTTAGTCGTAAAAAATTGTTTTTTTTTTAACTCATGTTTTAAGTGACGGTGACGTGACTGCGGTCGATGACCCCAAAACACAACTCATCAAATTAATTTATTTTTTGTTTTATCATGTTTTAGATATCGACACCCAACGTTTGTTGAGTTTCGCTAGCTGTTTTAATTTGACCCTGCAGAGACAGATACTAATGGTTTTATTTGAGTCATCAAGGCGTCAACAGGAATTGAAGACCAAACATCTTTCAACATGAATCATGAATAACAATTTTCATAACGTTTCTTGAAATGAGACGTAATATAAAATATGTCATGTTAGCAACAAATAAAATTGTGTTATTAGTAAAATCATAAATGCATCACTTTTGAAAAGCGAAGAACACATTCTCCGAAACATTTTAAATTTCGAATCGAACGTTCAGTTTCTTCTTATCTTTATTGTTGTTACACTGAACTTCAAGCGCCCAGAGGCGGATATATCGCAGTGGAAAATTCGCTCCACATATTCTATGCTATTTATAAATGTATGTGTATTCCAACGGCCATTGAAATGTTCTATGTACGTATCACTCGCATGGATGAGTTTGGACGTATAAGTGTTGTATTCTTGTTATCTACCTACTAGTATATTCATGATATCGATTAGGAATTTGATTTTATTCGTTTGTTTTTTTTTACTTGTTCACGGATTGATATTATTGCTTTTGTCGACGGACAAAACTGGCTGCTAACAAAAAAAATACAAAATTTGAAATTAGAGTTCAGGCCTTTGCCTACCTATTCTGGGACGATGTTCCAGAATCTCGATTTGAAATCGCTACATTACAAGAGATATTAAAATTTTGTATAAAGCATCAGAACATAGAATGCCGGAGATTGGTTCTAGAATATTATATGTTCGAGTTTGAAATATTTTTCTTCACAAAAGTATTTTCTCACTGACATTTTAGCGGTCTATCAGAGGTCATGTTCAACATTGCACGATTACTGGCTGATATTATCCATATGATTATACGGTGGTGTGTTACTAGATAAGCGATGTTACAAAGCTTTTAGTGGGATTTTATCGCCTTTTAACTAACGTTGTTTATGCCAAATAGCCAAATTTGTTTTGGCATGACTTGTTATTTGAATTTGGAATAGACAATGCACATGTGTTATTTCCCATTATGGTTTCCCACTAAAAGACACTTGAGACTTAGTTGGGTAATAATCGTTAGACGGGTTTGATGACTTGGTGGTGAAACGTTTGAGAAGAATATCTCAAAGATATTGGATCGAGAAATAAAGATTTATCGTACGCTTATTATAGGCTACCAAGCGGTTCAAAAGATTATTATAGACTCTCAAGCGGATCATTCTGTAGTGAACTCAGCGGGATTGTCCAAAAAGATTACCGCTACCTCGGAACATAAAGGGCTAAGGAAGGAACATGGATGGGTTTTAGCCAGAGCGGGAGGGGTCATTGATGATTTCCCACTAGCTAATCGACGCCTGCATTAAATGGATTGGTTTTCCAAAACCTGGGTTGCCATTTTCTAACCAACTAAAGTAAGGGGCTCGTGGCAAAATGATAAGAGCCATACAGGTCGTTCGAAAGCTAAGCTACGTTTGTGGTGGTCATTTCGTGGATGGGTGATCATCCATTCAATACTTAGAGTCGCCCATCAGGGGTATTGATCCGAGACTTCTCCATGCTACAGAAAGCACGTTAAACCGTTACTCCCTGCTGTTGTTTCAGGTAAAGAAAGCCCAAAAGTTTGACAACCAGTAACACCAAGAAGTATGTGATATCAAGTAACTGGGTTGTCACTCAATGTAAAATGCTGGTATTCACCTGCATCCGGTTCGACTGGAAGCCGACCCCAATTTACAACATAATAGTGAAAAGGCTACGGAGATTGATTGCATGTATGCGAGTAAAAGCTTATTATGTGTCTTTAATGTAATTACCAACGTTTTAAAGCCAAGAGGGCTTAAAAATACAAAAACAACATTCACAGAAGGCCGTGAGTGATACATAATGTGTTTATGAATAAACGTAGCTTTTCTGCATTATTTATCATCCTCCAATAATCTTGTTACCGCGAATTGTTATTGTTACTCTCCGGGATTTCCGTAGTGGAAATAACATGTTTATCGAATATATTTATCATTGGATAGAGCAGTTCTCAGTAGTCAGAAGCCTGAAAGTCTGACAGCCAGTCTTACCAAGGGGTATCGTATTACCCAGTTACGGACTTGCTTGTGGAGGTCGGATAGGCAGTTGTTCCATGTAAAATACTGGTATTCAGCTGCATCCGGTTAGAGTGGGACCCCAACATAGTTGGAAAAAGGCTAGGCAGATTGATTTGGTTTTGGATAGAGTCGTTCTCACTGTTATTGTAAATGGTACTGTTTTTATGACTAGACTATTGTTGGCGTCGAGATTGGTACGTCCGACAAAGGCTGTCGTGGCGGGAGACAGCCGGGGTTGTGGAAGGATCTTACCTTCCCGCGACCCATGGACGTGATGGTGTAGATGGAACACCAGGACTCTTTTTAGTCAGTAAAAGTCTGACAGACATTCATGAGGATTTTGCACACGTGAACAGAAAAAAATAAAAGAGGATGGTACGCGAGGTTGGTCACCGGATGGGTCTTGACTTTGTAGCTCAGAATAGGGTAGAGCTCGTTTAGTGTGTTGTGGTGTAGGGATTAAAATAGGAGTAATGGTTCCGGATATTATCCTTCACATATACCTACAAAAACGCATAAAGGTTGCTGTATTTCTTATACACAATATTAGAATAGATAACATAATTTTGGATTCAAGATAGTATGAATACATAGGGTGACATAAAAATGGTCTTATCGCGAAAAGCGTTTACCCAGTAAGGATTTTGTAGTGGAGAAACAACGTAACTATTTAAATGTACCTACAGAGGAAACCGTGAGCTCAACCAACATTGTATAAATTCACGCACTTTGATCGTTTTAATTTATATTAATGAGTTCTTAGCCGCCTGACAGACACATAAGCTTGCTAAAGCTGTCTGACACAAGGTTTCTGTAAAATAGCTGATGTTCAACTGTTGAAACGTCACTACGGTTGGCGTATTTGTCCAAACATTTATGATTTGTAGCCAATACAAAATACACCCTATTACAAGTGACATAAAGTTTATGTTGTAATTATCACGAATTAACGCAAATGTTTGTAGGAATACGCCAACAGTAGTAGCGTCGTTATTACAAAACCAGACGTTTTTGAGGTTGTAAACTTGGGCGATAATTTATAAAGATTAGGAATGGGTTTTATCGTTTCAAGTTTTCGCGGTGATAAATTTTCAGTTTGTTATCTACCCTCCTTTAGTTTTCGCAAAATATTGCGAACTGAGCCTGAACTACCACTTCATAGCAGTACCTTTTATTTCAATATTACTTCAGTGTGAGAAAGGGACGGAGCTGTAAAGGACGTATAGCGCTATCTCTTTTCCACTGTGAAGCAAATGGAAATATCAATTGATCGGGAATTATAACAAAAGCATTTATTAAACTTGTTATGAGAACTGTAAACGCTGCACTTTTGTTATTTTGAAATAAAAATTGAAATCGAATCGTCATGGTGCGATTGACACTTGTCTACGTCCCCATGAACACATCCTCGTAGAATCGGGATTGAAAAAAACATTTTGATTCATTTAAGTAAATTGAAAATCGGACGCGCGCGGATAAAAAATGTTTACATATTCGAAAGTAGAATAAGTAGTGTAGTAATGTGGCATAAATAATGGAATTAAAACTTTTTCCGATTAAATAATTTAAAAAAAAACTCACCAAGCGATATGAGGCCACTGTTGAGCATAGGCAGCTTGATGCTATTGGGAATGGACACCAGGCTGGTAGTGCCCGACGTCCTAAAGTCCTTCTTCTTGGGTTTTTTCTCCATGTCGTATCTTGTAGTGGACCGCGAGCGGTGTTTCCGCTGGCTGGTCGCAACTGACGTGCCTCGCTGCCCCGTTCGCGACGACATTTTGGCTCACCCCACGAATTTTCCGCCGATATATACTGAGTCGGATATGAACGGAAGCAGGCGAAATTAATGGCACACCGTCATTTTATATCACATACAAGATCACTCACTAACACTGTTTTCGTTTAGTTATTGTGGTATAAAAATTTATGGTAGCTATTTATTTTTATTTTTGAAACTAAAATAAACTGTGCGAAATAAATTTTAAAGCGTAAATTTTATATTTTTATATCAAAACATTTAATGATTTAACATTGCTACCGTACAATTTGACGCATTATAAATAATATGGCAATGTTCATGTAAGGGTTGCCAGTCGGAATATCATAAGGGCCCTGTCATTTCGGCAGCGGTGTGTTGAAGTAAGTATAAAGTTGTCGCCTGTAACAAAGAAAAATTCTGGTTAGTTAAAGAACAATTGTTGCGAATCATGTTTTATAGCTAAAAAATTGAAAATGAATTACTTAATTAATTATTTGCCGCATCCATACAAGAACATATAATAGCATAATCCAAGAACAAGCATCTGCAAAATGCAAATGCGTTCACTATCTATGCTCAATGACGCATATAATAGTACTCTGTACTAGGTACACTCATTCATTCATTTATTTTCACGCCAACTTTGAACGAAAGCAAAACAAGAGTCATTGAAGGTGACATTCCGTGGAGTTCATAGACAATTCCTTATTTGAAATATTCTGTAAACACTTCCACAGACAGGCGTAATTCTGGTGGAACAATTTCAATTAATTGTCATAGACATTTTTCTACCAGAGTCGCGTCGTCCCTGTCTGTGACAGGCTTAATGCGCTTAAACTGATAAGTTTTGACGCTAGACGGTCAAACGCACCCCATTGATAATACTTATCTATGAAACCTACCTCAGTGCCGCAATTTTAAGGCACCATATCAAAAAATATTACCAAGGACTGCCCGCATCCGTCAGAAAAACTGAATACATCTTATGTATCAATTCGTAGATAAACAATACGTCATATTTTATGGAAATGTTTTACATAACATAGACTCCCTTTGATATATAGGTAGTCCCACTCATAAATAATTTTTGGCATGGCAATACCAACATCACATCGTTGATGACTTTATAACGGATGTGTTGTATGAAAAGTTTCCCATGAATTTAATCGACCGAGGTGTTTGTTATGTTTGTATCAAGCTATTTACGGGGACTATCAACCTATTTATAGCAGCAACGATGCAGCTCTACAGATATGCGAATACGTAAGTACATTTAAACGGTAGGTACTCGACTTACTCTGTAAATAGCATTCCTCTCCTCGGAAAAGTTCGGATTCTTGATAAATCGCGACGAAAGCGGATTCCGAGTGGATGACAAAAGTTTTCGGTGGCTGGTCACAGTAAAAATAATCGATTCAAAGAACTCGGAACTGGCAGCCTTGAGCTTTATTCGAATTTGGAATCAGTCACGTTGCATGCGCGCTCTGCACGTTTATGAATGAAGCAAACATGGATGACAGCGGAATTCCACGTTTGTTATCAGAAGAATCTGGAAAATTACCGCCACATATTGGCAACTTTTTTATTTTTTTAAATGCCTATCTTATCTTTTCGTGTGGTAGGACTAACATGGTGTCAGAGTTTTTATGCTGCCCATGTGCCTCTGACTTAGCTAGGCTATTAGTTGTGAATAAGTGAGTGTATTTATTTTATTATCACTAAGCGTTGTTATTATCAATCGTATTACTTAATAACAATTTCCAAAGTAATTTTCTAAAATGATTGTCAGTGAGAATCGTCATAATTCGAGGAAAGTTGGCATGGATTTCGATGACGTATTTCATTGAAGATTTTAAAGACTATTTATGTACGAGAAGACAAATACCCTAAATATATTTGTTCAGACATGTAATAATCGTCGTGCGAACTCATTAGACGACAATAGAATGAACCGGTTTGTTCTGAAATTCAAAGTATTTGAATCGGTCTGAGAAAAAGTTATTTCTATAGACTTTAAAGCAATTATGTGGAACAAGAACAATTTTTTTTAAATTAAATAATACCGAATTAAATGAACTATTACAATACATCAAGCCACAGACAGTAAATCCACCTCATACGAAATTCGGTAACGAGTTCTAAATTCAAAATGTTTACGTGTGATGACGTAACGTAACAGACTTTCAACGCCATTGCAACTCATTGGCACCATAGACACGTACGGTGGCATGGTGCCCGCGCTAATTGCTAAACGATAATAATCTGTCTATGAGTAGGAAGGTAATGTGACTAAATTTTCGGCGAGAATATTCTAATATTATTGAAGTTTTATTTTATGACAGATAGCAAATTTTTTTTTGGGATTTAAATGTTTACGTGCGGAGTTAAAATTAAACATTAGAGGGCTAAAACTGAAGTAAAACCAACTTTCTTCAACTGTTGAATTAGCTATTTGACACGGTCAAAATTAAAATATGAAATTACACAGGAAAAGACCGCTCGTCTTAGAAACTCCCATCACCGTACAGAAATTAAACACATATGCGAGGATATAATTGTAATATTGCATTTAATGCTAATAGGTATTTCAAAATCTGTGCGATTGAGATTTGCCGCGTTTTGACAATTCATAAAAAGTAATGTTATTGACTATCCTGTCAAATAGCCAATTTGCCTATGATGTGGTCCAGTCCATATTCACCAAAAAGTTAATTTTTACACACGAATTCAAATAGACTTTAACTTTAGAAAAGAACTTTATTTATACTACTATTATATAATAGGGGTAAAGTTAGTGAGTATGTGAGGTTGTAGTGGGTAGGTAATCTTCGGAACTACTGATCTGATTCCGAAAATTCTTTCACTAATGGGAAGCTAAATTATCCCTGAGTGTTATAGGCATATTTCTCAACAGCAAGTGAAGCTAAGTCAGAGGCCCATGGGCAGCATAGAAACTCTGACACCAGGTTATTCACTAACCACACGAAGAAAAAGAGATAGGCTATATTTAAAAAAAACACGTTAGAAGTCGCGGGCGAAGGGTTATCGTTTATAACTTTACATCATACGTACGCAAAATAATTTGAATCTAACCACACGAAGAAGAAAAAGATATAGGATATATGAAAAAAAAACCACGTATGAAGTCACGGGCGAAGGGCTAGTCGTTTATAACTTTACATCATACGTACGCAAAACATTTTGAATCTTGCCAAAACAAAAAGGTGAACCTGAACAATACAAAACAAACAAAAGTACTTATTCATTCAACTTCAGGACTATACCACTTTTACAAGAAAAAGCGGTCACATCAACAAACAATATTGGTCATCTCTGCCAGAATCACAATGACGTGTATTTCAGTGACGAGACCGCCATCTTTGTGTGGGTTGCGTACGCGCAATGTGCGGGTGTAACATTCCTTCGGTCAACATTACACGACATAAAATTTTAATTATTTTCCAATTACCTAGCCGGTTGATTCTGTAAAAATCTCACCGTGATAACTTAGATGAAGTGAGCGTGATGTGAGCGTGAAGTGAGCTGTCGTTCCTTGTAATGCTAGGGATTGACACTATTGACAGCTCAATTGAAACTCACTTCAGCAACATTTTAACGGTGCGATTTTTACACTATAGCACTACCTGGGCATAGGCTCAAAAGTGCCTTTCTTGTGCCTATTTGAAATAAACGATTTGACTTTATGATTATTTGGTGACGTAAGTGAACGCTGGTTGTACAGTCGTCAGCACTTGAAGTTACCACAAACTGTCAAATTTTCTCAATCAATGTTGAACATAGCAATCAGCGTTTTAAGGTTTAAAATCATTAGAAGAATTTTGACAGTTTGCTATAACTTGACGTACTGGTGACCTTACATAAATGTTTTTAGCTGCATACTTTTACATCGATATTGGCTATAAAACGTGGTCAAAAATTGAATCTTTCACAAAAAAAATTGTGTATACAGTAAGATATGGATTTCAAATTAGAACATTTAGGCTAAGATAATCTAATTATTCCAAGTTCCAGTTGTTATGTATGTTTAATCATGAAAAAATATAGAATATTAAAATATATCTAACGCAATGCCTACACTAAAAAAATCGTTACATACTATGAAGAAAACACTATTTTCTTGCACACACTTTTAATCCGCACGACTGAACTATTTCACAATCAAACGAAGACTGACTCCGCACTACATTTTACCATTCAAAACGACTTTTACCCACCAGAAATAACGGAGTACCATAGCCGTCATCTCCAAGTGTTGCCAAAGTAAAATAATACATTCGGTTGCCATAATTAAATTTAAAAGTTTTTTTACTGCATGTCATACTCTAATAGTGTTGCCTCTAATAGTGGTTATTATAATTCGGTAACAATATTTATTACATAATAATTACTATGTAATATTGACGCCAGAAACGGATCAAACAATACGGTATTTATCTACTTTAAAAGCTAGCAACATAACACAGTGTGAAAATGGAAAAACGATTGACATTTCCCGACTGAAATTAACTGAAATCAAGCAGCTGACGGTGGATGCAGCAGATTTTATACACCGTTACGGGCTAACCACCACCCTCTATAGCAGTATTAATTTAATATTACTTCACATTGGGAAAAAGATGGAGCTATAGCATCTAGTGTATCTCCATCTCTTTCTCACATTCTCAAGTAAAATTCTAATAATACTGCTCTTTGAGGTGAAAGCATAGACTCTAATTACGTTATGAGTCTGTGTAACGCTAATGGAAAATAAAGGAGATACATGTCTTGTCATAGTTTCCGGTAGGAGTGAAAATGTTTATGTTTTGTTTTAGAGAGATACCTACTTCTTAACCGGCGAGAATGGAGTCTCTCTCTGTCTCTCATGTTAAATCTCTTTATTTTACTTTTTAATAGTAGGTAGTTGCATTGATACAGGGGTGATGGTGGTTTTAGGAATGAGGCTACCCACTGACCATGATTTGAGTCTTATTTTCCTATATTACCTATATGTTTTAGCTAAGCTTGATTCTATGTACCTATGTGAAATCCCATTTCCCCCCATACATTACACATTTCAGAAATAGAATGTCGCCGAATTTGCATTATAAGCCACAATTTAGAAGTGTGTAACGTCGCCGAATTTAAAAAAAAAGTATGGAAAGAGTAAGCGCGGAGGCGACAGAATTGCACTGCGCGGCCTATGATCCCTTGTGGGAAAGCGTACGTGCTCTGTTTTTGAATGTACGGAAATTACATTTTTGGATATTTTACTGAAATTTAGAGAGGTTTTCGTGCTTTTTTATATAGGTTGGTATTGTAACCTAAGTGTAGTTTATATACTGCTAGTACGCGTTGCACAAAAATATGTATTTCTATCACTTGTTTATAAAGCAAGCACGCAAACGATGGAACACCGCGAATTCCAGCAGGCAGACACGTTTAATATTATTATATGCCTGTAGACACAGCTCGTAGCTAAGTACTAACAGCCAAACAGGTCGATCCACCAGGTTAAGCTATGCTTGCCGGGGTTGGCCGTGGATGGGTGACCATCTTTACATACCAAGACTCCTACGTGACTCGGAAAGCACATTAAGCCGTTGGTCTCGGCTGTCATTTGTGCATATTTGACCCGAAAATCTGACAGCCGATACCAAGGGGTATCGTATTGTCCATTTACTGGGTTGTGGAGGTCAAATGGGCAGTCACTCCATGTAAAATACTGGTATTTAGCTGCATCCGGTTAGACTGGAAGCCGACCCCAACATATTGGGAAAAGGCTAGGCAGATGAGACACAAAGCTAAAATGTTTTATGTACACCGTTTTGAGTCAGAAAAAGATAATGGCCGCTTTTGAAGAACGACAGTAATAAAAGGAATTAATGATAATGAAATATTCCCAACACCCTCCCTTGTTATTCATCTTTAATTATTACCAAACTGACCCTGGCACATTTATTTGCAATATATTTAACCTTGTCCAAAGGTATACAGAAGTGCCGTATATTGAAACCATTAATAAAATACGCTACAAGCCGTGAAGGAGCTGCTATAAATCGTGTCCCGGTACGAACGCAAACCGCGGGAATTCGCCCAAGCTTTGCCAAAGCCATGCGATCAGATACACTATGTCCAGATGAACTTAAATAATATTCGTTTGGTAGTTGTGTGAAGTTTTTAAATAACATTATTTAAAAACTTCACACTACTACCAAACGAATCAAATTTACAATGATTCGGACATTATTTAAATGATTTTTATTAAACTAAGTAGCAGAGAGCAGTGGTAACGGACGCGACTTACAATTTGTAGGTCGTAAGTCGGAAAGGGTTACCGCTACCCCGGAACATAAAGGGCTACAGAAGGAACATGGATGGGTTTTAGTCAGTAAGAGTCTGACACTCCCTTCCGCTCCACCCAGAGCGGGAGCAGTCATTGGATGATTTCCCAGCCTTAAAAAAAAAAAAGTCGAACCCAAAACAGACGCTTTACTTTGCGTAAATTGTTTAATCACCAATGCTGGAGAGGCACCGGTGAAGGAAAACATCGTGACGAAACCGGCGTAACCTAGTACCACAAAATTCGAAGACATGGGATATCTACCAACCCGCACTAATCCTGCGTGGTGGATTACGGCCCACTTCCTCTCACTGGTCTGAGTCCTAACAGTGGAAACATTATAGGCTCCTTAAGCAAACTAAGTACAGACGCCAGTACATCATGCTATCCCTAACTGTCAAATCTTCTCATTTAAAAATGAACCTTATGTCTTTGCAATAAAGTTGAAATACTATCAAATAAATTTGACAGATTGTGGTAACGTGATGTGCTGGCCTCTGTACCTACCTTCATCACTTATTGTCTTTCAAAAAAACACATGCAGATAGGTATTGACTGGAGAAAAACAACACTGCCTTTGAATTAATTAGGAACAGAAAAACAACAATTCATTTATCTTCAGAATCCAATTAAAAATTTTCTGATGGAATGGTACCTACCGTATTTACGTGGGGAAAAGAAAAATGTCCGTTTTCAAATGGATTCTTTACGTAATGATGACGTAGCACAAAAAACACTCACTTTTTCAAAAATTCTGAGTTAGGTCACTGGTGTCACGAATGTCAACTTCACTACTTCAAAAAATGGTAAAAATACTAGCATGTAAATGCTCACAGAACAGAAAAAAACTACAATTGTTTTGTGTGCCTACCCGAAAAATCCGAAAAATAAATCTCACTTCGGCTACGTTCGTCATGTAAACTAGGTAGGAAAAACACAAGAAAAATCTTTCAGCTCAACGCGCACTTTGTTGAATGAACGAATGAACGAGTAAACAGTTGAGTGACTCACGTTCGTTATTGAATGGAACGGTTGAGTTCACTCAAGGGCGGCCGCTGTTGTCGAAATAAATCATGGCGGCTACGGAATGACATGTGCCATGAATGAGTGAATCATACGCATTCTTAGCTGGGAATAGCTGGGATAAAATACAAAAATGTTTGGTCAGTCATCCGTCAGTGTTGTGGAAATAGGAATATGCCGAGAGAAGTTACGAGTATGAGTTCCTAACTTAGACTTAATAAAAATTCAGATACCAAATACAGATACAGAAAAATACGTTTATTATTTTCTTTCTTCTTTAGGTATGTACGACTATAGTGTCTAATACGACAAAACTGTCAAATATTGCCAATTGAACATGAACCATATCCTTTTGTTATAAAGTTGAAAATCTATCACAGAAATTTGACTGATTGGGGTAGCTTGACGTGCTGGCCTCTGTACTATATTCCAAGAGCTTCGATTCTTAATACATGAAAAAACAACGCCACGGTAGGTATAGTATTACAATTAGGTATTTGACACGGTCAAATATAAAATATGAAATCACATAGAAAATAGACTTCTCGCCTAAAAACTTCCATCACAATACAGAAAATAAATATTATGCGAAGATATAATAGTAAAATTAAATTGAATTTTAATAAGTATTCCATTTGATTTCAAAAATTTGTGACGTCACATTTCAATATTTCATACTTGCAAATCACGTACAGTTTCCGTGTTTTGCCAATTTATAAAAAGTAACGTTAATGACTACTCTGTCAAATACCCAATTCACGCTACTAGTATATTTATCGAGGTTAAAAGGAAGACTATTAAAGCTAAGTAAGCTTTACAAATTTACGAATAATAGTCGACTAACTTACATTATCAGTAATCATTATGTGAGAACGTGTTTTTCAACTGCAATGCTAAGTTCGTTTTTGTTAAAATGCACTTGTCCAATTACCTTCCCTGCTATTCTAAAAAAAATAATCCCCGGAAAAACGACAAGACAAAGGAAATCTTACAGCAAATTAATTAATTAATACGAAAAAAAAAGAAAGATTCGCTTCATCAAATCCATTATCTCCGGCCATAATGTATTACTAACATACGACAATGAGCTTATCCTTAATACCAGTCTTTGTGGGACTTCTCTGCCATAATCCTAACAATAATGTAAGGGTAGTGCTCCAATAGGTCCGGGAGACAAAGTGGAAGTTCCTTTTATCCAATTTGGTTTTATTGTATCAGACGCTAGAGGGAGTCTTTAATCTTCTATGACAGTAACATGGACGCCACGTCTCGCCTACGTAAACTCTGTTCATTATGATGTTAAGATCTATTCAAGGTGAAATTGAATTCATGGGCATTATTTTAAGGGGTTATTGTACAGACGCCAGCACATCAAGCTATCCCTAACTGTCAAATTTTCTCAATTAAAAATGAACCTTATGTCTTTGCAATCAATTTGAAATACAATCAAAGTTTGACAGATTGTGGTAACTTGATGTGCTGGCCTCTGTACTCATCATTATAAACAACTTTCACTACTGGGAACAAATTTAAAATTGCGAAAAAAATTTCAGCTGTTCCAGAATGTTATGTGATCAAAATGTAAAGAACAGCTGATTTTTTACAGCCTGTATAGTTTGAGTACTTATCTATTAGAAAATATTTTATTAATGGTAGTTTGATTGTTCTGGGAGATATGTTTGGTAGCCTTTAACCAGTTATTTTAGGCTCAGCTTCTAGTCTAACTAGATGCAGAGCGACTGCCTGTCTTTTTTTTGGAAATCATCAAATTACTCTCCCATTCAGGGTGGAGCGGGAGTGTAAGACTCATAAAGACCCATTGGGATACCCATCCATGTTCCTTCCCTAGCCCTTTATGTTCCGGGGTAGCGGTAACCGTTTCGGATAATCCCTTTTAATCTGGTGATCTGGTGTGATGAACACGATCAACACATCTGAAACGCGTTCAAGAGTCAATATTCCTATAGAAAATAATGATATTGACAGCTCTTAAACGTGGATTATGCACTGAACGCGTTAAGTTTCAGTAATGAAATTCGCTCCAAGTTATTTTTATTTTGCTTATGGTAAAGCATACAAAAGCAATAAGGATAACGATTTTTACGACAAATTAAAATTGTTACCATATTACAAAAGTTGTCGCAAGTTAATTACAGAAACACGTGAACGTCTGTCATAAAAATAAATTACGTAATTTATCTTATTATGTTTTGACTCTGATTAAACATTAAACGGAACGTAATTACGAATGATTTCGATCAATGTCGGGTATGACGTTCAAATCAATGTTAGCTAATCCATTTACTTATATTTGGGACTTAATCATAGGGATTTTCAAGGTTTTTTAAAAGGTGAACACGGATGTCAAAGAATCTTCTGGTTATTTTGTAAAAAAAACAAGGTACGTACGGTTTAGTATAATAACAACAGGTAAAGCCCTGCTGATCTATTCTGTAAAAATCTCACCGTGAAAACTTACGTGAAGTGAGCTGTCAATAGTGTCATCAGTGGAATGACAGCTCACTTCACCATGAGAATTCTGACTGTGCAGCTCATTGTGTCACCCTAGGTAAAATTGGTACATATTATATCTGTATTTTTTATGGTTTATTAGTTAATAAAGAATCTTTTAACTTTAATCTTTTTATTATTTTTCTACATAATAACAACTTATACATACTTAAATTAAAAGACTATCTAACTAACTATATACAAATAAATACAAAAACAAAAAGGACACTTAAGCGTCGAAGTACTCATCCGCATCGCTCTCATCCAGAAACGTGTCCAGAAGACTGGCAGTATTGCCACGTTGAATGGCAATGGTAATTCTTTGGCCAAAGAACAATGCAGCCCTCTGCAAGTAATACGTAATAAAGAGTATTTTAATTTATACGAGTAATAATAAAAATCTTTAAAGATGAAGAAAAGTTACACGTGAAATAAATTTCACACTGAATTTTCCTTTCATATTTCACAGTAGACATTCTGAGTAGGTAATACTAGCCTGTGAACGCACCGCTTGGCTACAATTCCCTTACAAATATTTATATAAAGGTGTTTCCAAGGACCGAGATGCTGCTAAACTTTACAGTGCTAGTCGTTGTTACTACAGATTTAGATAAAAAACTAGGTAGGATTAATCTTACTGAGAATTTGATAGTTTAATTCCATAATTTAAACCAGATTCTACCCGCGGTTTCGCCCGCTGTCGAAAATTATCCCACTGGAACATACCATAACGGGATTGAAAGTATTCTATGTGTGTTAATGTAGGTTATAATATTGATTTATCTCTGTGCCTTATTTCATCTAGGTCCGTTTTGTAATTTTTGCTTGAAGTAACAAACACATACTTCAAACTGCCTGGCCTTTTCCCAGCTACGTCGGGGTTAGCTTCTAGTCTAACCGGCTGCAGTTGGATACCAGTATTTTACACGGAGCAACTGCCTACCTACCCTCTATAACCCAGATACTGAGTAAAAAAATAACCCCTGGCAAGACTTCAGGCTTCTGACTACCCGTAACGACTGTCAAAGATCTACGAATGACAGCCGGGACCAACGGTTCTACGTGATTTCCAAGGCACGAAAACGTCTCAATATGTAATGGATGGTCATCCATCCCTGAACCGACCGCGGCAAGTGTACCTGCCGCGTTGCTGCTGCTGTGTGTGCTGTGTGTGTACCTTCGATGGGCCCATCGGGCTGTTAATATTTGGCCACGAGCGACTTTTTAGAATCATCTCTCTGCACTGTTATTTTACTTATAAAAATGTATTATGTGTTTGTATCAGTGTAATCAATTGTTGGTGAACCTAATAAAAATAAATAAATCTCAAATGTTATTTAATAAACTTAAAAGAATAAATAACGTAAACAACAAACGTAGTGGTCAGTCGAGTAACCCTGATTCATGTCATAAGGAAATACATTCCAATCCCTCAGTCACAGTTTCTTGTCCGATATTGAGCACCAAACATCATTTGAGCCCACAGCTTCCGGCTAATACAGTTTGCTTCCTCCAAGCCCGCAGTCCCGTCTACCGGGTCAGCGGGATGCCTACCAAAACTGTCCGAAAGGGTTACCGCTACCCTGGAATATAAAGGGCAGAAGCAACATGGATGGGTTTTTGTCAGTAAGAGTGTGCTCAGTCCCTCCCGCTCCACCCAGAACGAGAGGAGTCAGTTAATGATTTCCCAAACTCAATAAAAAAAAAGCTTATACCTAGTACCAATGAATTCGGTATTTCAATTCTGGCAGGTTTTAGATAGGTATAGTTTAATGCTATAGGTAATATGCTGGTATTAAGCTGGAAGCCGACCCCAACATAGTTGGGAAAAGGCTAGGCAGATTGAATTTGAGCTTCAACTTTCAGATTTCGACATTGTTAAGCAAAGCTTGCATTGCGCTTTGCAGTAAATAAATTATCGACCACCTTGAGAGTTTGCCGTCACCAGGATAGCATCAAGAACGAGATGACAGCGCAGATGCAGCAATACATACACCGTGGCGCTACAATAGTGTCATTAATTTAACACACGGGTAGGGCTAGTGCCCATTAATCATATAAATTTTGATAGGTTGAAATAAATCGCAAATTAAAAAAAAAAACAAATGAATAATAAAATCAATTCGCCTATTTTTTGCAGTTGTTTCATCCTAATAGTATTGCTAAGTCGTTTTAACATCTTTGATGCGAATGTTGTGAGCCCGATAAATGACCGCAGCGCGACAGTTCTTTAAGTACAGGTTCCTCTAAGATGCTATTTTCTAACATCACTACATAGTATAAAGCAAAGTCGCTTCTGCTGTCCTAATGTCTATATGTATTTATGCTTAGTTCTTTAAAAGTGCACAACGGATTTTGATGCAGTTTTTTAATAGATAGAGTGGTTCAAGAGGAAGGTTTATATGTATAATAACATGCAATTTCCGTCATCCACGCAGGCGAAGCCGCGGGCAGAAGCTAGTTTTAAATAAATCCGTAAATAATAACGTTTAATGGAAATATAATGTCTTCATGAAACGAAAATGTGAAAATGTATATGTTCGTTAAATAATTAAAGTCACTATTGTAGCGCCACGTTGTTTTTTGTTGTGGCTGCGTGTCCACCGCTCACCCGTTAACCGAGCGCCATCATTTCGCTGAAGTTTCTAGTAGGTCGGTGCAACCGCTACAACTTGGCTCAAGATTGTGTACGGCTGATGTGCCGGCATTACAAAACACGTATGATCTTCTCCACACACTGCCGTGTGCCGGCGCCGATCGCCCTGTTTTTTTGTTTAACAAATATACTAGCCGTGTCAACCTAAAGTTTAATTGGCTTCATGTTTCTTATTTCTTTACATTTTATGTCATAGGTCACGAGTTCTAACCCGATACACGCCTGATTTTACGAATTCATGCGCGTATTTTGCAATTATCACTTGCTTAAAAATCGGTGAAGGAAAACATCGCGAGGAAACCAGCATGTCTTAGAGATATTTCTCAACAACATGTGAAGCTAAGTCAGAGGCCCATGGGCAGCATAAAAACTCTGACACCAGGTTAGTCACAAACCACACGAAAAGAAGAAGATTTATTGTATTTATGTAAAGCTGTTGATTTTTTTAATAAATAGATACTGATCACACAAATAATCTGGTTTCCTGGTGACAACATGGTGACGGCTGCAGTGGAAAGCGCAGATAGGGGTCATCATGTCCTCACCCAAGAGGAAATAAAACCGTGAAAACCTAAAAATCAACATATCTGCTGATCTCTTCTGTAAAAATCTCAATATCATCGTAAGTGACGTGACCTGACATCAAAGAGTATAGTAAGTATTAGCCTGACATTCCACTCTCTACTACTCGACTAATGACTCGTTTGACACTATTGACAGATCAGTGAGATTTTTGCAAAATAGGCCGGCTAGTTCTCGGTAAATTGATTGTCTAATAAAGAGTACGATGTAAAAATAAACCTCTTTTAAAAATAAAAACCTTTTCTAAAAACGTACGCAAGCATTAAAAAGATTTGAAACCAGATTGGGGTTTTAAATCGAGAATCAAGTTTAAGCACCCATGAAATGTTACACGTAAAATACCACACATATAAGTGAAAACTCAAGTTTGTCCTCAAACTGTAGAAAGTCGTATAAACGCTCAATTGAATGTTCACAATGTGTAACGATTCTTATCGTCCTCGCTTAGGTACAATTACGCGCTGTAAGTAAAGGATAATCCTTACATTTATATATCGTTACCGCTGAAATCCGCCGTTAACTGGTTCGAACCGGAGTAATCTGGAAAATTCATTGTTTGCGTTGCATGAAAGTTCAATTGTTTTAGTGGAAGATGTGGTGCTTTTGTATCTTGGATTTTGTTTGGGAAAAGGACACCGGGCATTGATCAGTGCTTTTTAAAATAATTTCTTAACAGTTTTTTCACTATCATCAATCATTATTTACTATCGATAACCATTTTTTTTACTGTAGATTAATCTAATTGTTAGATTGTAGTGCTTGCTCCTTACGTAATGCAAATATCTGCCCAGCGACAGGGGGTTTTTTTTGAGGGTAGAATCATTATCAAAAGAAAGAAAATCATCAAATTTTAACGACCAGCACCACCCAGAGAGGGAGCCTCTCTGGGTGGTGCTGACTAACTAAAACCTATCCATGTTCCTTTCTTAGCTATTTATTTTCCTTGGTTGCAGTAACCTTTTCGAACAATCCCGCTGCGCGGGGTAATTCGGTAACACACTGATTTTGACAATTCAACAACATTCATTGCGTTATTCCCGTTGTTAAACGAACAAATGAAGCAATGGTTTAGCAATATTCTTCAAAATGATTCAGAGTGTGATTGATTATATGTGACGCAATTAGGGTGCTGTTCTCATCAAGTAATAAATCTCTTATCTAAAATATTGCTTTTCCATCGAACTATCTGTTAACGTCAGAGGGCGTTAGGTAAGAGTGATTGGAAGTTGTTTTTACTCCGTCTCGGTATTTACGCTTCGCCCGTGTGGGTGTCGGATTTTTCCTAAAAACAAAATCCTCCTTTTTAACCCCTTAAAGGTCGAATTTACTAAAACCACTTTCTTAGTGCACCGCTGCGTTATAAAAGGAAGCCGTGTGCAAAAAATCACATTTCTAACCCCAATAGTTTAGGCTATGTGTTGATATGTTAGTCAGTTTCTTCTTTTGTATAATACTAGCTGCGGCTGGTGGCTCCGCCTGGGTGAATGTCAGAAATTATCTCAAGGGAACGTACTACCGGGATCCTATCTGTTAATCCAGGTCATAAACTACCTCTGTACCAAGTTTCATCCAGATCCGTTCAGCCGTTTGAGCGTGAAGGACGGACAAACATACAAACTCACATACACTCGCTCACAAACTTTCACCTTTATAATTATTAGTGTGATATATGAGATATAAGGTCATAGATTCTTCTAAAAGAAATCTTTATTGCACAATCAGGTATTAAAAATGCGAAAGCTTGGATGGACTGAAGTTGGTTACTCAATAACGCCAGTGCAGCTGAACGGATCTAAGTAAATGAAATTTGACACAAATATAGAATAGCACATAATAATTCTTTTACCTATGCCCGAAAAATGTTACGTTTTCATGGAATAATTTCCTATGCAGACGCGAGCGAAGCCGCTGGTGAAAGCTAGTGACTGAATAAAAGTTTCTCGAAGATTCTCAAGTAACTATTCATCCGTGCTATGACGCAATAAGTCTTGCTAGAATATTGGATCATAATAAATTCAATAAAAAGTTACTTTGCTGAATCGTTAAACTCAGTTTCTTGGTTATGATCTAAATGAATAAATGAAGAAACCAATTTCATTACCTATACATACGTACCGCTATATAGAGCCGATAGTCATAAATCAAACAGTCATGGTATTAGTTTGCAGTGGTTCTAGTTAGGTAAGGGAGCTCGTGGCTAAGTAATAACAGGTGCACGGACCGATGGAGGCTTAAGTAACGCTTCGCTGTTCGTGAACGCATACCGAGACGCCTCCGTGCCCCGGAAAGCACGTTAAGCCATTGGTCCCTGCTGTCATTCGCAAATCTACGATAATCGTTACGGCTAGTCAGAAGCCCGCAAGTTAGACAACCATTGATAGCAAGGAGTATCGTATTATCCAGTACCTGTGTTGTGGAGGGCAGATAGGCAGTCGCTCCATGTAAAATTTATTTGCTGGTTCTAATTGAAATGGAATCCCAATATGCTTATTTATATAAGGTTGGGCAGCTAGCCAGCAAATATCAAACAATTCCAGTTGCTTAATAAAATGTCAAACAAATTCCTTTGCTTAATAAAATGTCAAACAAATTCCTTTGCTTCATCACTCCGTTTAAAGTTCACCAAGGAGGTACTATTCCATGGCTGTACCCAAAGATAATTAATTGACAAAACGGTAGCCGAGCACCTATACTTGAAATAATCAAGGAGACCCGACCACTGCCTTCGGGGCTTCAGGCCCGTGATTACCATCGAAATTGACTTTGAAACACAATTTGAAGGAAATTACAACACCCACTAACGAACAGCCACTTTAGACTTACCTCTATGGCGTACATACAACACACTTGTTCGGGGCGGTATGACTCGGCACGATTCGGAACATCATCTGCCTAGCCTTTTCCCTCCTTTCGGCACGATTCGGAACAATTGGGCAAAATTACGTTGGATTTTGCGGCACGGTCGTATCCAAGCATGCTGATCACAACTTTTTTTTTGTTATTTGATTGTGGGCCTGCTCTTGGCCTCGACCACGCCTGATGGAAAGCGATGAATGAGGTATATGATGAAGGGAACACCGATGATGGCAGAGATTCCACACTGGCTGCGCGCATAATAAATGTGGAGGAGAAACGCTTAGTACGACAGATTGGGATATCAACCAAGTGTGGCTGGTACCCTGCAGAACGTCTGTGTTCTGGTGGTAAAAGGTGTGAAACATCCCCTAATTTTTTTTCTTTGGGGTTGGGAAATCATCAAATGACTCCTCCCGCTCTGGGTGGACAGGAAGGGAGTGTCAGACTCTTACTGACTAAAACCCATCCATGTTCCTTACTTAGCTCTTTATGTTCCGGGGTGGCGGTAACCCTTTCGGACAATCCCGCTTAGCGGCTGGTACCCTGCAGTACGTCTGGGGTTCTGGTTGTCAAAGGTATGTAGTACCTCTAATGGTAGATTTTGTGAGAACTCGATAGAGGAAATAATATCACATAAGATCACATTACATCTGTGGGGGATGGAAAGGTTATGCTACACATCTAAGTTTAGTGAGTTCTTGAGAGACGTATAGCCAATTTTTTAACATCGGTTTCATAAGGTGAATGCATAGATAGCCCGCAAAATTCAAGTTATCTTAAATGTCGAACTTTTTTTTTTGCTTCTGCTCACCACACGCGCGCTTTGTGATTACATGAAAACAATTCCACTTAATTCCTTTCACCAAAACGAAAAAACAAATAAAACCTGTATCCCTATCCTCATCAGACCCCAGAATAAACAGAATTGCATAAATAAACCTAAACGTTAGAAGGGACGCCGCCATGCATGCGTTTTTACGTTTCCTCGACCAAAAGTTACAAATTACGTAGCTACCCTATTTCCCATGAGAACCACGTCTATATTAAGAAATAAAACCCACTTGTGGGAGACCACAAGATTGCTTTTCGTGATTTTCGGCGATTTTGGTGAAATAATGTGGGAATAGTGAACATAGGAAGTGAATATATTGCAATTGTGCTTTTAACGTTCTGCACCGTTCTCACATGTACAGAGGCCAGCACATCAAGTTACCACAATCTGTCAAATTTATTTGATAGTATTTCAACTTTATTGCAAAGACGTAAGGTTCATTTTTAATTGAGAAAATTTGACAGTTAGGGATAGCTTGATGTGCTGGCGTCTGTACATATAATAATAATATGAATTATGTAACCAATATTTTGTAACCATATTTTGTTCAAAAGAGTGTTCATGGAGTTTCTTGCCCGTTCTTCTCCATAGGTACCTACTGCTTTGGAATGGGCAACTAGCTTCATCTTTCTGACTGACCGACCCCTTGACAATTCAAAAGTGCCTGTAATTTGCCTATTTGAGTTTTAATACTTTGAGTTTGAGTATGTTGATTCATTGCTTGCTCGTGACTAAGTAATAACAGCCGCACGGATCGATCCATCCGGTTAAGCTACGCTTTCCGGGGTTGGTCCGTGGATGGGTGACCATCTTTACATATCGAGACTCCTCCGTGCCTCGGAAAGCACGTTAAGCCGTTGGTCCCGGCTATCATTCGTGGATAACTGATAGTCGTTACGGGTAGTCAGAAGCCCGAAAGTCTGACAGCCATTCTCACCAAGGAGTATCGTAATACCCAGTTACTGACTGGGTTGTCGAGGTCAGATAAAATAAAATACTGGTATTCAGCTGCATTTGGTTAGACTGGAAGCCGATCCTAACATAGTAGGGAAAAGGCTTGGCACATTAATTTGGATCGTTGCTTCCACTAGAACTTGATGAGAAATGTGGAGATAGAAGAGACGAAAGTACAGATGGGTTTATGGCGAGATTAATTAGTAGCGTCGTAATTTGTTTTTGACCCTCGTTTACTAGAAAATAAATAAATTAAGGGGATGCGCTGAGAATGTCCGCAAAATTCAAATTTTCTTACGTTTTTTTGGGATTTACGCGTTAGTGGTTGTGTATTGTGTAAATACGTAGGTACTCGTATAATTCAAAATTAAATTTAAATTTTAAATTAAATACATTTACGATCGTAACAAATGCGACTTTATAGAGTTAATGTCATTAGACTCATCGATACAATTCTCAAGTTAGAATTTACTTAACTTATCGTATGTCGTGATTACAGACACAATTTAAAAGCCATTGTGTCTCGCGCAGATCTCCGTTCCGGCAGTCAATGAGTTAAAATGGCACGATTTCATGGAATAGTTGTTTTAAAATGATACTATTGCTACTGTAATTGTGTTACCCCGCTGATTGTAGCGTGATCATTTTTAATGTAGTTAAAAAAGTTAAAATATTTTCGAAAATTAAATGAAATTTCAAATTCTGTACAATTCTGCTCATAGTTCCTTTCACCGTCTCTATAACCCCCCTTGTATACGCCCCCAGCCTAGACAAGTGTCAATCGCTCCGTGTCGATTCGATTTCGAAAATGGTTGATCAAACAATTCCATATCTTAGCGATTCGGATTTCTCGAGTTTCGTTACACAATTTGACATTGCCTATCACTTAGCGATCGATAATGATTGATCACGTGACATCTCGAAAGCTTTTGCCAATTCCATTCATTTCAGATTTATCTAATTTCGTTATCGTTACTAAAAATGCTAGTCTTGAGAATGTAGCTTTGTCTAGGCCCCCTGAACTTTCACGTATCTGCCAAAATGAAAAAAAAAACAACCACTCTGTAATCTAGACTTAATTTATTATTTATTTTATTTATTAAAGCCAGTAGGTAGGTACCTGGATCTATGTCACAAATATATGAGAAAAAATTTCATGTAAGTTCATGTGTATGTCATCTTGACGCTGTTTTTTGACAAGGGTAAACAGAGTTAATGTAATAACTCCTTCCTTTCAGAAATATTAAGGTTTGAACCTTTGTGCCTGATATACACACTTAACCTAGTATGATATGAGAATCGTAAATTCTTTAAGTTTTTCAGGTAGGAATATTGTTTATTTGTAAGTATATACCTTCTCCTTGTCGTGTGGTTAATGACTAACCTGGTGTCAGACTTTTTATGGTGCCCATGGGCCTCTGACAAAGCGTATATACCTACTGTATATAAGCGTATATGCCTAATGCTTAAGTCATTGACTGCCACGCAGCAGACACAATAGAAAAACTATTGTTTGTCGGACACACGGTGACCGCGTTGGCGTTCAACGTGTTAAGATTTTTAACTTCCAAGAAGAGGTTCTCTGTTCGTCTGTATAGTAGGTATGTTTATCGACATTTCGTGCAATTGTGAAAATTCGTTCATCTTTTTAGGGTTCGGTAGTAAAATGGTAAAACCCTTATGGTGCGACACAGTCTGTCTGTCCGTTTGTTACAGCTGGATATGTCATAAAATACTAATGCTATTAATTTGGAATAGTTTCACATGACGTTTGACCAACTATTGTGCAGATAAGAAAGAAATAAAAAAAATACCGTTCCCCTCCCGAAGTTTGCATAGTAATCTAAAATGATTCTGTGTAATAAAAGTTTATTAAAAAAATACAGGAAAAATGAAACGATATCTCTAAATTTCACCAAGACACTGGCGGCATTGCCACGTTGTACGGCAATACTTAACCTCTGTCCATGGTGAAACCCAGCCCTTGGGTCCAAATAAATAAACTATCTATATGACGAAGGGATTCGTTATCAGTGGGTCGCGTCATCGGAAATAACACTCACAAAAACTTCGTTAACACTTTTAATTACTTGATAACTCGCACTGAACACAAAATAATCCAGGATGGCTCGATTAAGAACTAAGGAACGCGGGAAGTTTAGCGCGGAGTAACGAACGTCCACTCAGACTGACGGACCGATTCAAAGTGTTCTCACTCAACTGTCACCGCAAACTTGATTCTCCCCCACTTACAGGTTAGCCAACCTACCTGTCAATGTCAAATAGCTGATTATACTTCCGGATCGACATTTGACTCGATTATTCACTCGGTGTTGCCATTACTCCACGCTAACCATCCCCAAGTTATTACTTGACGTTCCGAAACGTAAGCTGTCAAATCTAACTACATAGTTTCTCCAATAAGAGATAGATGGCGTTGATCCAGATTGATTGATATGCGTTGACGCTTCGACATATACATATCAAGTTCCACTTTCTAGCATCTTTAACACAATGCATCAATCGTCTCCTACTTGTATTGAGATAGCTACAAGTTTCTCTCTCAGAACGTCAAACAAAATGCCTCTCATTTACGAGTACAAGAATGCCAAGAGAGAAAATAAAGCAGACAAAGGCACAGATGAATTCCGAAACAAAAAAGAATCTTTTATTTTCAAATAAACAAGTGAAACTTGAAATTCAGAGCCAACAAACAAAGCCACAAATCCTGGAACACCGCAAAGTATTAGGAAAATTCTAATTAAAATTAGTCAACTCTGTTTAGAGAGCGGACGCAAAGCGAATCAGAAATAAAATGAACCGCTCCGCTCGCTCTCTAAATCCCGAAGTCATAACCACAGAATTTCGAGTGAAGTGCAATTTAATTAACTTTTGTTCACATTATTGTTTAGTACATCGAGGGCTTTACTTTATAATAGATCTATCTGGGAAAAGCCCACTTTTCTCAACTATAGATAAATTAGGTTAGCTTCCAGTCTAACCAGATGCGGCTGAACACCAGTATTTTCCATGGAGCAACCGTTCACCTGATCTTCACAACCCTGTAACTGGGAAATACGATACCCTTTAGTAAGACTGATTGTCAGACTTTCGGGCCTTTGACATCCTGTAACGACTGTCAAAGATGATGATCCACGAATGACAGCTGGGTTTCAGCTATTTTAACAGGTCTTCTTGATCCTTTACAAATTAATTATATGTATTCTTAATAGCATTTCTATCTCTAAATACAGCAATTAATAGCAGCGATAGCCTATTAGTGGGGTGACCGTCGGACTGCCAAGTTATAGGTCTCGCGTTCAACCCTCTCTGATTTTACAGATTCATGTGCGTATTGTATAATATTCACTTGTTTAAAAGTCGGTAAAATAAAATATCGTGAGGAAACCAGCATGTCTAAGAGATATCTCTTAGTAGCAGGTAAAGCAAAGTCAAAGTGCCCATGGGCAGCATAAAAACTGACATCTCCATCTGACACCAGGTTAGTCACTATTCACATTAAAAAAAACTCTAATTGGGCTTGCACAAGTACACGGCAAAGTAGATGCTTCAAACTCAAAAACTCAAAGTATTTATTTCAAATAAACCAATTACAGGCACTTTTGAATTGTCAAGGGGGTCGGTCAGTCAGAAAGATGAAGCTAGTTGCCCATTCCAAAGCAGTTGGTACCTATGGAGAAGAACGGGCAAGAAACTCCATGGACACTCTTTTAAACAAACTTCGCCGCCGGGCAGTCATTTAAGCATTATTTGCGTAATCGGTTTCATTGTTTTTTTTTTATTGACTGCTTAGCTGCCCAGCTCCGCTCGTTTCTCTATTTCTTTATTAATTATATACAAATCATAATCATTACCATATTATTCGTTATTATCATTTTTATATTATTCAGTAATAAATATTTCTTCTCGCTCCATTTTACTCCGGGCGGCATGCCAACTGTGCCCCCAACTCCTTTATCCGGATGGCATGGTTGGCAAAGGATGACCACTAATCTACCGAACACCAATTAATAAATGGAATATAGGTAGGAGAATAATAATGATTACATAAGACAAGGTGGCCCCTTTAATTTGTCACAGGACTACGATAAAAAACACACAATATGTACGTGAACACTCATAAAATAGGTCAGAATCAAGGAAATGAATGAGAGCCTTATAGACCAGGGAAGCATGGTATCAAACTATTCTATCATTTTGAAAGGTCGAATGCTGTCAGTTATTTTCTTACCGGCCAGGCTCTAAGTTCCACAATGTTTCACTTATGCTCTACAGTACAGTCGCCAGCACATCAAGTTACCACAAAATGTCAAATTTTCTCAATCGATTTTGAACTTAACAGACAACGTCTTCAGGTTTAATATCAATTGGAGAAATTTGACAGTTTAGTATAACTTGATGTACTGGCGACCGTACAAAAAGGAAGATGCCTATACTCAGCACCGAGTAGAACATGGTTGTCAATGATGATGGCAATAATAAAGGCACTACATTTTTGAAGCAACCAATCAAAGTCCCTAATTACAGTAAAAATTAAGCTCAAAATATAATTTCACACTAGAAACTACGATAAAATAATATAATGAATTAAAAAATATCACGAAGAAAAAAAACGACTCAACAAATGGTGCTTGAATTATTTCATAAGAGCCACTGAATTTATATTCAAAATTCGTTCATTCCATTTCGGTATATTCATAATTTCATGAATTTTTAAAACCCCACTCGTTTGTAGAGCTTGCCGCAAAGTGTGTAATGAATAAAATATATTTAACATTAATTTAATATTTTTGGGATGGCTTAGTTGTGGTGTTTCTGGATTCATTATCTGTGGTATCAGAAGTGATTATAAATAATATTATAAGTATAAGGATTACGAACATCCCGTCCTGATTTTGGAGATAAAAGATAAATGTCATTGTCAAAATTGATGAGTTCCTATTTATAGACAAAGCACACAGTACAGTCCGCCCGCCCGCGTGTAGTCGCTTAGTTTGTAAGTTTGGACGCTACAATTCTTTTGTGGCACCCACAGGCAAGTCCGGTTAAGCAGTAGACTAAGGTTAAATTGCGAGATGCCATTTAAAAAAAATAGTAAGTCCTTAATTTTTGAGTTGAGCTGCACGATTTATGATAAATGCGTGCACTGACTGGATAGGCCCACACTATCTGTACGGTACTTTCCTCAAAAGGCCATTCCAGACAGCAACCTACATGAGACGCCTCGGGCGTCGGGAGCCACGTGACGACTCCCGGCCACCATAGGCGCGGGCCTGCGGACGGTGAGTAATGGGTGACTCACCGTCCGATCAGCACCAGGCCCGTGCCGGACGGTGCGTATATGTTCCACGCGCGCCTCAAAGAGATGTCAGCATATGAAGGGGCCCCTCAGGGCCAAGCCTGCCGGGTAAACGGGATTGTCCGAAAGGGTTACCGCTACCCAGGAACATAAAAGGCTAAGGAAGGAACATGGATTGGTTTTAGTCAGTAAGAGTCTGACACTCCCTTCAGCTCCACCCAGAGCGGGAGAAGTCATTGGATGATTTCCCAGCCTTAAAAAAAAAAAAAAAACAGCAACCTACATGGTCTTCACATGATTTGACCAAGATTTTGTCTGGACATTAAAAGAGAGAGTGAATTCTGAGTTTCGCCTTTCATATCAGAGTAGTCAGGTAGGAAATGCCGACCAAATCTAGTTTCAAAAATTGACGTCTTTGTGAAATATAACAAAAATAAAATCATTCATCATTAATATGATAATAACTTGAAACTAGATACCTATTTCAACATTTAAAGCCCCGAAAGTAAAGGGCGATGGTTTTTGCTCATTTATAATTCAGGTACCTATTAGCTATGTAGTCTTTGCGAAGCAAGCTTAGAGCTTGGTCAAAATGAATTGGAACAAAATTTAAATTAAGATAGGTACAGCTTCAGCGTCTGCTAAAAGAGCACCGCGTTTGCCCGTTCCAAAATCAATATTTCAAACAGTAAAATAAGGTTCCATAATTTCTTTTCCACCAAAGAGATCTTGTAAGTCTATAAAAAGGTGAGACTCAAAGCGCAGCGAGTGAAAAGGTATCCAATTAGCTTGGCGACGGTCACAAGAATGGGAATAAAAAATTCATGCTGGCAGGCATTACTTTTCATAAAGGCAGAGCGCAGCGAAAATACTAGTTTTCTTATACACAAATAAAAAAGAATGAAGTGTCTGTTTGTAAAGACAAAAAAACTGCTTTTTACTAAATGCATAGGAAAGGTTAAACAGCACTTAGAGAAAAAAAACAATTTTTAAAATTTTTGTCTTGGATTTGTTCCAGCTCAAAATCAAAATCTCCGAAACGGCTGGACTTTCACTGACCGGTAGCTTATATTATAAGATGGAACCTAGGCTACTTCTATTAAAAAAAAGGATTCGGGATCGCGCAGGCCAAGCCGCGGGCAGCAGCTAGTCTTAGCATAGTAGTCTCCAGGTGCTGCAGTCGAACAGCATAGCAGTAGCATGACAGTAACTGTTACTAACAGAGCATCATCTGTTGGGACATAGCCCTCTTCTTTGCGACAGGGCTGTATTCCACACGGGCCCAGTGCGGTTTGGTAGATGTCACATGTCTTCGATTTTTTGGTTCGTATAAAATCTACACGTCACAATTCCGTATAAAATCTACAGAGGAGAATGTAAATTTTATACTGGACTAGATTTTGCCAGCGTTTTCGCCCGCGTGTACGTAGGAAATTATCCCACGGAAACCGTACATCTTTCCGGGATAAATAGGCTACATGCTATTCCAGACTATAATCTATCTCTTTGCCAAGATTCATCCAGATCCGTTAAGTAGTTTTTGAGTTTATTCGTTATAAAGTTACATACAAATCTTTCCTCTTTATAATATTAGTATAGATTGTGACTTAACGCGCCCTCACTCTCCAACTGTAATGCGTTTTATCTAAGTCATTTTTTATTATTATGATAAAGCAAAAAATACGTGCGTACGTACAGAGGCCAGCACTTCAAGGTACCACAATCTGTCAAATTTCTTTAATAATAATAATAATAATTTATTTCAAATAAAACGTTTACAAAAAGTGTACATGTAGCCAACAGTAATAAGTTTTCCATACAATTAAAGTGCCTAAAACTAAAACTAAGATTTTGCAATTTTATGTAGCGACCAGCCCGATCTAGGTTAATTTAAACCTGTGTTTCAGGCCATCACATTACAATCCAACTACTTTGGTCTAGTACAATTTAAAGTTAAGCTGTATTTAAATAAAGAATATTATAAGAACTAGGAGAAAAAGCTTAATGGTACCTTAATATCTAAAACTAAGCCTATGTAATTTTACAAAAATAAACACTTACGCGGGGATCAAAATCATCATGCCAAAATTTCTAGAAGTTTTTCTGTGTCTGTGTAATTTAGTGTCTCTAAATATAATTAGTGTCTCTTTGATAGTATTTCAACTTTATTGCAAAGATATAAGGTTCATTTTTATTTGAAAAAATTTGACGCTTAGGGATAGCTTGATTTGCTGGCGTCTGTACATACATGTACTATAATATAATTTCTTTTTTTTATCCTGTCAAAATCCCAGTTTCTCAGCTTGCGTTAGTCCCACCAGCACGTTGAACACGAAAAAACTAAATGTCTCCTGGCATTTCAGCACGTTTTAAAGCATTATTTTGGTGCTAATGGCTCACATAATTATGTAAATTGTGTACCTGTATAATTTGGCTTAAAGTTACGTCTAAATGTTAACTTTGGAATAAAGGGTAATTTATGTACAGAGGCCAGCACATCAAGTTACCACAATCTGTCAAATTTCTTTGATAGTATTTCAACTTTATTACAAAGATATAAGGTTCATTTTTAATTGAGAAAATTTGACAGTTAGGGATAGCTTGATGTGCTGGCGTCTGTACAGTCATTTAAAGTTTTGTTCTGGAAGTAGGTACAGGTTTAATGTGTTAATCTCCTATTGTTTTATTCGTTTCAGAAGAGCTGGAGATTTGTTTTAATGAAGTTAGGGTGATTAAAATTATGTGCTTTTACCATTAGATACTCGCCTATTAGAAGCCGTTTGCTTATAAGAGCTCAACGATGTATACGGTTATATTTATTGTCGTTTCGAGAGAATTTTTCTTATGAACCTATGGGGTTCACATTACATGTGAAGGGTAACTATTTATGAATATTGATAGATTTATTTATGTATGTATGATATGTAAATCACCTCGCCTTTATCCCCCGAAACGTTAGGCAAAGGTGTAATAACTACATTTGTTTAATGCAATTAATGGTAAAAAAAAAATCATTGCCGTAAATTTACCGTGAAATAATGGAGTTTATGACTTTTTTTGTATCAAAATAAAGGCTAAGTCAGCCCATGTGCAGCATAAAAACTGACACCAGGTTAGTCAGTAACCACGCGAAAAGAAGATCATAATAACGAAAGAGTGAAAACCGTTATTTGCTTAATGTTATAAATGGATATTTTATGTAGAACACAAAATATCCTAAAATATAAAAGGACCGTCTCCGTACTAACTATCTTTTATAAATTGCCGCCGCCTGATTGATTATCTTCTCACATAAAGTACACTTTTAAAAATGAGCTTGAACAAGCTTCATAACATTCATCAACTTATGCCCAGGTTTTTTCCAAAAAGCTACATGCAACCTGCACCAGTCTCATAAAGGAATCTTCTTCTTCTTCCTCTTCGTGTCGCTGCCAAGGTTGTATTTTAAATTTTGTTGGTCCAAGACTTCCCCACTTCCACAGCGTCGTCGGTGGCAGCGAAGAGAGCACTTAGGCTGCATGTTTTGGGACACAGAGGGCAGGATAGAAGGTGGCATACAGCTGAGACATATTTGTTGGTGTATAATATTAACCCTAAGTCAGCTTTATGAAGAGGATATATACAGGGTAAAATTGACTTCACTTACTTATTTCTCACTTCGCAGCCTTAGGGTCAAGAATGCCATTAACCCTGCGTTTGCTACGTAATTTTAAGCGGTACGTTTTTCCCCACGTCCCTGCGCGGTCGCTTGACTTTTACTTTTAATATTAAAAGCTCAGAGATAATTGAAATCCTCGCCGATTCAGCCTTGCCGCTGGAGGGGATAATGAAGCCGTAACTTTGGCTCACTTACAAAAGGGTTTCTGTTACTCTTTATGATAAGTTAATATGCGTTTTTTTTTAATTTTACTTTTTTTTTACAAGACTAACTACCCATCACTAGTATTTTATTATTCCTGTTCGCACCATGGCCCTTTAACTACCGGAGTAACAGACGTTCTGCTGCACTTGGTTGATATTCCGACCAGTCAAATTTTTTATTTTTTTTTGTTAATGGCATCTCGCAGTTCAACCAAAGGGTTGTCTACTGCTTAACCGGGCTTGCCTGTGGCTGCCACAAAGAATTGTAGCCTCCAGCCAGGGCTTAATAAAAACTAAACCTAACTTACAAAACTAAGCGACTACACGCTAAGGGCACCCCCTGCGGGGTTCGGACCTCGGCTTAGGGCGTCGCTGGGGGGGGACAGCAAGGGACAGCTGGATCGGGGGTTTTTAAAACTACTGGCTCAGCGGCAACGCGGGCTGGCTCGAGCAAGGGTCGGGGGGATGGTAATGGACAGGGTCGTCGCGACGGGCCTCGACGGCGAGGACGGAACGACGGAAATTTGTGTCTGTATGCTGATCTAACAGTGCTAGTAGCCGGGCTGCTCTCCTGGAGGAGAGTGGTGGCATCGTCGGGGGCAACGAGGGTAAGCCGTGGACGGCGAACCTTACTGATGCGAGACGGGGTGTATCGGGAGGCGGCCGCAATCAGGGGATTGCGGTGCTTTATGGCAGTGTCAAAGAAACGCTTCGAGAGGCGTTTCATGAACTGCTGAACTGTGGGGAGTTTAAAATCTACATGAAGGTCCATGTTACGGACGTAAAAGGGAGCTCCTGAGACCCTACGGAGGAACCGGTTTTGAAGTGTCTGCATTTGATGCAGATACTTGGGTTTGGCGTGCGCGAAGACGACGCAAGCGTATGTCATAATGGGACGGATTACAGCCTTCTAGAGACGCAGTTTGCACCGGTGTGACAATTTGCTGCGTTCTGTAAGCATGAATTGGAGCCTACCGAGAGCAAAAGCGGCCCGCGAACGGACCTGCTTTATGTGCTCTGCGAAACTGAGGTGTTGGTCGAGAGTGACACCCAGGTACTTGGCATGCTTCGCCCAAGGGATCGGCTTGCCGTACATGGTGATCGGATTAGGGGGGTTGGGGAGGGCCCTACGAATTCTCCTAAAGAGAACAGCCTGGCTTTTATCGGGGTTGACCTCGATTCTCCATTTCCGGAACCAAGCGCCGAGTACGTTGGCCGAGTTCTGGAGAGTCTGAGCTATAGCTGGCGGACTGGTCCCTGTGTAGTAAATGGCCGTGTCATCGGCGAATAACGCCAATTGGGCCTTTTTACTCTTAGGGATGTCACTAGTGAACAGGGTAAAGATTAGGGGGGAGAGAACGGAGCCCTGGGGGACTCCGGCGCGAATCGGGTGGGGGGAGGAGAGAGCGCCCTCGATGCGGTAGCGGAAGGTGCGGTTCGACAAAAAGTCCCGTAAGATGAGCACGAGACGGTCGGGCACGCCGAGTTGGTATAGCTTATATATTAAGCCATTGTGCCAGACTTTGTCGAAAGCCTTCGCTATGTCGAAGAACAGGGCGCCAGTCATAGCGCCACGCTGGAAGCCGGCACTGATGTGCTCGACTATGCGGTGCGCTTGCTGGACGCACGAGTGTTGGGTACGGAACCCGAACTGCTCGTCCGGAATCAGGCTCTTCGCCTCGGCATAGTCCTTGAGACGCTTATAAATAAGCCTCTCGTAGATTTTGCCGAGCACGTTGAGCAGACTGATGGGGCGATAGCTGGTGGGGTCGGATTTGGGTTTGCCGAGTTTGGGGATACCTATAACAGAGGCCTCTTTCCAGGCTTGTGGGAACATGTTATTACTCAAGGCGCCATTGAAGATGGCGGTCATGAGCATGATCAGTTGGGCGGGGAAGAGTTTGAATACCCTATTGGTAATTCCATCTGAGCCGGGGGCTTTACGAGCCTGAAGACCGTTGATGATGTCTTGCACCTCGTCAGGGGTGACGGGGGGCAGAGGATCATCAGGGTCTTCGACGGGCGGGAGGGGGCTCTACGTTCGACCTCAGCGTCGACTTTGGCGAGGTGCTTTGGGTCGACCGGAAGGAAACTGGGGGAGCATTGGGACTCGAGACTGTCGGCTAGGAGCTCGGCTTTTTCAGAGCTATCGAAAGCGATGCTCTTGTCGGGACGGATGAGTGGAGGGGTGGAAGATTCTTCGGGAGCGCGAAGCTTCCTCTGAAGGTTCCAGAAGGCTTGGTGATTGGGCTCAAGTTCACCGAGTAACTTGTCCCAGTTGTCCGAACGAGCTTCCGCAATGCGTTTCTTTACAGCACGCTGTAAATTGCGCATGTGGGCTTTGTTCGCATCGCAGGGGAAGGAGTCGTAGGCACGGATGGCTGCGTTCTTCTCGGTTATCAGCTCACGTACGTCAGCGGGTAGTTTCCAGCGGTGGTCTTCCACCACCGGGACTTCCCGTGAGCAATCCGTCAAAACGGATTGCACGTGTTCAGTAAACGAGGCGATCGCGCCAGTAGTGTCATCGACAGAGACAATGAGGTCAGGAATGGATTCCAGCTGAGGTGACAGAGTGTCGGATTTAAGCTTTTCGCTTACTTTCCTCCAGTCGGTCACCAGCTGGGTGCGGGGCGGGTGGTCAGGGTCAAGCGGACCCCCCGTGTAGGGAGTGAGGTGCATGACCACGGGACGGTGGTCTGAGTTAAGCTCTTGTAGCGCCTCTAAAGATTGCAAACGGAGGTTCACATTCTTGAGGAGCGCTATGTCGAGGACGTCGGGAGTTTGGTTAGGGTCGCCGGGATAGTGGGTGGGAGTCATCGGAGCGATGACGTCAAAGTTAAGGGAGGCCCCTAAGTTGAACAGTAATCTGCCTCTGGTAGAGGTGAGGTTACTGTTCCAGGCGGGATGTTTGGCATTGAGGTCGCCCGCCAGGATGACGGAGTCGCTCAAGCCGAAGAGGAGTGAGAGGTCGGCGGCGATGGATATATGATCCTCGCTACCGTTGGCCGGTGGGAAATAGCCAGAGATGATGGTGATCGGTTGATGACCGGTCATGGCGAGCCGACAGAGAGAGATCTCCAAGTGAGAGAGGAGAGGGGGGGGATCTAGAGGGATGCAATGGAGAGTCCTTCTGAAATAGATGAGGGTTCCGCCCTTGTGACAGCGTGACCGATCATTGCGAACTATGCGATAGTTGGCGATGTTCGGGTTGCGTATATGGGGCTTCAGAAAGGTCTCCTGAACTAATAGGACGTCAAGCTGATGGTCGCGGAGGAAGGCGGCGATCTCATCGCGTTGACTTTTAACGCCGTTAGCGTTAAAGAAACCTAACTTGAGGGACCGGGGCTTTGTACATCTAGCACCTTTTGTAATATCCATAATTGATAATTAAAAGGTGAGGTTGGAGATGGCGCGCAGTACCCCGGGGTAGCTGTGGTATGCCATGAGGATTTTGATAGGGTCGCCCTTGGCGGCGTAGACCTGATCGGCCATCGCGATCGCCTCCGGGGTTTCGAACACTTGGTTCATAACCGCGAGGGTATGGACGAGGATCTCCGTCGTGGTGGGCTTGATACCTGCTGGGGAAAGGGAAGGGACCTTTTTCGGGGCTGCCGAGGCAGGCTTCGAGGGGGCGGCGGGTGGAGTTGCCAAAAGGGCCACGGGGGAGGGAGTTGGCCCAGGGTTAACGGTAACCTTGGGCGCGGGGTTGGTAGCAGGGGGCTGAGAGATGGGGGCCGCGGTGACTGGAGCGTCGCTGCGGAGTAAGTTGGCCCAGGGCATGGGTCGTTGGGGGCTCAGTCGCACTGGCAACTGCGCTGAGGGCACTTTGAAAGTACCGACCAGTCTAAGCGCTTTTCCTCATACTTATTATTCACACAGCCAAAGTGGCCAGAACTCTCGGCTTTTTTTTTTTGAGGATTGCAAATCATCAAATGAGTCCTCCCGCTCTGGGTGGAGCGGAAGGGAGTGTCCGACCTTTACTGACTAAAACCCATCCATGTTCCTTCCTTAGCCCTTTATGTTCCAGGGTAGCGGTTACCCTTTCGGACAATCCTGCTTAAAAACTCTCTGCCTGCGTTGGTATTCCCTTCGACTGCCTTCAAAGGAAGAGTGAACAGGCATCTTCTGGGCACACTCGCTTCATCATAGACCTCATTCATCGCTTTCCAGGTGTGATCGAGATCAAGACCACGCCTATTAAAAAAAATAAAAAAAAATCTTGGGTATCTATAACGTAATTTGGAATAACCAGCAACCTAATTGTTGAAAACTTTTCATAGGAAAACCATTACTATTCTCGGCGCAGTCATCATCTGCCTAGCCTTTTCCCAACTACAATTCACAAAAAACCAGGTGAGTCAAATTGATAAATCCACTGTTTAAATAATAAAAGTAGTAAATTTTGCACATGCGTAGTTTGAATAATAAAACCAATGAACCAAAACATTTCGATAAATTCACAAGTAATTAACATTCTATTTACATCGAGTACATTCCACGCATTTAATTATAATTATGCTGAACGTATTTTCCAAAGCTTTCCCAATAATTGAAACTAAAGGTCTACAAAGATTTTAAGCGTAATTTTATCATGCACGTATTTTGGTTAACGTAAAAACAAATTCATTTATCATAAATCAACCATAAATTTTAAGTATATTTGCAATGTCATTTAAAAAATCTCAATATTATCTGCGGTGCTATTGTATAAAAATCTCAACGTGGACAGAACACTTAAATGAAATGAGCTGTCAATCCCTTACATACAGTGGAATGACACCTCACTTCAACTAAGTTTTCACGGCGACATTTTAACAAAAAAAACCTATACCTCTTAACGTTATTGTAAAAGTATACTTCCCTATTATTCGTCGAAAAACGAAACATCATTTAAGACAACGCACAAATTATGATGTGATTTATTAAATTCGCGAGTGAGTCGCGTCTCGCGTTGGTGTCGTGAAACCGCGAGCGACCACGCCTCGACCTCGCGTGTCTTTCGTTTCGCTGTACGTATTACTCGGTAAAAATGCGTGCCAGTAAAACACAGCAATAGAGGGTTAGAACAACCGAGATGGAATTTATTACCAAAACGTTTTCGTATACGTGGGACGTAATATGACAACAACATTGGCTATATTCTTTTTAAAAACTCTGGCGTATTCAATCGGCTTATTCAATAACTCTTTTATGGAGATTGAATTTAAATGTGGTATAGAGGGCTGCGTTTTGGTTTAGTCACTTTTATACGACATTCGAGAAGAATACGAAATATTGAGAATGTTTTTTTTAGTTTACAAAACATTCGTAGGGACTGATTTATTTCTTGCTTGAATTAGTATGGGATTGTAAATACGTAAAACCTTTAAATTATAATCTATAGTTATAGATAAACTGTAAAATCGTAATCAACGAAATAATAATTAAAATCATGAATATAATAGCTTTGAATCGTCACATCAAGTCTTATAAATATAATATACCTGTACCTATATACCTTGAGCTATACTAATTGATTTTTAAATGATTATTAAGATTTAAATTATTTTATTATAATTGCCGCAAATCGAATAATGATCAACATACAACGAATTCGCGCAGCAATTTGCAAAAAAAAAAGGTTAGAAAATTTGAATTTCACAAATCTTAAAAAAATCTTGTTATCTGCATCCGCGGATATGTGGGCCAAAAATCCGTATTCACGGATGTTCAATGTTCTGAATCCGAAACATCCCTAGCCCTAGCTTATCCTAGTTAAAAACATACTAGGTATTTAGAGCAGGTATCTACCTGCTCTAAATACCTAGAATGCTTTTAACCACACAAAGATGAAACAGTAGCAATCTAAGCTCCTAATTGAAAGCAAGTATCAAAACCGTTTTAGTTACCGCCACAGTAGGACAGTCAAGCGTATCTACTCGGACACTGCCGGTCGGCAAACTAATCAATGCGCTGGGTTGAGTGGCAAGAGACCAACACGATGTGAACTTTCATGTTAAGTAAATGGCTCACAGTACGTGATCCTGTTATTCTGGTCTGGACGTAATAATGGTAGAGGACAAAGGATCAAGATTGCTAGCGTAGTTTGACGGGAAGATTTAGTGTATGAACTATGTCTTGTTTACCGATCTAACATTGGAATTTTACCTGTTTTGTGATTTGATACAATACTCCAGAAACTTAAAATAGGTTATGTATAATAGGTACGATTTGAAATTGGCACTAAAATAATAATTGGTAAATTCGCATAACCTTAATCCAATTTCCGCACGGTTTATGCACTACAATTCGATGTAGTAATGAAAATTAGGGTGTTCGGTATATATTTACTGTACGCGCAATACAACCGCTCATAGTACATAATATACTAAGCCTCCGATGGACGAAACTCTCGGAATAATAATAGTTATTCTAACATGACAAGTACCTACATGATTTACAGTACATTATTGATCATTAATTATTTTGAGCTTCGTAAGTACTTAAGCTTAGTGAATGTTCTTCTTCTTTAGCTGTAATCAACCAAATATTTGATGCAGGCCTCCTTTAATCCTCTCCACTTTCCTCTGTCTTGGACAATTAGAGTCCAGTTGCTGCCCGCCACATTTTAGATATCATCTTTCCATCTCATCTGTGGTCGCCCTCGAGGTCTTTTCTGGCCCCATGGTCTCCATTCTAACACTAATATAATATTCATGGACATTTTACACAACGCCATATAGTCCCAAGCTGATGATGCTTTTGTTATGGTAACGAGCTGGCTGATAAACTACTTATATTTTTTTTTGTAAATATATACATATTATAGATAGAGAAACACCCAGACCCGGAACAAATACTTGTAGGTCGTACAAATATTTGTTCCGTGCGGGAATCGAACCCGCGACATGCTGCGCAGCAGTCAATCTCTCAACCACTGCGCCAACCGTGTCGTCAACAACACTGTTTTACACCAAGAGTTTTTCTTTCTGATTACATGACCAGCCCACTCCTACTTCAACTTTGCTACCCTTCTTACAACGTCTGATACTTTGCTTTGTTTAAGAAGCCACGTATATTCTTTTTGGTCCCTAAATATTCCACCATTTTACTTTCCATTGCCCTATGCGCTACTAGGTAGTGTATACAGAATGGCTTTAGTCGTAACCCAAGTTTCCGCGCCGTATGTAAGGACCTAATAGATGTTATGAACCATGAATTCCCTTTATCCAACTATGTTGGGGTCGGCTTCCAGTCTAACCAGATGCAGCTGAATACTAGTATTATATTTGGAGCATCTGCCTATCCGACCTTCACAATTCCAACTACGAATATATGTATATTGATAGATACCTAATATAAATGACACTATAATTAATAAAACCTGCTAACATTTTTGCTACTTACTGAGCGAGTGACATATTATTTCATTTTACTAACATTTTGACTCCCACAAGCACTTCATAATAACAGCAATAGGGATGGTGACAAAATGTGTTGTTTAGGTCGTCAGCTTAGTAATTAAAAAATTTTGGTAAGTAACGTATTTTTTCTGTTTTCACGTAATCAAAAGATTACGTCGATACATTGAGTTAAAATGTGGCATGTCACTCCTAGTAGATTTTATACCTACTGAGTTGTGACATAGCGCGTTTTATGTAAGTCATTTTTTATTAATATGATAAAGTTAAAAACACGTGTCTAATATTTTTTTATTATCTGACTGACGAACGTAATATAATTTATTTTTTTACACTGTCATTAAAAAAGTAAGGCTTAATAATAATAATAAATATGTCATGGCCTTGCTTAGCAAAGATTTTTCGACAGTTTCCGACGACCCACGTACAGATCGATGATCAAAGAACAAGACCCATTTTTTTATTTATTCGCGGAGTCAATCGAATCTTAGAATTATTTGTAAACGAATGTGTCTTGTTAGGTAACCTTTTTTAGTTTAGTGGTATTGTTTATATTTATTTTTCCACACTAAAAAGACGCTAAACATTAAATTTCAGGGCGGTCTTAAAAATAGTTTTTCAACGATGTTTTTCATCTAAAAGCCGAAACTGTCTACTTTACCTAAAATAATTCGCATATTTCTATCAAAACGCCTCCTCAATTATGAAAATCTTATTGACGTAATAAATTAAGTACCCACACGGGACAGGCGACCTCGTGCCTGTCCCCAATAGTTAGTGTTACCACAGTATAAATAATAGTACTAACGCTGTTACCAACGACGCAACGGGAGACAAGTTATCTTACTATAGTCCGACCTTTCCTGAAGTAGCGGCGGGGAGGATGACACTTATTACAAGTTCACGAATGCGAGAGATCTCAGTGATCTCTCGCATCAAACTCAAACACAAAGAATTTATTTCAATTAAACCAATTACAGGCACTTTTGAACAGTCAAGGGGTCGGTCAGTCAAAAAGATGAAGCTTGAATTGTCCATTCTAAAAAAAATTGCGGACGGTAAAAAATAACAGAATAGTAATGGGTAGCTCACCGTCCGATCAGGACCAGTCACGTGTCGGACGGCGCGTACGTGTTCCACGCGCGTCTCAAAGAGATGTCAGCATTTGAAGGGGCCCGTCACGGCCGAAGCTGCCAGATAAGCGGGATTGTCCGAAAGGTTACCGCTGCCTCGGAACATAAAGGGCTCAGGAAGGAACATGGATGGGTTTTAGTCATTAAGATTCTAACACTACTTTCCGCTCCACCCAGAGCGGGAGGAGTCATTTAATGATTACCCACCCTCTAAAAAAAAGGTGTTGGTCAGTCAGAAAGATGCAGCAAGTTGCCCATTCCAAAGCAGTAAGCGAAAGAACGGGCAAGAAACTCCACGGACACTCTTTTAAATCAAAATATGGTTACATTATTCATGTTGAAATATACTTGTGAGTACGCGTCGCGTCATCACACCGCCCGCGCCCCCGCACCGCACCGCACCTCAGAAACGGTCTTAGTTGAGCGGTCGAACTCTAAGTAAGATAACTATATTTTGTCGTCCGTTGCGTAGTTGGTAACAGCGTTAGTACTATTATTTTATTCGGTCGGACTATAGCTGTTAAATATTTTTTTTTCTACAATCATTTATATCAATTTCAATAAAGATAATAATGAAAATAAATCGTTTTTTTCGTAGTGAGTTAAATAAAATTGACGAGACTGCCTCGTCGGTCTAGTGGTTGCATGCGTTACTGTTGAGCATGAGGTCCTGGATTCGATTCCCAGTTCGGCCAGGTTTCTATTTCTTAGTAGCAGCCCAGAGTCTAGATTTTTGTGCCCAGCTAATGGCAATAGGCTCGCCTACATGGGATTTAAACATAACTAGCGAAATGTTACGTACGTAACATAACAATTTTTGTTTCAGGGTGGAGCGGAAGGGAATTTCGTACTGGTTAAAACTCATCCATGTTCCTTCCTTAGCCCTTTATGTTCCGGCGGTAACACTTTCGGACAATCCCGCTTACGCTTTATCCCGAAGAGTCAGGTAGAGGTGTTCCTACCTGGCCAGTACCTACCTAGTCTACCTAGGTATACACATGTAGTTGTTCGTACAAAAGGTAAGTATATTTCTTCAAAGTTCCTGGCAATAATGGAGCACAAACAACATTCAACTCATTTATAACTTAGTTACCAATATCCTTAGTTCCTGAGTCGGAAATTATTACGTAAAAACGCGGTCAAGAGCAACGGACTCGCGCACCGACGTTTCCGTACCAACGAGATCGATTTATTTTTCCTGTATTCCTTACATTATCTACATGACATGTACCTATCTATTACACAGAATAATTTCAGATATCTCTCTCATGCAAACCTCGGATAAAAAAAAGTACCATTCCCCCCTTGAATGGTACTTTTTTTTACATTTTTCATCAAAAGGCGAAAACTGTGCAACCTAAAAAAAACGTTTCAGTCCCTGTTACAAAAAAAAAAATCTTTTTTGCATACTAGTTGGGCAAACGTCATTTAAAACTATTCCAAATTTCAAGTTAATATCATTAGTAGTTCTTTCAGCTGTAACAGACGGAAGACAGACAAACTCACTCGCACCATAAGGGTTCCTGTTTAGCATTTTGCTACGGAACCCTAAAAAGCTAAGAATGGGTAAACCCGGGGATTTTCCGTGGAGGATAATGTAAGTTGAGTGTGGGCGGGCTGATCTCCAACTATTGATCAACCTTACTTCGCACATTTACGTACCAGGGGCCCGTAAAGCAACTAATGGATTATGTGCTTATAACTCTATTATTTTGTGAGTTTGTTAAGCCTCACGTAGAACATCACTAAGGGCTGATTTCACCAATAAAACTGAGCGCGATTAGCAGATTTAACCCCGTTTTCAGAGCTGTCAGAGTCAGAATTGTTATTATTATTTTTATAAATAATATGATTTTATTACAATCAGTTAGTTGTGTAAGCAAAGTATTTAAACCTTGAAAACGGCACACAATAATAATTGTTTCGTTCGATATGTAATACCATACCAAGCCAATCACTGTCAAAACGGCAAACTTGACATTTATAGTTCCATGACAGTTGCGTGTATAGACTATAGAAGCAGCGCTTGAGTCGTTGCCCGCAATGTAAATTTTTGTAAATATTTGTTTAATTGAATTTTAAGGTACTTATTTTTTATTTTTAACACATGCTGCACCGGTTTGACGTCATCACGTCAACGCCGGCTGTCGCTGAAAATTAGTGCTGTGGCTCCGTCTCGCATGGGGTCGAAGCATTATGCTGAGCGATGGTCATTTTGCGCGGATGTGACGCATATTTCCTCACAACTTGCTTTTTTGTTGCTTGTTTTTTTTACTGTGTCATGTTTGCCGCAAATAAAAGTATATTCTTTCTTTCTTAAGTAAGTATGTACAGTATGACGAAGGAAGCCTTTTGATGGATTATAGCAGAAAACTTCCCACTGAAATTAGTTTTACCCAACTTTTATAATGTATAAGTGTGTTACCATAGTACCTAATTCTGTGTATTAAGGTGAAAACGCTAATGAAAATTTAAACTTTCATACTTTTTTTTGCAATTGTTAGGTCAGCATTTGAGTTTAGTGTTGTTCAAAATATGATTCGCGGCCGTAGTAAGTATGTACAGAGGCCAGCACATCAAGTTACCACAATCTGTCAAATTTCTTTGATAGTATTTCAACTTTATTGCAAAGACATAAGGTTCATTTTTAATTGAGAAAATTTGACAGTTAGGGATAGCTTGATGTGCTGGCGTCTGTACATATAAAAAGAATCATAATAATTAGAATTCATTCTATAAGGTAATACATTCAGTCAAAAAAGTATCGGGAATGGATGATTTGTTTATGGTTCCAAATTCAAATTTTTGTTTTTTTGTAGTTGTAAGATTGGCACAACTGTTTTCCATTTTGGCGCGGAGTTTGAGTTGCATCTGTTATTTATATTAAATACAGTGCTGGTTTTAGTAATATCATATATAGTGTGTATTGCGAATTTCATAATGGACAAAAATATCGAACAAAGAGTTTGTCTTAAATTTTGCATCGCCAATGGAATTTCGTGTTCGGAGTCACTGAAAATGTTACAGAAGGCTTACGGTGAATCGACTTTATCAAAAACTCGTGCTTATGAGTAGTTCAAAGCGTTCAAAAGCGGTCGAGATGTGATGGAAGATTTGCCTTGCTCTGGTAGGCCGTCAACGTCTGCAACTGAAGTTAACATCGCAAAAGTGAAGAAAATAGTGACTGAAAATCCCCATTCAACTCTGAGAGAGATAGCCGCCGAACTTTCTGTATCTCACGAGTCGATCCGTACCATTTTAACTAATCATTTGGGTATGAAACATGTTGCTGCTCGGCTAGTCCCAAAAGATCTGAATTTTCTCCAAAAACTCAATCGCATGAAAGTCGCTGAGGACATGCTAGAATGAGTCAGTTCGGACCCAACATTCATGAAACGCATTGTTACTGGTGACGACACGTGGGTTTACGAGTTTGACATGCAAACTAGTCAACAAGCTTCGGAGTGGCGCCTTCCAACTGAACCGAAACCGAAAAAACCACGCCAAAGTCGATCAAAAGTCAAAGTCATGTTGACTGTTTTCTTTGACTATCGCGGTGTTGTGCACTCTGAATTCTTACCGGAAGGTCTAACGGTAAATAAAGAATATTATTTGAGCGTTATGCGGCGTTTAAGAGAGCAAATTCGACGAAAAAGGCCAGATTTGTGGAAAGAAAATTCTTGGATTTTGCACCACGACAATGCGCCTTCGCACAAGGTTATCATAGTGAACGAATTTTTGACCAAACACTCAACAAATACCATCCAGCAACCACCATATTCACCAGATATGGCTCCTGCTGACTTTTTTCTTTTTCCTAAACTCAAATTACCACTTCGTGGCACCCGTTTTCAATCGATAGAAGACATAAAGGAGAATTCGCGGCGAGAACTGAACTCAATTCCGGAAGCAGCATTTAAAAAATGTTTTGATGAATGGATTATTCGTTGGCGCAAGTGTATCGTTTCTAAAGGAGCATACTTTGAAGGTGATAAAATAAATTTGGATGAATAACAGACATTTTGTGTATTATTGATCTTTTCCCGGTACTTTCTTGACAGAGTAGTATATATTATGCACATCAAATTACCCATTTTGAACTTAACTGTTAATGTCATAAGGTTTTAAATCATTTGCAGAAATTTAACAGTTTAGTAGAACTTGATGCGGTGGCGACTGTACTCAACCCTGTAACTTCATATAAAGAGGTACTCGTGATTCAAGTTTTTCATAAAAAAATCTTGTCTGTGTTATCGTGATGCCGCCGTTGACCTTTTTTGTGTCACGTGCCTGTTTTTATCTTATTATTAAGTGGTCCTACCTGCTCTTGACCTCGTTCACACTCGATGGATAGAGCGAGCGGGCCTATGAGATGCCTGTTCACTCTTGCTTTGAAACTGTCAAATATTCCCAATTGAATATGAACCATAAAGTTTTGTAATAAAGTTGGAAATCTATCAAGGAAATGTGATAGATTGGGGTAGCATGTTGTGCTAGGCTCTGTACAAAACGTTGCAAAACGTTACTATACTGTTATATAATTTCATGGATGCCAACAGTCTTATTACCCAACAATCTAAGTAGATATAAAAACTTACAACACGCCAATTAAGAAACTTTCTCGACGAAAAAATTTAGTGCGCAATCATTTCTCGTTATTAAAGGAAACCTCACAAAGTAAAAAACAAACAAAACTTTTATATTTCCAGTTATACCCAAGGAAAACTCCATAAAAATTACGAAATCACAACCTGTATTACTTTATAGGGAAAAATATAAAAGAGTAGCGAATCAGGCTTCAGTAATACTTAAACGTGAATGTTTACGTAAACGCACGAGTTTGGTATTGGACTAGGAAAAAGTCCAGCAGTCTCCTTTGTGAATTTTTCGAGTCCAAATGATTATTTCCTTTTATGTACAAAGTTGGCGAGACTCGAAAATGGTGACTTTAGCACAAATAAACACTTTTAAGTGGACAACACAAGTTGTGTGTCGGAAGTTATTTTGGAAACGGAACATTTTAAACGTCGTAATGGGTCTGAAAAGGTGGCGTCTCTAAATCAGCTGACCATTCACGTAGCGCAATTTATTTGGGATCGGCGCAACATGTCTTTTTACTACTACATACTTCTCTATTAGTCGTCATCTCGGTAGTCAATCCGTTTCTAGCCGTATCATCTTTCACACAATCTATCCATCGTTTTTTAGGTCTCCCTCTACTTCTATAGCCATCCACATTCATACTCACAACGTTCCTTACAACATTTTCCTCATTCCTCCGCATAATATGCCTATACCATGACACATGATTTCCACACAACTTTTTAGTCACCGGTGTCACTTTCAGACTGCCTTTGCCTCACCTTTATGTACAAATCTACTAAATCTTAAAATTGAATAACCAGAAGCAGCCATATTTGGCCACCTAGCGTTAGATTTTGCCAATCAATACCAAAATAATCAAACTACGACTACGACTAAAACATCAAACGTATTTCAACACTACATAAAACAAGCTACCTAGAAAAGCCCACAAAGCGGACCTAACGCGTATGGTTTGTTCCGTGTGTACAAACACCTTCCATTGTCACGTCAAACCTGCCCGCTTTGTGGAAATAACTCAGCGATAAACAGAAAATACTAAAACCTTTGCCGTAAAAAGAGATTGAAGTTACTGGAAAAAGCGTGTTTTAGTCGAAAAGGATTCACATTCTTTGTGCTCGAAAATTGCGTTTGGAGGGGTGCTCCCAGTGGAGTTTTTGAGGTCTTGGGTCTGGACATACAGGGTGTCGTTATTTAATCATTCTTGTAGAGTCTTGGCTTTGAAAAGAGGGTTGGGGTAAGTGGTGGTTAAGTGCAATTGAGTTGTTCAGTAGAAGGTGAAGTGTTTTGCTATTGAAATCATGTCCGATATCAATAATAATGTATAGATTAGACTTAAATTTAGCTAGTTTTTGCATAGTCCCTTGATGAATAGGCGTAATATGCCGATTACATGTTTCACACAATAAAATTCACAACGTACGACATACATACATGCTTTGGGAAATTTTCATTTTTTTAAATTCCTACATGAGCCAATGAAGCTCTGTCTTCATAGGGCTTTTAAAATGCATTATTAGGTCTAATCCGATTCTTAATTTACTGTATACGTCGCTGTTTCGTTTAAAAAAGTGTTACTAGTACTCTCAGTGTGTCACTGACTTCTGTTACGTTGTTTCGATGCTGGTGGCATGTGTGCAACAAACTCGCATGGTGCACTATTACCTATCTATTATTACCAGAAAAACTCTTTATTCGACACTTGCAATGTTGCCGCAATACTATCGTACATATTGCTGGTTTCCTAACGATGTTTTCCTACACCGATTTTTAAGCAAGTGACGCATGTCACACATGTGGTGAATGTCTGAGAGATATTTCTCAGCAGCATGTGAAGCTAACTCAGAGGCCCATGGGCAGCATGAAAACTCTGACACCATGTGAGTCACTAACCACACGAAAAGAAGAGAAAAGAAGATCGTACCTACATATTGTAACTTTTTTTAAATCGACGCTGGGTCTTTTTGGGCATTCTCCTTTGTCGCTTAAATATTAATGTTAGTTACAAAGCAAGATGCGTTGTCGTCGTTCTTGTGCTCTTAAAAATTCAGAGAGAGAGATGGAAAGTAATATCATTCCATCTAATATTATTCTAGTTACAATGCCCGAGTTCATACGCGATATTGCACCCAATTGCACTTGTGAATATTGTACAACTGTATTTGGTTTTGAAAAGGTTATGCAATGATGAAAGACAAAAATCCTTTGAGAGAAAGAAAATGCGAAGAGAAATAAACATGACGCAACTAAGAACACAAAAAAATTGGAAAAATAAGCGTCACATCCACGACTATCTTGTGAGAAATTTTTATCCGTTTTATTTAAAAGCTGCTCCCGCGCGTTTTCTCACCCTGCTTGGCTCCTATTGGCCGTAGCGTGATGTTACACAGTTTATAGCTTTCCTTCATAAATGGACTATCCAACACAAAAAGATTTTTTCTATTCGGACCAGTAGTTCCAGAGATTAGCGCGTTCAAACAAACAAATTCTTCAGCTATATAATATTAGTATAGAGATAGTAACAAAAGATTGCATTGCTTTTATGTCTTTAAAGTCGTCTTCGTTCCTTACTATTGCCCGTAAAAATAAGTAATTGTTGACGTGTGCAAGCAAGATTTTTTTTCCAATACAGCATTTCATCTCATGGAAGATATCAGATATCAAGTTCCAGAACTGCAGGTTTAATACCTCTTTTATCACAAACTCTAAGGACTTTGTCAATATCACGGACGTTTTTGGTAAACGACATCGTCTTTTCTAGTCTGTAGCTTCCAGTCTTCACGTAAAACTGCTGACTAAGCGCGGACATTGCACATTTGACGTTACATTATCCGAATTAGAAGGAAAATGTTGTTCGGGACAGTTTTTATTTGTAGTAATTTTGTCTTACTAAGGATTCCTAGTATTAAGTGGGATATTATTTTTGAAATATCTGAAATATTTATTTAAAATATCTTCGAAATATTTTTTTTTATCATAAACGTAATTAAATTTAAAAGTAATTATCAATATATTTACATTTAAAAGCTAAATATTCATAATTATATGTACAGAAATAACATGTATAATAATCAAAGAGCATAAAACAATTCGTCCACATCGCTGTCAACAGGAAAAGTTCCCAAAAGGCTGGCAGCATTGCCGCGTTGTATGGCAATGCTGATTCTTTAACCAAAAAATAGGCCAGCCCTCTGGTCACGTGAAGAGTCGATCAACTGCTTGGCGATATCCCGAAAAACATAGTGAGCACTCGGACCCCATATTGAACTATTGAAGCAAGTAAAAAATCTGTAGATGGTAGAAAAACTGCAAAGATTTATGGGTTAAAAAATATAAATAATTATACACATCCTTTAGGAGCATGATATTTGCATATTCTAGAAAACAAACATGATTCTCCTAAACGAGTCATACGGGAAGGAAAATTCAGGACCAAAATGTAGATTGATCTAGATCTTCTTATTGTATCAATGACATATTAAGAAGAAAGATATAAAGGAAAACGGCTATAAAGTTCATACACCCAGCAACTGATACACATTTCCCCCGCACTCCACTATAGAAGCCAGATCTGATCAACACAATCTGATGCAGCAATCGCACAGAATCCGATAACGCAGACGCGTCGCGATATATCTGACATTCTCATCTCGATCGCACGCTGTTTGCTCTGACGCAAAAACAAAGAACTAGCAATCATACCACGTAACGTAGACACAGATGGTAAAACGAATAGAATGATGCGCAGAAATGGAAATGGAATCCGTATTGACAATGGCGAAAACATCATGTGGAAACCGGTGTGCCTTTTTTTTTGAGGCTGGGAAATCATCAAATGACCCCTCCCGCTCTGAGTGGAGTGGAAGGCGAAAGAGTGGCAGACTCTTACAGACTAAAACCCATCCATGTTCCTTCCGTAGCCCTTTATGTTCCAGGGTAGCGGTAACCCTTTCGGACAATCCCACTTACCCAGCAGGCCGCTTACCCTTTAAAGCAAAATGATGCATGGTTTTGGCAATCGTGACAACGTCGTTTATGCACTATATGACTTAATATCTATAAACGAACGAAGGAATTCGCGCTAAATTCTACTACGTTTTAATTTTATACCTTCTGATGGGACTAACAGAAGCAGAGAAACGTAGTAGAATTTGTACACGAAATAAAAACTAAATGTTTCCTGGCATTTCAGCACGTTTTAAAGCTTTATTTTGGTGCTAATGGCTCACATAAATATGTAAATTGTGCACCTGTATAATTTGGCTTAAAGTTACTAAATGCTAACTTTGGAATACAGGCCCGCTTACCCGGCAGGCCCTAACGGCCTAGTGTCCTAACGGGCCCCTTCATATGCTGACACCTCTTTGAGGCGCGCGTGGAACACGACGCATGGGCATCGGCATGGGGCTGGTCCTGATCGTCCATGCCTAAGCATACCTGAGAGATATTTCTCAGCATGTGAAGTCAAGTCATAGGCTGATGTCAGAGTGTTTATACTCCGCGTGAGCAGTATAAAAACTCTGACATCAGGTTAGTCGCTAACCACACGAAGAAAGAAAGAAGATGGCGACTGGAAAAACTTAAAAAATCAAGTTATTCGTATTCCCCGAAGGGTTAGACACCTCTTTTTAACTCACACAACCAAAGATGCGATTCTCCCATAGACAAGTAGAAATTGTTATGCTAGAGTCGCGTCCCGTCTGTATACGGGAGCCTTTGACATAGCAATCAATTTAGTTGGTCAAAATCTAGTATAATACAAATAAATTCGTAGGTATATAGGTGCGGGGTTCTCTAACATAGCAATAACCTAGTGTACTTCAACATGCCATAGCAATTGGCATCCGGATATAACCGTTGGTTCAGCGTTGTATTTTCCAACTGACAGCGACTATCCACTACCTGTCTACCTGCATTCAAGCCTTTCATATCGTAATGCTAAAATACGAAAACATGAATATTAGAACAATGCTCTCCGTTTTACTAAAGTAAAATATGCATGGAACCCTTTTTATGAATTGTATACTTATTATAAGTAACAGGTGGAATATATTATTATATTTCTTTGTGTTTTAGGGTTCTGTACCCAAAGGGTGGCAACGGGACCCTATTTACTATGGTGCCGCTGTCCGTCTTTTTGTCCATCTGTCATAGGGCTGTTTCTTTTTAACCGCAATAGGTAGACATTTGAAATTTTGAATGATTGTGTACTTTTATGGCCCCTATAACAAGAAATACCACCCCTATAGCAAAAATACATCAAACGTGTTTTTTTAAAGTGTTTATAAAAAATTACCCGCTGGTACGGAACCTTTTGATTGCGTATCCGTTTCGTGCTTGGCCGCTTTTTTGTGATATATAAAGACGAAAGATAGATTACCCAATTTTATCGTAAATTGTGTCTATGTTTTAGACAAGTTTAATTATGTTTTTCAAAGACTATCAATATGGCTTTGAAAGAAATAGAAGTTAGAAAATAATTTATTAAAATCGGATCAAACTTTCACAGCAGAAATTTATTGCATATTCTACGAGTTTTGATAAAATCTAATTTAATGGTTACTAGCTTCTGCCCGCGGTTTCACCCGCGTCGATGTTGGAAATTATTCCACGAGAACGTACTAACAGGATAAAATGTCCTATGTGTTAATCCAGGATATAATCTATCCCTGTGCCAAGTTCATTTAGATCCGTTCCGCAGTTGTTGCTTGAAGAAGAGACAAACACACACACACACACTCACACACAAACTTTCGCCTTTATAATATACTGGCTTCCGCCCGTGGCTTCGCCCGCAAAATATGTCGATAAATTATACACATAAACCTTCCTCTTGAATCACTCTATCTATTAAAAAAAAACGCATCAAAATCCGTTGCGTAGTTTTAAAGATTTAAGCATACATAGGGATATAGGGACAGAGAAAGCGACTTTGTTTTATACTATGTAGTGAAGTGTGTTTTTCAGAAAACAAGTGAGTTATCTCATGCTAAATTTCTGGCCGTGAAACTCAGCTGCAAGATCTCATTCGACTTTTCTTATTGTTAGTTTCATGATATCAACGAGAATAATGTATAATTTAAACATTAGGAATATACATGTTATTTTTAAAGTTTAACTTAGCGTATGAGTTCATTGCTATCATAATATTATTTACATCATTGTTCTCAGAATACGACAAAAAGATCTTAAATATCTGCTTTTAAATATAAAAGATTTTGTCCTTCAAAAGAAAATTGTATAAATAAATTAACGAGTAACTTTCAACTCGACGCGAACCTTCAAAAATCCTCTTGTGACCTTGGAACCCTCAATAAATATTCAAAATGGCAGAATTTGGGACGGATATTATAAAGGACGTTTTAGACTGTTGAGTTTTGCCGCCCCATTCTATTTCATACAAAAGGATGGTCTAGCACAACCTTTATATTTCTAACCTTCTTGGTGAATATTGCCTATGGTGACACTTATTATAATGATTGATAAATTATTAATGAGTACTAGTATCTCTTCTGATATTAACTCATTTAACAAATAATAATATTGAAATGTGTAATAAATAATTACCATATATTGTTAAGTTATGATAAAATAATAATAACTAGGTATGCTTAAATAATTAAATAATTTATGGCATACTATAAAAAAAAATGACAGCCGTTGGTCCCGGCTGTCAAATTAGCCGTAGGACCAATGACCGAAGGGGTAGACATCTTCTTGAGTGGAGACCACGAATCGGCAAACGTAAGGAAAAACGCCCTCGGGCTAGGTGGAGCGACGATCTTCGCAGGGTGGCTGGTAGCAACTAGAAGATAGTTGCTAAGAATACAGTTGAATGGAGTACGATTGAAGAGGCCCGTTTTGCAGCAGTTTGCTGTAGGACAATGATGGTATAGAGGTATGAGGAACAGGTTGTAACGTTCATTCATACTCTATAGAAAAGGGAGGATCCTCCAACCAGACGGATGTTGTGTCTGCTGGGCTACTGCCCGATCTTTAATGTTCGGATGTAGGATGCTAGTCGCGCGGTTAACTCTACTTGCGCGATTCAGGATTTTGCGTGACGTCAGTTCGTTCGCATGTCGATGCCACTACAATGATAATAGATGAAAATGTGGTGTGTGATGTAGGTGGGTGCAGTTAACACAATACCTATATATAGCATTAAAAACAACAGACGTTTGCGATAAAACTTTAATGTTTCCACTATTCTCAGCATAAATTAAATCGGTGCAAGCAACCACTAGAGAAGTAAACGTTCAGATTTTATCATTTGTTTTCCTTTCTCTACATCTGTTGTTTTCAATATTAGTGACTAGCTTGTGCTTGTGGCTTCACCCGCGCGGATACTGGCAATGATCCCACGGGAACATAAGACGAGAATTTCAAGTATCATTTAAAGTATCTCGTATACATAATAGTAAAATTATTGGTCATAATTTTATTATTATGTATACGAGATTTTGCATCAGAAAAACTGGTGCGGAATTCAGTGGAGTCTTATGTTTTATTTAAAGTTTTAGAATTATTATAAAACATATGGAAACAAAAAACAAGAATGATATTTTGTATATTATTGTAGCTTTTGTATGACAGCGCCTTGTTTTATCAGAAATCTATATTTACTGTGTGTTCTTATATCATAAGAGTTATTGGGTTTTCTATCTGGAATTTCTCAGTAGCAGCCCGAAGTCTGGATTTGCATCCGGTTGATGGCAATAGGCTCGCCCTCTTTTACATGGGACTTAAACATAACTGGCGAAATTTTAGGTACAGAGGCCAGCACATCAAGTTACCACAATCTGTCAAATTTCTTTGATAGTATTATATTATTACTTTATTGCAAAGACATAAGGTTCATTTTTAATTGAGAAAATTTGACAGTTAGGGATAGCTTGATGTGCTGGTGTCTGTACATCTCTCATTGTCATCTCATTTAGGTACACTCCTCCACATTTATTAAGCAAAGCCAAAGTGTGGAATTCTCTGCCAGCGTCTATGCTTCCTCCCAAATATAACTCATCTGCCTTCAAAGCAAGAGTGAACCCGGCATCTAGCTTAGTAACCTAGATTAGCACATATTATGATTCACTTTTTACGACGAGCTCGTGGCTAAGGAAAACAGTCGCACGGATCGATCCATTAGGTTAAGCTACGCTTGCCGGGGTTGGTCCGTAGATGGGTGACCATCTTTACATGTCGAGACTCCTCCGTGTCTCAGCAAGCACGTTAAGCCGTTAGTCCCTGCTGTCATTCGTGGATCTTTGACAGTTGTTACGGGTAGAAAAAGTTTGACAGCCAGTCTTACCAAGAGGTATCGTATTACCCAGTTACTGACTGGGTTGTGGAGGTCTGTTATGCAATCGCTCCATGTAAAAGACTGGTATTCAGCTGCATCCGGTTAGACTGGAAGCCAATCCATACATAGTTGGCAAAAGGCTAGGCAGATTGATTATGATTCATTCTTTTTCGCGGTTGTACATTCCCATGGGATATTTCGCAACGTCTACGGCGACAAAACCGTTATCAATAAGACGGAAAACATAGGCAGTTCTCATCAATCATTACTCCAAAGCTTTAACCTTATTGGTTCGCGATAACCGAATTTCATCCATCTATCCAGTCATTGATGGGTATTGAATTATATACGAGCTTCGTAGCGGCGTGTCGACAAAGATTTAAATCGCTATATTAGCATACACCGTATTTAGTCATGCGAAAAAGTGTCCGAACTCGGAAGAGTGAGCGCATACGACAATAGCGTTTCCATGACAATTGAGTTTCTGCGTCACATGCGTCGGAGGTGTCACAATGGAAGTGACACCTCCGACTGTAATGTTATAATTAATGTATACAAAACATTGTAAAACATTTTAAGAGAGTAACGGTGGAGTTTTTTGCCCATTCTTCTCCACACGAAACTACTTTTTGGAAGGGTCGACTAGAATCAATTCTATTTCTTGTTCATTTTGGCGTTCAAAAGTGCGTTTTTTGTGCCTATTTGAAATAAATGATTTGACTTTGACTTTGATTTTGAAGTAGAAACTATCTTTTCTCGCGTTGGGTCAAATCTAGCGATTTAAATCCTTACCTGTCGACGGATGACTGCCACGTTAACAGGATCACATTGTTACATATCCACTATTGAAACTCGTTCGTGCACTGAAGTGAAAACTTGATTGGAAATCTGGCCATATTTCAATTGGGAAGTATTTTATTTTGTCTTGATGTTGCCTGTTTAAAAATTGTAGGTTGGTTGGAAGTAGATTGAATTTTATGTTCTGATCCATCCTTTAAATTAAAAATGTAGTGAAAAATATTAAAATAATGTTGTCGGCAACTTAAAAACATAAATTATTAACATAATAAATATAATAACTTCAGTAACAAAGGCACAGTCTTCATAAAATTCCTTCTTGTGCGGCTCGGACAATATAATAATATGGCAATAGTATGCCAGCAGACTTCGGCTCTAATGGGCCCCCCACTATGGCTGAAGCCTGCCGAGTCAGCGGGACTGGCCAAAGAGTTTCCCCAACCCGGGACATAAAGGGAAGGAACATGGATGGGTTTTAGTCAGTTAGAGTGTGACACTCCCTTCTGGTCCACCCAGAGCTGGATTTGATGATTTCCCAACATCAACAAAAAATAAAGTTCTGAGGCAGTGCCGTCTTTGTCTAGCACATTTTTTTAAAGCTTATCTATGTATGTACCTTTTGTAACATTGTTTGCAATATTTGCAAACATGTGTATATTTTTTCAGACTTTTAATACCGTAAATGACATCATTTTTATAGGTATTTATCGCGTCACAAAATTACGAAGAGTGACGTCATGAATCATTAATACATGAAAATTCACTAATTGTTGGATCAGGGAACAGCTACGACTGTTTAATTGACGAACTTCACTTCAGAGCTCGTGAAACGGCTCCCAATCAAAATGTATTACGTCCCGAAAATTACACGTGCTGATAACTATTGAATAATAAATTTTGTATCTAATGTATGCGATGGGTTTTACTTTAATGCTAAATTGAATAGAGTTTAATAGTGAGAGGAATGAATAGAGCTAAATAATGGAGCTTAAAGCAGTTTTGATTTAAAATTAATAACGAAGTTACCGACGTTGTAATTGTTTGAATAGGCTTTTCAAGGCTCATCCAAAGTTAGTTATATTTGTTTAAATTTCACCGTGAAATATTAAATGAAGTGAGGTTCAAGTGACCTGTCATTTCAGGTGATGACACTATTGACAGGTCACTTTAAGCTCACTTCACTTTCATTGTGTTTTTTTATTCAATTTACTTTCGCATTTATAATTTAAGTTAAGATTTCGAGAAAAATTTAGAGTCGCCAGTACATCAATCTATCCCAAACTGTAAAATTTTCCCAATTTAAAAAGAACCAATGAATTCATTTGACAAATTGGGGTAATTTTTTGTGATGGCGTCTGTACTCTAAAAGCTGACAGAAAGGTGGCCTAATTTATTGTCCTTACCTTCAGACGTCCTAGAATTATCTAGCTCACGTCAAAGGTAATAGATTTGTACTAGCTTATAAACAAAGCTTGACATGGATAGTTATGGTAGAGAGCCTTAACGTATTTTCATCAAATATCATTCACCTCGTTTGTGTAGTGGTCCTAAGCGCTACAGCTGAGCATGACGTCCTGGTTTCGATTCCCAAGTCAAGCTAAGTGTTATTGGGTCTTTCCATCTGAGCATATTCATTCACGGTCTGCATTTGTGCCCGGTTGATAGCAATTGGACTGTTGGTTATTGGAGCTCAACATACCTATTAGAATGTGAGTGTACTTAACCTTTTGAACGCTATTATCACATTCAAGTGACAAGCAAGCGCATGCCCTGTACACCAACGACACAAATATTGGCAACAACAGTATAACACGAAATAAATAGTTAAATCATTAATTTTGTGAGTGTTAATATAGATATTTTAAAAATTGAAGCTGTCGTACGTATTTAATGACATGAAACAAGACACCATGGATATTGGGAAATTCATGATAACAAGAAGAAAAAAAAATTAGCTTGGCGTGGAGGGCACGCGCGTGTGTTTAGGCTCTGCTTTTTATAATAATAATAATAATATCCTTGGACATTTCACACAACGCCATATCGTCCCAAGCTAAGCAACCTAATGCTTGTGTTATGGTAACGAGATGGCTGATAAACTATTTATATACATTTTTTTTTTGTAAATACATACATATTATAGATAGAAAAACACCCAGACTCGTAACAAATACTTGCAAATATTTGTTCCATGCGGGAATCGAACCCGCGACATAGTGCGCCGCAGTCAATCGCTCAACCACTGCGCCAACCGTGTCGTCATAGAACTCAACTAGGTGCATGCCTAATTGCTGATGCCATAAAAAAGTGGAGTCGTGTTGACACCTGAACGTAATTGCTGACGCCATTTATGACTATGTTGACAGCTGGTTAACAATAACAAAAACGCTGCAAAATCATATACCTCTGCCTAGCCCTTCGGGGAAACAAGGCGATGTTATATATTATGATTGGCAAATAACCCTTTGTAAATGGATTACAGAACATGTCACAAGAATGAGGTATTGTGTCTCAAGTAATTATGTTATTGTTATCTTGCGTCTTTGATGGGTGTATGGGTTTATGTCTCGCCGTCGCTATGAAGTGCTAACTGTATTATGTCGGTACGAGAGTATAGGTTTTCAGTTGATTGCGTTTCATTTTGATGTAAAGTGAAGATAGATAGATAGAATATAATTTATTATTAATAATATACACCTAAGTATAACAAGGTATTTATTACTGGAATTTCATCTTACTTCTTGCTCTTTTACTGTATAAATATACAATCCATATAAATAAATAAAATTGAATATTATAAATTTGAAAGTAACCAAAATCATCTCTCAATTTTAGTACAAAATGCAATGAAAATTTGCCTAAGTAAATGAATCCTTCATTTGATGATTTCCCATCCTTAAAAAAAAATGGGTCGATCGCTAGCCTGAAATAAATTAGACACAGTATCCTCATTTGTAGCGGAAAACAACTGAACAACCCGAAATTGATGTCAAGACAATAAATCAACCCCCAACATGTATTATTTGGAAATCTTTCAACACATTACCCATCTCATTCGTCGAGTCGAGCAACTTCTCCTCGTGAAACAAGAGCACTTAAAACAATGCCCACATTTAATGCTTTACAACAAAATTAACGAGTGTTTTCGTGTAATTATATTACCGTTAGACTACAATGAGGTAATTAATTAAATGAAATAAGATTTCTCATTAACTGTCAGTTAAGAATGGCAGGTTTTATTTTAATTAGTAAGGACAGAAATTAGATTGAGATAATTCTTAGATCAAATTATTTGGTGTGGAAATGCGAAAAATTACTTCGTTATCTAATAATTTTGTTTCGTGAACCAATTCTAGGAAAATATAAACAGTAATTAATCTATACTAATATTATAAAGAGGAAAACTTTGTCTGTTTGTTTGGTTGTAATGAATAGGCTCAAAAACTACTGGACCGATTTTAAAAATTCTTTCACCGTTGGAAAGCTTAGTTTTCTAGGAGTAACAGAGGCTACTTTTTATCCCGGGAAAAATAACGGGTCCCACGGGAAAGACCACGGGAGCGAAGCCGCGGGCAAAGTGCTAGTACTATTATAAAGTGTATGTGACCTATCTGGGAAACCTGGGGATCCCGGACCCTGAAGAAGGCCTACGAGGGGCCGAGGGCAACACCCAGGGGCCCGTTAGACACTATTTTCATGGAACTTGAACACTACTAGCCAAACGTGGGTGTAGTAACACCTCTGCCTAACCCTTCAAACAGGCGTGATGTGTCGTGACATTTATAATTAACTAGCTGACCCGACAGACGTTGTCCTGTCTTAACTATGATACCTACCTTACCTACCCTACCTACCTACTCTACCTACCAACTTACCTACCCTACCAACCCTACCTACCCTACCTACCAAGTTACCTACCCTACCTACCCTACCTACCCTACCTACCCTACCTACCCTACCTACCCTACCTACCCTACCTACCCTACCTACCCTACCTACCCTACCTACCCTACCTACCCTACCTACCCTACCTACCCTACCTACCCTACCTACCCTACCTACCCTACCTACCCTACCTACCCTACCTACCCTACCTACCCTACCTACCCTACCTACCCTACCTACCCTACCTACCCTACCTACCCTACCTACCCTACCTACCCTACCTACCCTACCTACCCTACCTACCCTACCTACCCTACCAACCCTACCTACCCTACCTACCCTACCTACCCTACCTACCCTACCTACCCTACCTACCCTACCTACCCTACCTACCCTACCTACCCTACCTACCCTACCTACCCTACCTACCCTACCTACCCTACCTACCCTACCTACCCTACCTACCCTACCTACCCTACCTACGCAAAAATGTGCAATAAAAATATTTTTCTCATACAAACTTTGCCACCCCTTGTAACCCTTTTAGGGGTTGAATTTCCAAAAAATAATATGCCTATGTCCTTCTCATGAATGCAAACTATCTACATACCAAATTTCAGCAAAATCGGTTGGGTGGTTTAGGCGTGAAAAGGTAACAGACAGACAGACAGGCAGAGTTACTTTCGCATTTATAATACACTCGAGAGCAATGAATCCGGGTCACTTAAAGAATGTTAAAAATCTCGGAAACTAAAAATGATAGGTTAATGCAATAAATTGTATTTAATAGACAATGTAATACTCCTTAAATGAAAGTAAAAAAAATATGAGTCACCATACATTTTATTAACACAAAATTACTTAAAGAAAAAAACTGCTGATCTCTCCTTAAAACAAAAATAGGAAACATGAAATTTGTGAACTTTATTACGATTTTCTTGAATTTTAATACTTCGTATTGCCTCCTCGTGCTTCCATTACTGCGTTTACGCGGTTTGGCATGCTGTACACCAAGTTCCTTATACGATTTTGGGGAATATTCTCCCATTCCTCTGTGAGAGCAATTTTGAGCTCACGAAGCGTGATTGGGGGAGGGTTTCGTTGTTTTACGCATCTGCCTAGCTCGTCCCAAGCATGCTCGATCGGGTTGATATCCGGGCTGCGCGCTGGCCACTCCATACGAGTAATGTTCATCTCTTGAAGGTAGTCATTCACAATCCTACCTGTATGAGGTCGGGCATTGTCATGCATAAATATAGCATCCTCACCTAAATTGACCATAAATGGACCAACGTGATCATTGAGGATTTCTTCCACATATCTTACGCTAGTTAAAGAGCCGTTTTCTATGATCACCAGCTCTGTGCGACTTTCAGAAGAAATTCCGGCCCACACAAGTACAGACCCACCACCGTAGGCTACTTTTTCTTCGATGCATGCTTGCTTGAATCTTTCCCCTGGTCTTCGATACACTCTGTGTCTTCCATCGTGCTTGTAGAGCATAAATTTTGATTCGTCGGAGAACATAACTTTTGACCAATCTTCAATACTCCAATTTACGTGGCCCTGGGCATATCTTAGTCTTGAAATACGATGCCCACGCTCCAGTTTAGGGCCGTTTGCAGGTCTAAGGGGTTTTAAGTTAGATTCAGCAAGCCGACGTCTTACTGTCCATGCACTTGGGTTACTTCCTCCGAGGCGTCGAAACTGATTTGTGAGTTCTGTTCCTGTGAGAAAGCGATTTCGAAGCATGGTGTTCACCAAGTATCGGTCTTCTCGTGCTGTGGTACACCTGGTTCTGCCCGTTCCTGGTCTGCGTAGGTTAGAACCAGTTTCTTCGTAACGTCGGAGAACTCTTTGTACTGTTGACAGCGACACACCGACAGTCCTGGCTGTATCGCGCTGACTCCGGCCGGTTTCCAGCATTGTAAGTATTCTGGTGCATTCTTCAGGCGTAAGCGACATAATTTCAGCTTGAATAATGAATATAGAGCACTATCAACATGGTTTATGTACCCACATAAATGACAGATTACAAACAAAAGCAAAACCAAATGCTGTAATTTCGTAGTTCCATCTTCGAAAGTGGCCCTTTTTCAAATTTGATTTTTTTATGATATAACTTTACAATAACTAAGAAGTTTTAATACCTTCATTTAAGGAGTATTACATTGTCTATTAAATACAATTTATTGCATTAACCTAGCATTTTTAGTTTCCGAGATTTTTAGGATTCTTTAAGTGACCCGGATTCATTGCTCTCGAGTGTATTATAGTGTGGATTTTGTTGGTAATGAACACTGCATTTAAACAAGCAAGCCAGAATTCAAGAAATTTATGCCGCTATCAGGGACTGTAACCGGTACACACTATGTAGACCTTTTTTCTACTCCGGTTTAGGTATATTATGTAAAGTAATGAAATATGAATAAATACCTTTTTTCTGACGGTGGGAAATCATCAAATGAACCCTCCCGCTCTGGGTGGAGCGGAAGGGAGTGTCAGACTCGTACTGACTAAAACCCATCCATGTACCTTCCTTAGCCCTATGTGTTCCGAGGTAGCGGTAAGCCGTTCGGACAATCCCGCTGAACTATGTGGAGCTGGCCTGCACAATTTATGAGGAACGCTCGTTAAGGCTTTTCCAAATTGAGTTATAAATAAGGCTCAGACGAAAACACCTGGGTTATTGCCCTTCCCGATTGATGGATGTCCCACTCTGGATAAAGTGCCCAGAAATAAATTGTATAAGGTTATTCTGATTAATGATGTGCCTATGTGGTAAAATCTTGGTCGGCACCATCTTATTGAAATACGAGAGTAGAAAATATATCGAGAAAAATATACTCGTACTGTTGAAATTTAAATAAATGTTATACTTTTAGTAAGTACATTAAAATCTACCCTTGATTACAGAATATTTTTTTTATATATAGAGCGGTTTGAATTTCTATGTAGTCAAATTTTTTTAACACATCAAGATTTTTATGTACTTAATAAGAAAGATATGTATGTATGAACATAAACGAAGCTATAGGAGTAAGTAAGCATCGTAGCATGTGGCGTACTACCTTTCTGCCTACCCCCATGATAAAAAGGGGTGAGTTTAAGGAGTACGTCATATTAAGAAAACAATGTGCAGTTAGAAAATGTTCATGTTAAGTAAATTGACACTAAGCGGGATTGTCCGAAAGGGTAACCGCTACCCCGGAACATAAAGGGCTAAGGAAGGAACATGGATGGGTTTTAGTCAGTAAGAGTCTGACACTCCCTTCCGGTCTACCCAGAGCGGGAGAACTCATTGGATGATTTCCCAGCCTAAAAAAAAAAAGGAAATTGACACAGTACGTCAATAAATAATGCTGTAAGTATTTCATACAAAATAGTGTTTTAAATATTTCATATAAATAAGTAGTTTTAGTCAATTTTATAAGCAACCATTTCCGCTGACTTTACCTTAAAAAATTCTAGGTATTCTAAATTCTGGGTACTCATTATAAGCTTTCAACTTGCCCTAATTTTTTTTTCTTTTAATACCGTCAAGAAAACTTTAGTTGAGAAATCTCAAGAAATGAAGCAAGAAATAGGGTAAATAGGTACTTTTGTAATTTCCTCGTCAAAGGCATAGCAGGAGTCGAAAAAACAAAAAAAAAACTGATGAAATTCTAGAACTTTTCTTTCGTAAAATGTAAGAAAAAAGTTTTCAGGAGCTGAAAATTAATTAGAAGGATACAGCAACACTTCTTGAAAGAACGCTCGCGAATATAACTTGGAAGTGCTTTTAGAAAAATGGCGTCTAAACGTTTACGGCGGTAAGTGTGAAGGTAAAAGTTATTTATTTCACACGTCGAAGGTGTGTTTACCTTCCACGTGTGAAGTGTAACTTTTACCGACACACTAAACTGTAATGAAATTCATATATAAAGCCGGTCAAGCGCGAGTCCGACTCGGCTGCAAAGAGTTCCGTACCATCGACAATATTAAAAAAAAAAACATGTTCCTTGTAAAGTAATTAATTTTTTTCATGTTTCTTCTAAACATAATTAAAAAAAAATCACTTATTGTGCCTGTCAATCTGACCACGTAGTTCTTCAAAACTACGCAACAGATTGGTATGGTTTCCACAGCCACTTTGATAATAATATTCTGGAAAGTTTTTGTATGTATTAGATTAATATTAAACTTACATAATTAAGGAAATCTCGTTGACTGAAAATAAGGGACGGGTCGATAGTATTTTTTATAAAGGTTAACAGTTGTCTTATAGTTAAACACTGTTCCACAAACCAATAGTATCAAACACTGTGTGAAAAGACACATCATCATCATCAGCGTTTCAGCCGAATTACGCTCACTGCTGGACAATGGCCTCACCCAAGCACCTTCAGTTCGACCTGATCTGTGCCCTCCACCTAGAGCACATTCTTGCGCCCTTTACAAAGTCCCCCATGTGGAAGGGAGGCCTTCCAACGCAAAAGACATATCACCAAACTGAAATGTAATAAGTAATATATTCTAAAACTATGCAGACCTAGTTTTACTGTTTTAACTAAAACTTTAGCTTTAATTCGCTCCGAAAGAAACACGTGACCCATTCGACTATATCTTTTATATCTTTTTCATACGTTCTTAATATAAAACATAACATCACGCATGTATTCTCTGAGAGGTTAGGCATAAGTGTACATATAAGTGCACTTACATTTCGCCAGTGATATTTTAAGTCATATGTAGTGGGAGGTGAGCTTATTGCCGTAAAAAACAACAAATTTAAATTCCAGGTTTTTTTTTTGAGAGGGAAATCATCAAATGACCCCTCCCGGGGAGAGAGACTTACAGACTAAAACCCATCCATGTTCCTTCCTTAGCCCTTTATATACCGGGGTAGCGGTAACCCTTTCAGACAATCCCGGCTGCCACAGACAAAATCCAGATGGCAAAAGCCAATAGCACTTTGCCCGACCCGGGAACCAAACCCAGGGCCTCATACTCAACAGTTACGCTTACGATCACTGAACCAACGAGGAAGGCATACGTTCTATATCCATTTAAAGTAAAACAAATAGAAAGATTCGCAGAAATAATTATTTATTCTATCTTTTTGTTACAAATTGCTGAGTGTTTGGCAAACGAGGTCGGCCAATAGAGATAACTTTTTCATTAATTTCACTGGAAATTTGTTGAAAAAGGCTTTCAAATTTTAATACGGGCTTTCATAATTTACACTTCATCGAATATTAAACTGTTTAAACATAATATAGTGTGATAATCAGCATAACATGTTCCAACTATTTAGTGGAACATTATCACCCACGCGAGTCTAGTCCGGGTTGGTAGATGTCACATGTCTACGATTTTTTGGGTCTAGAACATTCTCGTTTCCTCACGATGTTTCCTATCTATCGATTTTGAGAGTAGTGGGTTAGTGAAATTAAATACACATGGCCTGCATGGGTTCCAACTCTAGACCTACAACTCGGTAAGTCAGATCCGATACCCCCGGATAAAAACTGCTCGCTGTTTATATAATAATATAATTATGTATAAGTATAAATGGGACCCGCGATTAGTTCTTCTTTGCATCTTTCTCTTCAGAATATAGCCTTGTCAGAGCAAACTGCCATGAACTGTTTAAGAAAAACATCTTCACATTTCAGACGAGTAGTCAGGTAATTAATTTAATTTTCTTCAGCACAGCAGATGAGAGGTGTACCTATTTTCAGTAATGCCTTCCGCTCTCCAAGTTAAGTTAATATTTTTGCTTACTCCAACATCTTTTATGTTGACACGCTTTGTTTGTGCCGACGTAGGTTCACTTTTATTTGATGGAATATTTTTATTTAATGCTACTTATGGTTAATTTGTTTATTGAAAAACATCTCGTTTTTAGACTTAAGGGGCTTACGAGTCACAGATTTGAATCCTTACAAAGTTGTATTTGTATAAATATAAATTTGTATAAGTTGATCGCGTCGATTTCGGAGCTAAGGATGGATGATTATAAGTAGAGGGAGACCAAAGAAACGATGGATGGATTGTGTGAGAGATGATATGGCTAGAAAGGGAGTGACTACCGAGATGACGACTAATAGAGAAGTATGGAAGAAGAAGACATGTTGCACCGAGCCCAAATAAATTGGGATAAGGGCAGGAGAATGATGATGGGCCCCCCCCCATATTATCCCCCGTCCCTATTTCCTAGGACCTTAGCATAACTGATGAAATATGGGTATAAATAGGTACCCACTATAGGTACAAGTCTACCTAACCCTTCGGGGATACAAAGCGAGATGTTATGTTACTTAACCCAAAAGCATTAAGTCCTCCTTGTTCTATTGACATCGATATTCTCTATTTTCTTTTGAAAAAAGATACACGACCTTTGTACGTATACCGTAGCGTAAGACTACGATAGTTAACCTAGTTTCAGGTTATCAGTCCATTCTGCCCGTCTGCTAACACTAAACACATGTTTGTCCGTCGGCCGCATATGGCTGGGCACGGCAGTAACATAATGCCCGAGTCATGTACTGGCAATGGGTGGACATTAACCACTAGACAGCCGTCTCACGGCGAACGTCACTTGTCATGTCAGTGTCGGTAAAACAGACTTGGTATTGAATTTCGCATGAAAGCGGGTTTTTCCTTTAAACGGTTGAGTTTCTTGACCATTCTTCTCCATACGAAACTTCCTTTTGGAAGGGGTGACTAGAATCAATTCTATTTCTTGTAAATTTTGACGTTCAAAAGTGCCTTTCTAGTGCCTATTTGAAATAAATGATTTGACTTTGACTTTGAACTACTTAAATGTCGTATGAACCCTATAGGTTCATAAGAAAAAATCTCCCGAAACGACACTAAAATATAACCGTATAAAGCGTTGTGCTCTTATAAGCAAACGGGTTCTAACAGGAAAACGTCTAATGGGTTAAGGGCGAATTTCATCAATGAAACTGATCGCCATCAACAAATGAGCTACGTTTAGCAGCTGTCAGTGTCATTACTTTCTATGGACGTGGAGATGCGGGATGCACAGAAGCGATCGAAGTGGCGGTGCTTAAATAAGTTCTATGTGCAGCAGTGGACGTCTCTCTGCTGAAATAATGATGATGACTAACCCTTTCGGACAATCCCGCTTACCCGGCAGGCTTGGCCCTGAGGGGCCCCTTCATTATGCTGACACCTCTTTGAGGCGCGCGTGGATCATATACGCGCCGTCCGGCACGGGCCTGGTGCTGATCGGACGGTGAGTCACTCACCGTCCGCAGGCCGCGCCTACGGTGGCCGGGAGTCGTCACGTGGCTCCCGACGCCCAGGGCCTCTCCTGTGGCGGCTGGGACGGGAGGACCTTTCTCTCTCTCATCCCGCCTTCTCCTTCGCGAGCATAACTTTTTCGCAGAAGGAGGTGACTGCCTCCCACTCCCTCTCGCCCCGGACCATGACTTGCACCAGGGCCGGGCGCGAGAGGTCGCCGCCGATCGCCTCTACGAGGACACGGCGGTGCTCCGCCCATGCGGGGCAGGTTTGCACCGTGTGCTCTACCGTGTCCTCTGGGATGATGATGACCTAAATCTTTATTGAATGTTAATATAACAGAAAAATATTTGTAGTTTCAAAAAAAATTTACCTAACTAAGAACAATAATTTATACCTGAGTGTAAATGTGTTCAACATTAATATTGTATTAGAAACAACATCAAACAAATTAAGTTTCGGTAAATAACGCTGTACAATTATTTATTTATTTGAAAATAAAAGCAAAAGTTTTCACCGAGTCAGCGTTCTAGTTAAAATTCAGTAACTTTCACACTAATTACTTTAGCTAACTAGAATCTAAATGTATTGATCGTAAATAATTGTTGAATATTTATATTGTTTATTTGAAACTCTTGTTACAGTATTAGTTGTACAGTCAGCCTCAAATGTTGTATAGTGCATTTGGGCAGATAAGATAGTAGGTTAATTCCGATCAATGATAATTTGTACCAATAATAGCGGTATTTTTACGAAGGAGCTCGTGGCTAAGTAATAACAGCCGCACGGATCAATCCGTCATGTTAAGCTACGCTTCCCGGGGTTGGTCCGTGGATGGGTGACCATCTTTACATATTGAGACTCTTCCGTGCTTCGGAAAGCCCGTTAAGCCGTTGGTCCCAGGTACTTTTTATCCCAAAAAAATTTACGGTTCCCGTGGGATAATTTCCTACATACACGCGGGCGAAGCCGCTGGCAAAAGCTAGTAACAACAGAAATAGTGTGTGAGGCTAAAGCATTGATATAAGGTTATGGAACAAAGATTTTAGAAAATCAAATGAATTCCTCTCAATGTATACAAATAAATATTATTGAGGCTGACTGTACCTGTATATTTAATTAAGTTTGAGGGACTACGTTTTTAACAAAAAGTTTATTTAAACAATTAATTTGTATCGTCAGGTATATTTTTGCATGTAATTATAATGTTTTTAATACAGTTTATTTTAGTAGGTGTGGTTCTTGCACTCGTTACATATATATATATAAATGAAAATGAAATTCGCGTTAAATAGTTTTTGGTTTTTAAAACTATATAGGACGAATTTCACCAATTAAACTAAAGTTTAATTGGTGAAATTCGTCCTATTCGTCGTTTAGTTTAGTTGATTACGTTAACGTAATCAGAGCATAAACCAGGTATAAAAGCTGTCAGCGTCATTATTTTCTAAGGAATATTGACACTGAGAGCTCTTGAACTCAGCTTAGATCTACTGAACGCGTTCAGTGAGAAAAAAAAACAAAATCGTAACTTAAATACAAAAACAATCTTACATAAACTGAGAAGAATATTGAGGGCTTGGGAAGCTGTAAAAACGCCGAAAAGTCGCCAAGACTCGCCAAGTTTTGTAAAACGCTTACGAAATACTTTCAGAACTGTTGCCTACTGTTAGTTGGCTTTTCCTGTTGGTACCTGTTTCGTCATTTTGTTATTGTTTGTTGTTATGGTGTTGAAATTTTAGGTGAGCAAGAAGAAAAGAAAATCTGACAATAAATTTTATTGTCAGGTTTTCTGCCACATAATGGAAAGGTGGTGCCTGTGACGTAACAAAAGATGTAGAACTGCTCACCTAAAATTTATAATGAAAAACTGGCAATACCTGTCCCTGTACTTATCCCGCAGATACATTTAAATATTTAATAACTTGGCTTTGGTTATTTGTTTATTTTATTATTTATACACACACTGTAAAATACATTTGTATAGTACTTCAAATAACCTGAGTACAAAGGTATATAGAGGTTTATCTACGCGAAAACCACAGCTCTTTAAAAATTTTACTTCAAATAAAATTAAATGAGCTTATGTTACAGCAATTACGGATTTACAATTTATTGAGTAAACTTTTGCTTCAGAAACAAACAGAACATGCTAACAGCATTGAAGCATAACATAGTTAAAAAAAATCATATATTATTATATTGATATATGATATATGATATATGAAATATTTCTATTAGGTTATAATATGCTATTCCAGACTATAACCTATCTTTGTACCAAGTTTCATCCATCCGTTAAGTAGTTTTTGAGTTTATTCGTTACAAACATACATACAAATCTTCCTTCTTTATAATAAGTATAGATTTAGAACATTTCAGTTTTAAGCTCTATATAAAAATTTGCTGCATTATTTATAAAATGGCATCTAAGTATACACATTAAATACGGATAACCTTTTAAAGGAAAAAGTATTTACACAAGTATAATTTATACATTTTATGAAACCTACATTTCTATGACTGTGATGGATAGTACACTATCCCATTTGTCAGCATCGCTTGAAGGGTTCGTGATGAATATCCACTTACAACTCCCTACTATCCACAAAATACTATGTACAGAGGCCAGCACATCAAGTTACCACAATCTGTCTTCCTTTGATAGTATTTTAACTTTATTGCAAAGACATAAGGTTCATTTTTAATTGAGAAAATTTGACAGTTAGGGATAGCTTGATATACTGTCTGTACAGTTGCCAGCAAATCAAGCTACCACAAACTGTCAAAATTTCCTCAATCGATTTTGAACTTAACAACCAACGTATTAAGCTTCAACATCATTTGGAGAAATTTTACAGTTTAGTATACCTGTTGGTGACCTTACTTAAGATAACTACCTAAAATACTTTACATAAACTAGTTTGTGAAACCCGCGACTTCGTTATTGTAAAGTATCAGATGCTTACGTCATTATTTAAAATATCTGCTCAATCCGATAAGTGCAGTGGTTTGTAGATCAGTCAATCAGATTTCAGTGTATTTACCAGCAGACTGAACTTTAAAAATATTTAAAACTCGTAGAAAATTGGAACAATGCATGCCTTCAATACAGCCTTATTAGACTCCAATGTAAGTGTAGTCTTTAATTTAGATTGGTGCCTTCATTATTTTAAGATGCTCCGTAGCACTAATGAAGCCTCAACAATTCACGTCTCTGCATTGTGCAAGGCTACATGTCACACTATTGTATGTATTGTAATGTTGCGCGTAGCGATCGTAGCAAATGCTCGCTACGAGAGAGCGAATCGCGTAGCAATGTCGGCGTAGCACATGCCTGGCGTAGCAGGTCGCGTAGCAACACGCCCCTCCCATAGTTACTTTGATAAATTTACATGTCCTGAATTGAACATCTTAGATTCTGGTTAAAATCGATATAAAAACTTTCCCAGAATTCTAGTATCAATCATATTTTTCTTGTATTCGAGTCGAAACAATATTCCATCTGATAAAATGTGGTCTTATATAATATTATTCTTTATTCCTAGATCTATAAACTTTACTAAGCTCGTGTTTTGACTAAGAATTAATATTCCCTCTCATTCTTGCGATTTTAGTTTGGCAGTTGTGTGACAGGGACAGGTGTACCGCTAAGCACAAGTACGTATTTAGGCTTTAGTATCGATAGGGTCTGGTAACTATGGATAAAAAGCTTACTAAAAATTAGGTAAAGTTGTCCTGTATTCGTAATATAACAACGATGTTGTTTGATAAAATCTCCGATTAAGGGATGATTTCATTCCTCACCGGACATGGATGTTTCGGGAGGTTCCTGCACATCATCAGGCGGGAGGAAACGCCCGGGTGTCACCACTGCGAGGATCGCCCAGAGGACACGGTAGAGCACACGGTGCAAACCTGCCCCGCATGGGCAGAGCACCGCCGTGTCCTCGTAGAGGCGATCGGCGGCGGCGACCTCTCGCGCCCGGCCCTGGTGCAAGCCATGGTCCGGGGCGAGAGGGAGTGGGAGGCAGTCACCTCCTTCTGCGAAAAAGTCATGCTCGCGAAGGAGGTGGCGGGATGGGAGAGAGAAAGGTCCTCCCGTCCCAGCCGCCGCGGGAGACGCTCCGGGCGTCGGGAGCCACGTGACGACTCCCGGCCACCGTAGGCGCGGGCCTGCGGGCGGTGAGTAATGGGTGACTCACCGTCCGATCAGCACCAGACCCGTGCCGTACGGCGCGTTTATGTTCCACGCGCGCCTCAAAGAGATGTCAGCATATGAAGGGGCCCCTCAGGGCCAAGCCTGCCGGGTAAGCGGGATTGTCCGAAAGGGTTACCGCTACCCCGGAACATAAAGGGCTACGGAAGGAGCATGGATGGGTTTTAGTCAGTAAGAGTCTGACACTCCCTTCCGCTCCACCCAGAGCGGGAGCAGTCATTGGATGATTTCCCAGCCTTCAAAAAAAAAAGGGCTGATTTCATCAACGATACTGAACGCGAGCAACACAAAACTGCGTTAAAGCTGTTAGTGTCAAAATTGTTGAGATTTTTTACATTAACTGTTTTGTTTTGTTTTGTTTTGTTTTGTCATCATCACCTATGGCTACGTATCGAGTTCGAAGCAAAAGTTTCAAATTGTTTAGGTTTGCGCTTTGAACTTTTACGACATAAAAGATCCTATCCTACCAACCCTACCTACATACCGTATCTACCCTATGTACCCTACCTACTAAAATCAGCTAAATCGGCCCAGCCGATCTCGAGTTTTAGCGAGGCAAATGAACAGCAATTGTTTTTTTTTTTGTTGTCTATATACGTATATGTATACATAATATAATATAGTTTAATGTGTGTGTATAACATCATCTTGGAATAACTGTAAGACGTTTCACTTATAAGTGTGAAATAAAGAAATAAAATAAATACATTTCTAAGCAACACAGTCAGAAATCCAATTACAACTCACTCCTCTACGTACCACTCTATTTAGTGACCACGGTAGCCCGCCACGCTAACCCGCATATTACATAGTATATAGGGTTAGCAGTAAGTTTTACCGCGGTTTGCCCCAATTACCCAATCGTTTGTTCAAACTGGCTGGCTGGAAGGTATTTAGTCTACGTTCACCGGTGTGAATAGAACAATCACTTTGTAGGATGTTATGTAGTTGTGTGTTGTACATTACTGTGTTTTAGGTTAACATTTACAAGTAAAAGTCACCGAATATATATATAAAAGAGAAAGGTCACTCAATAATACACTCTTCTTCTTTTCGTGTGGTTAGTGACTAACTTGGTGTCAGAGTTTTTAGGCTGCCCAAGGGCCTATGACTAAGCTTTACATGACATTGAGAAATATCTCTTAGACATGCTGGTTTCCTCACGATGTTTTCCTTCACCGATTTTTAAGCGAGAGTTAATTTTTATGTGAATTCAGAGGTGCGTGCCTTGGTTTCGAACTCGAGACCTACGAACTCGGACTTGGCAGTCAGGTCACACAACTAAACTATCACTACTGTAATAATACACTCATTCACTGATTAACCTTTCGTATGTCGTAATTAGAGACACAATTATAAAGCCATGTCTCGAAAGAAGTACATGTTTGACCCTTGAGTGTATTAATTACTACCAGCTCTCGCGGACCTGATCCCTTGAAACATTCTGGTGAATTTCATTCAAGACATCCTTGGATGTATTCAACCTAATTCCTTCTAACTTACAAACTTAAGATATTCAACCTGGTGTCAGAGTTTTTATGCTGCCCATGGGCCTCTGACTTAGCTGCACATGCTCTTGAGGAATATGTCTCAGGCATGCCGGTTTCCTCGCGATATTTACCTCCACCGATTTTTAAGCAAGTGTTAATTATACAATACGCACATGAATCCGAAAAATCAGAGGTGCGTGCCTTGTTTCGAACTCGAGACCTATGACTTGGCAGTCCGACGTTTACACTACTAAACTATCACTATTTGATTTTCCGTGAGATTCAATCAACACGCAACAATACCTCCCTTTTTTTCCTCGACTTTGAAACTGTCTAGTCATGTCCATAAAACAAACAAATAAAAATAAAAGATTTGTGCTGGACGTGGTGGAGTAATGGATTTTGTAGGGAAGTTCCTTTTTTATTTTTCAATTTCGCTCAACGTAGTTATTGTCAACAAAGAATCCTCACTTCGCTGTAAATGGGGACAGTGGCGTCAACACACACACGAGCGTAGGGCTGGCACGAACGAGATTTATTTTATTTGTATTCAAAGTGATTATTTTAACGTTTTATACGAGAGTTTAATTGAAGCATATCTTATGGGTGTATGCTGCTGGATACTAGACTTATACAGCACGTTATCTTTCGGAAAATATTGTTGAATGAGGCTAGCTCAACATCAAAAAAAATTACGCCCCTTTGAAGAATCACAATAATTATATTATTACTATAGTTAAACAACACTGGCAATAAATTACATCTTGGAGGAACACACGAATTACTATCCCATTTTTTCAAGCTTAATAATACTAGTTTCACATTAAAACTAACATTCTTTAACGTAAACTTTATCTTAATCAACACCCGTTCATCCCTATTCGCAAGCTGCCACCTAGACAGCACGTATGTACATTTTATGAGCGGCCATCGATTTTACATAAAACTAAGCACCTTGGCACAACCCTAGCAAGGTAATAGAGTTCCTATCATGACGGTGAATCTCTAAAACTCGCCTTACTGTAAAATTAGGTGGATTTATTTTTAAAAAGATTAAATAAGTGCCGTGAATGCTGGTATTGTGTTGCGCGGGAAAACAGTTCCTGGAAGTGGTCTTTGTCCAGCAATAGGACAGTATGGACAAAATAATAAAGTAGAGCCAAAGACGATGAACACTGAACATATCTTACTCCATGAACCTACTGCTATATACGATACTGCTGTCCCAAAAAGCTCGTCGTTGGCTGAGATTCTTTAATACAAAGTGGAGACTACAATACGATCATAATAATAATAATAAAATTTAACATATAGTCCCAAGCTATGCAACCTAATGCTTGTGTTATGGTAACGAGATGGCTGATAAACTACTTAATACATATATTTTTTTTTTGTTAATCCATACATGTTATAGATAGACAAACACCCATACCCGGAACAAATTGTAGGTCGTACAAATAATTGTTCCTTGCGGGAATCGAACCCGCGACATGCTACGCAGCAGTCCATCGCTCAACCACTGCGCCAACCGTGTCGTCAAAATTAAACATAGCTATTCAAAGATTGGCAAAACTCATAGTCGGCCCGTCACTATTACTTAGTTTGTTTGAAAATGTCACTTTTTAAATTTCGGTGTTAGTATTTATTTGATAGTTCCAAAATACTCCTGTTCATCAGTAATGTCAGTGTTTTCATTTATGGTCGTATTGTTTTCTTCACATTGTATAAATTTACTTACGCGATAGTTTCCCACGCCTGGGGTTGGTCGAAATCACGTTGTTTTGAACACACGAAATTTGATTGCTGAGATGCTTACCCTGAAAAGAAGAGGAATGTCTAATTAATCATCTTGTTAGTATTAAATTAGTTCTTAATGTATCGTTATGTTCAGTCGTTTTTGCGTGAAGAAGTAACAAACATACACTCACAAACTTATAGCCTTTATACTATTAGTGTGAATACAGAGCTTCGTTTGAATTCTCATTATTCTACTTAGGTAGGTACACCTATGAAAATATTAATGTAATTAAAAAACCCTATTGGAATTAAGAATAGATAGTCAAGCCTTATTGTGGAGTTCTATAAATTTACTGCCGGCCACATTATGTGGGTTAAATTTAGCTTTCATAATATATCCACATAAAAAATGAAATCCAACCAAAGAATGTCTATAGTCTACACCACGAAAACGAAAATGTTTCTAACTCATAAGTCACCGTTTCTTTTATAAAATAAAACTTAGAGCCGCTATTCAATCGTCCACCATTATTATTTGAATAATAAAATCCGAATGAACCCATTTCATCAGTATTGCTTGACGGTAAAAAAGGGTAATAGAAATCGTTTATTAGGCCAAACTAGAGAGGCGAGGCGTCCGTCAATGATTCCGGTTCAATGAACTCGTTATAGCCCGTCGCGGCTACACTGGGCACTCCACGTCCACTAGGTGTATGTACAATCTAGTATATTGCCTGTTCTATGTACTGTAGGATACAGCGATTAATTTGTTAAAAGCTCAGGGATTAAGGATAAGCGGATTCGGGACATAACAATTATTATCCATGCATTTTGTTAGGCTAAGTGATAACAGCCGCTCGGATCGATCCATCAGGTTAAGCTACGCTTACCGGGGTTGGTCCATGGACGGGTGAACTTGACCCGTCCCTTTTAAACCTTTAGAGGTTCTTTTTATTGAAATTCAATTAGTGTTGGAAATCATCAAATGGGTGCTCCCACTGTGGGTGGAGCGGAAGAGAGTATCAGACTCTTACTGACTAAAACCCATCCATGATCGTTCCTTAGTCCTTTTTGTTCTGGGCTAGCGGTAACCCTTTCAGACAATCCCGCCGATCGAACTCTGACAGTGTTCTATTTCATCGCAAGCATTAAGATCATTATATAATATGCACGTGAATCTGAAAAGCCAGAGGTGGCCTTTGGTTCGAACTCGAGACCTAAAACTTGGCAGTCCGACGGTCATACCACTAGGCTATACTGTGTACCTGGTTTGGCAAAGGTAATGTTTGGTATGGTAAAACATTAAGGTAAAGTTATCTATATAGTCGTATGAAATACTGAATTATTTGAGTTTAGTGAAAAATCTCACCATGAAAACTTATTTGAAATAAGCGTGAAATGAAATGTCGTTTCATATGTATAATGCTATTGACATATTATATAGTTCGTTTAGAAAACTCACTTCATTTTTCACGTTTTCATGGTGATATTTTTACAAAACTACATCTATTTATTTATTTATCCTTCCACTGGAACGCCATACAGCAATTACACCAATGGAATAAAAATTACTTTATGTGCTGCTTTCCATCCATCCTGTGCGCGCTGGACATTGAACGGGCGGCGACAAATTATCCATTATTTATCTATAATACAAGTTCGCAAAGAAATTAATTCCGCCGCGCGTTTCGAATTTCACTGCAGTATACATTTTTTTTAGCGCCAATTACCAACAGAGTTTCGCTATAGAAAAAATACAACGAGATATAAAACAATGTGATAGATAAAAAAACGGCCCAGTGTGAGTCGGAGTCGCGCAACAAGGGCTCCGTAAATATATTTAACACTACATATTTATAATTGAGTTGCCGGGTCGGGCCATACCGCTGTTAAACCCGCCATGGTATATTTAAAGGTTTTTTAAAATGCATGTTAACTTTTTTTTTTAAACAATAATAATTTATCAAAAATTACGAGCAAATACGCCAAAATACACGCGTCTTGTAATTTCTGATATTATTTTATTTTTATTATTTGTTTGGCCATTGAACTACATACTCTGTGACAACTTCAAGTGTCAACCTATTAATAATGGTTCAAAAGATACAGCCTGGTGACAAAAGGACCGACAATGCTGCGCCTTAACCTTTTAAATCATAAACGCATGCGAGTACCCTCCACTCCAAGCTACAAATTTATTTCTCCTTGTTATCATGAATTTCCCAATATCCATGGTGTCTTTTAATTTGTTCCATATCATGAAATACGTACGAGAGCTTTAATTTTTAATTGTTTATATCGTGTTATAATGTACCCGTATTGTCACATATTTGTGTCGTTTGCGTACAGGGCATGCGCTTACTTATCTCGTATATGTGACAATGGCGTTCAAAAAGTTAAAAGTAGAGTCCTTACCACTCTTTGAGTACGGATCCTTAAATACAACGAGATAAACAAAACAAGTATTAGAGATAAAAAAACAAAAAGGTACGTAGGTGCTGCAGAGTGCTATCGTTTTCAACGGCAATATCGCATTACTATTTCACTGTCAGAATTGATTTTCAAGTTTCCAATTAGAGAAGTGCTGGTTCTGGGATTACCGTTTGTTTTGTTTGTGCTCTGAGCTTAGCGTTGCTCTTTCTTGCTTCTGGGAATGATGGATTATATTTTTTTTAAGCCGTGTTGTGTAAAAGGTAGGTAACGTAAAGGAGTTGATAGGATGAGCATTTTTTTCACAATACTTGATCTATAACCCTTCGCAACAGGTGGAATGAACGTAATTTCAAAGCCGCTAAGTTTTCACGTTTGAATTTGAGATTTCAATAAAATAGATCCATTTTTTTTTTCTAACGGTAACCGATGTCTTGGATTAATAAAGGCTTTTATTATTATTATTATTATAAAATAGATCAATAGTGTCAATGAGTAGGGATTGACTCATCAGCTCATTTCAAGCTCACTTCATCTAAGTTTTCAAGGTGCGTTTTTGTAAATGGTGAATTTCAATTCATGGGCAATATTTTAAGGTCATTGTACTCATCATTATGAATAACTTTCACTATGGGAAAAAATCTGAAATTGCGAATAATAGTTCAGTTGGTGAAAAATTAAGGTAAAGTTAAGGTAATATTTACAGAAATCAATTATCTAGTCTTAAGAAATAGTAAATCGTTTGAGTTTATGGCATGGGCATGTGATGAAAAGGAACATGTCGCGAGGAAAGCTTTGGTTTTTTTAGAAATACAAATCATTCATTTCAAATAAACCAATTACAGGCACTTTTGAATTGTCAAGGGGTCGGTCAATCAGAAAAATGAAGCTAGTTGCCCATTCCAAAGCAGTAGGTACCTATGGAGAAGAACGGACAGGAAACTCCACGGACACTCTTTTAAATAAAATGGGGTTACAAAATATTGGCTACATCATTCATATTATTACTAAACATATGAGAACGGTGCAGAACGTTAAAAGCAGCCGTTATAAATATCTAAAAATAGTTCAACAATAAGCCATAGCTGCTAAGAGATGACCTGGCCCTACTGACAGCGCCCGTTCACGAACATAACAATTAATATAAATTACAAACATGTTACTACCAAGTGCATTTACCGGCGATTTCACTTTCCGTTATCCATTGTTAAAACTCAAATACCATTAGCCTAGGAGACAGAACATTGTTTGCAGATAAAAGGATCCTAGCGAAAATCCTAGCACAAAAATAAATTTTAGCAAGATTAAACACAAACAAGTTGTGTTGGTCCATACGCAGTATACCTAAAAATATTGCACAAACCTTTGCACCAACATTTTGTACAAATAAAAGTTGGGTCCATTACTTGATTGATAAGCTGAATAAATTTTAAGCGCAATGAAACGTTCTTTAGTAGAAGCTATAAAAAGTTATGTACCTGCGGTGCATTTTATGTTCATTTTAGTTGTTTTTGAGGAAGTAAAATAGGACCTATTATTTGTGAGTTAATCTGGAATTCATGATCGTTTTTTTTGTATATCGAATCTAATATTTAAACAATAGAGTGAGGGTGAGTAAGCGGAATTGTCCGAAAGGGTTACCGCTGCCCCGGAACATAAAGGGCTAAGGAAGGAATATGGATGGGTTTTAGTCAGTAAGAGTCTGAAACACCCTACCGCTCCACCCAGAGCGGGAGGAGTCATTTGATGATTTCCCACCCTCAAAAAAAAAAGAGTGAAGGCGAGAGGGGGGTGAGAAGTAGGAGGGGGAGGGTGTGGTATAAATACTCTTTTCAAAAGTAACGAGTAATATTACCACACTCATAACAAGATTAAATATTATACAATACAATTTATAAATGTGTATAAAGGAAGGGAAGGAAGGGCTCGTGACTAAGTAATAAAAACCGCACGGGTCCATCCATCAGGTAAAGCTACGCTTGCCGGGGTTGCTTCATAGATGGGTGTGGTCACATCCTTACATACCGAGTCTCCACCGTGTCTCGGAAACCACGTCTCGTATGACCCAGTTACTGGGTTGTGAAGGTCAGGCAGACTCTCTCTGTCTAAAAGCAGCATCCAGTTAGACTGGAAGCCGACCTCAGCATAGTTAGAAAAGGCTAGGTAGATTTATTGATTTTTGTTAACAATTTTTACGTAACGTTGTCATTTCATTGTACCCTTGGTCACTTACGATTAAAATTAACTAAAAATTCATACAAGCAAAAATATACAAAAATTCTTTTACAAAACCAGCTTCTGTAAACAGTAATTAAATCAGCACAGTTAAACAATTTTCATATTTTGCAAGTGAAAGCTTCTACGGCCGCCCATCACACCGTGTCGTAGCAGCGAACAGCCTTGAGCTCATGAACAATTCAAGCCAAGTTACATCTCATTACTCTGAGCAGCGAGCTTAAACATTTATTATTTCTTAGAGATTTGAAGGGACTTAATTAATCAGGATTATTTTACTTTACTTTATACATGAAGATTAGAAATGTAAATAAATGTGGCTTGATTTTATTTTTTGTAAAAGATTACCTACTAAGCCTTGTTTATTGCTTGAGAATTATGTATGAATTAAGCTTGAATTAGCTTAAAGTAAGACTTTACAAACTAAATTAAACAGCTACTTTACTTAGTTTTTTGCCACTTTATTTATCGCTAGCAAGGATTTCAGAGGACTCAATTCAAAAAAATACCTACACATTTATTTTATGCGTCAACAAAGTTACCAATTACTTGATAATCTAAGTTCACCTTGACCTTCCCAACTAACTGAGACACGGCGACAAAAGCGGAGCAACACAAATACTAAGTGCAAACATTACGAACACAAACACGAAAGCCGAACACAATCAGCTCTGTTTATTTATTTACCGTTATTCAGCGCTCCGTGATCGGTAAATAGGCGGACGTTGTGATAGGCGTCCGTAGTCAATATCGGTTGTCATGCAAATATACTCCTTCATTGAGATTCCTTTTGGTTGGAACGCAGAGTTCGGTCTTTGAAAACACTCATTCATTTGGAATTTTAAACGAAGGTTGGTACTAACTTTTACAACACCTATGTCAATTCTATTATGAGCAGAGGTTGGTATCGGCCTCGACTGACGAGTTCTAAGTCGTGAGTTCGAACCCAAGCAATCGCTTTAGTTTGTGTATTTCATTTCATCACCACTGCTCTCAAAACGGTGAAGGAAAACATCGTGAGGAATCCGATATGTCCTAGAACCAAAAATTCGAAGACGTGAGATATCCGCTAACCCGCACTGGGCCCGCGTGGTGGATTATGGCCCATTAGGGAGTGGGCTACTCTCTTAGAGATAGCCTCTTAGAGAGGGCTCTAAGAGGCTATCTCTAAGAGAGTAGCCCTGCGTCCCAGCAATGGGAACATTATAGGCTGATTATGTATGTCCATTCTATCCAATTAGTGTGTCTGACTGCTTCGTTGCTCTAGTAGTTGCAAGCGCTACTGCTAAGCACGAGGTTTCGGGTACGATTCCCAGTTGGTACAAAGTGTTACTTGGGTTTTCGCATTAGGAATTTGTCAGTAACAGCCCGGAGTCTGGGTTTGGGCACTAGAACCGTTTCTTCTCACGATGTTTTCCTTTACAGTTTATAAGCAAGTGATAATTATAATAAATCTGAAGTCACAGATGCGTGCCTTGGGGACCCACGACTTGGCATAGTCCGACTAATACACCACTAGGCTATCACTGCTGTATGCAGGATGTTTAATTGTATAACTGCATCTATTTGCCAATGTGAAGTAATTAAAAAAAAAACTAACTAATATAATAAGAGGTGGCTACTGCCACCTCTTATTATCTCAAATCCTACTGGATTGATGCTGTATTGTTTATTGTATACATTCAGTCAAAAAAGTATCGGGAATGGATGATTTGTTTATGGTTCCAAATTCAAATTTTTGTTTTTTTGCAGTTGTTAGATTGGCACAACTGTTTTGCGCGGAGTTTGAGTTGCATCTGTTATTTATAATAAATACAGTGCTGGTTTTAGTAATATCATATAAAGTGTGTATTGCGAATTTCATAATGGACAAAAATATCGAACAAAGAGTTTGTCTTAAATTTTGCATCGCCAATGGAATTTCGTGTTCGGAGTCACTGAAAATGTTACAGTAGGCTTACGGTGAATCGACTTTATCAAAAACTCGTGCTTATGAGTGGTTCAAAGCGTTCAAAAGCGGTCGAGATGTGATGGAAGATTTGCCTCGCTCTGGTAGGCCGTCAACGTCTGCAACTGAAGTTAACATCGCAAAAGTGAAGAAAATAGTGACTGAAAATCCCCATTCAACTCTGAGAGAGATAGCCGCCGAACTTTCTGTATCTCACGAGTCGATCCGTACCATTTTAACTAATCATTTGGGTATGAAACATGTTGCTGCTCGGCTAGTCCCAAAAGATCTGAATTTTCTCCAAAAACTCAATCGCATGAAAGTCGCTGAGGACATGCTAGAACGAGTCAGTTCGGACCCAACATTCATTCATTCAACATTCAATGAAACGCATTGTTACTGGTGACGAGACGTGGGTTTACGAGTTTGACATGCAAACTAGTCAACAAGCTTCGGAGTGGCGCCTTCCAACTGAACCGAAACCGAAAAAGGAGAATTCGCGGCGAGAACTGAACTCAATTCCGGAAAAAGCGTTTAAAAAATGTTTTGATGAATGGATTATTCGTTGGCGCAACTGTATCGTTTCTAAAGGAGCATACTTTAAAGGTGATAAAATAAATTTGGATGAATAACAGACATTTTGTGTATTATTGATCTTTTCCCGGTACCTACTTTCTTGACAGAGTAGTACTAAACTAACTGCTATTATGCGTGTATGTCAGAAATTATCCTAAATGAACTTACTACTGGGGTAAAAAGTATCCTGGTTATAAACTACCTCTGTGCCAAGTTTCATCTAGATTTGTTCAGCCGTTTGAGCGTGAATAACGGAAAAACATACAAACTCACACACACACTCACTCAGAAGCTTTCGTCTCTATAATATTGGTGTAATTATTTGTGTGATTTGGATACAGAAATATTCAAATAAAATAGTTTACAAAGTAAAAGATGAATATTTTGGCGTATATATCAAACATAATATATTGTTCGATCGTACATAATATATTGTTAGAATTACCATTTGCATTACCCGCTAAACAATACAAATGTTAATTCTATCGGTTGCCCATTAACTTGCTTCCTACTTCCTACTAGCTAACTGCTAAGCTGTAATATATTGCGCTGGATGCAACTTAGGTACTTTAAATACCGGTGATCTGTTATACTGGTCCTCTTCGTAGAATTCTCACTGTAAATAAGTAAGTAAATAAGTAACCATAAATGATATTAAGACTACTCGAGATAAAGGCATCTGGGATTTAAAATGCATTTAGAAGGACTTATTACCCTCGTGTAAATACTCAGATGTTACTAGATAGTATCTATCTGCCTGGCGTTTTCCTAACTATGTTCGGGTCGGCTTCCAGTCTAACCGGATGCAACTGAATACCAGTATTTAACATGGAGCGACTGCCTATCTGACTTCCAAAACCCAGTCAGTAACTGGGTAATACGATACCAATTGGTAAAACTGGCTGTCACACTTTCCGGCTTCCTACTACCTGTGACGACTGTCAAAGTTCCACGAATGACAGCCGGGACCAACGGCTTAACTTAGAATTTACTTGATAGTATTGATTACTAAAAATGGATCTGTAAGTACTGATTAGTTTATGGACAATAATGTAGGTATTTTAATGACATATTAAAACAATTCTTTATCAAGCAACATTAAGAAATATGCAATTGTTAAATCGGGAATATGATGTTCAATAAAATTTGTAATTATTAAAGCTATTGTTGTAATTTTATTAATAACTAGCTGCGTGGAATAGTGACTTTTCGGGCAGCATACCTTAACAAATGTTCGCCGTGAATCTTTAAATTGACATTACTTTTTTATTTATGAACCGATTGACATGAAATAAACACTAATAAATAATAATAATAATAATTTTATTGAAATAATAATAAGTTCACAGAAAAAATAAAAATTGTATGTATCGATCAGTAGTAGGTATGTATAAATCTAGGTCTATTAAATAGAATTATAGAAATCTGGATATAAACTATGGTATGACAAATATGAGATACAGTCAAAAATAGAGCTACAAATGTAATGTAGTGCGTTGCCTGATCTAGGTTTATTTATACCTGTGTTTCAGGCCATCTCTCTACGAAAGTACTTGGTAAATAGTACAGTCATTAAATTAAGTAAACTATTAACTATTATTAATTAAGTAAACTAGTAAACATAATATATGTTCAATATCTAAGTTATACAATATTTTGCGTAACCTTATTATAAGTTAGGCTTATGGGATATATTAATATCAATAACTAAAACACAACACTAAATGTTAAGTGAAGCTTATTACGATATATAATAGTGAAAACCGCATCTAAACCGAATAAACCGTTTCTGATATTAGCGTGCACAAACACAGAGACAAACAGACAAAAAAATTATAATTACAATTTCGGGTTCGGCATCGATATAATAACAACCCCTGCTACTTTTTTTTATATATATTTCCATTGTATAGACACCACTTTTCTACAATTTTATTATACGTATAGATAATTAATCGATCTATGATGTTCCCACTGACGCGTGACGGGACACACTTTTTTCGAAAGGGGGTGGGCTTTAATCCGCCACGCGATTAAATCCGTCGATCGATGTTGAACTTAACAATCAACGTTATAAGGTTTAAAATGATTTGGAGAAATTTGACAGTTTGATTTAACTTCATGCGCTTGCGACCGTAACTAATTCTGCAGGAAGTAATTTCTACAAAAATATCACTGCATAGACGTAGGTGAAGTGAGTAACATACATAACCTCACAACATCCCGACTGTAATTTCCAAAGGGCTGGGTAGAAGTGTATCTGTAGTAGTTCGCTAGTTATGTTTAAGTCCCATGTAATAGAGGACCAGCCTATTGCCATTAACCGGACACCAATCCAGAATCTGGGCTGGTACTAATTCCACATTATCCCAATAACACTAAGAAATAATAAAAAACACTTAACATCAAAAAACAAGCTCTAATGAACCTTAGTTAACTCATAAAATTCCACGTTGTAAAGGAAAGTTTGCCCGCTGAGCGGAAATTATAGGGTGAACAGGGAACATTTGTCATTGTCTCCCCATTAACGTAGGCAAGGAATCCTGTTCCATCATTCATCTTGTAATAAATTCTTCGAAGTCGTTCGGCCCTTCATATTTCTATTAGGGTTCGAGCTCAAAAGTTTTCAACGGGTTCTGACAGGCTGTCGGGTTTATTGTTAATGTCATTTACTGGACATGAATAATAATTTATTTGGGTAGATTTTTAACCAATTTTTGATTGTGTTTGTTGACGATTGACGTTTATATGGACTGTTCTGGCCAATTAACCAAAACTCGGGTCAGTTATTTAGTTTTATTAAAACCCTGAAATTCTTACAGCCCTGAGTTAACTTAGGATTTAGTCATGCCTAGTATAGGTATATTTTGACGGCATGGTTGGCGCAGCGGTTCAGCGATTGACTACTGCGCAGCATGTCGCGGGTTCGATTCCCACACGGAACAAATATTTGTACGACCTGCAAGTATTTGTAACAGGTCTGGGTGTTTTTCTATCTATAATATGTATATATTTACAAAAAAAAATGTATATAAGTAGGTAGTTTATCAACCATTTCGTTACCATAACACAAACATTAGGTTGCTTAGCTTTGGACGATATGGCGTTGTGTGAAATGTCCAAGGATATTATTATTATTATTATATAAGTAACTTAAGTGTATATTTAAGTTACTGAATTGGTTCTTTTTTTTCAACTATTATAGCGAGTTTTATTTGATGTCATACCAAAAATTAGAGAAGAATGTTGTTATTCACATAATATTTAAATACCTAAAAAGACTTAACATATAAGTAACTAGCACTTTGCCCGCGGCTTCGCTCCCGTGGTCTTTCCCGTGGGACCCGTTATTTTTCCCGGGATAAAAAGTAGCCTATGTTACTCCTAGAAAACTAAGCTTTCCAACGGTGAAAGAATTTTTAAAATCGGTCCAGTAGTTTTTGAGCCTATTCATTACAACCAAACAAACAAACAAAGTTTTCCTCTTTATTAAGTATAGATTAAGTATAAATAAATAATAATAACGTATAATTAATAACATATAAATAATGTACACATGTACAAGTATATAAAATGGGAGAAAAATCATCAAAAAAAAAATTAATTCGTCCACATTGCTGTCAACAGAAAAAGTTCCCAAAAGGCTGGCATTTTCATTTATCTATTTCATTTTGTCTTCTTATCTGACGCACGTTGTCTCTCTTTTTATCAAATGTTCAATAGCAGGTACTCCAAAAAAAATCGGTGTTAGTAAGTAAAAGTCTGACACGTCCCGCTCCGCACAGAGTGGATGAAGTTATTTGATGACACCAAAAAAAGGTGTTCACATATTTACAAACATTCCAAAAGTAGGCGATAAATAATATAATTATAGTGATAAATAACTACTAATAAATCTTCCTAGTTCTTCAAAGCACACGCAAAAATGTAAAGACTTTTTCAATGAAAAATAAGGTTTCTTGGTAATGCTTTGACGTGAAATCTAATTAAGCTTGTTCCTTTGCTTGCAGCTTATCAAAGCATGTTTTTGCTTGTTTTGCAACGTGGCTGCAATGGCTTGCCTGATTAATTCCTTTTCGCTTTCAACTAGCTACGGGATATTTGCGACGCATTTATGTGGACGTATTTTTATTTTTGGATTAATTTTTGTTACAGGAATGTCGTGAAAAAGGTGTTCATTTTTCAGGGGCTCTCGCTAATCGAGGAAAATAGTATAAACCTCTTTAGAAGTTGTTTAAAAATAATAAATTAAAAAAATATTTATAAGCTTATATTATATTTGACGTTTATTGACGTTTCATTTTAATTAGTACCTTCTCATTAATTTATTTCAACTGCATTTTATGGCAACCTTTTACAATACTGCCATATTGTAAATGGTTTTGATTTTTATTTTAAGTCCTTTTTCAAGATCGAATCCATACCAAGCTAGTGCAACTGCGTATATATTCGCGCTTACTTTATAGTCTCTTTTCATATTAATTACCCGACTAATACATAGCTTAGTTAATCTATTTACACGAAACTATAATATTACATGTCAGATGCAGCGAACTACATGATATTGGCGGGTTGTCAAACCATGGCCATTCTATGTATTTTATATAATAATGAAACTAGGGATTTGATTCGAAACACGCTGGTTAAATGACTTGCTTCCTACTTCCTACTAGCTAACTGCTAAGCTGTAATATATTGCGCTGGATGCAACTTAGGTACTTTAAATACCGGTGATCTGTTATACTGGTCCTCTTCGTAGAATTCTCACTGTAAATAAGTAAGTAAATAAGTAACCATAAATGATATTAAGACTACTCGAGATAAAGGCATCTGGGATTTAAAATGCATTTAGAAGGACTTATTACCCTCGTGTAAATACTCAGATGTTACTAGATAGTATCTATCTGCCTGGCGTTTTCCTAACTATGTTCGGGTCGGCTTCCAGTCTAACCGGATGCAACTGAATACCAGTATTTAACATGGAGCGACTGCCTATCTGACTTCCAAAACCCAGTCAGTAACTGGGTAATACGATACCAATTGGTAAAACTGGCTGTCACACTTTCCGGCTTCCTACTACCTGTGACGACTGTCAAAGTTCCACGAATGACAGCCGGGACCAACGGCTTAACTTAGAATTTACTTGATAGTATTGATTACTAAAAATGGATCTGTAAGTACTGATTAGTTTATGCACAATAATGTAGGTATTTTAATGACATATTAAAACAATTCTTTATCAAGCAACATTAAGAAATATGCAATTGTTAAATCGGGAATATGATGTTCAATAAAATTTGTAATTATTAAAGCTATTGTTGTAATTTTATTAATAACTAGCTGCGTGGAATAGTGACTTTTCGGGCAGCATACCTTAACAAATGTTCGCCGTGAATCTTTAAATTGACATTACTTTTTTATTTATGAACCGATTGACATGAAATAAACACTAATAAATAATAATAATAATAATTTTATTGAAATAATAATAAGTTCACAGAAAAAATAAAAATTGTATGTATCGATCAGTAGTAGGTATGTATAAATCTAGGTCTATTAAATAGAATTATAGAAATCTGGATATAAACTATGGTATGACAAATATGAGATACAGTCAAAAATAGAGCTACAAATGTAATGTAGTGCGTTGCCTGATCTAGGTTTATTTATACCTGTGTTTCAGGCCATCTCTCTACGAAAGTACTTGGTAAATAGTACAGTCATTAAATTAAGTAAACTATTAACTATTATTAATTAAGTAAACTAGTAAACATAATATATGTTCAATATCTAAGTTATACAATATTTTGCGTAACCTTATTATAAGTTAGGCTTATGGGATATATTAATATCAATAACTAAAACACAACACTAAATGTTAAGTGAAGCTTATTACGATATATAATAGTGAAAACCGCATCTAAACCGAATAAACCGTTTCTGATATTAGCGTGCACAAACACAGAGACAAACAGACAAAAAAATTATAATTACAATTTCGGGTTCGGCATCGATATAATAACAACCCCTGCTACTTTTTTTTTATATATATTTCCATTGTATAGACACCACTTTTCTACAATTTTATTATACGTATAGATAATTAATCGATCTATGATGTTCCCACTGACGCGTGACGGGACACACTTTTTTCGAAAGGGGGTGGGCTTTAATCCGCCACGCGATTAAATCCGTCGATCGATGTTGAACTTAACAATCAACGTTATAAGGTTTAAAATGATTTGGAGAAATTTGACAGTTTGATTTAACTTCATGCGCTTGCGACCGTAACTAATTCTGCAGGAAGTAATTTCTACAAAAATATCACTGCATAGACGTAGGTGAAGTGAGTAACATACATAACCTCACAACATCCCGACTGTAATTTCCAAAGGGCTGGGTAGAAGTGTATCTGTAGTAGTTCGCTAGTTATGTTTAAGTCCCATGTAATAGAGGACCAGCCTATTGCCATTAACCGGACACCAATCCAGAATCTGGGCTGGTACTAATTCCACATTATCCCAATAACACTAAGAAATAATAAAAAACACTTAACATCAAAAAACAAGCTCTAATGAACCTTAGTTAACTCATAAAATTCCACGTTGTAAAGGAAAGTTTGCCCGCTGAGCGGAAATTATAGGGTGAACAGGGAACATTTGTCATTGTCTCCCCATTAACGTAGGCAAGGAATCCTGTTCCATCATTCATCTTGTAATAAATTCTTCGAAGTCTTTCGGCCCTTCACATTTCTATTAGGGTTCGAGCTCAAAAGTTTTCAACGGGTTCTGACAGGCTGTCGGGTTTATTGTTAATGTCATTTACTGGACATGAATAATAATTTATTTGGGTAGATTTTTAACCAATTTTTGATTGTGTTTGTTGACGATTGACGTTTATATGGACTGTTCTGGCCAATTAACCAAAACTCGGGTCAGTTATTTAGTTTTATTAAAACCCTGAAATTCTTACAGCCCTGAGTTAACTTAGGATTTAGTCATGCCTAGTATAGGTATATTTTGACGGCATGGTTGGCGCAGCGGTTCAGCGATTGACTACTGCGCAGCATGTCGCGGGTTCGATTCCCACACGGAACAAATATTTGTACGACCTGCAAGTATTTGTAACAGGTCTGGGTGTTTTTCTATCTATAATATGTATATATTTACAAAAAAAAATGTATATAAGTAGGTAGTTTATCAACCATTTCGTTACCATAACACAAACATTGGGTTGCTTAGCTTTGGACGATATGGCGTTGTGTGAAATGTCCAAGGATATTATTATTATTATTATATAAGTAACTTAAGTGTATATTTAAGTTACTGAATTGGTTCTTTTTTTTCAACTATTATAGCGAGTTTTATTTGATGTCATACCAAAAATTAGAGAAGAATGTTGTTATTCACATAATATTTAAATACCTAAAAAGACTTAACATATAAGTAACTAGCACTTTGCCCGCGGCTTCGATCCCGTGGTCTTTCCCGTGGGACCCGTTATTTTTCCCGGGATAAAAAGTAGCCTATGTTACTCCTAGAAAACTAAGCTTTCCAACGGTGAAAGAATTTTTAAAATCGGTCCAGTAGTTTTTGAGCCTATTCATTACAACCAAACAAACAAACAAAGTTTTCCTCTTTATTAAGTATAGATTAAGTATAAATAAATAATAATAACGTATAATTAATAACATATAAATAATGTACACATGTACAAGTATATAAAATGGGAGAAAAATCATCAAAAAAAAAATTAATTCGTCCACATTGCTGTCAACAGAAAAAGTTCCCAAAAGGCTGGCATTTTCATTTATCTATTTCATTTTGTCTTCTTATCTGACGCACGTTGTCTCTCTTTTTATCAAATGTTCAATAGCAGGTACTCCAAAAAAAATCGGTGTTAGTAAGTAAAAGTCTGACACGTCCCGCTCCGCACAGAGTGGATGAAGTTATTTGATGACACCAAAAAAAGGTGTTCACATATTTACAAACATTCCAAAAGTAGGCGATAAATAATATAATTATAGTGATAAATAACTACTAATAAATCTTCCTAGTTCTTCAAAGCACACGCAAAAATGTAAAGACTTTTTCAATGAAAAATAAGGTTTCTTGGTAATGCTTTGACGTGAAATCTAATTAAGCTTGTTCCTTTGCTTGCAGCTTATCAAAGCATGTTTTTGCTTGTTTTGCAACGTGGCTGCAATGGCTTGCCTGATTAATTCCTTTTCGCTTTCAACTAGCTACGGGATATTTGCGACGCATTTATGTGGACGTATTTTTATTTTTGGATTAATTTTTGTTACAGGAATGTCGTGAAAAAGGTGTTCATTTTTCAGGGGCTCTCGCTAATCGAGGAAAATAGTATAAACCTCTTTAGAAGTTGTTTAAAAATAATAAATTAAAAAAATATTTATAAGCTTATATTATATTTGACGTTTATTGACGTTTCATTTTAATTAGTACCTTCTCATTAATTTATTTCAACTGCATTTTATGGCAACCTTTTACAATACTGCCATATTGTGGTTTTGATTTTTATTTTAAGTCCTTTTTCAAGATCGAATCCATACCAAGCTAGTGCAACTGCGTATATATTCGCGCTTACTTTATAGTGTCTTTTCATATTAATTACCCGACTAATACATAGCTTAGTTAATCTATTTACACGAAACTATAATATTACATGTCAGATGCAGCGAACTACATGATATTGGCGGGTTGTCAAACCATGGCCATTCTAGGTATTATAAATAATAATGAAACTAGGGATTTGATTCGAAACACGCTGGTTAAATGATTGTTTGTCAATCAAATGATTTTTTTGATCACGTCTGTAATCCTTTAAAGGTAAGGCAGATATGTACAATCACGGACTTTAATTGATGAGCCACAAAATTTTTAATTTCGCAGTTTTATAGATTCACAAGATAACACGACTTTACACGATTACACATGAACTGAAATCCCATGCTCGCAAATAAAATGACAAATCACTAATATTTAAAATGATGACGCGCAGGTAATGAGACACACTTGCACTATATTCTATGGTACTATTAGCGTAAACCCGCAAAATTTCAAATGTTTTGCATAATCATAACTGTATTTTTTTTAAAATGGGCTATCTTAGGAGCCGGGCCATCTTCGGCGACACTACCCTACTCGGAAATAGTCTTATCCATACCTAGAGGTTTATAATTGTAGAAAGTATAAAGTAGCTTAAATACGTCTATCCATTCTGTTTTGTTACTGACTTTTTTGAATTAGAGCTCATTAGATAATCTTTATTTCTGAAAACCTATCCGTGAGAGTCGAAAAGTTGATGTCAAAGAACAAACATAATATTTCACCGTATGCTAGCGTTACCATGGCTACGCTAAAACAATTGTCACCGTTAGGTTACGGTTGCTAGACCCGCAAATTGAAATTGAAGACATGACTTTTCATATCTGGATATACCTTAGAGCATTTAACCTATACGAATATAATCGACTAAATGCGTTTTGCGGCTAAAATACGAACAGTGGAGAGTGGCTAAACAATTAAAGCCCGAGACTGTTCCTGCAGCCCATCTACATTTCACCAGTTATATGCGAGCATTTTACCCACTAACCGGGTACGAATCTGGAGTCCAGCCAGTGAGTCTGTCGATCCATTCTGAAGAATCTCACCATGGAATCTTAGTGAATTGAGCTGTCGTTTCACCTAATGCTTAAGATTGACACTTTAAACTTACTTCACCTAAATTTTCACGGTGAAATTTTTGCGGTATATCACCACTGGTTTTTGCGGAATATCACCACTGGTTTTTGCGGTATATCACCACTGGTTTTTGGGCTGCTCCTGAGAAAAACTTAATTTTGTGAACTCATTACTGGTTATCCTAAACAAAAAATTTTTTGGAAGGTTTAACTCTATTCTGTTACATTCGTGTTGCTAATTCAGAAGCACCATATTTGATTTTATTTTAAAAATAATTATAAAAATAATTTAAAAAATAATTTATTTACAATAATAAAAATATGCACTTGAGTAAACCTTTTCTTTTGATATGTCACACGATACACTACTTATCTGTCTCCCAAAAATGAAACCCCATAGTCGAAATTCGTATATTTACGTAAAATGTCCGCGTTGAGGTCACAGAAATTGACATGCATGTATACCTGCAAATTCTAACATAATCAGTTTATAGACTCAGAGCAAATTAGCTGTGACAAATGGACAGACAGATAAACGAGTGATCATAGAAGAGTCCCGTTTATTCATTCAAATATGCAGAACCCAAAAAATAAACCAATCACTTTGCATTGCCTCTACTAATCATAATACACTTAAAGTGTCCACAATTATGCCAAATACTGATCAATAGAGCCTTTATAATATAATTGTTATATACCATTATATACGTGCATTAAATAAATTAATTATGTTATAGATAATCAAATTACTCATTAATATGAGCTCACGGTCTCACACTAATGGAATTATATCCACATGTTTACTAAGCTATTGTATTCACTAACTATTGGATGGCCTTTGAACGAGCATAATCCTAGATGACATGGACTTATGAATTGAAAGATAGTTATGTACTGTCTTGGACATGAGAGGCTTTCATTAGTCGACGGTACGGGCAAGTTCTAGGGTCTAAAGATATTAATAGTAACGTAAATTCAATTTTGTAAGTCAGCTATCCACAACATTTCAACCGGCATGTCTGAGAGATATTTCTCACCAGCATGGGAAGTTAAGTCAATAAAAACAATAAAAACACTGACACCAGGTTAGTCACTAACCACACGGAAAGAAGAAGAAGAAGAAGTGGAATACCTCTAGTCCACTAAAATAAAGCGAGAGTGGTCAATTTTCATCAATCTTTACAACTCAATCAATTAATCAACTCAGCCTTTCGCAGTCCACTGCTGGACAAAGGCCTCTCTCAGGCTGCGCCACAACAGTCTGTCCTCCGCCTTGCGCATCCAGTCTGTCCCAGCCACCTTCTTAAGGTTATCCGTCCATCGGTCTATCTTTAAAACTACTGGGTGTAACCGAAAGGATATGTTTACGTCACCGTTAGATTGTAAAGATCGTTAGATTACAATCTATCTAGCGAGATTGTAAACTATCGATAGATTGTGAACCGTATCATTATGATTGCAATTTGACTCATTATTCTTCGCTATATTGTAATCTACCGAAGTGAAACCGTTAAATTACAATCTGAATAAAAATAATCTCTTTTTTCTATATTTTTTTCTATATAATTTAGTCGTTTCTGGCACTCGCCGGCCGCTGCCGCGGCACCGCTCGCTTCGCTAGCTCGGCTCGTGCGTAGGTGGTCACAGTTTTAACCTAACCTAACCATTTTTTTAAACGTCCTACGCCGGTTCACAATTTGACCGCTTCCCATCGATAGATTACAATCAAGCGAAAAATGATGCGTTAAATTGCAATCATAATGATACGGTTCACAATCTATCGATAGTTTACAATCTTACTAGATAGATTGTAATATAACGATGTTTACAATCTTACGGTGACATATATACAAAAGCAAATGCTACATACCACCAAACTGAACAACTTTTACTATGGGACCAACACCGAAATCGCAAAAAAAAATCAGCTGTTCTATACATTTTTGGTCTCGTGACACGTGAATGTAGGGAACAGCTGCAGACATGATTTCTTTTTCACGATTTCAGAGTTGGTCCTACAGTAAAAGTTGTTCTGTTTGGTATGTAGCATATCCTTTTGTATGTATTTATATACCCTTTCGGTTACACCCAGTATATCTTTTAAAATTTATATTTGAGACCGTATATTTAAAATTTATTTATTAATGTTACACGACCGAGTTTGGGTCACAGAAAGAAAAAGATAATATTCTGTGCACCAAATTTCTACTTAATCGGTCCAGTAGATTTGGAGTGAATTGGCTGTGACAGTGGAACACACAGACATGAGTAATCCTTTTAATAATAATAATAATAACTTTATTTCGGGTGGCATAGACCCATATAAAAGCGCTCCGCGATTTAGCGCACCGTTTTTCACTTGGACATGCGGAACCCTATACCTAAATGAACAATTCCATGAACATCAGATTATATCTTTTATCTGTGGAATAAAATGGCAACTGACACGTATGGGGAAACTGAAAAAATCTGTTTTAAAATTATTCTTCAGCCAAAGTTATCTAGTTATCTTCAGCGGGATTGTCCGAAAGGGTTACCGCTACCCTGGAACATAAAGGGCTAAGGTAGGAACATGGAGGGGTTTCTGTCAGTAAGAGTCTGACACTCCCTCCCACTCCACCCAGAGCGGGAGGGTTTATTTAATGATACCATCCCACCCTCAAAAAAAAGCGAAATTTAACTGTCGGAAAAGTTGTCACATTGTATATTATATTTTTTTTTTCTAGAAAGCAGAAGACAGAACCCACTAAACGACGTAGTGCTAAAAAAGTATGAAAAAAAAATATACATAAGATTGTCACAGTATAAAAAGAAAAGCAATAAAACCCACTGTTCTTCAGCCCCAAAACATGCAACACAGACTAGAGCTGGGTTCACAATTTCAATTTTAAATTCACAGACACTTCCCGAGGTCCAAGCGCGACCTAGTTCTGGTTTGTCTAAATATTTTTTGTGAATACAACTCAAGATGGTTTAATTTTCATATTGCGTCGTTACATAAATGAGTTTGGTTTACTGAGAATATTCATTGTCCTGTAAAAATAATAATTGTTCAGTAGCTCTGTAAGAATTATAAAAAATGGTTTAAAAATTATTTATTTACCTAAATCTCATGTTAACTGTCTAGTACTAGTCATGGGAGTGTGCTAGACATTTTAAAAGAAAGAAAAAAAATACCTTTATTTGGCCACAGTCGGTGACACACAAAATTAAAATAACAAAATAAAAAAAAACAAAAACAAAATTTAATGAAAAACGCATTTGTGTAGTATACAATCATCTTACTAGAGTATCGTGTTACCCAGAAACTGTGTTGTGAAGGACAGAGAGGCAGTCGTTCCATGGAAAATACTGGTATTTAGCTCCATCTGGTCAGATTTTAAGCCGATCTCAACATGGTTGGGAAGAGGTTAGGCAGATAGTTGTATACGTCGTGTACAAGTACAGAAGGAGAAGGATGTTGCCAGTTTCATATGAAGAACGAATGGGCAAGAATCTTTAAAACTGTAGGGTTAAAAAATAAGCATGAGAACATTTTGACGAGTTATGCGAACATAAATGTAGGGAGCAGCTTATATTTTTTCTCAAACGTTTTAGCGGCAATTTTTTTCAGCATGTATGGATGGTATACTATTACAGCTTTACGAGAACGGCTTTCGTTTATTATTGAGTACTTTTGGACAGTACAACGTCTGTCATGTCAGCTAGACTCTACAGCCTAACTACAGAATACCTACGCATTAAATAACTATTTTTATTGCCTATTAGTTCCTTAGAATGGAAACAACTATTATCAAAACTTGAAACCTGTGTCAGAGGAGGTACGCAGCATTCCTCGAAAGGTCCATCCACAAGTCAAACATGAAATTCAATTTAGTCTTGCTTGCTACAGAAGTTTAGCCCAATTCCTCCATCCCACGCATTTCGGAGTAGGTACAAAGAATATTGACGTCATGCCGAGATGAAATGAAGCCGAGAAGCGACATCGTGGCTTCGTTCACTCGTTGTTATAGCTACTATTTTAGTACAAAATCAATATTATGACGTCAAAACAACTCTGCTATTGAAGTATATCGTAAATAGATAGCGTTTACCCCGCCTCATATATATTACCAGACGTTATCTGCTAATATCAAAACTCGTTTACTTGATATTGTGATGAAATGTTGATGTTTAACGTTAAAATATTTAATATTTATAATACAGTAACTTCTGAAATTATCCCACGGGAATTCACTGCCGGGATAAAAAGTATTCTATGTGTTAATCAAGGTTATAAACTTAGCACACACTTAGTGCTAAGTTTCATGTAACTTTTTAACTAATTATTATAACTCGTCGTTTTTCCATTAGCAACTTTTTGCAAATAAAATTAACTTCCAGTTTAACTCAAACTTAGGTACATACACTTACTTACTTCCCTCGCCGACCCTTACTCATGCCAGCCCGGGCTACTAAGCCTGTAGCTTCAACTTTGTCCCTAATTAATATGAATCCAATCCAGCTTGTCCCTTGCTGCCAAAGCGATGCCATAAGCCGAGGCCGCCGAGGGTCCGTACCCTTCAGAGGGTGCGCTTAGCGAGTAGGCGGTTAGTTTTTAAATTCTTAAGGCCAGGGCTAGCCTTGATCAGCGGGATTGATAGGGTTACCGCTGCTCCGGAACACAAAGGGCTAAGGAAGGAACAAGGTTGGGTTTTAGTTAGTAAGAGTCTTACACTCCCTTCCGCTTCACCCAGGGCGGGTAGAGTCATTAATTTGATGATGTACTTACTTAAAAAAAATTACACTGGAGGCCTTAACCATCCACAAGCCAGATTAAGCAGCAACAACCTCCTAGGTTGACTTGCAAGATGTCATAGACCAGGGGTTCCCAAACTTATTTTGCCTACTGCCCACTCTGCAGTGACCACTATCTAGATGAAATTACAAATCGCCCCTTAAGCCTTTACACAAAGCCCCGATTTTTTTCTGGGTCTCATACTGCCTCCCTTTAGGCCTGCAGTGCCCACAAGAGGGCGTTATCGCCCACTTTGGGAAAGGCTATCATAGACAAAAAAAAAGTCGAACAACGAGCAGTAAAAATACTCTCCCTCCCCCATTACCTATAGGAACAGAAACAATGTTTACATAAGGTGAACGCCGTGATGAACGCGCACGAGGTGAGCGCTGTGAGTTGAGTAATACAGTTTTCAAAACTAATTGTCTTTCCATTAAGCAGGAATAACATGCCCCGAGGGGTTCCAAAAGTGATCAAGAGTTGGCCATGAAATAATTGGAATTAAACTGAATTTTAGATAGGAAACATAATTGGCTATTTTAAGTGGCGTAGGTATTCGTGACATGAGAGTAATAACTTCGTTTACTTAAGCTATATTTTCTAAGATACACATCATCATCATCTGCCTAGCCTTTCTCAACTATGTTTTATCAGTGGAGGCTTGTAATTAGCAATTCTGGTAAATATTACTGTTTTTATAATGATATTAGCCTGTAAGCCTTCTGAAAATAAAGTAAAAAAAAAATGTTTGGGTCGGCCTCCAGTCTAACCAGATGCTGCTGTATACCAGTATTTTATATGGAGCGACTGCTCATCTGAACTCCACAACCTAATTATTGGGTAACTCGGTACCCCTTGGTAAGACTGGTTTCAGACTTTCGGACTTGTTTGTAGATTTTTGACAGTTGTTTCGGACGACCCGTAACAACTGTCAAAAATCTACAAATGATAGCCGGGAACAACGGCTTAACATAATTTCCATGGCACGGAGGGGTTTTGCTATATAAGAATGGTTACCCATCGACGGGCTAGCGGCCACAACCAAGCGGCTATTTTTCACTTAGCTGTGACTAAGTAAAAATGAATATTTTTATTTTTTTTAACTAGTAATATTTGACACTTGTATACCCACGGCAAATTGACGTAGTGTGTGAATTTGATTAAAAATGAATTTACCCGACTGATCCTATGTATTAATCTTGCACTCAGAGACAAAGAAGGTCTCAATGTCACAGAGAATGTTTGCCAATCTACGGACTGACCTCCCCAATAGCAGTGATAGCCTAGTAGAGTGACCGTCGGACTGCCAAGTCATAGGTCTCCAGTTCAAACCCAAGGCACGCACCTCTGACTTTTCGGATTCATGTGCGTATTGTATAATTATAACTTGCTTAAAAATTGGTGAAGGAAAACATCGTGAGGAAATCGGTATGCTTGATAGATATTTCTCAACAGTATGTGAAGCTAGGTCATGGGCACCCGAAAAATCCTGACACCAGGTTAGTCAATAACCACACGAAAAAGAAAGAAAGAACATCCCTAGTCGCGCAGCTATTAGGGCGGTCTGCTCGTCACGCGAGCGCGGCGCGACTCTAATAGAATAATTTCTATGAAAGGTTCTTGGTATTTGTTCGACCAGCCCGTCGCGTCTGTCTGTGCGAGTCTTTATTTATTTACGAGCCATCTTAATCCTTTTGGTAAAACAATTGCTAAACCATGTTCAACGACACTAGAAGTTGTCCTATTCATTGCCAAGAACATAAATCAGCGAAGTTTATTAAACACTTATTATTTCTCCTCTCTATTACTTTCTGTATCAAGTCTTTGCTCCCTAAAGACGCGTAAACTTGTTGTTATTATATTACTCTTATATTTTCCCCCCAATTTTGACTTAATATTGCCGTCACGACCACAATATTGTTGTCTTACTCGCTCTCAAGGACGTTAAGAGGACACGAAAGAGTACAAAAGAAATCTAACGAATCTCTGAAGTGCAGAACTTGGGTCTTAGCTTTGTGTTACTTAATTAAAGTAGTGTTAATAAGAATTGTTTGGTGCGATAAATGTGAGTTTTGTATTGTATGCTGTTAAAGATAAAGTCTTGTATTATTCATACTAGCAAACACTGCTATAATAATGTTCAATTGTCCATTGCTATTTGCAGTTAATACAACTGAATAAATAAAATACAGGTAACGGTTTAGTTCAGATGTTAAAATGATGTTGATGTTGTGTTCTCGGTTTTTATTAAACGTTACCATTTGAATGAATTTTCCTGAAGAACGGAAAGTATTGACTGCACCCGCTCTGGGTGGAGCGGAAGGGAGTGTCCGACTCTTACTGACTAAAACCCATCCATGTTCCTTCCGTAGCCCTTTATGTTCCGGGGTAGCGGTAACCCTTTCCGACAATCCCGCTTGGAAAGTATGCCTGATATTATTATTCTTTCTTTTTCGTGTGGTTAGCGACTAACCTGGTGTCTGAGTTTTTATGCTGTCCCATGGGCTTCTGACATAGCTTCACATGCTGTTGAGAAATATTTCTCTATCATGCCGGTTTCCTCACGATGTTTTCCTGCACCGTTTCATAAGCAAAGAACATACAACACATGAATCCGAAATTCAGAGGTGCGTTGCCTCGAACTCGAGATCTAAGACTTGGCAGTCTGTCGGTCGCACCACTAGGTTATCACTGCTATATTTTTATTATAACCGCGATACTGTTTGGCGACTTACCCAACCGTGTGGGGCCACGAAATAGATAATTATAAAAAAAAGCTTATAATGAACTGAAGCTGAGGCAGATAAAAACAAATTCCTAACAACTTATTAAACTCTCAAATATTATTGGAACAAAGTTTTTATCGCGGCATACGGTAGGAGTTGTCAAGTAGAAATCGTCACGTAACGAAAAAGCGTTACAACCCCTCCATGTGACTTTCGCTCTGTCTCATTCAATTAGGTACATTATTATTAATAGACCAAAAAGTAAAGCATGAATTAAAATCCAAAATGGCGGCAGAGAAAATCAAATTATTGTTTTAAATTATACGTGACAAGGAACTTCATCACCAACAGGGATCCCCCGACAATATGAACATGTTTTTTTTGGGTTGACCCACTCCTGCGCCGAGGAAAACCAATATATCGAAACTTTCATATACTCAACTCTGTTTTATGAGACTTTACGTTTCTTATCGTAACACGCACCTCTGAATTTACATGCATATTGCATAATTATCACTTGCTTAAAAACCAGTAAAGGAAAACACCGTGAGGAAACCAGCATGTCTGAGAGATATTTCTCAACAGCATGTGAAGCTAAGTCAGAGGCCCATGAGCAGCATAAAAACTCTGACACCAGGTTAGTCACTAACCACACGAAAAGGAAGAAAGATCGTGGGCGAAGCGATGAGTAAGCAACCCGTCAATGGTTACGATACCTTTAAATTTTGTATGCCGTCCAACTTATCGGTGTACGTGACTTTTTCCAAAGCGCTTTTGCAGTTTTATTTTTATTCTTTGTATATCACAAAAGAAAGAGAATGGAAACGATAGATATTCGAAATTAGGTCACTGTTTAACTCCACGCTACCGTCTCTCGTTCACCACGGCTATGTGTTAGTGAACTAGTGACAGTAAAGTAGCATTTAGAACTAGTTAAAGCAAAAATGTATGCAACGTTACCACTGAGTTTCCAATTTCCATCAATCGTGTCCTTCTGTGCAATTATAGTTAAATGCATATTGTTATTACGTTGTTTTTGATAGGTGTTGTGTTGTTATTGTTTATTGTTGTTATTGCTACTATAGGTAAACTAACACACTAACACTGTCTATTTTCGGAGAAACAAGAAAACAACATGATGTTCATATTGAGGAATTTCTTTCTTTTGCGTGTAAGTTGTGACTAACGTGGTGGCAGAACTTTTATGCTGCCCAAGGGCATCTAGCTTAACTTTGAGGATAATGGCTCGAAACTCTATATGCAGAGATAACGCCTGAAAGAATGTACCCTGATGTTAAAAGGAATTTCATTTGACTTGTGAACTTCTCATACCAGAACTCCCTATCACCATCCTCTATCCTACCAAACCATACATAAACCAATACAAATTCTACAAATTACTTCAGCGACATCTCCCTCACCCAAAACACTATACCTACCAATAAATAACCAAAGAGAATCTACACTTTGAAACCGTCTCTTCAAAGTAGAAAGGTAAGCAAGGGATCCGTAGGCTCCAGGTTAAGGGATAACGTGAGGCATTCAACAAGGAGGCGTGGAGCAAGGAGGCTGGTTTATCTAGAAGCGTGAAACGGCAGGTATTTAATGTCTTGTTCTTTGACGACACGGTTGGCGCAGTGGTTGAGCGATTGACTGCTGCGCACTATGTCGCGGGTTCGATTCCCGCACGGAACAAATATTTGTACGACCTGCAAGTATTTGTTTCGAGTCTGGGTGTTTTTCTATCTATAATATGTATGTATTTACAAAAAAAAAATGTATATAAGTAGTATATCAGCTATCTCGTTACCATAACACAAGCATTAGGTTGCTTAGCTTGGGACGATATGGCGCTGTGTGAAATGTCCAAGGATATTATTATTATTAATGTTACTGAGCGTAAGGGTCTGTATTGGGAGCTAGTGAACTGTGTGGATACAATTGGATGTGTTAGTTTTAAGTGAGAGTGTATAGGAGTATTGTTATCAGCTTTAGGATATTCGTTTGTTATTGGAGATATTGAGCCGGTAAAACTTGAACGGCCTTATTACAAAACAAAGATTGAACCTCATTGCGTTGAAATTTTTCGTCGGTAATTTAAACAAAAGTTGCAGTTCCATACATTTTCACTGTATATTGCACTTTTGCATGAAATAGTAGATTGTTTTTTAGCGGCAACAGAAATATATCATCTGTGAAAATTTCAACTGTCTACATATCACAGTTCATGTGATACAGCATATTGTGACAGACGGACGTACGGACAGCAGAGTCTTAGTAATAGGGTCCCGTTTTATCCTTTGGGTACGGAATCCTAAAATCATTGAAGAAGATGAAGTCTTCTTAAGTCTACTACAGATCCCGTAAAAATGTAAAGGACTAGAGTTTTGAAAGAACATTTTATAAAGAAAAAATAATGACAGGTAAAAACTTCAAACAGATTTCCTACACCTCGTTACTTGACCAAAAGCGGGAACTCACGCTCAATAACCTCGTTTGAAAACTCGGTCAAAATGTTATGCGGTTGTGGAGGTTATGACAAAATTCGCTAGCCTGTTTGTTCATTTAATGAAGAAGAGTTCATTTAAGAAAATTTATTTAGGGTGTCCAAAAAAGATATAATACAAATAAAAATGATACTGAAGGTTCTTTTATGTGTGCTTCTTCATTTATAGGAGACCACAGCAAGGCGTAAAATACAAACGAAAAACGGAGAATAACTGAATGTTGAAAGTAGCTTTTTAACTAATGCAATGATATATACGGTACTGTAGACTTTTAGGGTAGATAATAATCAAATGACCCCATTCGCGCTGTCTGGCATTAAATGCGCAAATGAACCGTGAGGCACACTCTGTTATTGTTTAATTATTATTTTTTGGTTTTTTGCGTTTCGACGACTGGGTCCAAATTACTCCAAATAAATGATTTTTCTTTCTTTATTTCTTATAAAACATAACTTATTAGTATACGTTTTGTGTTTTTGTATCAATAACCGTCTTCGGCGGAGTCTTAGTAATAGCGCCCCTTTCTACCCCTTGGGTAAAGAACGCTAAAAAACAAGCTCAGTTTAAAGGCGCCTCACTTTAAAACTTTCCGTTAAGTGTTATTATATACCAAAACTCCTGAAAGCTCATGAATTTTGGACAATATGGCTGAAAGTCTCCTTGATAATGCCACAAAATAGATACGAATAGAAGTCCAGCTCTGTGCAACGAGCGAAACCTGCCTAGCCTTTTCCCAACTATGTTGGTGTCGGCGTCCCGTCTAGTCAGATGCCGTAATCGTCTGAATACCATTAATTTATATGGAGCGACTGCCTATCTGACCTCCACAACCCAGTAACTGGGTAAAACGATACCAAGTGGTATCGTATCGTATTAAGTGATAAGACTGGGTGTCAGACTTTCGGGCTTCTGACGATCTGTAACGAATGTCAAAGATCCACAAATTACAGTCGGGACTAACGGCTTAACGTGCTTTCCGAGGCATGGAGGAGTCTCGTTATGTATGGTCACCCATCCACCGACCAACCCCGGCAATCCTAGCTTAGCCAGATGAGCGGCCATATGGCTATTATTACTTAGCCACGAGCTCCTCGCCTAACCTATCAATCTATTTAAATTATTTTGAATGCTCGAACGCAGCTAGTTATTATCTAACCAACCAGCTAGATACAACATAAGGTTCATTGGATTGTCCGAAAAGGTTACCGCTACCCGGGAACATAAAGAGCTTTTTTTTGAGGGTGGGAAACGATCAAGAATGTGGACAATCCTGCTTACTCGGCAGGCTCGGCCCTAACCTCTTTGAGGCGCGCGTAGAACACGTACGCGCCGTCCGGCACGGGCTGGTGCTGATCGGACGGTGAGGCTAACCATTACTCCGGCCGGTTACTCCGGTGGCCGGGAGTCGTCACGTGGCTCCGACGCCCGGGGCGTCTCCCGCGGCGGCTGGGACGGGAGGACCTTTCCCTCTCCCATACCGCCACCTCCTTTACTAAAACGATCGCGATCATCACTTGCTTATAAAACGGTGAGGGAAAACATCGTAAGGAAACCGGCGTGCGTGAGAGATATTTTTCAGCACGTGAAGCTAAGTCAGAGGCCCATGGTCAGCATAAAAACTGTGACACCAGGTTAGTGACTAACCACACGAAAAGAAGAGAAGACCTCATTCGGGAGCATGACTGCTTCGCAGAAGGAGTTGACTGACTCTCACTCCCTCTCGCTCCGGACCATGGCTTGCACCAGGGCCGAGCGTGAGGTCACCGCCGCCAGCAATCGCCTCTACGAGGACACGACGGTGCTCCGCCCAAGCTGGGCAGATCTCCACCGTGTGCTCCACTGTGTCTTCTGGGCGATCCTCATAGTGGTTACAGGAACCTCCAGAAACATCCATGTCCGGTGAGAACCAGCGTCAGGCAGTAGGTGGGGACGCCGTGACACCTCTCTAGCCACACCTTAAAGAGGGGTTTTACCGCCTGCGCTGGGTTGCGACAGTTGTTTCCAGGCCGCCATGAGATCGCGCCGTAGATCCGTCCGCTCCGCCGCAATTTGCCGCGGAAACGGATTTTCTCCCCGGCTTAGTACCTCCGCGCGGCACTCGTACAGGCGCGCAAGGACTATCGCCTCCAGATCCCACGGCGGCGGCAGTTCCGACAAGGAGGCTTGCCACCTCACCCGAGATCGTGCGGTACCCCCGAATAAGCCTTTCGGCTACCACCTTGTGGGGCGCGTTCAAATAGTGCGGCGGCTCGCCACCGCAGCGAACGCGCTCACACCGGAGCCCTATAAAGGGCCATGGACCGCACGACTTCAAACCCGCCTTCAGTTAATTTTCCATCAATCCGCCTAGCCTTTTCAAAACTATATTGGGATCGGTTTCCAGTCTAACCGGATGCAGCTAAATACCAGTATTTTACATGGAGCGAATGCTTATCTGACCTCCACAACCCAGTCACTAACTGGGTAATACGATACCCCTTTGTAAGACTGGCTGTCAGACTTTCGTGCTTCTGAATACCCGTAATGACTGTCAAAGATCTACGAATCTTAGCCAGGTCCAACGGCTTAACGTGCTTACCGAGGCACGGAGGAGTCCTCGATATCTGAAAATGGTCACCCATCCACAGACCAACCACGAAGAGAGATTTATCTTGTTCTTTTTTCTGATTCTTCTAATAAACCATTCCTTAAAGTACATTGTATGTTTAATTTCTCTAGAGTTAAAACCCAATAAGTAGGTGCCCGTTGTAACTTATTTTTTTTATGATAAAATGGATCACCTTAGAAACTAAACTTAAAATACTGCTTTACACTTCTTCAATGTATACACTTTTACCTCAAATACTCATTATAACGATATTATTTGAATAACGTAGGTATTTTAGTCCTTAAAACTTAAATATTGAATATCTCGAAAGTAAGAATTTCGTACTTATTGGGTTTGAGCACTATACCCTCGATATATCTCCCACACACCCGCAGCACCCATACTCATATAACATAACATTTAAGGCACACGTTATGGTTAACATACAATCAATGTAATAGGGTTGTAAAACTCCACGCATCTCGTAATCCGCACCGTTCTCGTTTGCATAATATTTCTCCGTTTCTCGCAGATATTTTTATAACACCTACCCACGCTTGCAGGGATTTCGTTTCGGGTTTAGCAAAAGGGATCTGGTCCAAGGTTACGTATTTAATTTTGACAGATTTTTCATCGTCTGCCGTATGTATAGCGAATTTGTTGTTAAAGTGGTACAGGTTTTTTGTATGGTGAAGGTTTGCTGTAATTTTATTGTTTTCGACAGCAGTGATAGCCTAGTGATGACCGTCGGACTGCCAAGTCAAAGGTCTCGAGTTCGAACCCAAGGCACGCACCTCTGATTTTGCGGATTCATGTGCGTATTGTATAATTATCACTTGCTTAAAATCGGTGTAGGAAAACGTTGTGAGGAAACCAGCATGTCTGAGAGATGTTTCTCAACAGCATGTGAAGCAAAGTCAGAGGCCCATGGGCAGCATAAAAACTTTGACACCAGGTTAGTCACTAACCACACGAAAAGAATACGCCACGCAACCACGCTCTATAGCATATGCAGCTCGTCGTCTCGCTGTACGGTCGCCAGCTCATCAAATTATGCCAAACTATCTAATTTCTCCAAATTATTTTAAACCTTAAAACGTTGGAGATTAAGATCGAAAATTTGACAGTTTGTGGTACGTTGATGTGCTAGTGACTGCACAAGAGACTGCAAGCGTAGCGTAGTGTAGTTCAAAGTGTAACCAATGTAGCCGCATCATTCGTGTTTTTTACTCCATTTATATCGTTATTTGACATAAATGTATAATCAACTCTGCTATCTAAACTAATATTGTAGAAGAGAAAAGACATGATTGTTTATCGTTTGCATTGAATAGGCTCAGAAACTACTGAACCGATTTGAAAAATTATTTCACTGTTGGGAAGCTAAACTATCTCCGCGTGACATAGGCAATACTATATTTTCAAAAAAAATACGGATCTTTACTAAAACTCCAATATTGTAACAATTTCTGACATTCACGCGGGTGTAGCCGCGGACAGAAGCTAGTTTCGTGATAAATACAAAGCAATGTAACCATTTACATTAAAAATGAACTCTAACAGTAGCTCCAAGAATATTACCCGATACCTAACTGTCGATTTTCCGTTATTTATACAACCAAATAACGTTGTAAAATTAATTTCACGATCATCCTACCTCCCAGAATATTTTCTTAACCTCTCAAAAGTCTTCTGCAACCCATAGTTCCATGAAATTGAAATTATTCTGTAAACTATAAGTGAAAACTTGTAATTTGCTGTTAGTTATTTTTCAATTTCTTATTCTGTTTTGTTTAGCTGTTAGTTTTCCAAAGGAAATAAATAAATAAAAAAAATCTCTCGAAACGATAATAAATATAACCGTAAAATTCGTTGAGCTTTTATAAACAAACGGCTTCTAATAGGCGAACATCTAAAGGAAAATTAAATCCTGAGATTGGAATCGATAAGTTTAATGATTTTAATTCTATAAATACACATTAACTACGGTCTTGAATCGTATTTTGATCAGCATAAAATCTGACGCTGGCCTTCAAATTGCAAAAAACTTAAGTTTTTTTTAATTTTGCGGGTATCTTAGGGCATCCCCTTAAGTTCCACTAGACTAGTTTAACTTAATTTATGCAACAAGTAACCACAATTTTGAAACTGATGATGTTTAACTAAACTATTTCGATGTAATAAGTGCAGAATGTTAGTAAAATATCTTGACATCTTTAGCAACAATAGTTTAGTACCCCTCGCAGACAGGCGCAACACAACGATGCGACGCGATTCTGGTAGAACAATTTTTATGACGTTTTCATAGAAATTGTTCCGCTAGAGATGCGTCGCGCTGTCGCGTCACTCCTGTCTGCGGGAGTCTTTAAGCGTTTACGTACACAATTTATTGTTGGTACCAGAATAAATTGTATGAAAATTGTATTAGCTAGTTGCTCATCCAGAGGAGCTCGTGGCTAAGTACTAACAACCGCACAGGTCGATCCATCAGGTTAAGCTACGCTTGCTAGGGTTGGCCGTGGATGGGACCATCTTTACATACCGAGACGCCTCGGAAAGCACGTTTAGTTAAGCCGTTGGTCCCAGTTGTCATTTGTGCATCTTTGATAGTCGTTACGGGTCGTCAGAAGCCCGAAAATCTGACAGCCAGTCTTACCAAGGGGTATTGTATTGCCCAGCTACTGGGTTGTGGATGTCAGATAGGCAGTCGGTCCATGTAAAATACTGGTATTCAGCTGCATCCGGTTAGACTGGAAGTCGAACCCAACATAGTTGGGAAAAGTCTAGGCAGATGAGATGAGTTGCTCATTCAATCCACTAAAGTAAGTTAAAATTATTAAAATAATATCCTAACTCCATCATCGACTTCTATGTTAATGATTAGAAGCTAATTACAGGTCCATCACAATTATAAGCCTACTCGATTTACACCAATTATCCTCGTTCATTATTCAAAATAATTACCTAATTATATTTAATAAATTCTCCTAATTATTATCCAAACAAAATCTTCATAAATCTTTAACGAAAACCCAAAAATCGTAGCTGCAAAAGAAATTCTCAACACGACGAAATAAAACTAAGAATCGCCCGGAAAAAGATTAAGCATTTACTCATTTCTTTGACGCCAGTGATAAAACGACTTGAAAAGGCAGAGCAGATTAATTTATATACAAGTGACATCATATTAAAGTCATCAGTTGTAAAGGCCTCCCCCCTCAGTCCCCCTGGGGGGTATTAACATCCCGACACGTACCACACGAGGTCGACACGGAATTAAGATATGAAATAGGGACAGAGCAAAAGAATCTCGGAAACATTAAAAGTCTTTCGTGTCATTTTTATTGAGATATGTTTTTATGAATTGATAATAATGAATCATGTTTTTTTTTAATATACTTAAATACTTGTCACACCATTCTTTCTTCTTCTTAGCGTGTCGATGGCGATCTAAATGGACTCGGCCCAGAATTCGGCTACGTGTTTGGCGCCATCACTAGCGTCCATCAGTTCCTGTAACGTGCATACGGCAGGACACGCATATTAAGTGTCCCATTGTTTGTGGAACAGCACCAAATTTACACTGAGATTGCACTGTGATTTGCATTTGAGTATAACTCGTTTGATCTTAAGACATTAGAACCTGGAGGGCAGGACGACCCTTAATTGAACTAATTTGCATGAAGTTTCGTACTAAATAGTTGATAATATATGGCAAAATACGTCAAGCTGGCAGTCTGCTCTGGTATTTTTTTGTTTGACAAGTCTAAAAACACAACATAACGCCTATTTCCGGTAGGTTAAGTTTTTTTTATTTTGGGTGGGAAATCATCAAATTAATGACCCCACCTGCTCTGGGTGGAGCGCCAAGGAGAGTCAACTCTTACTGACTAAAACCCATACATGTTCCTTTCCTAGTCCTATATGTTTTGGGGTAGCGGTAACCCCTTCGGACAATCCCGCTGCCCGAAGGGAATGTCTAAGGTGTTCCTATAGTACACTCACATTTCGCCACTTATGTTCAAGTCCCACATAAAAGAGAGTGAAAGATAGAGTGACTTGGGAGAGTGGAAGAAGAAAAGGTGTTGCGCCAACTGTAAGTGACGTGGGACAAGAGAAGGAAGTCGGGGACCATAGGATAATCGACCTGTGCAGCTGTTAGTACTTAACCTAACGAAAAATAAGGCGTTATGTTATATTTTAATCAGTATTAATCAGTTGTTGTAAAATAACAGTTCCCATTGAAATGATTAGACTCAACGTTATTGCTTCTTCAATTATTTCCATAACAGTTTCTTCGAGTTAAAAACTTCAAGCGCAGCTGCTCTAGCTTACTTCTAACATGAATTTTATTTTTTGTGACCAAAGTTAAACAAAATGCCGCTTCTTAAATATTCTTATTTCTTTCATTCGTGTGGAGGCGACCGTTTTTGTTCCATTTTATTTCTTTCGGTTTTAATGGACTTTAATATACAGAATTTTCTAAATTTAATTTTAATACTTATGCCTGCTTATTACAAGGAGGTAAATTTATTAGTATGTTGGCTTTTTTTTAAGGCTGCGAAATCATCCAATGACTTCTCCCGCTCTGGGTGGAGTGGAAGTTAACCTAACCGATAAAAAATTTTTTTTGACAGATAAATGCACGGTTCCCGTGAGAATCACCCAGCAAACCAGCGGAGCGTAACGAACTCATGAACTCTCCCTTTTCTTCTTAGGTCGTCCATACTATCCTTTCCATACTTCGTTGAACCCCAAGAACATTTACCTCTCCGACGTGATCTCCAGTAGCCTTATGGAAAGCTCTCAATTGACACCCAAGTAGGCCCCTGCAGGCACAATCTGTCGAAGTGGCCGATTACTGATCCACCCGTCACCCAATGCGATTGCTGAGCCTCTGACCAGACCATGCTGGACCTGCTGGAGTGTCCTAAGTGCCCGTTCACATGCACCTCAGATGACCTAAAGAATGCCACTGATGTCGCGACCAATATGGTAACTGGGCTCATTCAATTTTATAACATCCAGAAAAAGTACCATCGACACGAAATTACCTGGGTTAAGACATAAGACATATAGGTATACATACTTTACATCCCTGTCGTACGTTCCCGCGGGATAATATCCAACGTCCATTCGGGCGAAGCCGCGGGCAAAACCTAAGTAGATTCAAGCAGATGCCAACATTAGAGTAACATAATTAGTGCACTACCAACACAATTCAATTACAATCTTAACAGGCGACCGGACCAGCCATGTTCTAGTTCTAAGACCTGACGAAGTAGAGGTCGGCCATTTTGTCCCATCTGTTTGCCACAGACTATACAGTGTGCAGGGTCTTGATTAATGGTGTTTACTGTCGTCGCCTTATCCTTCCGTCCGCTGTAAGGGATCTACTGCCTTTATATGTATGTACTTGTTATTAGGTATACTGTCGGTGTTGTTGGAAAGTATTGCGGTGGTGGAGGTTTGCTAAATGTTTCGTTCTTATATCTATCTGCCTAGCCTTTACCCAACTATGTTTGGGTTGGCTTCCAGTCTAACCGGATGCAGCTGAATACCAGTATTTTACATGGAGCGACTGCCTATCAAACTTCCATAACCCAGTCAGTAACTGGGTAATACGATACTTCTTGGTAAGACGGGGTCATTGTACTCATTATAACAAGCAACTTTTATTATGGGACCAAACTTGAACAGCTGATTTTTTTGTTAATATAACCTAACTATGTATGGATTCCAATATTATTTAGTAAAGTCATCTATTAAAAAATAACAAGTTTTTATTCACTTTCATCACATCACTACAAATGTCTATCAAGAGATTCAGTACCTACCTACACAGCATTAATTCAGAGTAGTAAGGTCTCTCAAATGGATCCAATGAAGCTTAAAATTCGTACAAACGCAGGTAGATACTATAGGATAATTTGAATAGACCTTTGAGAATATATTTGATACATACATAGTGAACCACATAGGTACTCTGAGGTTTGAGGATTTCTCAGAATATAAATTAGCACCCTGTATACCTGTGTATAGGGTGCTAATTTGAGTGGGTGAAATTCTTGAACCTCATCTGGAAGGTGGTTCTAAATACTGGAGATAGCAAATTTTACTCAAAGGAAACATTCTTTTATTTAAAAATAAACAAATCTGCATTCAAATATTTTTGAAAATTCGCCACTCTCGGGAATCGAACCGGCTAAAATCCGAAAAAATAACATCCTGTATTCCATCCATCCTCTTATGGCATCAATCGATAGTGTCAATCATAAGGATCAAATTTCTAACAAACAAGATAAATTAAATTATAGGAAAATCATTTGATGGTTGTATAAGTTGAGGTAGAACAAAGAAACGATGGATCGATTGGGTAAAAGATGTTCTGGATAGAAAGGGAGTGACTACCGAGATGACGACTAATAGAGAAGTATGGAAGAAAAAGACATGTTGCGCCGAGCACAAATAAATTGGGATAAGGTCAGGGGAATGATGATGATGAATGTTAACTGGTGCCCGCAACCCCCGACTACTTAACCCAACTCTTTAAGAATTGGACTATCGAATTAAAAACAAAGAATTCTATAAATCCGACTGTCAGTTCCAGAGATAGCGCGTATAGACAAACCAACTTTTTAGCTTTATTATTGCCATTACCTTCTGCCCGCGACTTTGTCTGCGAGAAATTTCTGATTCGCTGATTAACCCCGTCGCATCACATTAGCTACTCGTGTTAGTGGGTACAGTCGCCAGCGCATCAAGTTACACCAAACTGTCACATTTCTCCAAACGATTTCAAACCTGAAGACGTTGATAGTTAAGCTCAATATTGATTGTAAAAATTTGACAGTTTGTGGTAACTTGATGTGCCTTACTTCTCCGCCTTTTCACTCAGTATTTTATCAATTTTTTCATTTTGCTTGGCTTCTAAAGGTCCCAGAGTGTTTAGTAGCCTTTGTCAAGAACTGATGAAGTGAAAAAGTTTTGATCTTATATTGTTTTCAAATTCGATTGGTACTTTCAGAGATTAGCGCGTACAAACAGACAAACTTTTCAAATTTATTTATAAGTATACACACTTATCATCATATATGAAAAACATACTTTCAAAGTTCCAGAGCTATGAAAAATTACTCTGACATAAAATACATGAGACATTTGTTTCGACAGCCCCGCATTTGAAAAGCGGCGGTCACGAATGTCGAAAATATTTGAGCAATGATTTACGACGGTACCTTGTTTTAGTGTGTTTCGGTTTATGTAAAAGCCGAGGAATGATTTACGTAATGGTTTTATGTGATGACTTTCATGTTTTTTGAGAAGTTGATTTGCTGCCTCGTCATGTGAACCCAGAATGAAAAAAAAAACCGGCCAAATGCGAGTCGGACTCACGTACGAAGGGTGCCGTACCATTTGATTGTGTAAGAAAAAAAACACGTTTCTTGTATGGGAGCCCCCTTAGATATATGTTTTTTCTGTTTTTTAGTAACTGCGGCAACACAAATACATTATACATTTTTTTTTCTGTGTTTTGGCAACTATGAAAATTTCAACTGTCTAACTATCACGGTTCATGAGATACAGCTTGGTGACAGATGGATAGACAGACGGACGGTGGATAGTGGAGTCTTAATAATAGGGTCCCATAGAACATAAACATAAAACACTATTACCGTTACCAATTGACAGCAAAGCAAGTGACAGTGACAGGCTGTGGACTTTTTTTTTTTGAGGGTAGGAAATCATCGAATGACTACTCTGTCCCGCTCTGGGTGGAGCGGAAGAAAGTGTCAGACTCTTACTGATTAAAACCCATCCATGTTCCTTCCTTAGCCCATTACGTTCCGGGGTAGCGGTAACCCTTTCGGACAATCCCGCTTACCCGGCAAGGATCATAGACCTGGCGATCTACAGTAACACAATAAAAATTGCATTGGTAGGTACCTATAATTTCCCTAATAACAACATTAGCTGATAACACATCATAAATCCCAACCGATATAATCCTCATATACATTGCAAGCCTGATTTGCGACCCAACGCATGTATTTACGACCGCAATGATATTATCAGCAATATGTACACTTAGCTAGTGATTATAATCCCTTAATACTCCTATTACTAATAACATGAGTTAGCATAGGCTCGAACGTGCGATTTTTTCGCGCGGAGATTTTTTCCGTGCACTGGATTTTCAACGTTCGGCAGTAAGAGTTGAAAATCCAATAGTGTGTTTTTTGAGGCATTGTTAGGCACTCCATTGTGTTCTCAACGTTCGGTTCAGCACCGAGAGTTGAAAATCCACTGCGCCATGAAATCCCACCGCGATATTTTTGCACAATATCAAAGCTAAGTTTACGTGATGTCATGGTGTGACTTTAAGGTTCGTTAATGAAGTGAAGTTGATAAGTAGGCAGGGAAATTAATTCGTAAGCAAATTGGCTACCGTCTTAAATTCTCAATTATATTCAAATCGTAACTGACATTCTTTTACAGTTGCATGAAATGAATCACGGAAAATTGTCGTAGGGTTTCCTTGCTTAGCAATAAATTTGACTAATGTACTTACACGTAGTTTTCACGAATAGAGTTTTCTTTACATTTTTATTGCTGGCTAGATATTTGTTCTGAGGTCATATAATGAAGTTCTAGAACCAGGCGTTGTTCTAGTGAGAGAGAGATGGAGTTATACAAGACGGATAGCACCTTTTCTTCGTAACGGAACAATTGTGATTGTTTTAAGTAATTTTAATATTTTTCAGGGCTAACAGTGAATCAGTAAAGTTCACTTTTCTGCACATAATTTAAAAGCGAATTAATTTGTTTTTAAGTAGCAATTTGTATCCAAACATCAGTCTAGAAGTCACAGTTTTTCATTAAATGTCACGTATCATATAAACGTCAAGGGTCTTTTTTTTTTTTTTTTAAGGCTGGGAAATCATCCAATGACTGCTCCCGCTCTGGGTGGAGCGGAAGGGAGTGTCAGACTCTTACTGACTAAAACCCATCCATGTTCCTTCCGTAGCCCTTTATGTTCCGGGGTAGCGGTAACCCTTTCGGACAATCCCGCTTACCCGGCAGGCTTGGCCCTGAGGGGCCCCTTCATATGCTGACATCTCTTTGAGGCGCGCGTGGAACATATACGCGCCGTACGGCACGGGTCTGGTGCTGATCGGACGATGAGTCACCCATTACTCACCGCCCGCAGGCCCGCGCCTACGGTGGCCGGGAGTCGTCACGTGGCTCCCGACGCCCGGAGCGTCTCCCGCGGCGGCTGGGACGGGAGGACCTTTCTCTCTCCCATCCCGCCACCTCCTTCGCGAGCATAACTTTTTCACGTCAAGGGTCTAACATATACAAATGCAAATCAACCATAAAATCAGTATTAAACCAATCACAGATAACCGAAATAGAAACTGATTAATCCCTTGATATATTATATTATTTAACCCTGCAATACCCGAGGGATTTATCTGAAATGCAATTAGTAAAGTGTCAGCCCTGACAAAGCAGGGTTGGTAAACATGGGTGGTCGGACGACCGGGGCCCGGGCAAACAAACGATAGTTAAATATACGAGAGTATTTAGATATTCGGTGCCTACTGCAGACTATTGGGTTAAATCACCTCTCCGTTCGGATACCTGTCTGCAAATTGCTAAGGATAGTTCACCCACCGTGAAATAGAACGATAGAGAAGTCCAATATTACTCCATCGATTTGGGTGTCCAAATTATGTGTGAGAAAAACAAAAGAATGGCGGACATGGCGGGTTAATTGCGTACCACACTAGCCGTAGCAATGGGGTGTCATTTTGACAGATCAACAACTTTCATTGCGTTGTTTACGATGTTGGACTGACAAATATTTCGAATATAAAAAGCAATGCATGAGCATTATTGGGATTTTTTTTTAAACTAGACATTTCCTTGGAGAGACCGTGTTGAATTTCATTCCAGTACATTTATTGAACATCTTCATCCAACGTGGCAACGCTGCTAGCCTTTTGGGCACACTGTCCACTGACAGCGATGGGGATGAATTTTTTGACGCCCTATGAGCTCTTACCCTTTTTTACGACTTGTACATAATAGATATATATTAAAGTTATATATATATATATAGATATATTTTTAAGTTTTGCGTTGTATATATTGAATTTAAGATTTGTGTTTGAGTAGTATCGTTAGTCTGAATAAATACTTATTCACGTTCTTCTGAAACAGATGACTATCCACACTTGAAAAGGTAAAATATCATTGATCGCTGTCAATTCAGTGAAGTTGGTCTCACAGGGGTCGGAGGCAGGAGTTGTCTCGCTAATTGAGCCTCCCACACCTTCGCATTCAGCCCCTAATCAATATGTTAAATTATTCAACGGTTTCATTAGAAATTTCCGCGTTATTTCGTCGTACCTTTGTGTATGTTTTGGTCTCTATGTTGAAATATTAATTGTTTCCATCAACATTGTTTACTAAGCGTTTATAAAATGGGGAGGATATTAAGAGGACTAGAACTCAAGAAGAAAATTAAATCTCGAGGTTTGAATAGGAACCTATTTGAGGCGTGTTGAATCCATTCAATCCGCCTAGCTTTTTCCCAACTATCCAGTCTAACCGGATGCAGCTGAATACTAGTATTTCTCATGGAGCGACTGCTTATCTGACCTCCACAACCCAGTCAGTAACTGGGTATTACGATAATCCTTGGTAAGACTAGCTGTTAGACTTTCGGGCTTCTGACTACCCGTAACTACTGTCAAAAATCCACGAATGACAGCCGGGCCAACGGCTTAACGTGCTTTCCGAGGCACGGAGGAGTCTTGATATGTAAAGATGGTCACCCATCGACGGACCAACCCCGGCAAGCGTAGCTTAACCTGATGGATCGATCGGTGTGGCTGTTAATACTTAGCCACGAGCTACTCCTTTTTCTTACCATTATTTTCTAACCATAACATAATATTACTTCAGTATCACCCGGAAGGTTAGGCAGAGGTGTATTCAGTACACCTGTACTTACTGCACCCATATTTCAAGTCCTTTGTAATTAAGGGTCCGGCCCCGCTCGGCCCGCTTAGACTCGACCCGAAGGTAAAAACGTCGATGGAGACAGTCTTCACACGTGATTATAATATAGTAGGTACTAACTTTTGAAATATACAAAAAGAAATATGATTGACTAAATTATCTTTAAAAAATTAATAATTTTCTATAAATACCTAATCACTTTACCTGACTGTGCAAAGGAATTCGTAGAAAAACATCTGGCCAAGCCTAATCGGGCCGAGCGGGCCCGGACCCGTTATTAATACGGCCTATCTATTGTCTATAGGTATCTGGGCACGTAATCATCAAAACACATTAAGCATAGATCTCATACTCCCTTGTTAAACAAAATTAACTAGAAAAATAATTAATATTTAAACCATAATTACTGCGAGTAGGTATACTCGTATACTTGTTCACTCATTACGGTGATTCATTAAAATGACGAGTACATTAAACCGCGTTTTACGACCAGTCCATATAAATTGTAGGGTTGTTAAATCTGTGCGGGCTTAAGGCTCCCGCAGACAGGCGTGACGCAACTCCGGTAGAACAATTTACATGGTCTTTTTATATAAATTGTTTAGCAAGGTTGTGCCACTCCTGCATGAGCTTTTAATTAATCATATCATATGCTATTATAAATGCAGAGGAACTCGTGGCTAAGTAATAACAGCCGCACCAATCGATCCATCAGGTTAAGCTACGCTTGACGGGGTTGGTCCGTGGATGGGTGACCAACTTTACATATCGAGACTCCTCCGTGCCTCAGAAAGCACGTTAAGTCGTTGGTCCCGGCGGTCATTCGTGGATCTTTGACAGTCGTTACGGGTAGGTACCCAGTTACTGACTGGGTTGTGGAGGTCAGATAGGCAGTCGCTCCATGTAAAATACTGGTAGTCAGCTGCACCCGGTTAGACTGAAAGCCGACCCCAACATAGTTGGGAAAAGGCTAGGCAGATCGATACAGGATTATAATTCATATAAAACAAGCATAAAATGACACCTTATTCCAACAGGGATGGGTAGAACTGCCAAGTGTTGCGAGCTTAGTTATTGCTCGTTTGTGATTGGCTCACTGCAGCGTAGACGTTCGTTCTCGTAGAGAAAAGTAATGATCATTGGACACGCTTGCTATTATCTATTCTAGACTATTTTTAAACGACTTCCCAACAGGAGGAGGTTCTATGTTTGTCTATGAGTGTTTTATGTATGTTTTATTTACGTTATAAACAATAAAAAGAGGAATATACATAAACATAAAGCTGCTAAATAGTGCCGTATAAGTGGAACTACAGTGTCACATTAATTTTCAATATATTTCACAACATGAATCTAAACTTTCTGTGCGGTAAAACAAACAAATCCATACTGCAGAAATTCTTATTAAAATTGCATGGCCCATCAATGTTTTTAAAGCGATAAACGGTCTACAGATAATCTCGACTTAGCTCTGCACACAACGTTAATACGTACCTATAAGTAGAGCTGTAAGTATAATACGTATACCGCGTCATAACACCGCTTATTTGCGCACCCCGGGGCAATCGGATGCTGCAAGTTGCCTTATTAAAACGGGCGCGCACTGTTTCAATATAGACTGATGATTTACTTTTAAAACGTTTATTAGTGGTCGTTGTTGTACTGCTAAAATAAAAATGTGAAGCACACCTACGCTATCATCGTTAATGAAAATGTGACTGTCTATGCCCCCGATTTCAAGTAAGGTGCTACTAAAAAGACTACAAGAAAGCTGTACCATGGAACAATTATGCTGATCCAAATATGCTTGGTACCTTTCCCTCCGCCAATGAGGAAGCCAAGAAAGAATACAGGGGGGTTGTTTTGTTACTATCAACATTTTTATTTTAGTCTCCGCACTATGCGAGTGATATTCGTAGGTGGGCTTCGTGGAATAGGAAATTAATTATTTTATTTTTTTATTTGAAGCCCACCTACGGGTGTGCTTAGTGGAATACTTTAGGTGTGCTTCGTCTGGGTGTGCTTCGTTTGGGTGTGCTTCGTTTGGGTGTGCTTCATGGAATACCTCCATCCTCACTAACTTTCGCGTTTAATACTATAAGTTGGATTTGTGTTTCCAATTTTTTTGCTAGTTAACTGGGCTAATATGAGTTTAGTGTAGTAATACATCTGCCTAACAGTTTTGGGTGGCGTGATATTATGTTATATGTTTAGGCATGAGTACCGAGGTTATGGATTACCATAAACCCTTGATCGACAATCGTAGTCCATAAACAATTACCATTCAGTACGGTATCGGCCATTATCAAACCACCACCCACCACCAACCACTGGTCGTTAATTTAGCGAGTATTAATATAAACTATACAATACCACTAGTGTGGTAATCGACCGATTGACGATACATTAAATTTTTTAATCATTTATCCGATAATTGAATGCGTATTTACCCAAAGCTGAGGTGTTGGCTACTGTGGAATACACTTTTGTATAGAAAAAAATCGAAAAAAATGCGATCCTGGGATCCACGAAATTAGTGTTCTTATTAGGGATCCGGATGTACAGACGCCAGCACATCAAGCTATCCCTTACTGTCAATTTTTTTCAATTAAAAATGAACCTTATGACTTTGCAATAAAGTTGAAATACTATCAAAGAAATTTGACTGATTGTGGTAACTTGATGTGCTGGCCTCTGTACTAAAGTTCCAGTGTTGGCTAATATGGCTTTCACTTACATATCGTTAGAAAAAGTCCCTCGATTCCGGAACCGACCAATTTTTGTGATTTTTTTTACTATATTATCAGATGTACGTCTATCTTACTAATGTTTTAAGTACCTACCTAGGTACAGTCGCCAGCACATCAAGTTACCGCTAACTGTCAACTCAAACTCAAACTCTCAAACTCAAAGTATTTATTTCAAATAAACCAATTACAGGCACTTTTGAATTGTCAAGGTGTCGGTCAGTCAGAGAGATGAAGCTAGTTGCCCATTCCAAAGCAGTAGGTACCTATGGAGAAGAACGGGCAAGAAACTCCATGGACACTCTTTTAAACAATATATGGTTACAAAAAATTGGTTACATAGTTCATATTAATATTATACATGTGAGAACGATGCAGAACGTTAAAAGCATCCGATATAAAATATGTAAAAACTATCCAAAAAAATAAATTAAAACAAGCCTTAGCCGCTAAGAGATGACCAGTCCCTACTGACAGCGCCCGTTCACGAACATGACGCACATATTAGCACCATTCAGCTCAACCATTTTGAAGGGAGCTAAATGATCCAACACACACGCCACCATCAGCGAGACATTAAAGTGAGCATGGCATACTCTCAGCCGCCAGGGCACATTCAAGTCAATGTATACGTACCCAACAAATGGTCGCTTTATAGTAGGTACATAGTACTCACATATGTGCTAAACAATTATACAATATTAAGAGATTGAATTTATACAATGCAAAGATAGCTTTTTTTGTTGTTGATCTTCCGCAGCTCCAACAGTTTTTAGTAATCTAATCAATTAGTTTATGCGCCCTTGTGGAGCTAGACTAGCATTGACCCAAGCATTTTTATCAGCTATGTAATCTCCCAATTTATAATACGCTTGGCTGCATAGTGTGCGTTTTATGCAAGTTTTAAATTTTGTTTCATTAAGTTCAAGAATGTGGGGAGGTATTTTATTGTAACATTTTAAACAGTAACCCATGAAAGATGAATCTACTTTAGCCAGTCAAACTTTCTCAATCGATTTAAAAATTAACATTCAACGTTTTAAGGTTTAAAATCAATTGGGGAAATTTGACGGTTTGGTATAACTTGATACGCTGGCAACCGTACCTAATTGGCATAGCAAACAATCCCGACATTCTGCAATCTCGGAATCTCTGTCAGAAAAAATATTGAAAAAAACCGCTTCCATAATTTCATAGCCAAAAATGTACCTCAGGTAAATATGTATCCGAATATCCGATATCTATATTATTCACCACACACGGCAAAATATATATTAATGTACCAATAAATTATTTATAAATTAACTGATATCGCATCACTAATAACCGAATTTTTGAATCAATAAAATACGATCCGATTGAAATATTAAGTTCGTTAAGCTTGCTTAATTGACATCCGACTCCTTTATCGGTTATGATTGAAACTATTTTGTTTTTTTTTTCATAAACATTTGGGATTACCTACTTATTTAAGTTTTTACTTATTATTTTAATTTATGGGGTAAGTAATCTTGAAAAACTAACATTGTCGAAGTCGTTTTTTTTACGTATTTTTCGTAAATAACTGTAACAGTAAGTTATTATAACCACAAGCGGGATTGTCCGAAAGGGTTACCGCTACCCCGGAACATAAAGGGCTACGGAAGGAACATGGATGGGTTTTAGTCAGTAAGAGTCTGACACTCCCTTCCGCTCCACCCAGAGCGGGAGCAGTTATTGGATGACTTCCCAGCCTTAAAAAAAAAAAAAAAATGTTATAACCACACATCATCCACATAGTTAAGTAGGGAAAATACGTATAATTGAAGCTAACTCAAAATCTGGGACTGGGACCAACCTGGAAGTATTTATTTTCTTTCAAATAAAAACAAATTCCAAGTCAGTTGATAAATGGCGGAACAACCTCAACCTAATTTTTTAATTCCATTAAAATCAATTGAAATCCAACAATTAAATTGTCAGAACAGTCACTCCATGTAAAAAACTAAAATAAAGTCAGAAAATTCATCTTCATAATCTCTTCTTATAACAGAAGCACAACTTCGGTACTCACATTACTTTACAGAAGCGCTGCTTCGTTAGCCGTATCAAAAACTGCTTCAACTTGAAAGTTCGCAACACTGCAGGCTTGTGTTGTACCGTTTCGAAGTATTGTGAACTTTATCTACTTGTACACAGCCCTGTACTTGTGTCGATTCTTAAGAGATTTAAGTCGAATTAACATAACATCACACCTGTATACAGGGTGTAACCGAAAGGGTATATACATACAAAAGGATATGCTGCAGACCACCAAACTGAACAACTTTTACTAAGGGACCAACACCGAAATCGCAAAAAAAAATCAGCTGTTCTATACATTTTTGGTCACGTGACTTGTCGAAATGAGATGCGACAAACGTTGGTCTGTTTGGTGGTCTGCAACATATCCTTTTGTAAGTATATACCCTTTCGGTTACACCAAGTAGAATATATATTTCATACTAATCACTTACAAATTCCGCGTTTTGACAGTTTATAAAAAGTAACGTTATTGACTACCCTTTCAAATACCCAATTATACCTCACGTACCACACAATTATTGTTATTTTAAATAAAATATACGAAATGTTTTAAAAGTTTTTTTTTTTTTCATTTAATATAGAATTCATTTTACCATCTCGTCATCCGAACCAGAAAAAATTACTATCTAATATAAAATAATCACACTAATATTATAATGGCGAAAGTTTGTGAGTCAGTTTGTGATTGTCCGTCCTTCACGTTCAAACGGCTAAACGGGTGACCTAGTTTATGACCTAGATTAACACCTAGGATGACTTTTTATCCTGGTAGTGCGTTTTCTTGCGATAATTTCCGATATACACGCAGGTGTAGCCGCAAGCAGCAGTAATATCGATTTTTTACTAAATCACGCTAGAACGGCTGAACGGATTTCGATGAAATTTGGCACAGAGACAAATTATAGTCTGGAATAGCACAATAGGTTACTATTACTAATAATCCCGAGACAGGAGGCAGTCCAGATAATAATTAAGAATGCCATTCTACACAACTCTAGCGAAACAATTTAACAATTTTCATTCAAAAGGCTCTCACATAAAAGCTCTCATTACTATTTAAATGAAAATTAGTCTTAACAAGTCTGAAACGGGATCTAACATAAAGTTAATCAAAGCAAAAACTATGTTGTTGTAAACTTTATGATCACAAAGAACTTCCACAACTGAATTCAGCTTCAAGCACACGCACAAATAACTAACTGAAATTGAAAACTGTTTGTTTATAGCTGTACACAACTAGAATGTATAAATTCTAGAAGACGCTTGATTTTTTTAATTCGTTTTTTTTTGACGGTGGGAAATCATCAAATGACTCCTCCCACTCTGGGTGGAGCTGAAGGGAGTGTTAGACTCTTACTGACTAAAACCCATCCATGTTCCTTCTTTAGCCCTTTATGTTCCGGAGTAGCGGTAACCCTTTCGGACAATCCCGCTGAGAAGTGTGGTTGCTGAGGGCTAAGTTTAGCTGGTTGATTTTGTAAAAATCTCACCATGAAAATGACCCTCAAAAAAAAAAACAGCCGCACTTTCAGACAACAGTGCCATGTATAGAGGCATTATCCTACTACTATTATAAAGGCGAAAGTTTGTAAGTATGGATGTATGGATGTTTGTTACTCTTTCACGTAAAAACTACTGTATAGATTTGGATGAAATTTGACACAGAGATGGTTTATATCCTGGATTAACACATAGGATATTTTTTATCCCGGTAGAACATTCCTGTGGGATAATTTCCGACCTCCACGCGAGCGAAGCCGCGGGCAGAAGCTAGTATAAAATAAAGCTATCATCCCTCCCTTTTAGATAAAGATCTAATTAAACCATGACGTTTCGCTGAAACATGATTTGAGGAAAAAATGGCGTATCTCTGGAACGTGGTCGCGTTTTGTTAAAACTTTCAAAAGTAAGGGAAACGTGAGATGTGTCCGTAAGTGGAACGTGCAGTCTCATCAGCATATTTATCAAATATAAACTATATGATATAATACTTTAAGGATGAATATGTAATATACTCGTATCAACAATAAAGATCTCATTGCTGAGGGGGGACCACCACCTGAAAGATTTTTTATTTTAATATTACTTCAGTGAGAAAGTGATGAAGTTATGCAGGTGGTATAGCTCCATCACTCTCCCAATGAGTAGCAATATTAAATGCTATGAAATACCTATAACATTCATTATGGTTGGTCCCCAGAACATTAAAAAAATCATAGGTACTTGTCTATTATTCTCTTTACTACTTTGTTCACAATGTTTAGGGTTCCATATCCGAAGGGGCCAAAGGGAACCGTATTATTAAGCCTCGGGATTCCGTCCATGGATCTGTCCGGCTGTCGGTCCGTCAGCCAGCGGGCTGTATCTCGTGTACCATCATTTACACAGATTGTAGATTTCTATTGCCGTTATACTCGTAACAATAAATAATAAAAATAAAATGAATTTACAAATACAAGAGACGTCCCCATACAAGAAACGTGTTTTTCAAATATTTTACTTTCGTACCCTTGGCCGGTTTTTGTACGGTCGCTAGCATATCAAGTTATACTAAACTGTCAAAATCTCCAAATTATTTTTTTACCTTAAAACGTAAGATTAAAGACAGAGAAAGAGTTAAGTTCAAAATCGATTGTGAAAATTTGACAGTATGTGGTAACTTGATGTGCTGGCGACTGTACTGAATAGTCCGAATTATTATTATCAATCGCGATTAACAAATCGATCAACGACTGTCAAACGTAATGTGATGGAAAATGTCCTCTCGAGTGAATCCTGACTTATTTTTCCATCACAAATTAAACTGTTTGTTTATTTAACTCATCAAGGTTAAATAATACCTAATTATAATTGCGTGAGTATCTTTTTCGAGTGTATTTTTATCTGCCAAGACTTTTTTTTTGCATTTGTGTTTTTCTTGCATTATGTTTACCGAAAATAAAACGTAGGTATTTTCTTTACTTTGTAATCGAATTCCGACTAGAAAGTGTTTAATTTTATATATTACGACTCTAGAATGCTAAATTATATTGTTCGTAGATGGATCTCGAACAATCAACTTGATAGCAGTAATATCCCAGTGGTTCGACCGTGGAACTGCCATAGGTCTCGAGTTCAAACCCAAGGCACACACCTCTGATTTTTCGGATTTATATGCGCATTGTATAATTATCACTTGCTTAAAAATCGGTGAAGGAAAACATCGTGAGGAAACCAGCATTTTTGAGAGTTTGAGAGATATTTCTCAATAGCAAGTGAAGCTAAGTCACACAAAAAGAAGGTTAGTCACTAACCACACGAAGAAGAAGAATTCATCTGCCTAGTCTTTTCCCAACTATGTTGGAACGGCTTCCAGTCTAACCGGATGCAGCTGAATACCAGTATTTTACATGGAGCGACTGCCTATCAGACCTCCACAACCCAGTAACTGGGCAATACGGTACCCCTTGGTAAGACTGGCTGTCAGATTTTCGGGCTTCTGACGACCTGTAACGACTGTCACAGATCCACAAATGACAGATGGGACCAACGGCTTAACGTGCTTTCCGAGGCACGGAGGAGTCTCGGTATGTAAAGATGGTCACCCATCCACGGCCAACCCCGGCAAGCGTAGCTTAACCTGATGGATCGACCTGTGCTGCTGTTAGTACTTAGCCACGCGCTCCTCAAGAAGAAGAAGCTCTTGTAACTAAATGTTAAGGTTTATTAACATAGACTTATGATTCATTACTTACTAACCCACGGTTTGGGATGTAACCCGTCCGAAATAAAGATTATTTTACTTTTTATTTTACTAGCTTGCGCCCGCGGCTTCTCCCGCATAACATGTCGACAAATTATACACAATATAAACCTTCCTCTTCAATCACTCTATCTATTAAAAAAAAACCGCATCAAAATCCGTTGCGTAGTTTTAAAGATTTAAGCATACATAGGGATATAGGGACAGAGAAAGCGACTTTGTTTTATACTATGTAGTGATATTAATTCTGTTAGACGTTAGAAAAACTACGATCTGTTTACTCGCTAATCTATTAGTAGACTGTAGTTTTTGTGTCAATGTCAAATCAGCAAATGTCAATGCCGCTTGGTTGCTAGCCCGCCATTGCCAGCACGCGATCTGCCGACCAGCGGATCTATAGTATGCTAAATTACGATCCGACATACATTATAACATAACTGTATTGTTAACTAGTGACCCGCCCTGGCTTCGCACGGGTGCAATGTAGATACTATCGTGCGGACAAAAACTATAGGTAAATATTGTATCTTGAATCACTCTATCTATTGATAAAAACCGCATTAAAATCCGTTGCGTAGTTAAAAAGATCTAAGCGCACAGAGGGCCAGATGGCGGGGAGCGAGTTTGTTTGATACTATGAAGAGATGTAAACAGCTGCATTTCTAGACAATTAAATAATCGCAAGAGGAATAAGATATCAATCTTCCGTACCTTTTCCCAACTCCGTTGGGGTCGGCTTCCAGTCTAACCGGATGCAACTGAATACCAGTATTTTACATGGAGCGACTGCCTATCCGACCTCCACAACCCAGTCAGTATCTGGGTAATATTATTGTATAATTCCATAGCACGTTTGTGAGTACTATGTACCTACTATAAAGCTACCATTTACTGAGTACGTCTTACATTGACTTGAATGTGCCCTGGCGGCTGAGAGCTTACTGTCTCACTGATGGTGGCGCGTATTTTGGATCATTTAGCTCCCATCAAAACGGTTGAGCTGAATGGTGCTAATCCATGCGTCATGTTCATGAACGGGCGCCATCAGTAGGGACTGGTCACCTAACGCTCACCCAATTTTGAATTGTTTTTTTAAATCTTGTAATTATGGACGCTTTTATTAAGTTCTGCATCGTTCTCACGTGTATATTTCAACATAAATGATGTAACCCAGTTTTTGTAAACATATTTTGATTTAAAAGAGTGTCCATGGAGTTTCTTGCCTGTTCTTCTCCATAGGTACCTACTGCTTTGGAATGGGCAACAGCTTCATCTTTCTGACTGACCGACCCCTTGACAATTCAAAAGTGCCTGTAATTGGTTTATTTGAAATAAATGCTTTGAGTTTGAGTTTATTATGTAAAGACAACGGTTTTGTGTGTTTACAAAATTAAAATTCTTTAAACCGAACTCATGGAAAAAGAAAAAAAGAATACGATACCCTTGGTAAGACTAGCTGTCAGACTTTCGGGCTTCTGAGTACCGTAACCCGTAGCAAGGGGAATAAGATAATGTGGGTTAAACGACATTGGCCAAGTCTATTCGTCAAATTTGCTGGTCAAAGTTGTAGTTCGTCAAATCGTATTTTGTCCAATTAAGACTTTTTTCAAATACGCTATTGTTCAAGTCCATGTACAGTCAATGAAAACATGATAACTAATATTTGTTCACTCTAAAACTGCAATCTATCTGTTGTGAACTGCATAACATTGATATAATTATAATGTTTGTTGTCTTTGATCTTCTTCTTCTTCGTGTGGTTAATGACTAACCTGGTGTCAGTGTTTTTATGCTGACCATGGGCATCTGACCTAGCTTCACATGCTGTTGAAAAATATCTCTCAGGCATGCCGGTTTCCTCACGATGTTTTCCTTCACCGATTTTTAAGCAAGTGATAACTGTTCCTACGCACATGAATCCGAAAAATCAGAGGTGCATACCTTAGGTTCGAACTATGACTTGGCAGACTGACGGTCACACCACCAGGCTATCAATAAAGTCAGCAGTTTCTCCCAAAACCAATAAACATCTTTCTGTAATGAAGTGGAAATTTTCCAACGGTCAATTTTTGGTCAAGATTTGTGATTGCATTTTGTGTTTTGAGTACAACTAAAGTTATTGTTTTTATGTAGACTGCCTCTGTTGATCAAGTGACTAGTGGTCGCAAGCTCTACTGGTGAGCGAGAGGTCCTGGGTTCGATTCCTAGGTCGAGCAAATTTTTCCGAAACCGAAGTGTGGATTTCTGGCACGTTGAAGGCAATTTGCTCGCCCATTTACATGGGACTTAAACTTAACTGACGAAGTGTTTATGTACTTTCTATGTACTTCTCTGCCTAACCCTTTGGAGAAAGAATGCGTTTATGTTTATGTATTATTAGCGTTATGTAACACACTCACTTTTTCATTGTATAATAAGAGAATACAAAGGTAGCAACGACAACAAGTCAGTTTTTTCGTGGGACAAATTTATATTGGAACTTACAACTATCTGCCGATAGAATCCAATCCAATGTAACGGGTATTTTTATTTTCTGGTTCCAAATGTCACTGAATTTATTGGATATTATCCGAATACTCTATGCATAGGATATTTTGCATACAAACAATTTGAAGTTTTGTGTTTTCTTTTGTTTTATGTTTTGTATGGAAGAATGAAAACAATTTTTTACGTTCTAAATTCAAACGTTTCCGGACGACAGCGATGCGGATGAGTACTTCGACGCCTAAGTGTCCTTTTTCTTTTTGTATTTATTTGCATGTACTTATTTAGATAGTCATTTAATTTAAATATGTATAAGTTGTTATTATGTAGAAAAAACATACATAGAATTGAGTAAAATAAACGAACTGAAACTCAAAGCATTTTTTATAAAATAATCCAAGGATTCGGTGTCAGCAAGAAAGATTGAGCTAGTTGCTCATTCCAAAGCGTAGTAAGTAATAATAATAATAATAATTTATTGACTCATAAAGAAGGGTTACAGGGTTTAAGTGTGACACTGGATCCCGCACTGGGATACCCTGTGTCGCAGGATCCAGTCTCTAACGACAGAAAATATGATTAGTGAAGAAACCGTTGCATTTGTTACTTCTCAGTAACAAATGCAACTGTTTAATTAATAATTTACACTAAAGACTAAAAGGTAACCAGATATATATTTGTATGTATATGTAATGAGTACAAGTATGTGATGAGTGTTAAGATGAATGTGAAGAGTGTGTCTTTGTGATAAGTACATGTATGTGAAACGTGTGAATGTGATGAGTGTGTGTATAAGATATGTGTGAGTATGTGAAAAGTATCTATGGAGAAGGACAGCCAAGACACTGCTGATGGATGACTCTTACTGGCCAATACATACATATAATAACACTCGACTGTTTAACTCTTACTTAGGGCCTAGCGTTGATGGCTATATACGAGTCATAAAAACGACGAAGCCGGGCACGAACAGCTAGTTTTTAATAAAAACATACTTTGTCGGCTTCCTTCCTTACTTTTATATAACAAAACGGAGAAAAAAAAGCTCTGATAATTCCTCCCAAACATAAAGTTACAGCTAAAAAACTTTTTTACAAAAAATAAAACCGACTTCCAAAACAAACACTACAAAGTGACAAATAATTTTGATTTCGGAAGTCGGTGTCTTCGGTTTTGTATTTTCATTTTTTGCCACCGACTTCCGAAATCAAAATTATTTGTCACTTTGTAGTGTTTGTTTTGGAAGTCGGTTTTATTTTTTGTAAAAAAGTTTTTATTTTTCACTTTTTAGTTGTGGTTCCTACCTACACAACCCCCCCCTCCCCCCAAAATTTTAATACCACTACCTGGTATGTAAATTACAGTGACAGGAACTTATTAGAACATCGTCCACATATATTAAGTAGGATTTTTTTTTGATTTTTGTTGATTTTTCAAAAACCGCTTATTCGATTTCGATAAAAATTTTATGGGACCATTTGGGAAGTATACCCTTTCCAACAAAAAAAGAATTTTTCAAATCGGTTGGCAAGCAACGGAGTTATGCGCGAACAAACATAAAAAAAAAAATACAAACATCCGAATTGAGAACCTCCTCCTTTTTGAAGTCGGTTAAAAATGCATCCCGCAACCATCGCTCAAATGAATATTTCCATAACAAACGTACCATAACTTCAAGAAGGAGGTTCTATTTCTTTGCTCAAAAGAAAAAGAAAACTATTACATCTTGGTTTAAATAAACAATGTTTTACTTAGCTCTACAGTCGTTTGTATTCAGGCTTTGTTGCTACCTTACGTACAGTACTACCTTACCTACATGATGCTTTCAAAAGAGTAAAATATAGTCAAGTGGTGGAAAAGGTGGAGAAGTGGAGGAGCTCGTGGCTAAGTAATAAGGTTAAGCTACGCTAGCCGAGGTTGGTCCATGGATGGGTGACCATCTTTACATATCGAGACTCCTCCGTGCCTCGGAAAGCACATTAAGCCGTTGGTTCCGGCTGTCATTAATGGATCTTTGACAGTCGTTACGGGAAGTCAGAAGCCCGAAAGCCTAACAGCCAGTCTTACTAAGGGGTATCGTATTATCCAGTTACTAACTAGGTTGTGGAGGTTAGATAGGCAGTCGCGCCCTGTAAAATACTGGTATTCAGCTGTATCTGGTTAGACTAGAGGCTGACTCAGAAGAGAAAAGACTTCAGTGAAAGTTAGACTAGATTGATTGAAGTGGTAGAAAAGATCCCTGTACTGTTAAAGATTCTGTATTCAACGTGTTTACTAGAGAAATCATTGGAGCTTAATTACTTATACAGCATGTAAGTAAAAAGTTAACTGAACAACTTTTTTCTTGGGACCGAGATCGTAATAGCGAAAAAATTGAATTTGACGTTCAAAAGTGCCATTCTTGTGCCTGTTTGAAATAAATGTTTTGACTTGACTTGAATTATCCACTGTCCCATCAAAACAACCATACCTACTCGACCCAAATGTATGGCATAGCTGGTAGTTTCTTGCGTGTACTTATGGGACAACACTATCACCGTAATATTAATACATTAATATACCACACTAATCATATCACATCACGTATTATATAAAGGCGAAAGTTTGTGAGTGAGCATGTGTGCGTGTTTGTATGTTTGTCGCTTCTTCACGCTCAAACGGCTGAACGGATTTGGACGAAACTTGGCACAGAGGTAGTTTATGACCTGGAATAACATAATTTTTGACATTCACGCGAGCGAAGCCGCTGGCAGCTGCTAGTTACTGCAATATGCAGCTATGGCTGGGGATTAAAATCGATACACGGATTCTTGGTACAGGAAGATACGTTATCTTCGCCGCTCATCATCATTTTATCCAAAAGACGTCCACTGCTGGCAATAGGCCTCCCCAAACTACCTATATATTCTTTGCTATAGCCCGATATATTTTTAAAACATCCATGTCCTAAGCATTCAAAAGAAAAACGCTTGAGAATGCACTTACTTGGCATGAACATCGTTGAACTTACGACGAAGTACGGCTCCCATAACCGGAGCAAAAAATAAGAAAACATATAGACAAACGGGACTCCAAAAAAATACTGTAACGAAACAAAATGTATAAATACGTAATGTTTATGAGATCATACCGCGTACCGCGTATAAGTGATAATATTCGTGAGAATATTATATACTCGGCAGTAAAAACAAGCGGGTCTTAGCGCCGGGGAATATTGCACACAGATGGCGCGAATGTGCGAAATTAAAGAGGTGGGAACTGTGCGAACTGTGTAAATATACTACTGTATTTTGTATTTTTTTTGAGGATGGGAAATACTCAAATGACTCTTCCCCCTCTGGGTGGAGCGGAAGGAAGTGTCAGACTTATACTGACTAAAACCCGTCCATGTTCCTTCCTTAGCCTTTAATGATCCGGGGTATCGGTAACCCTTTCGGACAATCCCGCTTACCCGGCACTGTATTCCGTACTTGCAATTATTATGTTGAGCTGTGGAAATTATTTCCGGGAAAATTGATAACGATTTGCCAGTTTCATTCTGGCTATATACATTGAGCGAATATATTTTAATTTTATTTCGTGGAAATGAGAGAACATTTTACAATCAATTAGCTTTTCCAGTAGACAGAAACAAAAAAATAACGTTGGAACGCCATTTTACATTTCGATTCTTTCGGTGTTGCCATTACAATAAAAACATTTTGCAATAAGTAGTAAAATATATTGAACACGAATAACTGTTTTAATGTTGCCATTAAAAACCGGACAAAAATGCATCAATAATTTGAAACCTAACAATAACATTGTGAAATTGTATAATTCCCTGCAATATATTTTGTTAGTAGGTACCTACTATATTTTGTTAGTAATCGTGATCTTATGAAGCGAATAGTATGTATAATCCCAGTCACCATGCATGACCGAGAGTTTAATGATCGCATAGAACTACAGAAACTCCCAATTTATTATAAAAAAGCCTTCAACAAAACCTAGGAAAATATGGCCTGTATTAAGATGTGTTCAGACCTGACGAATGCGCCGCTCGCGAGCCGCTTGCGGACTGCACGCGTGCATTTCATGTTCGTACGCAGCTCCGCGCAGTATCGAGCGGCGCTGAATGTGCGCGCCTGCTGCCCGCGGCGCTTCGGAAGCAAATTCGTAACTGAGGCTCATAGTTCAAACGCGAAAGAAGTGATGTGCGCACGTGCGCCCCACTCGAGACTTGTCGGAATTGCACTAGAGCGCAACGAACACGCGCGAGGTTCGCGAGCGCTGCATTCGCTAGGTCTGTACACACCTTTGGAACACACTTTTATCGAAACACAAAACTATGACTTCAAAAAATATACCTACAACTGTTAAAATCTACATTATGAAGATACGTAGTGCGTATGTGAAGCCAAATAAACGAAGCAATACAGCGCTTTAATATCCACCATATTACATTCCACCACGGCAGCCATTCCAATCATAATTCAAAGATGAATCCAAGGACATTCACTCGAATACTATTTATTTGGTATATTTTTTTAATGATATTGGGTGGAACCTGCAGGTAGCTACTGATGGTGATTGCCGCATTTAGTTATCTACAATATCAAAGGAGGCTGCTTTGCTATCCTAGACATTGATATTGTGACATTTTATCGGAGGCAGCCTTCGGAGGCAGCTCATCATCATTCTACTACCCTTATCCCAATTTGTTTGTGGTCGGCACAATATGACTTTTCTATCCATATTTCTCTGTTAGTCGTCATCTCGGTAGTCACACACATCGGCGGCACCTATACGCTTGAAACCCGATCACAATAACGCTGTTAAAAAATATTTGGTTGAAATAATAACCGCCGCCCGGGTTAAATAAAGGTTTACGCTACGCTTGCCGCGGTCGATTCGTGGATGGATGACCATCTACTACATATTGAGAATATTTGGTTGAGAGTCCAAGACCTCTCCGTACCTTACGGGACCCTCAAAAAAGCTAAATGAGCATACATAATGTAGGTGTTCTCATCATTCGACCTAGTCTATGTTTGTATTAAATAGAATACAAACATAGACTCTACAAACATAGTCTTGTGATGGAAGCTTTAAGGATTTAAAGTTTAGCCTTTTATGCTATATTTCTAAAAGGTTCATGCTTACGAAAAATACAAGGATTACAGATTTTCCAGCACCGTTTCTGAGTAAGGGCGCAATGCAACAAGACTCAAAGCATATCCTTTGTAGCGAAGTTGTTTGTTGTATTTCCTGTAATTCTCAACAACACGCTTCATGTATAGGTCCCTCCTTTAATTTACAACGTTGTAGTATTTTTAATATTTTTTTTGTTATAGCAGCTTTTGCAGTAAACATCTCACACTCTATGAAAATTAAGTGTTAGCTTTTAATTAAGCTCTACCTATTACGGTTTCTAATATCTGCGATAAACGGAAGAACGGACAATACCCTGTAGGCACGGAACCCTAAAAAATGTTTTTACTACACAAACCATGGTAAGAATATTACTGCATTAGGGGGCCTAGACAAGTATTAATCGCTCCGTGTCGCTTCGATTTCGAAAAATGGTTGATCGTACAATTCGTTATCTCAGCGATTCGGATTGTCAAGAACGCCATTTGTCAACGAATTTGTATATTGAACGAGTTTGGTTACACAATTTGACATTGTCTAGCACTTAGTGATCGAAAACGATTGATCACGTGACATTTCGAAAGCTTATGCCAATTCCATACATTTCCGATTTATCTCATTTCGCTATAGTTAATGAAAATGCGACTTTGTCTAGACAAAGTCGCCCCCAGATGAGGTGATACACGAATCGAACAAATAACAACGTTGTTCACTAAAATAATCAACAAAAGTAGACAGAGCAGCCATTTTTGTGCTACGTAACGACTTCAGTATCGGCACATTATTGGTCACCCTAGTCAATAAATACACTATTATGAGCAGATGCGAGCTCCCGACTATATTTAGATCTTAGCTGCATACGGCGGATGAGTGATCGGTTTTAAAGCGCTGAATGATATCACTGTGTTCAAAATAATAAAGAATGTTGTTTTTATTCAGTTTTATTTTTGTCTACTCGGATGTAAAGTTTTTCTAGTCGGTATTGCCGCGTGTCCTTTTTAACATTCGATGATGTAACAGCTACGCTTTATATATCGAAATCCCTCCGTGTCTCAAAATGCCCGTTAAAGAGTTGATCCCGGCTGTCATTCGTAGATTTCTGACACTTCTGACAGTCTTCACTCAGACGCTCAAAAGTCAGACAACCAGGGTTGCCACGGTTTATCGAAATAGGCAGTCGCTACGTGTAAAATACCGGTATTCAGCTGCATCCAGTTCAACTCCAACATACTTGAGAGAAGGCTAGGTTTGAGTTGACTTAGGGCAGATTTTTCAAACGTCAGATAAGTTTGATGACATTTTGCCAGATTTGCATAGATAATATGTCAAACCGCCATTTTTATTCTTCAGTCAAAAATTATCAGGCGATTAAAAATCGGCTCTAAATGCTATAAATCTATAAACTACTTAAGTAAATTCTTAAATTGTTATTCTATGCGTGTTTCTTTACAAAGCAATTTTATTTCACTTTCGTGCCATCGACACGAGGAAGACAAATAATAGCAATAAGGATTTAATCTGCAATAAATTATTTCTTTTATTCACATAAATAGAACACAAATCCAAATAACATTTTTAAATATTTTTATGTAAATTTTGTCAAGCATTCTTCTTTTTTTGTGTGGTAGTGACTACCCTGGTGTCAGAGTTTTTATGCTGCCCATGGGCCTCTGACTTAGCTTCACATGCTTTTGAGAAATATCTCTCAGACATGCTGGTTTCCTCACAATGTTTTCCTTCACCGACTTTTAAGCAAGTGTTATTTATACAATACGCACGTCCGTAAAATCAGAGGTGCGTGCCTTGGGGTCAAGCATTTTAAAAATAGTTCTTTTTCTTTGTAAAAAAAAAACAAAAGACAATCGAGTTTTTATTTAGATTATATTGTCATATAGAAATGCAAGTCCAACAATAAATTAAATCCTGTCAAAGGAAAAACATGAGCATTTTCATGACAATCTAAATTGTGACAGTTCCAAAGCTAGCTACAAGTAGGTATTGCACTTTCCGACTCGTGTCGCAGATAAGCTAATTTGTGACAACTCAGAACATAGCTACGAGCATTCCATCGAAATAATAAAACATAAGTTATATATTTAGGACAAGTCCGTAAAATTCAATTTTAGTACAGAAATTAAAACAACGTTGTTGTACGCCGGCGAATCAGATATAGGTACCAAACTCTCTTTCTCAGAAGATTTTAAACTTTAAGTCCTTGGAAGTTAAGTTCAAAATCGGTTGAGAAAATTTGACAGTTTGTGGTAACACGTGCACTCGCATTTTATATGGGTGTAAAGTGAAATGGTCTCCTTGGACGTTTCAACGACGACACTTAATTCTTCTAGAATTATTGTTATGACCGCGTTGTAAAAAGAGTCTTGGCAGATACACGTGTTTCTTGTCTTGTCTCTTTTTATTGTATTTACGTTTTATATGTGGCTAAGTAATAACAACCGCACGTGTCAATCCATCAGGCTAAACTACGCTTGTCGGGGTTGGTCTTTGGATGGGTGGTCGGGGTCGGGGTCACGGTACATAAAATTTGCGTCTATGAGATTAAAACGGATATGCAATATTATAAAGGTGCGATCCCACCAAAATTGTGTTCAGCACGTTTGTTCACGAAAATTTTGTTCTGAGCTGTACACGTACTGAGCTGCAGATCCGTTTCCACCGGTAAAACTGCACGTAATTATTGAAACCGCAAAGTAGCACATTTGTAAATGCCGTACACTGTGCAGTACCTACAGTGTCGCACTGTGCCGCACACTGGTGGCATAGCGGCTTTAGGATGAAACAACTGCAAAAAGTAGGCAAATTGATTTTATTATTTATTTTATATGTTTTTTTTCCAATTTGCGAATTATTTTAACCTATCACATTTTTATGATTAAAAATGGGCACTAACCTAACCTCACCCGTGTGTGAAATTATGTCACGCCACGCTACGCCACGTTGTATATTCATGTTTAACTTGATCTAAACTCCAACTTTACGGAGGTGGAATAGTTGTTGACACGAGATGAAATAGTTTCACCAAGTATCGTGATTATGATACAAGTTTCACTCCGTTAACTTGCGTATGTGATAGATAAGTTCCATAATAGTTATAGAATGCTGAGCTGACTTTAGTTTACTTCAGGGGGCCGAATACCACCTCTAAAAACAGGATTTTTGTTTTATATTACTTCAAAGTGGAAAAGAGATGGAGCTACACGTCCTGTATACCTCTGACTCACTCTCTTACTGAAGTAATATTCAAATAATACAACTGTAAGAGGTGGATCTGGTTTTCAGTCATCAGTTCAATAAAATGAACGAAACGATAAAACTGTTTTGTAAGTTCAGACTATCATAACCTTATTCCTTTGTAAGATATTTGTAGAACTGTGAATGAAATTGGACAGATACTTGGCCCTAATAAATAGCTTAATGTGCTGGCGTCTGTACATCGAAGTTTTAGGTGTTGATCATTTATTTTATTCTTACAAAAATTCAATTCAATCCTTACTAATATTATAAATTCGAAAGTAGCTCTGTCTGTCTGTCAAGTTTTGACGCCTAAACCACTGAACAGATTTCCATGTTAGGACATGGATGCAATCTATCTCTCTGCCAAATTTTATCGAAATCTGTAATAGGCCAGTTTTTGTCTCAAAAATATCCCTAAACTCCACGCGGACGCAGTCGTGAGCAAAAGCTTGTATTTAATAAAAACGAACCTAGATACCGAATCCATTAAATACCTGTCTGATATGTCTGTCAAACGTAGGCAATATGGCAGTTTGTCCGTTGACCTTATATTGGAGCTATCTTCAGGAAAACTATTATTAGTAACCGAGCGAACCTATACATGTATTGTTATTTTCAAAGAGGTAATTAACAATCGATCTGCTTAGCCTTATCCCAACTATGTTGAGGTCGGCTTCCAGTCTAACCGGATGCAGTTAGATATTGTGATGGTTGTGAGGATTCCAGGTTTCTAAAAACCCGTAGCGTCTGTCGAAGATCCACGAATGACAGCCGGGACCAACGGCTTAACGTGCTCTGCCGGTGCTGGTATGAAAATGAACGCTAATAACAAAGCGATGTAGGGAAATAAAAACCATATTTTATAATGCCGCTCCCACACATTTTACGCCTTTACAGTATCAACAACTGACGAAGGTTCCTTTCAACACAAGCGGCCATTACTAAGCGTTTTCACTTACACGTTTAACCTTTTAAAAACCCCACAGTACATGATTGTGATTCCATTAGTTTATATTGTTTCAAAAAACTGGCTTACGGAGGGTTATCAAACAATATGGGTGTTTGGATCGACAATAATTCAATTTGATAGAGCGGGGTCAGTGCGGCGGCCATTTTAGAATCCTATTATTGTTAACGCTTTGAGGCTTAAAGTTATTTGTTGGTTTTTAGCACGTTTGACAGCAATTTTTGGCTAGTTGAACTAGCGTGTGAGAAGTGGTGGCGCAGTGATAATGGCTGCGATTTACGAGTTAAAGGCAGTGGGTTCGATCTCTGACAGGCGCTTTATTTTGTGTAAGTAAATTATTTCATCACCACTGCTCTCAAAACGGTGAAGGAAAACATCGTGGGATATCCAGCATATCCTGGAACCTAAAATTCAAAGATAACCCGCACGGGCCCACTCTCTCTCATAGAGTCCTGAGAGGGAGCTGTGTCCCAGCAGTGGGAACATAATAGCCTGATTATGCTGTTTCAGAATGTTTAATAGTGGTCTCTCTCCAGTTATGTCCTCTCTCCTCTGACTTTTAATGGTGGGTTTCTGTGGGTATAGCTTTGTATCACGCGATCAAAGATAACAGACCGATAGACAGATGCGAATTTATGATAAGTATTGTAGTAATGAGTGCGATACGCCGCAATATATGTGGATTTTTAAAAAAAAAATACATGATTTACTAAGCTAAGTTCCAATACCAAAACTAGACAGAACCTCAAACACGGCTAGTCTATCAATAAAGGAAAATATTATCCTATTCATCCCAAGTTTATATAGTAAGCGCCATTTTAAAAAACACTTTTTGTTCTAAAACCTTCTGACACCGACCGGTTGGCCAGTGAAGCAGAAAAAGCCATCAGCGGCGCCCCGCGATGTCGACAGGAAAAATGAGGGCGAGTTGAAAATATAAATCTATCGTCTTTTTTACTTTTTCTCGTCAAATTAACAGGCATTGAGAGGCCGATGATATTTCTACCGATTCCTTTGCCGTCGTGAAAGATCTTTTTTCAATTCTTTGTAAGTTTGATTGGGAGATCACAGTGTCAATGCATAGCGTTCTCGTTAATACTTCTTTCTTTTGTTGGGGTTTTGGATGGAAATATTAAAAAAAAAATGTTAGACTTTTGAAATGAAATCTTTGTAAATTACATGGCAATGCTGCCAGTCTTCTGGGCAAGTTTCCGGATGCCTAAGTGTCCTTTTGTTTTAGTATAAGTAATTTATCTGTGGGAGCCAAATACTACGTCGAAAAGCAGGATTATTTTAATGTTACTTCAGTGTTAGAAAGAGATGAAACTATGTCGTAGGTATAGCTCCATCTTTTTCCCAATGTGAAGCTATATTAGGAAAAAACTGCTAGAAGAAGTAGTTGGTCATCATCATTTATATAACGTCATCTTATTTATCACACCTACATACTAACTTGTAAGTTAATTAATGCCTACATCATGTGTTAACAGACCGTCAAATGAGCTTTTTGCATGGCTTCATCGGGCGACCAATCATTTTTTTCAATTATCATCACAAAATTGCCAATAATAAGGCTTCCTACGAACACCGCAGACATGCCATTATTTCACGAGGTGTATTTTCAGTGGTACCACCCACTACACTCAACATGGTCGCAATTTTGTGGCCATTTAAAATCGTATGAATCAATTTTTCTTTATAAAACGTGATTGAAAGCTGGATTGATTCGATATTTATTGATATGAGATGATTGATTCGCATGTTGAATGTGCGACTGTAGAGTTGTTGGGGAATTGGGGTTATCGCTAATGCATTTTTGAGAGATTTTTATCTTAGGTGACTGCGTCGTTGATCTAGTGGTCGCAAGCGCTACTGCTGAGCGTTACATCCTGGGTTCGATTCCCAGATTGGGTAAAGTGATAAGAGTCGTCAAAAGCCCAAAAGTCTGTCATCAGACTTTCCAGCTTCTGGGTTGTGAACGTCAGATTGACGCTCGATTTATGTAAAAAATACTGGTAGCCAGCTGCACCCGGTTGTACTGGAAGCCGAACCCAACATAATTAAGAAAAGGCTATAGTCCGTTTGTTATAACATTCGACAAATAACGGGTTTCACCCTTTCGTTATTTCTATATAGACGTATTTTTAAACTCGTTATTTCACGTTACATACGAAGCAATTCAATCTATTTAACATTTACATTAAAAAAACAACTGTAAAATGCAGTTATGTCAACAATATTACACAATAACTGTCATTTTTTAGCCGTTATTTTTCTAATGTTATAATAAACGGAGTCTTCTTCTTCTTGAAGAAAAAATAGAAGAAGAAGATAAACGGAGTAAAGACAGATTGATTGATCTACTGGAAAATATCTGCCACGACTTCTCAACCTTCCAGTTGGTATAGCAACTTCTTTAAGATCACCAGACTATCTTGTCCTGAGCTTTGACTCTGAAGCTAGATTAAAGTGAACTCTTGAACTAATATACTCAAGTTAAAGTCCAAAAGATTCTGTCGGAAGACATATAAAGAGACGAAGTAACTCTTACAAGTCACAACTAAGTATCCTGACGAACTAATCTACTAAACTATGTAGTTGCAGTTTTTGCGTTCAATGCGCGTCTTAACCCTCTCCGTCCTTTCTTTTGAGGCTCGTTTACACGAAGAGACTTTTAAGCCTGTCAAAGGCGACTACCGGAAAAATATTACAAAGTTGACGTGTATACAGTCTATATTCTCGTATGATTCCCGAATATCAAAGAGTTAAATTATAGTATCAACTTTAAAAACTGAAAATCTATTCATTATTGTGGGTGTACTAGCGATATACCTCTGCCTAACACGTCGGGTACTAAAGGCGTGATGTTTCGCTATATTAATTAATTATTGTCATGTAAAAAAAAAACATTATTATCATTAGTCAAATCACAGTTCTTGAAATTTGCTTGAAAAGCTTCGTATGACATAACCGTGAGTGAGTCTATGTTTACGACTTGAATGTAAACGCAATGCGAGCGACAACTTCATGGCGAGTCTCGTCTTTGACATTCGCATGGACATTACCACTTTTCCTATATTTTTTTTTTGGACAGGCAAGATTCTCGCTTCGTGTAAAGGAGAGCGAGTTCGTCTTCCCCCGGTACACTTAGCAAAAGCTAACTGCAACCAGGGATCCTTATTTTACGAGAAACGTTAACATAAAAGTAAGTCGCCTACTCTGGCTTCCTTTTAAGCCGACATCAAATCGAGTTATTTTAGCATCTGAAAAGTATAAATGTGTAGAGTCAAGTTGTTCCAACTAAACAGACAGCTATGCTGCTGGGGAGTTTATTGAGCCACTTCTTCTTGCCAGCCAAAGCACTAGGAAGTGGGTGAAGTGTGGGCGTTTTTGGGGGACTGTCTTATGTAACTTTGACCTTCAAAAAGTGCTGATTTTCAGCCTAATTTGAATAAATGACTTTTGATTTTTTGATTTTTGAAGGGTATAGAGGTTGAAATGAAACTTAATAACTATATGGAAGAGCTTTTGATGTTTAGTGCCAATTTCACCACTGAAACCGAACGCGATTAAATTGCGTTCCTTAGCTGTCAGTGTCAATATTCGTCAACAATGTTGATACGATTTTTGTATAAGCTATTTAGATAGTCATTTAATTTACGTAGGTATGTATAAGTTGTAAATATGTAAAAAAAAATGTTTATTAACTTGAGATCGAACATTTAAAAATATATAGGTGCACTATTAGATTTTACGTTGATCAATATACATATTATATAATTCCCGGCCGTAGCAAGAACGTGTCTACAGAACTATAATCTTTGATTAATTAATTTTGATTTTAATTTTATGACATATACGACAAAATAATTTGGAAAAGCGATGATATGATTGCCTAACGAGAGAAAAAAATTAAGTTTTAAAAATCCCATCTAGCCAAACCTATAACACTAATGCTAGGTACACACACATCAATTTTAGTCGTCGGTGACTCGAAAACGATCTTATACCTAACCTCACGTCCACATTCTGACAGCCAATTTATTGTTAGCGATGTCAAAATCAGTGTGGACGTGAGACTTTGAAATCACCGGCATCTAATTCGCTGGGTACTTAAGTACCTTCTGACTGGACTTTTGAGGAAAAGCCCAAGGAGTGTGGGCTTTTTACCCCACTGACACTATCCCGGTGATCACCATCAGCATATAAAACGGGCACTCCAGGCCCCCTTTGTGCAACGCTTGAATCTCCCTTGAATCTGCATCTCCATCTCTCTTGCTGCGCACGGCAGCATATGACAAGAGTGCCGCCGTATTCCCTGGAAACTCATCATCTGCCTAACCTTTTCTCAACTATGTTGGGGTCGGCTTCCAGTCTAACCGGATTCAGCTGACATTCAGCTGAATACCAGTATTCCCTGGAAACTCATCATCTGCCTAGCCTTTTCCCAACTATGTTGGGGTCGGCTTCCAATCTAACCGGATTCAGCTGAATACCAGGAAACTCTCGGTGGCCAATCAGAGTACCCGAGATTCCAAAGTCCTGCTAAAGTCTAAAAAAGGAGTAAATTTTCAAAGAACCTTTCTAACATAACGAATCACAGAAAACCAAACAAATAATTTCTCTCTTCAATCTTGATTTGATAACCTAAAAGCTCTAAAATTGTGACCACTGTATATGAGCAGCGCCCGTTCACAATGCCAGCAATAGTGTATTATATTTTCCGACCGAGTCGTACCTACATTCAGCCAAAAAAGTATCGGGAATGGATGATTTGTTTATGGTTCCAAATTCAAATTTTTGTTTTTTTTTGTAGTTGTTAGATTGGCACAACTGTTTTCCATTTTGGCGCGGAGTTTGAGTTGCATCTGTTATTTATATTAAATACAGTGCTGGTTTTAGTAATCTATATATATAAAAATCAATTGCTGTTCGTTAGTCTCGCTAAAACTCGAGAACGGCTGGGCCGATTTAGCTGATTTTGGTGTTGAAATGTTTGTCGTAGTCCAGGGAAGGTTTAAAAGGTGAGAAAAGTTAGGTAGGGTAGGTAGGGTAGGTAGGGTAGGTAGGGTAGGTAGGGTAGGTAGGGTAGGTAGGGTAGGTAGGGTAGGTAGGGTAGGTAGGGTAGGTAGGGTAGGTAGGGTAGGTAGGGTAGGTAGGGTAGGTAGGGTAGGTAGGGTAGGTAGGGTAGGTAGGGTAGGTAGGGTAGGTAGGGTAGGTAGGGTAGGTAGGGTAGGTAGGGTAGGTAGGGTAGGTAGGGTAGGTAGGGTAGGTAGGGTAGGTAGGGTAGGTAGGGTAGGTAGGGTAGGTAGGGTAGGTAGGGTAGGTAGGGTAGGTAGGGTAGGTAGGGTAGGTAGGGTAGGTAGGGTAGGTAGGGTAGGTAGGGTAGGTAGGGTAGGTAGGGTAGGTAGGGTAGGTAGGGTAGGTAGGGTAGGTAGGGTAGGTAGGGTAGGTAGGGTAGGTAGGGTAGGTAGGGTAGGTAGGGTAGGTAGGGTAGGTAGGGTAGGTAGGGTAGGTAGGGTAGGTAGGGTAGGTAGGGTAGGTAGGGTAGGTAGGGTAGGTAGGGTAGGTAGGGTAGGTAGGGTAGGTAGGGTAGGTAGGGTAGGTAGGGTAGGTAGGGTAGGTAGGGTAGGTAGGGTAGGTAGGGTAGGTAGGGTAGGTAGGGTAGGTAGGGTAGGTAGGGTAGGTAGGGTAGGTAGGGTAGGTAGGGTAGGTAGGGTAGGTAGGGTAGGTAGGGTAGGTAGGGTAGGTAGGGTAGGTAGGGTAGGTAGGGTAGGTAGGGTAGGTAGGGTAGGTAGGGTAGGTAGGGTAGGTAGGGTAGGTAGGGTAGGTAGGGTAGGTAGGGTAGGTAGGGTAGGTAGGGTAGGTAGGGTAGGTAGGGTAGGTAGGGTAGGTAGGGTAGGTAGGGTAGGTAGGGTAGGTAGGGTAGGTAGGGTAGGTAGGGTAGGTAGGGTAGGTATCATCGTTAAGACAGGACAACGTCTGTTGGGTCAGCTAGTATCATATATAGTGTGTATTGCGAATTTCATAATGGACAAAAATATCGAACAAAGAGTTTGTCTTAAATTTTGCATCGCCAATGGAATTTCGTGTTCGGAGTCACTGAAAATGTTACAGAAGGCTTACGGTGAATCGACTTTATCAAAAACTCGTGCTTATGAGTGGTTCAAAGCATTCAAAAGCGGTCGAGATGTGATGGAAGATTTGCCTCGCTCTGGTAGGCCGTCAACGTCTGCAACTGAAGTTAACATCGCAAAAGTGAAGAAAATAGTGACTGAATATCCCCATTCAACTCTGAGAGAGATAGCCACCGAACTTTCTGTATCTCACGAGTCGATCCGTACCATTTTAACTAATCATTTGGGTATGAAACATGTTGCTGCTCGGCTAGTCCCAAAAGATCTGAATTTTCTCCAAAAACTCAATCGCATGAAAGTCGCTGAGGACATGCTAGAACGAGTCAGTTCGGACCCAACATTCATGAAACGCATTGTTACTGGTGACGAGACGTGGGTTTACGAGTTTGACATGCAAACTAGTCAACAAGCTTCGGAGTGGCGCCTTCCAACTGAACCGAAACCGAAAAAACCACGCCAAAGTCGATCAAAAGTCAAAGTCATGTTGACTGTTTTCTTTGACTATCGCGGTGTTGTGCACTCTGAATTCTTACCGGAAGGTCTAACGGTAAATAAAGAATATTATTTGAGCGTTATGCGGCGTTTAAGAGAGCAAATTCGACGAAAAAGGCCAGATTTGTGGAAAGAAAATTCTTGGATTTTGCACCACGACAATGCGCCTTCGCACAAGGCTATCATTGTGAACGAATTTTTGACCAAACACTCAACAAATACCATCCAGCAACCACCATATTCACCAGATATGGCTCCTGCTGACTTTTTTCTTTTTCCTAAACTCAAATTACCACTTCGTGGCACCCGTTTTCAATCGATAGAAAACATAAAGGAGAATTCGCGGCGAGAACAAAGTCAAAGTCAAAGTCAAATCATTTATTTCAAATCACTGACCAATGACTGAATAACTGAACTCAATTCCGGAAGCAGCGTTTAAAAAATGTTTTGATGAATGGATTATTCGTTGGCACAAGTGTATCGTTTCTAAAGGAGCATACTTTGAAGGTGATAAAATAAATTTGGATGAATAACAAAACATTTTGTGTATTATTGATCTTTTCCCGGTACTTTCTTGACAGAGTAGTACATACGATGCGTTCGTTTCCAATTTCGAGTCGCAATCATAAATTTCTGTTACAACTGGGGACACAAAAACGGGGAGAATAAAGAGAATTTATTCCATGCAATGTCCAAAAGTTACTAGCAGATCAGGCCCTCAATTGGAGTTTTCAAAATTGAAGGTGGAATTTGTAAAAATATAGCGTGTTAAAAAAAGAACTCTAAGTTTTAAGAATTTAGTGGGATATTTATGCACACGTAACTCAATAAAATGTATGGCAAAGGTCATATTTTTTTCGCGATTAGAGGGTTCATCCCATAGTAAAAGTTGTTTGTAACGATGAGGACAATGCTTCCACGAAATTCTGAGAGTTAATTTTTTAACACCTTGAAATGGTCTTGTATGATACAAGACCAAGTTTTGAGTCTTTAGAAAATAATTTGTGCCAAAATCACTATTATTTTAACATTACAAAGACCTATAGTTTGATCGATACCGATGCGGGCTCATTCGTCAACGCTTGCACCCCCCCCGTCCCACTGCCTTGGAGCGTATTTAAACTACAGTCATTTCTACGTCAAGGTATACCAATAAAAAACAAACTACACAGATAAAATAAAACTTATGAGATTACAACGAAATGTGTGTACGGTGTAAGCGAATCGAAAGTCGAATAATTTATCGACAGGTGCTGATACAGGAGGCTGTAGGGATCGAAAATATTGCTGAAGCGTATACTCAGCCCCAGCACAGCAGCTTTGCATGCAAATGTTTGGTTAAAATGGAAAAACATGCACATAGCCTGCAGTAGGACCGATTTTGTAGTCGCATGGTCCTCCCTCACTGGCATAGACGATGAAGGGAAAATCAACGACCAAATAGTTGACTAAACCTAGTATTTTAAAACACAGCGTACTCACTACGGCCGCGATTCATATAATGATCAACATCATCATCATCTGCCTAGCATTTTCACAACTATGTTGGAGTCGGCTTCCAGTCTAATCGGATGCAGCTGAATGCCAGTATTTTACATGGAGCGACTGCTTACCTGACCGCCACAACCCAGTAACTGGGCAATACGATACCCCTTGGTAAGACTGGCTGTCAGATTTTCAGCCTTCTGTCGACCCGTAAAAGATGCTCAAATGACAGCCGGGACCAACGGCTTAACGTGCTTTCCGAGGCACGGAGGAGTCTCGGTATGTAAATATAGTCACCAATCCACGGCCAACCCCGGCAAGCATAGCATAACCTGACAGATCGAACTGTGCGGCTGTTAATACTTAGCCACGAGCTCCTCCGTACTTAGCCATATTATGATCAACACAAACTCTAATAACTACTGATCTGCAAATTCCAAAACAAAAAACGTTAAAAAAATTGAATTTCACGGTCTACCCTAGCGCTTTCACCGTAAAGTAAAGGGTGCTCAATTTATATATTTGAGTCTTCTAAGCCTGACAGTCCGTTGTTGACATCTAGTAAATAAGCAAGATTTATTTGAAGCAGGGCACATTCTGCATTTACACTGCATTGCAAACGTACAGAGCAAACTGCACAACTTTAAACCAAATCATTATTAACAATGACAAATGTGTATTGACGAGGATATACCACCATTTTGTTAGTCGCCGCTAAACCGTAGCGACCAGTTACAAATCATTTTCGGACTAACCTATTTAGCTGGCGACCTAAATGTCCACGGTCGTTGGAAGTATTTGTTTAGCAGTTTGGAGGAACGGTGGTTACTTTATTTAAAGGTATTTTAGGTAGCATCTTGGGAATGCTTTTTGATTCATTTATTTATTTGGGACAAACAAACAGTAACACATTATATCTGCACAAACAATATAAACAAAGATATTATATAAATGTGAAACCCACACCGTTATCCACAGCATATACAATTCATGTAACTTGATTCGTGTCTGTTTAAAGATTTATTGTTGGTTAGTTAGAAGGTAACGGAAAATGAAGTTTCCAATAAATGATTAATTAGTAAGACAAGAAAGTTTCACCTTTCGTATGCCGTAATTACAGACACAATTAAAAGGTCTTTGCGTCTCGCGTAGATCTGCGTTCCGGCAGTCAATGGGTTAATCGTTAAATTACTTAACTGTAATCATTTTATCGTTAGTGTTTTCTCTTTCTTTCTATTCCCGCGCTATTATACATATTTATTTAAACTTTTCGCACACAATAAAGGTACAAAGGCGGACTTAATACCTAAGGCATTCTCTACCAGTCAACCAAGGGTGGTGAAGAGATTATACATAAGTGCAGAAAAGTCAGATACCAGTCAATGTGCACTTGGAATTAATGGAGCTCTCTTGCTCGCAAATTTGCTGGAAAATGCTACGAAATTCAGCTTCATATTTTGTATGACATGTTAATACCGTTTACCGTACCTCATTTTTGCTACGAATTTACGAACACGTTGTCAATGTAAAATCAATAAAATGCTACGTTTTGGAGCGTCAACAGTCTGGCGAATCTGTAAAATACTCACCCTGAAAAGTTAGCTTAGGTGAAATGACCGTGAAGTGAGCTGTCGTCCACATAATGCTAGGGATTGACACTATGGACACTCACTTTAAACTCACTACACCTATTTAGATTAGCCTAAGAGAGGTTTTGCACTACAGCCGATCCGAATCCGAATTCAAGATCCGAGTTCAATCTGAATTAGGAATGTTCTAAATTTGAACGGACAGTGTTCGGAACTACTGCGCAACCTCTCATACAAATCGTACTATGACTACTTCAGACTGACATTTCTCGGATTCGGGTCGGATGTAGAGCGAACCGCTTTAACTCATAAGTAAAACGTCTTAATTCATTTAAAATCCTGCGTAGTACGTCAAGAACAATTTCCTCCCTTCCTGGTTAGTAATCGAAGATCTCAGCTGTCATTATACAACACCCAAAACAGAGCAAAGTCAATAAACCCCTTTGATTTACTCCATTGTCTGCCTCTGACAAAGGAAACTCGATTAACCTTTCGGGAAAAAACCCATTGACGTATACCCGACTCCTTAAGTCCCATTTTCCCCAATCATATAGGTAAGTAGTTTAATGTGACATAAGCTGTGGTTGCAATTGAAGACATGTGTGTGGCAAGGTGATATGTCACATGTTCAGGTTTTCGCTGTTCTATGCATGAATGACGGTATTATGTGCATACAAACAATTTTAAACCTTAAAACAATCACATTTGTGGCTATTTTACAAATTCATAAACACATTTGAAACACATTTCGTATTGCCCAGTTACTGGGTTGTGGAGGTCAGATAGGCAGTCGCTTCATGTAAAATACTGGTATTCAGCTGCATCCAGTTAGACTGGAAGCCGACCCCAACATAGCTGGGAAAAGACTAGGCAGATGAGATATATACATTTGAGGCGTTTTGAAATATCTTGAAATGTTTATGCGCAACTTTGAACTGAATTTTCCCAAAAATAGAATTTTGCGACATATCACCTTTATCTACTGAAGTCTTCAATTGAAATTGAGCGTTAGGGGACAATCGGCTAATTGGACGTAGGCCCAACTCACGGTGCATGGTCACCGGCGGATTAATACCCGCAATGATTAGGTAACTTTGCATAAATTGAGTTTTGCGGTCTCTTTGTGGATTTTAGTAAGCGCCTGATATTTTGAGGTTAGCTGTTAGTGCGAGGCGTTAGTGGGTCAGAGGTGTTGCTGGATATCCGTTTGAACGGTTGCGGTAGTGGATATGGATTGTCATTTTCTGATGAAGTGTTCTTATTAGGTAAACAAGGAAGAATGGAAGTGGGGTCGGGTAATGTAGGTCACTGACTGTACGTGTACACATTTTTGTTTTTGAAGCTGGTGTACAGTGGCGTACATAAGTCCATAAACAGTCTCACTAAGCATAGATTGTCGCTTTGCTTTTCCTTTAGTACGGCCACATTTTGCCAGTAAAGTTTAGAGTTTTCAGTTTTTTTTTCCATCAACCAGGTACAAATCCAGTTTCCGGATTGATACTGAGAAAATGGAACATAATAACACTTTGTCTGACCCAGCAATCGAACCCAGGCTAGCCAACGAGGTAGTCAAGTTGCAGTAGTGTTTAGGTTTCAATCTGCCTAGCCTTTTCCAACTTTTTCAACTAAGTTGGGTAAAATACTGGTATTCAGCTGCATCCGGTTAGACTGGAAGCCATCCCCAACATAGTTGGGAAAAGACTAGGCAGATGAAGAAAAAGACTAGGTTTATTAAAAATATGAGCACATTAACACACACTATAACAAAGTTCTAGAGTATCTCCGCGAGTCGCAGGAACCACGCGTTCCCTCTTGAAACAATCTAATTCCAAGTTGAATGAAGTTAAGCGACGCGTGCCCTCATAATTATCAAGTAACAGGGCCTGACATGGGCAACCAAGTAAATACTTACTCAAGTTTACTGAGCAATGTATTGTGGCTAACTTGTTTTGGGATTGTCTCGATTATGGAACGTTTGAAACCCGAACATCGGATAATCTGACAAAACTATTCATGCTAAGGTTAGCGGATGAGTGCTTAATCAGCCTATAATGTTTCCATAGCTGGGACACAGGCTTCCTCTTGGTGCCGCCAGCGCGTTTATGTTCCACGCGCGCCTCAAAGAGATGTGAGCATATGAAGGGGCCCCTCAGGGCCAATCCTGCCGGGTAAGCGGGATTGTCCGAAAGGGTTACCGCTGCCCCGGAACATAAAGGGCTAAGGAAGGAACATGGATGGGTTTTAGTCAGTAAGAGTCTGACATTCCCGCTACACCCAGAGTGGGAGAAGTCACTGGATGATTTCCAAGCCTCAAAAAAAACCTTCCTCTCGTACTATACCCACATATGTTTAAGTTCCATGTAATGGGGCCCCCTATTACATGGGACTTAAACATATGTGGGTATTAAACATATGGGAGCCTATTGCCATTATCTCATAAAAATTGACAATTTAAATTGTTTTTTTTTTAGGATATTTTTATGGCTGTAGTGGTGACATGATCTGGACATAAAATAACAAAAATAGAGCCAGAGAGCTGGGTCGTTATTTGGCAATAGAATTAGCATTGCTATTTAACGTGGCAATGCTGCCAGTCATTGCCGGATGACAGCGATACGGTCGAGTCCTTCGACACCAATGACGTGTCTTTTTGTTTTTGTATTTATTTGTATAATTAATCATTTAACTAAGTACCTAATAAGGTTAAATAATTAAGAGAATAAACTAATAATATATCATACCTATATAAAATCGTAACCAATCGGTTCAACACTTATTACAAACAGGTTCGGTGTAAAACGGTACGTCCGGGGATCTTTAATCAGAACAAAATGTCACTCACGATGGCAGGACCCTCTAATTTGAGTCGATGGTTTGTGGGACCGGACCTTTTACCTTCAATGAATGATCACCTTTTACTTTCTCTAAATTGAAATATGATTTTACGATCAGTTTATTTTCAGGTAACTTGCAGTTAAATAAAAGTGACACGAAAAAAAATCTGCTGTACCGTTACGTACGATAAGCTCGCATAACTCTTTAAAATGTAGGAAACAAATGTTTTTTTTTGCCATTTCAGATGTGTTCCCATAGTAAAAGTTGTTCATAATGATAAGCACAATGACTCCTTAAAATATTGCCCATGAGTTCAAATTCACCCTGTATACTTATATTATAAAGTAGGTAGCAAAGTTTGTGAGGTTGTAGGGGGTAACCTTCGGATCTACAGAACCGATTTTGAAACGTTCTTTTACCAATAGAAAGGCACTTTATTTGTGAGTACCATAAGCTATATTGAAAAAAAACTACGCGGATGAAGTCGCGGGCGAAGTGCTAGTAAAATATTACCATTTTGATCCAAGTCCCGTCGCGTCAGGGGATGGCTAATGGCAATAGGAAGTTAGCTAACCTAGCTAGAAAAACAGCTACTTTTCAACAATAGTAAACATTCATTGGTCAGTGGGATTGTACGAAATGGTTACCGCTACCCCGGTAAATAAAGGGCTAAGGAAGGAACATGGATGGGTTTTAGTCTGTAAGTGTCTAACACTCTCTTCTGCTCCACCCAGACCGGGAGGGGTCGTTTGATGATTTCCCACCCTCAAAAAACGCTTTTCTTTTAATAATAAGTATCGTCGGTTTGGTGGTTTCAGTAGCTGTCTCCGACGACGCGACGCTTGAATCAAAATATGACCTACAATTTAAATACGTTTAATAAATTCCCAAGCATCATTTCAAGATTACTACAATATGTTCTAACATCATTGAAGCAACAGCATACCCGACTCGATCAGACTTGTGAAAGATGCTTGGTTAGCTTTTTGAATATGAATGGATGAGATCCATTCATCAGATAGAAAAGAGCTGATAATCAGAAAACGACTGAAAGGATTTTCTTGAAACATAGCTAGGAACACCCCCGTTTAAGACATCTTTCAAACAAAGCGAAATAAATCTAAATCAGTTCAGCCGTTCGGGAGCTACGATGCCAACAACACACATATAAACACAAATATAGACACGTTAAAGTTATACCATCCCTCTTTTACCGTCTGTGGTTAAGAGAAATAATTGAATTCCTGAATAAAAACGTCGTTATGACTTAGGTATCGTGAGTGTAGTTGCAAGGGGAGATGATAGCGTGTGAGGGGTCATGGGTTGTTTACTGGTTGCATTAATGACCTACTCCTGGTACAAGTACACTTAGCGTGGTAGGGTTAGACTAGTACCTGTATTGTGCAGTCTTTGGTGTGACTGACGGACTGCCAATTCTCAGGTATCGAGTTCGAACCCAAGGCACCGCAAGGCAACGCACCTCTGACTTTTCGAATACATGTGCGTATTGTATAATTATCAATTGCTTAAAAAAACGGTGAAACCGGCATGCCAGTGAGATATTTCTCAGCATGAAGCTAAGTCAGAGGCCTTGGCAGCATAAAAACTGACACCAGGTTAGTCACTAACCACACGAAAAAGAAAGACTGAAGTAATATAAAAATATTACTGCTATGGTGTTGGTTGACCTCCTGGACCTGAACCATCACCTCAAAAAGCAGTATTAACTAAATATTACTTCAGTGTGAGAATGAGACAGAGTTATACAGGACGTATAGCTGCATCTCTTTCTCACTGTCTTCTTCTTCTTCGTGTGGTTAGTGACTAACCTGGTGTCAGAGTTTTAATGCTGCCCATGGGCCTCTGACTTAGCATCACATGCTGTAGAGAAATATCTCTCGCGCATGCCGGTTTCCTCACGATGTTTTCCTTCACCGATTTTAAGCAAGTGATAATTATACAATACGCACATGAATCCGAAAAATCAGAGGTGCGTGCCTTTGGTTCGAACTCGAGACCTATGACTTGGCAGTCCGCCGGTCACACCACTAGGCTATCACTGCTTTTTTTTCTCACTGTGAAGTAATATTAATATAATATTGCTTCAACACGCGGTGGTCGGCCCTGTGATCTTAACACGTTATTTAAATATGTCATAAGCATAAAATAATCAGCCTGTAACGTTCTCACTGCTGGGGCACAGGTCTTCTCCCCCAGGAGAGGAAGTGGGCCGTTATCCACCACGGGTTTGTTATATGTCTTCGAATGTTTGTTTCTAGGACTTGCCGGTTTTCTCGCAATGTTTTTCTTCACCGTTTTGTGAACAAGGTTATGAAAGAACTTCATAACGTAAACTCGTGGTCCACCATTGCTCACTGTTACAACCGTCTAAATCTTCGATCTCATCCAGACACTAATCTTCTTATCATCCGTTGGAGTCTAACATTCACCGACACTTGGTAATAGCAGCCAGGAGATTGCGAAGATACAATACGAAAATGGATAGCAAGCAGCCAATCCCCGTTTGCGTTAAAACCTTGGCAGGTTATTACGACACCAATTAACTGGCTAAACAGAAATCCGATTCTACTTCTTAGTCATAACTTGAACGACTTTACCTTTATCATTAAATCAAATATCGATAAATTACTTTCACCGCTTATTTCCCACTGCACTATTAATTAAATCTTCGATCAGAAGTAACAACCAGACAGAAATCCAATAATTTAATTAAAATGTGTTCACAGCTAGAATCTAGACCGTATTGTGCAAACGAGACGACGAACGTTAAGGTCAATCCCGACTTTATTATGGATGTAGCTTTAATAAATTAAATTTCGAAATGGTCCTATTTTTCTATTTCTCTCTTCGTTTGAAAAGATCAATTGGAGTGGTGGGAAGATTGGATAATGAAATAGATTGATAGCGGGGCTGATTGCTCTGGTTGCGAACAGAACAACTTAAGGGGGAAGTGCCAGGTTGGCCAGGGAAATTGAAATTTTCATAAGTTTTTCTGTGTGTGTCAAATGTGTGCGAGTGTTTATGTGTGTGTTTTGTGTTTTAAAGTTTTTCAAAATCTGGATAAACTTTTTGTGGTTTGTGTGATGTTTCCGTTTTGTTCCTTTATTGATACACAAAAATGAAAGGTATACTATCACCTCAAGATAATTCCACTTTTCTTCTGCACACACGTCCATCGTTAACTATATGACAGCTAAATCTAAGGCTACGCTAATAGGCCATCAGCAAGGTATATAACTGTCTACCCCCTTTTTTTTGAGGGTGGGAAATCATAAAATGGCTCCTCCCGCTCTGGGTGGAGCGGAAGGAAGTGTCAGACTTTTAGAAAGAAAGAAAGAAAAAGAAAGCCTAAAACCCATCCATGTTCCTTCCTTAGCCCTGTATGTTGGGGTAGCGGTAACCCTTTCGGACAACCCCGCTTACCTGGCTGGCTTCGAGCTTAACGGGTCCCTTCCTAATTGCAGACCTTTGGGGCGCGCATGGAACACTTACGCGCCGCCGCGCCGTCCGGCACGGGCCTGGTCCTGATCGGACGGTGAACTACCCATTACTCACCGCCCGCTAACTGTCTACCACCCAAACTGTCTACCCCTGCCACGGACATGCATACTTATGAAAACGATTTGATTTACCCCATACATAAATATTAAATTCCTTCGAAGCAAGAACAAAACAAACGAAAAATAAAACTTCAAAAATCGAACATCAGTTTTCGTCCAACCACGTCGTCTGGCCACATCCCTACATATTTCCGGAAGCGTTCACAGTGCACGTAATATCCGTCCATAACCTGATAGATCTATTGTAGCGTGTTTGTTCCTACACGAAGCTTCGCCGATGATAAACGAATCACTTCGTGTGTTTCCGCCGCTCAGTGACAGCTGTCAGGCGATTGATGGCCATTCATCACTCGGATTGTTAAGTGCTGCGATTGGAGGAGTAGATTTCTTTAATGGAAGAAATTGATTGGAGATCAATTCAACCTTTATATCTAGTATTAGACATTTCTTACTATGGTTTAGGTGTTATTTTTAAAAGGTTAAGGTTTAATACTGAACAGATTTAGAATGTCTGGCCCATTGGTCAGGTCTTCTATTTCAGATACTAAATTAGTTCAGATTAATTGATTATATAAATACTTGTTTGCAATCACTGGAGACTATCATAATCTTAACTGAGGATCAACAAATCAATCTGCCCAACCTTTTCCAAATTATGTTGGTGCCTGGTGGCTTCCACTTTGACCTGATGCAGGATACCATTATGTTACATGGAGCAACTGCCTATCTAACCTCGACAACCCATTAACTGGGTAACACGATACCCTTTGGTAAGACTGGTTGTTAGACTTTGGGCTTCTGACTACCAGTAACAACTGTTAAAAATCAATCAATCATAATTGAGGACCCAACAAAAAAAATAGGGGTGCTTCTGGAAGCTACTTTGGAAAGAATATGCGAGGCAAGAAGCAATTACCTTAGACATGTGAATGAAAGGTATTGTGGAACACAGAGCTGCAATGAGCCTGCAGCTCGAGGTCCCCTTAGTGGGTAATGTGTAGCGCCATTCTAACCAATGTGTAAAGACTGCGTGGTCAGTGGTGACCAATTGACATGTGAGTACGTCCACTGTCTTTGCATTGCCCTGATGCAAAGGTCCATAGGTCCTCCACTTCGATTTTTAGTTTTCTGATCTTCCTCCGAAGTCACAGTCATATTAAATGTGTTTTGCCTAGTCATCAAATACCATTACGTCTATTATTTCAGTACAAAAAACTGTAAACATCATTGCTATACAGAAAACTGGAGATTCATCATCAGCCTACAGCAATCCACGGCTCTCCAATTGCACGCCATTCAGTTAGATTCTCGGCTACTCTCATCCATACCAGCCACCCTGCGAAGATCGTCGGTCCTAACCCAAAGGGGGTCCTACCTTACGTAGATCGATTTGTGATCTCCACTTGAGAACTTGGCTACCCCAACGGTCATTAGTTCTACGGCAAATATGGCCGGCCCATTGTCACTTCAGTTTGCTTATTCTGTGAGCTATGTCGACAACTTTGGTTCTCTGCCGGATCACCCCGTTCCTGATTCTATTCCTCAGAGATCAAAGCATAGCTTGTTACATAGCTTGCTCAGCGACTTTGAGTTAATGGACCAGCCAGACCGTGAGTGTCCACGGTTCGAGACATAAAAAACCGGAGATTAGCCCACACAAAAACAAAAGAATCCATATAATACATAATTCATTTGTTTCACACATAAAAATCATAGGTAATCCCTAATTGCGAACCGCTCAGTTAAATGTGAGTAATCACTATTCAATAGTAGGTAATTGCGTTCGTATTGAACGAAACTCGATGTGAAATAAAACGAATTCATTCAGAAATGGAGAAAGAATCAGCACACCAATTTGCTGGATGCTAATTGAATTACTGTCTAGTTGAAATACCATAATACTAGCTTTTTCCAGCGGCTTTGCCCGCGTGTGTGAAGGAAATTATCCCACGGGAACCGGAGTGGAGTGGATTTAAGTCTGTGGACTGGGTCTAAGGACTGTGTCCATTAAAGGTAAGGTAAGGAACATTAAAGGCTGATTATGAACCGAAGGAATATAGGACATGGAAAAAATTGTATTAATTTTAACCAGGTTCTAGAACCTGTGACGTCTCTCTAACTGGGTTATATTATAACTAACTTAGGCACTGCGAAAATCATTAGTAGCCTACGTTGCCCTATTTCTCTTTGATTTTCCAACTCAAACTCATAGCATTAATTTCATATTACAAGCACTTTCAAATTGTCAAAAGGTCGGTCAGTCAGAAAGATGAAGCTGCCCATTCCAAAGCGTAATAGGTCCCTAAGAAGAACGGGCAAGAAACTCCGTTTGTATCTTTATTGGTAAAGACCTAGGTATTATGTTTTCCTCTGGATTTAGTAACAATCATTAGAGTGATAGACACTAGTGCTAGAATTGCTACTTAATTGTCAGATTCTAAGGATCATTAATTACTACAAATAGTTGCCTCTTGGTCGATTAAATGTTTAAGTATATTTAGGAGTAACAAAGACAATTTAACAACAATATAATCGTACGTTCGTGAATAAAGCCCGTTTATCAGAAACCTAATAAAGTGTGAAATAAATAACGCGTAAAATGCTTGCCAGTTAACTCATAATAACAACATTATGTTTTGCATATTTCAAATTACTGAATATCATACTACAAACATTGCCAACGTTTTTATGCGATACTGAAAACGTTCGCAAAACGTACAGCTGTACTCGTATACATCTCTAGTAGCCATCAAGACTATTACATCGCATTCTTCTCTTTTCATACCTGTAAAAAACTCACGAATAAAAATAGATAAACTTTATGATCTTGTAATGGCTTCGAACAAGCAATCTTCTCATTTTTCTCTCTTTACGACCCGCCTGAACATTAACGTGAATATAACAAGGTGTCGGAACCTTGACATGATTATCGCCCGTGTTTTCACACAACTTCCACAATATTAATCGTTCGTAGCTAATACAAATAAATCTCGCAGCCCGATACATTAATGAAATTCCTGCCACGCTATTTCTATAGTACGCTGAACCAACGCACGGACTCGGAGAAAAAAATCATAAGATCAGCTGCGACTTGCGAGTCACAATGACCAAAATACTGACAACGACTCAAGGTTGAGCGTTCGAATAAAATGGCCGTAAGCTAGACGGATGATTGAGATAAGTCGCCGATAAAGTTTGTGGGGGTACTCACTGCGAGGCGACGCACGTGCAGGGGCGGGCTGCTGACTCACTAGCACTGTCACACTTCACTGTCAGGTCAACGGTATGTGGCAGAGGAGAGTTACTGGCGTGTAAAATTAGCGCGGCTGTGCACTGAGCGGCATGCGTCTTCGCTGTGGCAGCGGCGGGCGGCGACTGGGGCGTCTGGCCGGCGCCCGCCCAGCCGCCGCCCGCCCCGCGCCTTATCACACGAATAAAATTTATTTAATGGATAACCGGCCCGATGATGGGATGCCCATTGAAATTTTCCCGTTTTACGACGATTATTAATGACTTAAATGGTGTTTGGCATATTGTTGCCGGCTCAGTGCACAATTACGATTATCGTTAGCGTTTCATTGAGAATATTAGGAGATTATTGATGATAAAACTGTGTATTTGTTAGGATTTTCCTGTTGAACTGAAATTAGGTCATAGACTCGGAGTAACCCGACGGTTTAGAAATGAAACGTGATTTGCTGCGAGACATTTTACTAAGTAGTCGCTCTGTGATGTGTGTATTTTGTTAATCTATACAAATTAATAAAATTGAATGCCTGTTACTATGACAGTTTTTTACTAAAATTGTATATGAAAGTATTTGTCTCTTTGTTCCTGCTTATATCCAAAATGGCTGGACTGATTTTCATGAGACTTTCAATAGCAGATAGTTGATGTTATAAAGAGAAACTTAGGCTTAACTTATTTGGGTCCACTTGGATTAAGCCTCGTACAGCAGCTAGTAAATAATAAGTCTCGCTTTTTCATTTCTCTTTTTCTGAACAACATTTAGTTCGGCTCTTAACTGTCAGATGAGGCTGTCTGTAGGTATTTTCCACGGGGTAATTGACCCACATGACCGATATGAACCTATTGCCTGCATACTGTGAAAGACTGGATGTCATTTTTAACCTTTTTACAACCAAAACGATTGTAAAGTATGTGTCTAATTAATTAGGTATCTTATACATGGTAAATAATAATTTGTGTCTCATTACTGCATTAGTCAACAACACTAGTGCTTATCTACGCTATTGCTGAGCAAGGGGTCAAGGAGTCAATTCCCAGATCGTGCAATGATTTTCGATCAAGATTTTCTCAGGAAGAGAGGCTACAGTATTACATGGGTGTATTCTTACATCTCTTTTTTTATGAGAGTGGGCAATCATCTAATGACTCCTCCCGCTCTGGGTGGAGCGGAAGGGAGTGTCAGACTTGTACTGACTAAAACCCATCCATGTTCCTTCCTTAGCCCTTTATGTTCCGGGGTAGCGGGTACCCTTTCGGACAATCCCGCTTAACTGTTACACCTCTGCCTACCAAGTCGAAGGATTGAGCCACGATGTTAAATTAAATTGTCTTATTTGCCTAATTCTGAGTCTCGTGCAAATATCTCGAGCGGGTATACTATACTAAGAGACTTATATAGAAATGCTCAACATTCCTGGAGGGTACCGGTAGAGGATTCGTTTCTTTGAAGTCGGTTCATGGCCCGCCAGCTATCGGCATCTTAGACAGGTCTCGTTTTCTTGGAACCACTCGTACGAAACACGCTTCAGATGTCTTTGAATGCTCTTCATTAGTCAAGGCGGCGTTACTGGATTATAAATTAACTAGCGGCAGCCCTTGCTTCGCACGGTTTTGATAAAACGTCCTGATTTCTTAATAAGTAAGATCAAAATTAATGTTTTATACACATAAATATTTTGAAATAAATTCTCTAAGTGATGGTGGAAGCCATTACAAAATCTGTGACGGAGTTTAGAAGAATAACGCGATCACACACAGAAAGACATAAACAACGATATAAATTTATAATAACAATAATCAACTGCCCCTTAAGCTAAAATGCCTAAGTATAAAAAGAAAGGTGAAAGAATCATACGGTATCAAAAAATTTGCTGTCAACAAGTGACCAAAAGGCCTGGCAGCCTTGCCACGTTGTATGGCAATGCTGATTCTTTGGTCGAAAAATTGGCAAGCCACGTGAAAGGTCGACCACCAGATTTCTTTATTATATGTAAGTACAGACGCCAGCACATCAAGCTATCCCTAACTGTCAAATTTTCTCAATTAAAAATGAACCTTATGTCTTTGCAATAAAGTTGAAATACTATCAAAGAAATTTGACAGATTGTGGTAACTTGATGTGCTGGCCTCTGTACTTGCTGCTGCCAGCGGCTGCGCCCGCGTCGATGTCGGAAATTATCCCAAGGGAATGTACTACCGGGATGGATCCTATGTGTTAATTCAGGTCATAAACTACCTCTGTGCCAAGTTTCATCCAGATCCGTTCAGCCGTTTGAGCGTGAAGGGCGGACAAACATACAAACTCACACACACACTCACTCACAAACTTTAAAAATATTAGTGTGATTTTATTAATGTTTTAGGAACCTTTTGGAATAAATTCCACATTAAATCGGTTACACAACCGATTTAATGTGGTTTCAGACGAAACGTGACTTTAATTCATAATATTTATAGATGTACACATGCACCGCCATACCTCTTATTTAGAGCGGAACAAAGTTTAATAAACGTTAATGCTTATACTCCGGTATATTCAAAATCCCTGCACAGAGCTAAACATTTTGGATGAAGACATTTTTCGAAAGAGTTAATTCTATGTCAGTTTGTCGAGTTGGCCCAGCGTTGTTACTTTCAACAGATTATAAAACCAACTTATACTGGTTTTCTTACCACTGACGTTTGTATTGTAACTAGCTAGGCCTAGGAAAAAGCCAGCAAATTCTAAAAACGATTAAACATAATACAGAGTCGTATGAGAGAGAGAACAGAAAGCACACCAAGCTACCCCAATCTGTCAAATTTCTTTGATAGATTTTCAACTTTATTACAAAAGCAAAGGGTTCGTGATCAATTGGGAAAATTTGACAGTTTGGGATAACTTCATGTGCCAGACTTCGGAATACGATTTACAACTAGCGCCCGCACTCTAATTGCGTAACATAAAAACAGCAATGGTATTCATTTGACAGTTAAACAACATTCATCGCGTTATTTACTTTGTTCAATTTATTTGTTCACCAAACAAATTGTTCAAACATTGTAATGGATTAGCAATATCCTTTAAAATCATTCAGATTGTGATTGATAATATGTGACGCAATTAAGGTGTCGGTCCACCCACTAATCTTAAACCAGGAGACGTAAAATGAGCGACCATAAAGTTGGTTCACCGTGGGCGTTTCAAACGAGAATGTATTGTGTTATTAATAGTACCGGCGATGGCGACGTGATAATGGTCCCAGTTCTGTGATGTTTACATGTGTTGACAAGTGGCAAGGTGGTAATTTGAAGGAGTTATTATGAGGTCGAGTCTTTGAGTTAAGAAGGGTATTTTTTTTGAGGGTGGGAAATCATCAAATGACTTCTCCCGCTCTGTGTGGAGCGGAGGGAGTGTTTGACTCTTACTAACTAAAACCCATCCATGTTCCTTCCTTAGCCCTTTATGTTCCGGAGTAGCGTCTACCCTTTCGTACAATCCTGCTGAAAGATGGGTCCTAGCTGTCCAGTTAGCGGATTTTTTTATATTTTACTATTACAATTTTTTTGTACATTATCTTCTGTCCTAATTATCCCTGAATGATCGGATGGTCTCTAATAATGTGTCAAAAATACCCTCGTCTAAAAGTAAGTTACTCCTTATAACATCAGCTGTCAGGTCAGTGACAGGCCAGTCCAAATCGGTCCAGCCGCTTGGGACATTAGCCGGAACCAACAGACAGACAGACAAAAAAAAATTGTTATACCTAAGTTCCGTATATTAATACTAAACTATGCATTTAGTTAGGATGTTCCTTCCTTAGCCCTTTATGTTCCTAAAGGGCTAGCGGTAACCCTTTCGGACAATCCCCCTAAAAATAAGAGCATTACGTTAATTCAACAACAATCAACGCAAAGTGTTACGCACAGCGCTAGCCAACGTCAGCGCCTCTGGCGGATTCGGGATATCAATGGCTACAGAGCACGTTTTTGTTCAGTAATCTTATAATTATAACAGTTAATAAAATACAGTTGAATTAAATACAATCATTTTAATTTACTACTACAAATACAACAAATATCTTCTATTACAGGAATTTGATTTGAAAATGGATTAGATGCCATTAAAGATAAACAAACATAGACAATGAAAGTATAATCCAATATATCTGTCACAATAACGCATCTTACGCGTGGGTACTATAAAGCTTTGGTCACAATGAAAGCAAATGGAGCGAGAATTAGGTCGTTATGTGGTTCAGAGCTATTAACGACGGTAGATTTAGAATTAACGATCATAATAGTCAGCCCCATAATAGCATCATAATAGTGCCTTTGCTCAGCAGTGGCGAAGTAAAAAAAAGATATGGTCATTGCTTAGACCCTGTTAGGTTGCAAGGAATAATGCATGCTGAGTAGTCCGAAGTGTCTGACGAGGGACAAAACTTATGGTGCTCCAAAGGAATTCAGCCTTGCTACCACGAACGAGGCAATAGGCAACGAGGCAGTAGGACGTTTCCTCAAAATTCTCACCGTGATATCTTAGGTGAACTGAGCGTGAAGTGAGCTGCTGTTCCACACTATGCTAGAGATTGACACTATTGACATCTCACTTTAAACTCACGGTTTTCCAGAATAGCAGCACAGGTATGTCAGCCTCAAAAAAATATTTCAGCATAAAGGAAGGGGCCCGTCAGGACCGAAGCCTGCCGGGTAAGGGTTACCGCTACCCAGGGCTAAGGAAGGAACATGGATGGGTTACAGAATTTAGAGAATGAAGATTAAACCTATCTTAAATCGTAACTAATCGGGTGGGAACGATTCATGATATCACATGCTCCAAAAAAAAAGTATGTAGGTATCTAATACTTTAGGAACAGCAAGAGTTTTGCTAATAAAGTTTTTGAGAAGTTGACCTAGACCCGTATTTTGTAACACTCTGACAGCGTTACTGAAAGATTATTAAAACCTTATTTGCAAGCAGGGTTGTAATTTCTACCATTGAATCGCTTTTCAATGGTAGGAATCTATCGATCCAGGTACTGCCCGATCGCTGTTGCCCTTCGGCTGTTGTGAATTCAGCAAGTCAATCTTGATTGACATCTGCAAATTGTGGTTACCTAGCAGGCATGTTAAACAGGGTGAAATTGAATTCATGGGCATTATTTTAAGGGGTCATTATACTCATAATTATAAACAACTTTCACTATGGGAACAAAACTGAAATCGCGAAAAAAAAATCAGCTGTTCCCTACATTTCGACGCATAATGTATGGAACAGTTGAATTTAATTTCACCCTGTATAATTCGCATGTCGAGGGTGCCACAGCCTAAACGCCCCCGCTATTTGTACAGCCGAAGCCTTACCCTGAGGGTTCCGTAAGGGTGGAGGGCCATAAATGTGAGATGATATTCGTGTAATTCAACGCAAGTGCAAACATTTGTAGACATCACGGTGAAATATCGTTAGGAGTGTACTTGTATGCGTCACAGCGGTTTTGTGTGGAGAACCACGGCTTTGATGACGTCAAAGGTAATGTTGTGGGCGGAATTAGGTTACTTATATTATTTGTTTAAATCATTTTTAGACGATAATGAACTGTAAGTGGTGTCTTTTAAGGTTTAAACTGTGGTGAATTTTTAAGGTTGACTTTTTTCAATGTTACCTCGTGACGTCTTTTGAGCTTTCTTTGTAATGGAAGTGTTGATGTATCATAAAGCATTTTTTTTTTGTATGGCATCTAGCAGTTCAATCAAAGGGTTGTCTACTAGTGAACCGGACTTGCCTGTGGATGCCACAATAAAATTGCTTAATAAAAACTTACAAACTAAGCGACTACACGCTAAGGGCAACCCCTGTGGGGTACGGATCCGGCTTAGGGCATCGCTGGGGGAGGACAGCAAGGAACAAGCTGGATCGGGCGTATCATAAGCCATATCAATGGAAAGCATTTTATAATACTGTTGCTAGAGACATTGTAATTTTAAAGCTGTCTGCCCTTGTTATTGTCCTACCACCTGGTAGGCCCCCAGAACTATTTTTATTAAGCTGGTCTACGGTTTTCATTAAGCTGTTCGCTTGCTAAATATAGATTACTCCTATCAAATGATAGGTATGACAAACCTATAAAAATAACTCTCTAATTGCACTTATTAATTACCGAAAAATCAAATGGTATAGCTTGCTCATCAAGCTACCCCAAAGTGAAATTGCCCCAGTTGAAAAAAAACCTTATACTTTTGTAATAAAGTTGAAACACTGTCAAAGAAATTTTACAAATTGTAGTAACTTAATGTGCTGGCCTCTGTATACAGTGTGTTAGGTTAAACGAGGGACATACTTTCAGGAGTTACTATACTCATAAATATGTACAACTTTGACTATGCAACTATACCTGAAATTACGAAAAATATGCTGTTCAATACATTTATGTTTGCATAATTCGTCAAAATATACAAAACAACCTGACATTTTTTCTTTCATATTACAGAGTTGGTCCCATGGACAAAATTGTTGATTTCCATGAGTAGGGCAGACCGGGGCTGGTTGCCTATGGGGGTAGGTAGACTAACGAATAATAATTCTAACTGTGTACGACTATTGCATCATCCGATCGCGTAGGCGACACACCGCCCGCGTGCCCGCAAGTGTCCCGTGGCGCACGGGCGTTGTTGCACGTAAGGCAGGAGCTGTGCCGAATTTTCGAAAATCATACCACGTAAGTAAATATTTCATTTCACCTATTTTTCATTCCTACACCATGTGTCTAGTTAATACAACATTTATTATGAGTGTTACAAATTCTTTTGTACTTCTATTTGGTGTGTATTAGTGTTCTTTCTCGAAATAATTATTCCTTTTTTGTGGGTGCAAGTTTAAACATGAAAATGGCGTCTGGGGTTGGTTGACTTTTTGGCTGTGGGGCTAGTTGACTAGTTGGTCAACCAACTCCATTCATTTTAGTCGGAAATAAAAGCAAGTGTTAGTTATTCTTGTTATTGTTTTTTCATTACAGAGCCATGAGGACATACATTAGGAAGACGAACCGTGCCAAAATACCGAGGGACATCATAGAAATTATATTTTAAGACTGATTGTTACTTTTATTGAAAGTTTAATTGTTTAAGTTGAACCAAAGGAGGTTTTTTGTTAGATGTTTTGCTTCATAACACAATAAATATTTTACTAGAACCGTCTTGTACTTATTTTTCTACTTTTTATTTACATTAAATAAATAATTAAGACATTTATCTTGTCAATCACTGGGTAGGTCAACCAGCCCCTAGGGTATAGTCAATTTACCCCGGATAAGGGGTAGGTAGACCATAAGGAGGAGGTGTTGTAAAATTATTGATAAAATCATGTAGATTAAAGTATTCTCAACTTTCTTCACATACATATTTAGTTTAAAGTGCTATTAATTAAATATTAAAACTCATAAAGCTATATGCATTATAACCAATTAACAGTTTCACAAAAAATCAAAAATTAGTCAACTGGCCCCGGTCTACCCTACTATACAACCTAAAAGTATGTCCCTCGTTTAACCTAACACACTGTATACTTCATCATCACGATAAATTAGGATCATTACTCGAACAAATTCTCTCTATTATTCAATTTCTTCTCAGCTTTCAAACATTTAAAATATATAGTTAAAAAAATGGAAATTTCGCAATTCCGAGATCCGTGAGGTCTGAACAAACAGCATTGCCAGCTACTGATGGAGGACATTATTCATACTACCCGGCTCAAGTGATAATTATTCCAGCTGAATGTTTGAACTACGACTGCGATTCCCGTCACAAAAGTTTTGAATGCACTTTTAAATTTAATCTTGTGAATTAATGTAAACATTGTTTGTTTAAAACCAAAACATCTGAAATCTACATTAAACTGAAAATAGTTATTTGTTATGCAAGGCTGGAAAGTTGATTTTTGGCGCGAGTACTTCTATTGAAACCTAAGTAAGCGAAGGATTCTAGGGTTGAACCATGAGCGAAGCGTTCAAATATAGAATCCTGAGCGTAACGAAGGTTTCAAAGGTACGAGACGCAGAAAAGCTTTGCTGCCGAGCGCAACACACAATTTTTCACCTCACTACAGCGAGGAAACTGCTAGGTGCAAGAAAACAGGTGTTGTTTAGTTTTATTTTGTTCGAGCGTCTCAGATACATTGACTCATGTGAAGAAAATAACAGATACTTGGCAATGTATCTTATGAGTTACATAGAATATCTCCAAAATTAAATACCCTGTATTTTGTTCTAAATCCTACTTGTCCTCTAAGGAGAATGAAAGAAAAAAACTAATTTAATACAAATAACTAACTAATTTAATTTAATACATGTTTATTTTTGCCAAGCAAAGGATTAAATAACATATTATATTAGTATTTATTTTATTTAAAAAATTAAACTTAAATTACTACACAATTGGGTATTTGGGTATTTTGGTAGTATTTTTATGGCATATTCAAATGTGACCTCACAGATTTTTTTAATCAAATGGAATACTTATTAACATTAATTCCAATTTTACAATTATATCCTCGCAAAATATTTAATTTCTGTACTGTGATGGAAGTTTTTAAGGTGAGCGGTATTACTTAATATTTTATTTTAGGCCGTGTCATGCATTTTCAGTGGACTGGCAGTATAGGAAATTATTAAATAGAAAGGTTCGAATTTTAAAAACTCTTTCCACGCTAGAGAGCAAAAATCGATTTTCGGCACAGATTTCGAATGACAAACAGACTCTTTCCGAGCCTGTGAGGTGAAAAAATATTTGAATGCCAAACATAATGTCAAACTCAAAGCATTTATTTCAAATAAACCAATTACAGGCACTTTTTAAATTGTCAAGGTGTCGGTCAGTCAGAAAGGTGAAGCTAGTTGCCCATTCCAAAGCAGTAGGTACAGTCAACAGCAAAAGTAGATGATCAAAATCAGAAACTCAATACTAACGGAGTTCGCGTCAGAACTGTGTGGCGTCGGAGTGATTCAAAAGTATATGATTGTAAATTATACCAAACATTTAGTACTAGTACTGCTGTCATATATTAGTGATCAGTTATAACTCCAAAAGTTATAAACACAATTCGCATCAGAACTAAGAAGTAAAAAAAAATTCAAAACTAGTGAACAGTCCACGATTGTTACTTGGAAAGCAATAAGATATTGAGTATTGAGTACAGTTGAAATCAAAAATTTAATGATGAAACTGAGGCCACGTAATCATGAAGCAAATAATTCTTATTTTTAATTAGCCCAGTAATTTTGTTTGATATGTTTTACGGAAAAGCTGAATTTGATAAAGATTTGCATATTTAATAATATATGCCACATTTCATCCAATTGAACCCCGAAAAAAGCATATGTTCATTCAAAATCATATAATTTAAAAACTTTACTATATTAATTGTTTTTTTTGTAACTCTGTCAAATGTTCAAAAGTAGCTGATGTGATACAAAACGATAATTCAATAAATATTATTATCTTTGTATGTTCGCGAATTTATGTCAATGTTCAAAAGTAGCTATACAGTAGCGGCTACAGTATATTAAAAACGGAAGGTAGATTGATATTTTTATCTCTAGTCTAGTCTATTGACACTGCTTGCAATGTTCTAAAGTAGCTGATGCGATACAAAATCATAACTCTATAATTGCTTTTGCCCAGTCGGCTACAGTATAGGTAATAAAAACGGAAGGTAGATTGATATTTTTATCTCTTGTCTAGTCTATTGACACTGCTTGCAATGTTCTAAAGTAGCTGATGCGCTACAAAATCATAACTCAATAATTGCTTTTGCCCAGTCGGCTACAGTATATTAAAAACGGAAGGTAGATTGATATTTTTATCTCTAGTCGAGTCTATTGACACTGCTTGCAATGTTCCAAAATCATAACTGTAGCCGACTGGGCAAAAGCAATTATTGAGTTATGATTTTGTATCGCATCAGCTACTTTGGAACATTGCAAGCAGTGTCAATAGACTCGACTAGAGATAAAAATATCAATCTACCTTCCGTTTTTAATATACTGTAGCCGCTACTGTATAGCTACTTTTGAACATTGACTTAAATTCGCGAACATACAAAGATAATAATATTTATTGAATTATCGTTTTGTATCACATCAGCTACTTTTGAACATTTGACAGAAGTTACAAAAAAAAACAATTAATATAGTAAAGTTTTTAAATTATATGATTTTTAATGAACATATGCTTTTTTCGGGGTTCAATTGGATGAAATGTGGCATATATTATTAAATATGCAAATCTTTATCAAATTCAGCTTTTCCGTAAAACATAACAAACAAAATTACTGGGCTAATTAAAAATAAGAATTATTTGCTTCATGATTACGTGGCCTCAGTTTCATCATTTAATTTTTGATTTCAACTGTACTCAATACTCAATATCTTTATTGCTTTCCAAGTAACAATCGTGGACTGTTCACTAGTTTTGAATTTTTTTTTACTTCTTAGTTCTGATGCGAATTGTGTTTATAACTTTTGGAGTTATAACTAATCACGAATATATGACAGCTGTACTAGTACTAAATGTTTGGTATAATTTACAATCATATACTTTTGAATCACTCCGACGCCACACAGTTCTGACGCGAACTCCGTTCACTAGTATTGAGTTTCTGATTTTGATCATCTACTTTTGCTGTTGACTACCTACCTATGGAGAAGAACGGACAAGAAACTCCATGGACACTCTTTTAAATCAAAATATGTTTACAAAAACTGGGTTACATCATTCATGTTTAAATATACACGTGAGAACGATGCAGGACTTAATAAAAGCGTCCATAATTACAAGATTTAAAAAAGCAATTCAAAATTAAGTTAAATTTTAAAACAGCCGTGGCAGCTAAGAGGTGGCCAGTCCCTACTGACGGCGCCCGTTCATGAACATGACGCATGGATTAGCACCATTCAGCTCAACCATTTTGATGACTACACAAAATCTATCTGACGACAATTTTCAGCTGCAGCCCACGGGTGCCTTAAGCTTCAATAATAAACACTGTGTAGGGAAATGTGTGTCTGTTTTAATTAATTAAGAGCATACATATTACTAGCTCCTCAAATGTCGTATGAAGCCCATAGGTTCATAAGAAAAATTCTCTCGAAACGACAATAAATGTAACCGTATAAATTGTTGAGCTCTTATTAGCAAACGGCTTCTGATAGACGAACATCTAATAGGTTAAAGCTTAAATTAAGGGTACCTAAATAGTAGGAGAGAATGGGCGAGTGAGATTGTGAAACATTTCTTACACAAGCAGCTTACTCTTTGCTAAACGCTCTCCAGGTGCTTGTATTAAAGCCAGATTCTGCCTGATGGTTGTCCAGGATCAAATTCATCATGCAGAGAGTTTATGTAGAGATACAAGTCACTCAAAAATCAGCTGTTCAGTACATTTATGTTCGACTAACTCGTCAAAATGTACTGAACAGCTGATTTTTTTCGCGATTTCGTGTTTGGTCCCATAGTAAAAGTTGCTCGTTACAATGAGTACAATAAAGATTTGAAACGACTTTAATTAAACCATGTACATATAATTATGTTCTATGTAGAATACTCACAATGCAATGCCCCAGAGCATTCGCTGGTTGACAAAATCAGTGACTATAAGCAATTTTCATACTAAATTATACCATATAAAAGCATACATTTCCTGACTGAACGTCAACGCCGCAAGACCTCTAACAGCAAAAGCATTTTCCGTATTTAAGATGCTTACATCGAACACAACTAAGTACCTACCAGTACTGGCACCGCGCATGCATTTTGCCAGCTTCCCCCTTTAAAAAAGTGTGATAAGGAAGGTGTTTTCCTCCTCCCCTTTTATGACCCCCCTTAACATCGTTACAAGCCTTATCGAAAGCATACGATGCTCAGATATTCAACGCATAAAACATTAACAGCTGATAGGGCTGGCTCATTGCGTGATCAGGAATTGGGTGAGTTCAACGCATTTATCACTTTTATCTGAACTCCGCAACTGTCTTATCAAGAGGATAGGTATGTTATTTCCTGATTTTTTTCCAGCACCAGTTTTTTTTTATCTGTGGAATAAAATTAACGTCTAATAGTTTTTGTATGAATAAACTGTCAAAAATTTCAAAATTAATCAGCCCTTATTTAATGACATCATACTTCCATGTCTGTATTTTCTTTTAAATCATGATCAAAAGAGACATGAATTGTTTATATTTTCTCTGAAAATTCGTATTCGAACTCTAGCCGACGAACGATAAAAAAAATACACGCGTATATACATATCTACGGGGAGCAATTAAAAAAGAAAAACCAAATTCAAATGTCTAGCAGCCCTAACTCCAGACATGAAGGTCGCAGGGTAAGTGCGGGTCATTCGGACCCTTTCAGAATTCCAGGAGGGTATTCAACTTTAGCCCTATCTAATGCTAACGAGCAAAACATAATAATGTAATTATTAATGGCGCCTTCGTCAAATGAGGTCATTTCATTAGGGTTTTACAGATTTTTCGTGCTTACTTCAACATAAATCAATGCGAATCAAATCACCAGGTATCTCATCATCCAATCACAGAATAATGACACTGATAGCCTAGTGGTGTACCTAAGCGTAGGACTGCCAAGTCTTAGGTCTCGAATTCCTTTGTCAATAGCAGGATGAGGCTCTTTCCTATTGTTTTGACTAACTCAAACTCAAAGCATTTACATTAAGTATTTAAATGATTTGAAACCAATTACAGGCACTTTTGAATTGTCAAGGTGTCGGTGAGTTAATCGGAAACTTGAGTCTATTTGCTCATTCTAAAACGTAGATCTCTATGGCAAAGAACAAGGATACTCTTTTAAATCTTTACTAATAATATTATAAAGCTGAAGAGTTTGTTTGTTTGAACGCGCTAATCTCTGGAACTACTAGTCCGAATTGAAAAATTATTTTTGTGTTGGATAGTCCATTTATGGAGAAAGGCTGTAGGTATGTAACATCACGCTACGATCAATAGGAGCCGAGCAGCGGGTGAAACCACGCGAGAGCAGCTAGTCTAAGATATATCTAGTAATTGATATACAATTTCGCTTTCCGCCGTCGCTCGTGTCGTGTCGATTCGATTTCGAAAATAGTTGATCGAACAATTCGTTATCTCAGCGATTCGGATTGTCAAGAACGCCAGCTTTCAACGCATTTGTAAGGGAATATTGATCGAGTTTTGTAACACAATTTGACATTGTCTAGCACTTAGCGATCGAAAACGATTGATCACGTGACATTTCGAAAGCCAATACATACATTTCGGATTTATCTAATTTCACTATCGGGAAATAGTAACTTTGTCTAGGCCCCAAGAACTTTTAAATTATACAACGATTTTTTTATTACGGTTTTTATCAATTGATAAAGCGATTCAAGAATCAGGTTTATAATATAAACATTGCACCCGTGCGAACCCGGGGCGGTCGCTAGTTTTAAATAAACCGAGTTTGTTTACGACACTCGCAGGGGAAGGGTGGCCTTGGCCTGGATTAAAAGAGACATTCGATAATATACTATTACTTATCTAGGACAGTGATAGAAGAGTAAATATTGACTCATAAAAATATCATAGAATACGGTATTTATTGAGGAGAGATAAATCATAATTATATTAGACTAGATTTTTTCCGTAATTATACCTGTTATAAACATGAAAGTTTGTGTGGATGTATGAATGTTTGTTACTCTTTAACGCAAAACCATTGAACGTGTCTAGATGAAATTTAGCACACAGATAGTTTATAACCTGGATATTAATCCAGGTTCGGGTAATCCAGGTATCCAGGGATCAAAGATATCATGTTATGTGTTACACATAACATGATACTTTATACCCTTTTAGTACAGACGCCAGCACATCAAGCTTTCCCAAACTGTCAAATTTTCCCAATTGAAAATAAACCTTAAACTTTCGTAATAAAGTTGAAAAACTATCAAAAAAAATTTGACAGATTGGGGTAACTTGATGTGCAGGCCTCTGTACGTTCCCGTGGGATAATTTCAGACATTCACGCGGACGAAGCCGCTGCCAGAAGCTACTATAAAATGGCTGACTGCTCAATTCATGAGCACACGAACACTTTCAACAACAACAAAAAAAACTGCAAAAAAACTGCCACCTCTATTTAAAACAGCTAAATCTTAGTACTCATGTATATTTTGATGCCGTCACTACCGCATGTCGCCTCATTGTCGGCCTTGCGACCCGCCCTCTGGTCCCCTTTTGTGATGAATGGCTCTTTGCATTATAGCCCTCTCGCCTCTCCTTGAAAAAAACTAGAGAAAGAACTGATAAGACTGTAGAAGGCTCTCAAATGTTGGTTTATCGTTTCATAAGGTCGGAATTAATTGGGGTCGGGACATTGTGATTTTAATGAAATGTTGTAGTGTTTTTTTTAGGCTATCTTGTACTCGTTTTAAGTTTCACGCATTCACTAAAATACCTACTTGGGTTTGGTCATTTTGATTTTGTTCCTAAGTCTGGTTTGTCTGGCTATACATCTGAAAACTATTGGAACAAATTATATACAGTGTGTTAGGTTAAGGGAGTGACATACTTTCAGGGATTGCTATACTCATGAAAATGAACAACTTTGACTATGGAACTATACCTGAAATAACGAAAAATCTGCTGTTCAGTACATTTATGTTCGCATAATTCGTCAAAATGTATGGAACAGCTGTTTTTTTTTCATATTTCAGAGTTGGTCCCATGGACAAAGTTGTTGATTTTCATGAGTACTATACAACCTTAGTTAGACGAGGGACATACTTTCACTGAAAGTATGTCCCTCGTCTAACCTAACACACTGCATAAAATATATTATGAAAATAATTCTTGTTAAACTATTCTTTGAAAGAGCTCTACGTGTGTTACACGCGATTTATTTACTTTAATCATGTATTCGCTAAACAAATCAGTGGTAAAATGCATGCCTAAATAAAAATACTTATAATAAAACGCTTTTTGAAACGAATAAAATGAATAAAAAATAACTGACACCCAATTTAACATAATTAAGCTCACAATATAATGTTTTACATGACTGCGTGACTTCGTTGAATAAGCCTAATATTATGTAAGGGCTAACACATATTTACGCGTCTACGAGAAAATCGCGTGATCGCGTCTGAGCGCGCTTACGATGTCAACTTGTTTTAAGAACCAATTCGTTTGGTTTGTCTAGCCAGCAATGCGAAGTTGGGCAGTCTGTTAGAAATACATCGCTTGATACTGCATATTAAAACTAGGTATTTAGGTCAAAAGGTGGAGTCTAGATGCTGGGGTATGGGGCTTAAACACAATTAGCGAATATGGGTGAACTGTGTCCTTCTATATTGCATTTGAATAACTATACAATATTTAGGTAAATATAGGGTAGTCAATAACGTATGAACTGTCAAAACGCGGAATTTGTACGTGATTTGTATGAAATATAACAATCTGACGTCACAGATTTTTAGAATCAAATGGAATACTTATTATCATTAAATGCAATTTTATAATTTTATCTTTCATAATATTTAATTTATGTACGGTGATGGAAGTTTTTAAGACGAATGGTATTTTTCTGTGTGTATTCATTTTTTTTTTGACCTTTTCAAATAGTCAATTTCATATCTAAAATTAGCTGGACATAAAATGGTTATGAAATAAATTCATCGAGGTCAAGAGCAAGACCATTCGCAAATAAAAAAGGACTAATTAAATGTGTATAGTTCCAATTTTGTCCAATCCGGTTGAGGTAGATCTTCTAATTTACTAGTAATAGATGACGCATGCTCAGTTTTGATGCTCTTTAAACGGTGAAGTAAAACATCGTGAGAAAACCATGTCCTGGAAAAAACAAATGAATGTTACGGGTCTGGGTATTTTCTATCTATAATATATGTATGTATTTACAAAAAAAAAATGTATATAAGTAGTTTATCGACAATTTCGTTACCATAACACAAGCATTAGGTTGCTTAGCTTGGGACGATATGGCGTTGTGTGAAATGTCCAAGGATATTATTATTATCCACGAAGCGATACTGGGGGCCCGCGTGGTGGATCCAGTAGTGGGAACATTACAGGCGATACAATCCATAAATGTATCCATGTAGTTTCTTATTTGTGTTGTTTATTGTTAATTTCATGTTTTATTATTATTTGTCGATACGAGTTGCTATTATTCGATAGTTCCATATACAGGGTGAAATTCAATTCATGGGCATTATTTTTAGGGGGTCATTGTACTCAGCATTATTAACAACTTTCGCTATGGGAACAAAACTGAAATCGCGAAAAATCTGCTGTTCCATACATTATGCTCGCATAACTCGTCAAATGATTTTTTTTCACAATTTCAGATTTGTACCCATAGTGAAAGTTGCTCATAATGATGAGTACAGTGACCTTTTAAAAAATACCGATGCATTCAATTTCACCCTGTATAATTAGGCATACTTTAACTTGTAACAACCTCATAAATATTTACAGTTTTTCGCACATTCGAACAAATACCTATTCAATTTATATGAGATCTAAGATGGGTCTTGTGATAAGACCTAATCAATACATTTATAAGAAATACGGCTCTTTAGTCTCTCAGTAACAAATCCCTAAAGATAGTGGGGATCGAAATCTGAGACGGGTTTTGAATTACCTATTATTTCAGTTAGAAAAATCTCTTATTTTTGGTCAGCATTGCAATGGTAACATAAATAATGTTAAGCCCATACCCTGCCTTATTCAAGCTTATATCAACCCTTTAGCGTTCTGTGGGAATACAGATAACTTCAGCTTACTTTTTGATAGAATTTGAAATTAAAGGAATCATCTTTATTTTTGAAGGTAGGTACATAAAATCTTGACAAATTCCTGTGAGAATAACATTTTTATCACACTAACAAATTTTAAGGCAAAAGTTTTGAGTACTTTTTTCTATGTGTTTGTATGTCTGTTACTTCTTTACGCAAAAACAACTTAACTAATCTAAATGAAATTTAGCACAGATATTCTATGAATGAACACATTGGATACTTTTTATCCTGTTAGTAAGTTCCCGCGGGATATATTCCAACATCCACGCGGGCGAAGACGCTGGCAGAAGTTAGGCAGTAATAAAGATGTGGAAGTAAACAGGGTAGGAATTATGGAGAAGAAATTATTAAGAAGGTCATAATGTGGCGTGAGGGTAATCCAATATGGCGTGAGAAAAATAATAATGTTTCAGAAGCATAATTATGTAACTTGAGTCGCGAAACCGAGAGAGGTCCCACTAGACGCCTGTACGCATAGAAATATATAAAACAGAACCTAAAAAAGAAACTTCTTTCATGTATTATAAAACCATAGATTCTGCATTCACCTTAAATCAATCTGCCTAGCCTTTTCCCAACTACATATATACAGGGTGTCTGAGAAAGGTGTAGCGAAAATTAAGCGTGCGGTAGGTACTGTAGAGGATGGAAGATCCTCTACTGAGGGGGCTCAGTGGTAGAGCGTGTTATGTGTGTATAGGACTTCTATACTATGAAGAAAAAAAACGGATGGACACACATGTATTATATTTTCACTTTGTTATAACGAATACATCTGTTTTGCTTCGGCGCCGGACGACAAGTCTAGAATATATAAAATCCTAATCTATTCTTAATACATTTGAAAGGTTCGAATGCCGTTAGATAATTTCCAGCCTTGTACAACTTAAGGTTTTACTCTAAGGCTCTACATCAGCTACGCCCCCCTTGAGTAAAAGGGAACACTTAGTTTTAAAATAACTAAGCCCTTTTACTCTTGGCATCCGAATCTATCTAATCTACCCCTACCTAGCCTAATATAAAAATTACCTAACCCCAGGAGAATCTACATGTGAGGTCTGGCCTTTGCAAAGGCAGGCTCAACTCTGGCAAAGCGAATCTTACGACATCACAAGAGTCCATGAATGCATTAATGTGTGCCAATGTGCACACAAACTAACGCTAGGCCAGTTTGAACCCCACTGCACCAAAACCCGGGGCAAAGGGTGCAGCCAGCCTCCGAAAACAAACAATGATATGAAAGTTCATATCGACCCTGATGGGGTTGACTGCAAAGAAGGCTGAACTTAAAAACGTTTCATGCCCATACTCCAGATATGAAACCGCAATATGGGTACCAAGATATGGGTACCCCATCCTCAGTTAGACCAATTGTGTCAACCTGACACACTTTGCAAGGCTACGCCCCGTTAGCAAAGTAGGCCTCAACTCAGGACGAGTGTCACCCCTTCTCTCAAGATGAACATGATAAAATGCTCTGGAACACGATCATGCTAAACCCTAGCACTAGAGAAATATGAAGACGAAGTGTCGCTCCCTCTGACGCTTTGACGCGGCGAGGTGTGTCTCCCACACGCTCATCCGGCAGCGTCTCATTAATTTTTGATCACCATATTATGCAATAAACACAAAGAGATATGCATCAATAAACTATATCTTAAAACCAAGCTAAAATAATGAGAAAATGTTGTTTTACATCTGTTTGACATGTCAACAAGTGCCAAATATGTCTAAAATTGACAATTAATTATCAACATAAAAAAGAAAAGTCTTTAACCTATTTAGCTGTAAAAAGTTTTTGTTCGCTACTACTTATCTCAAAAATTATGCAGCGACATGATATGAAAACTATTTGGAGTCGTAATTATATAATTCTAAAAGTGAAAACTTCCATCTATTAAAAATGTTTCGAAACCTCTTTTTATTTGATTTTGTAAACCCATACTGTAAAAAGGCAAATTTATTTTCAAAAAGTTTACGAGTTTTCCTATGACCTCCTTTGGTCATAATTTTGGAAACAAACTTTTTCATTTTATTTCTTCTGACATACAAAGTCATATTTTGAAGACGTCTAAATCTGAAATTGTCATTATTTTTATATGTCACAGAGCCGTTCAAGAAAATTTTATTTGTTTGTTGGTTTTTCTTTTTAATATTACAAACATGTTTAACTCTAGCTTTAACTATGCGCCGATGTATGAACAAGTTACGATAAGTGTTTGTAACCACCATCGCTGAAGAACCAACAAAATGCTCACTCTCCTTCACCTCTATCTTCGAAAACTCTAACGTTGAAGATTCAATAAATGGTTCATTTTCCTTCATCTGCACCATTTCGCTTCTCAATGTATGTGACTCCGCATCAACCACAACCAACTCCTGGACACTTACATCCAATGAAATGGATACGAGACCATCTTCACGCATATCAAAATCATCCTTTAATACTATAGCAACATCCTCAGATGTTATGGATGAGCGCCCAACTTCATCAACACGATCAACAGCGATGTTATTTTTATTGAATTCCACATCGTGATCATGGTAAAATTCATTATTATGCTCTGAAACAGAATCATCATTAATAACAGGACTGGACCGACCCGATTCGTCCAGTTCTTCCTCGTGTTCAGACTCGAACACTTCCGTCTCCTCATCAACATCACAGCTGTCTAGGCAGCTTTGCGCGTCAGCGCCAACAACATCATCAACGTCGTCATCAACGCTGCTAACAACATCATCATCATCACTGCTCACAAGGCAGCTTGGCTCCATATCTAGCACCTTCTCTTCTGTTGCGCTAGAAATTACAACAGCATCAACACAAACATTTACAAAATTTTCCTGTCCGCACTCCTCAGACAGCTCTTGTGTTGCGCCAGGTGAGGAAACATCCTCCACAGCAACATTTACTACATTTTCCAACACAAATGGAGCACACATTCTTTTGTGGACTCTGCACGGGAACTCTTTCCTCAGTGCATCACACATCGATTCATAACTGATCTCTTGATCATTATATAAAATTGTCGAATAATAAATGCGGGCTGGACCTTGCATAAATGCGTCCATAATCAGAGCCCAATTGCTCTTAATCCACTTCTTATCAATGGCTAACACTTGAAATTCGGCTAAGAAATCCTCAAAGCATACGCCGTTGTAGGCGGAATAAATAATCATGGTCTCCATGGTAACCATAATAACGAAACTATAAAAACCACTTAGCTTTAAATATCCAGGCGTTGTTTCATTCGCCTGCTTTAATAACTTCACTTCATAATACGACTAGGGCGTCGTTTTTATTATCTTGCGCACCACTTGTTCGTGCAGTCGCATCCACCACGATGCGTAGAACGCCCGTTATACGGTTTTCTCCATATATTTCGTATTTTATAACATTTTATTCGTGCAGATATTATAAGGTTCTGCACACACCAATATAAGAAAAAACGAGCGGGATCGTACCGCGTCTTCTAGTGGAGACTCTGGCGTACTCCACCAAAATGTAGAGGATGGAAGATCCTCTACTGAGGGGGCTCAGTGGTAGAGCGTGTTATGTGTGTATAGGACTTCTATACTATGAAGAGAAACACGGATGGACACACATGTATTATATTTTCACTTTGTTATAACGAATACATCTGTTTTGCTTCGGCGCCGGACGACAAGTCTAGAATATATAAAATCCTAATCTATTCTTAATACATTTGAAAGGTTCGAATGCCGTTAGATAATTTCCAGCCTTGTACAACTTAAGGTTTTACTCTAAGGCTCTACAGTACAGACCATCAAACGGAACAACTTTTTCCCGGGGCCAACATAAAAAAATAAGTGTTGCCATACAAAACTTCAATACTTGACAAAATGTATGGGAAGTTTTTTTTTTTCAATAACGATGTTGGAAAAAGTTGTTCCGTTTGATGTTCTGTACCACACGCTTACTTTTCGCTAGACCTTTCTCAGACACATTGTATAGGGGTCGACTTCCAGTCTAACCGGATGCAACTGAATACCAGTATTTTACATGGAGCGACTGCCTATCTGACCTCCACAACCCAGTCAGTAATAGGGTAATACGATAACCCTTGGTAAGACTGGCTGTCAGACTTTCGGGCTTCTGACTGCCCGTAACGACTGTCATAGATCCACAAATGACAGCCGGTACCAACGGCTTGACCTGATTTCTGAGGCACGGAGGAGTCTCGATATTTGAAGATGATCACCCATCCATAGACCAACCCCGGCAAGCGTAGCTTAACCTGATGGATCGATCCGTGTGGCTGTTATTACCTAGAAACGAGCTCCTCATTGCATTCACCTTAATAAACTCTAATTGAAATTCAATTACCAGACAAACTAAAACAAACGCGACTGCTCAAACGCGCGTCTACTGTGTGTCTGCTTCCTTATATGACTTGTAATTCACACACTTTGCACAGAGCGAAGTTTCACGAAGCGTCTTTATCTCCCACATAATACTCCTCAAATTGATTCCCTCGCTCAAAGACATTTCCAGGACTTGAACGTCTTTATTGATTAAATTGATATCAAATTGAATCTTCCTAACATGTGTGTGTTCGGAGAATTCTAGGTAATTGCCTGTCAATTATATGTGTCCTTACCTATTTAGCTGATTACCCATTACCTCCCTATTCAGTTGATTCTAAATCTTCGGCGTAATTGTGTAATTCACATAAAATTTTAACCGATCGCAATGCCTTTCATTTTGACAATAAAGCCACGTTCTTTACGTTATCTATGAAGATGAGTAGACAAATGTTTCAATTCAATGAAGCAATGTTTTTCAACATCAAAGGCTTGCTATCGATTGCCTTTTTATGAATGTCACGAACACTATTACGTACCCCACAAACATCTATACATATAATAAATTTGTAGAAAATTGGTGTCTGTACAATAGAAATAAATAAAAAAAAGTAGCAGGGGTTGTTATTATATCGATGCCGAACCCGAAATTGTAATTAGTTTTTTTTTTGTCTGTTTGTCTGTTTGTCTGTGTGTTTGTGCACGCTAATATCAAAAACGGCTTATTGGATTTAGATACGGTTTTCACTAATATATTGTAGTAAGCTTCACTTAACATTTAGGGTTTATTTCATGTCAATCGGTTCATAAATAAAAAAGTTATGTCAATTTAAAGAATCACGGCAAACATTTGTTAAGGTATTCTATCAGAGTACGTATACGCATCGCGCCTGCGCGTCTGTGGTTATATAAAACGCGCTGAGAGCCGCGCCGCTGTTACCCCCGATCCAGCTGTCCCTTGCCGTCCTCCCCCAGCGACGCCCTAAGCCGTGGTCCGTACCCCACAGGGGGTGCCCTTAGCGTGTAGTCGCTTAGTTTGTAAGTTTTTATAAGCCCTGGCTGGAGGCTACAATTCTTTTGTGGTATCCACAGACAAGTCCGGTTAAGCAGTATACAACCCTATGGTTGAGCTGCGAGATGCCACTATCAAAAAAAAAACACGCCGCTGCCATAAGGATTCAGTTATTCGTAGCGTTATCCTGGAGAGTATAGGCGAATAGTTGCATTCGATTATTGCGATTCACTTGAATACTGACTGATTCCATATTTCATTTATTTATATTTTAGGGTTTGTAGGTTAGGTTCTTTTTCTAAATTTTTCTTAAAATCTATCTATAATATAATAAAACAGTAAAAAAAAGTGTCTGAACATTGAATATATTAAAAAAATAATGATTGAATGGTTTAGAAACAGTAATAGAGCACGAATCCAAAAAAAAGATCGGTCTGTTTGTCTGTATGTCTGTTTCTTTGTACACGCTAATCTTCGGAACTACTGGATGGATTTGAATGATTTTTTTTGTTGTGTAGGTATTAAGTCTGAGCAACAAATAGACTATAATTCATATTGGAAACTTGAACACCTGATGCAGAACCGCAACAGACCAGCTAAACTATAAGAGATACAAAAATAGTACCGTAGCAAAAATTGTTCCGCGTGATGAGCATTTTCTGCTGAGAGAATAAATTTGAAGATCTGGATCACCTGATGTGGAACTCCAAGAGCCCAGCTACACTATAACAGATGGAATAACGTCTTAGCAAAAGTTGTTCAGCCTGATGAGCACTCTCCCATAAAAATTTAAGATCTGGAACACCTGTTGTGGAATTCCAAGAGCCCAGCTACACTATAACATATACAGAGTTGATACGACAGAGGGGCTTTCCTTCAAACAGCTTATACTGGGGACTATTTTCAAGCTCTGTACAAAAATCAATTAAATAGGAGCAGTAGTTTAGTCGCAAATGTTTTTTTTAAGTTTTTGCCCCGTTTGAACACGATGTATCTTTCCTAACAGCGCTCCAGCGTGCACGCGTCGGTGCCGCTGCGTTACAAGGTCAGTTTTTATTTACAAAGGGTGGTTGCGTTTTACTCTGATTTGTAAGCTATTTAGTTTGTTTGAAAAAATAAAAACCTCATTTTTTTTTTTTTTATACCGTACAGAGTTAATACTAAACACGTATAGTATACGTAGTGTAATTTAATGCCCCTCTGTCATATCAACTCTGTATAGGAATGACGTCTTAGCAAAAGTTGTGCAATCTGATGAGCACTTTCTGTTGACTCATAAAAATCGAAGATCTGGAACACCTGTTGTAGAACTCTAAGAGCCCAGCTACATTATAACACATATAGGAATGACGTCTTAGCAAAAGTTGTTCGGTCTGATGGTCATTCCTATTGACTTATAAAAATCGAAGATCAGAAACATCTAATGTGGAAATCAAAGCTATCACTAATTTCACTGTATAATTATAAAATAACATAAGCTGGGAGTACTTCCACGCGGTGAAGGCGGTACAGACGCCAGCACATCAAGCTATCCCTAACTGTCAAATTTTTTCATTTAAAAATGAATTTTATGTCTTTGCAATAAAGTTGAAATACTATCAAAGAAATTTGACAGATTGTGGTAACTTGATGTGCTGGCCTCTGTACTTATATCATTAAAAATTTGACTCTGCTGGCCAAAACTCCCATTATTTTTTCATTTTACCAAATAATATATATGCCTTCGGACTTATGTTATTTGAGTGTTTAATTTCCTTTTCTATTTATCTTCGTGACACAGTAGCCTACCCGATAACGCCTGGGAGCAGTCCCTTAGATTTTAATTGATCACTTATATTCACAATAAAATTATAACCATGCCTAGAAAGAGGTCAAATCTTTCCCAATGTTCCAAAAGAGCTAAAAGATTGAAGATCATAAGATCCCAAGAATCTACCAAAGAGCGTCACGAGAGACTTGATGCTGTTTTAAAACATCCGGCTGCAACTCGCTCCGCGGAAACCTCTTCGGATCGCGACGCACGCCTGTGTTCTCAGCGTATTTACGCATCTACTTCCAGGTCTCTAGAGACCAGTGAAGATTATGATGCGCGACTGACCGCAGATCGTGCAAGTCATGCATTGTCTCGCGAATCGGAGACGTTCATGGATAGAGAATTACGCTTGAGTTCCAAGCGTATCTACGCATCGAGTTCTAGCTAGGTCTCTAGAGACAATTGGGGAATGTGATGCGTGACTGACCGCTGATCGTGCAAGTTATGCATTGTCTCGCGAATCGGAGACGTTCACGGATAGAGAATTACGCTTGAGTTCCAACCGTATCTACGCATCGACTTCTAGGTCTCTAGAGATATGTGGGGAACGTACGCGACTGACCGCTGATCGTGCAAGTCATGCATTGTCTCGCGAATCGGAGACGTTCACGGATAGAGAATTACGCTTGAGTTCCAAGCGTATCTACGCATCGACTTCTAGATCTCTAGAGACAAGTGGGGAACGTGATGCGTGACTGACCGCTGATCGTGATTCAGATCTTCGATTTTGACGACCCCGTTGCCGCTGGCATAAGCAACAGGATACGCGTACGAAGTCGCGGGCAGAAGCTAGTCATTAATATATACGAAATAGGCTGGGATTCGCGATTTTTTGCGCCTAGCCTATTAGTGTCGTAAAAAATGGAATGGAGTTTCCATTTTTTACGACACTAATAGGGTTTGTTTCCTGTAAGCGGGATTGTCCGAAAGGGTTAGGTAGGTACCGGCACCCCGGAACATAAAAAGCTAAGGTCGGAACATGGGTGGGTTTTAGTCAGTAAGAGTCTGACACTTTCTTCCGCTCCCTCGAAAAAAAAAGGGTTTGTTTCCTGGATTGGTCAGTGTTATTTATTTATTTATTTCCTTTGGAAAACTTACAGCTAAACAAAACAGAATAAGAAATTGAAAAAAAAAAACTGACAGCCAATTACAAGTTTTCACTTATAGTTAACAGAATAATTAAAAAAAAAAGTCTGTGAACAACACAGTACTGCCAACAAAAACAATAAATCGCCAAAGCCAAAATTAAACATAAATATTAAAAGCATAAAACAATACATACAACAAAACTAGAAAACTAAGCTACTCAGGTTGACATAGTTTGAGCAATAATAAGCATCATTTAAAAAAACTAAGGCTCAAGCACTTTCTCGCCATCGACACACCTGTATTAAAAGGATCCAAGTCATGCTGGTTACATACTTCATTAAAGCTTCTACTTGCACGCACTAGGAATGAGTTCTGCCTGTAGTTAGTAGAACTACGTGGCACACGAAGCGGGGGATTGGACCGCTTCGACCTTCCGGGGACATTAAAATAAAATTTGGATAGTATTTCGGAACTATTAATATTATTATTAAAAGTCTTCAATAGGAAAATACAGTCTGAGATCTCACGACGATTAACCAGGGGCAATATATGATATTTCTTACAGAGGCTTAGGTAATTTTCAGAATGATACGGTACTCTCTGATGGTAGCATAAGTACTTGATAAATCGTTTTTGGATGCTCTCTATGCGATCAATGTACTTGTGGTAACGTGGGTTCCATATTTCAGACGCGTACCTACTCCAAGTGACTTCTGACAAAAGTACAGTATAGAATTTTTAAGGTTTTGGCTTGTAAGAAGCACTTGGATAACCGCATTATGAAACCCAGTGACTTAGATGCTTTAGCAACAATTGCATCTACATGTGATTCAAAGGTGAGTTTTGAATCATGATGGACCCCCAGATCACGGATGGAATTAGATCTGGGTAGTACTTGATCACCAAGAGTGTAAGATGAGGTTATGACGGAGCGTTTTCGAGAATATGTAATTACCGAACATTTTGTAGGATTCAGATCCAATTTATTTCTGTAACAGTATTCGTCCAAACGGCGTAGATCATCCTGAAGTAATATCGCGTCCATCTGCGATGATATTGTGGTATAAATCATGTCATCAGCAAAACACAACAGTTTGGATGAGGTCAGACAAGAGTCGATATCATTTACGTAGACTATAAAAAGCAAAGTTATTGGGTTTTTCCATTAGAATTTTTCCAGCGGCATCCCGGATTTGCGCCCCGTTGATGGCACTAGGCGTGCTCTTGTTACATGACACCCAAAACATAACTGGCGAAATATAGATTTATTACTGGTGGCACATTTGTTGTACACGGTACGTTGCTTTACGTTGGCGTGTCAACCTCACCGCATAAAATTGTGTGAGCTATATTATGCGACATACGGCGATGCACAAGAGTGCCGTCCACCGTTTCTGACGCCATGCTTCCATAGTAATCCATACAACACTGACAACCGTGACCATAAACGGCGAATCAATCGTATTTTTCGTCTGGGTGTTTTTCGGCGAATATTGGCATGATGTAACATCATGCCTACATTTCCCAAAAAATGAAGCGAAGTTATACCAAACTGTAAAATTTCTCCAAACCATTTTTAACCCTAATACGTTAAATGTAAGGTTCAAAATCGATTGAGAAAATTTGACGGTTTGTGGTAACTTGATGTGCTGGCCCCTGTACTTAACTGGTATATATATTACCTTTACTACATATTTATCCGAGCGTTGAAAACATAATCGCATAACAACTGACGCCCACGCATACTAGAGCGGAGACGTGTCCTTAATATACTTAATAGCTTTATAGTTCCCGACAGAGAACATTTGGTGTAGGTCGTGGAAATTTGATTGAAGTATTTAGGTTACAGGAACTTCCCACGTAGTCTTTCTTTGCTGGAGTTAGCACAAACAGCTGTTCGAGAATAGCTTTTGGCGTGGAGTAAAAAAGCCAGTCTGCAATTTGGTGTTAAGGGTTGTCGCTTGTGGAAGCGCTTTTAATGTTATTCCTCTGAGGCAAGAGTTACATCTTTTATTTCTTTTCACATAATATTTATATACCTAAAAATGTTAATAATATGTACTTGACGTATATAAAACGGGAGGGAATAAAATAATCAAAGGGCACCAAAAAATTCGTCCCCATCGCTGTCAACAGGAAAAGTCATTACTGATTTCTTGAACCAACAAAAAAACTTTTTTACAAAAAATAAAACCGACTTCCAAAAAAAACACTACAAAGTGAAAAATAATTTTGAGTCGAAAAGTCGGTGTCTTCGGTTTTGTATTTTCATTTTTTGCCACCGACTTCCGAAATCAAAATTATTTTTCACTTTGTAGTTGTGGTACCTACACAACCCACCCCCCAAAATTTTAATACCACTACCTGGTATGTAAATTACAGTGACAGGAACTTATTAGAACATCGTCCACATACATTAAGTAGGATATTTTTTAGATTTTTGTTGATTTTTCAAAAACCGCTTATCCGATTTCGATAAAAATTTTATGGGACCATTTGGGAAGTATACCCTTTCCAACAAATAAAGAATTTTTCAAATCGGTTGGCAAGCAAAGGAGTTATGCGCGAACAAACATAAAAAAAAAAAAAAAATACAGTCGAATTGAGAACCTCCTCCTTTTTTAGTCGGTTAAAAAGTCGCTAGTGCGCGTTGAGTCAAAGCTTAGAGCATAGGCACGGTAATTATAGATAGTATTACCGTGGCATAGGGTTAAATGCTCTAAGGGTCAAACTGCAAATTCCTTTTGATCATGATTTAGAAGAAATAATTTAATGGTTATTTGAAAAGGTAGTCAATAACGTTAACTTTTAAGAATCGTCAAAACGCGGAATTTGTGCCTACGTGTTTTGTATGAAATATAACAATGTGGCATGCACCATGTTTTTAGAATCAAATTGAATACTTATTAGCAATGCAATTTTACAATTATATTTACGCATAATATTTAATTTCTGTACGGATATGGAAGTTTCTAAGAAGAGCGGTATTTTATCTATGTGATTTCATATTTTATTTTTGACCGTTTCAAATAGTCAATTGACTGGATAGCCCCGCCCAGATTACCTCAAACGAAGATTTATCCACCTCGTGGTGACTCTGTATGCAACATATTTATTTATGGCCGTTCTTAATTCACATTTCTCGCAATTATTCGAGAAAGACATTTGTGATTCTGCCAATTCATATAGAAATGAAAAACACAGATTCTCTACACACCATTCCTATAGTCCCAGGAGGGTTGTAAAAGGTGACCGAGGAAAAGGGTTATCCCCTCGGCGGTACTTTCATGGGATGTTATGATAGTTTGAACATTATTATAAACTATCTGACGGAGAAGGGTTAACGCATCAATCTTGTTTGATGTTTTGAATCCTGGTGGATAAACCGCTATACTTGTTACGGATGATCCATGCATGTATTTGTTGAATCGTATGGCAATCTAAAATAAAGTAAGTATATCTTCTTGCTAGCGGTTTGCTAGGAATCGCAGCTGATGAACTCGCCAGAAGTGGGTCGACCATGGCACCAGTAGGACCTCCACAAAAATATTTTACAGACAACCTTTTGATGGATTAAAGGCAGAAGGAGGGAAAATACAAAACAGCATTCAATGCATTTTTTTTGCAATGCATATATACAAAACAATGTAAAAAATTCAAAGAGCAACGGTGGAGTTTCTTGCCCATTCTTCTCCATATGAAACTACCTTTTGGAAGGGGCGACTAGAATCAATTCTATGTCTTGTTCATTTTGACGTTCAAAAGAGCCTTTTGTGCCTATTTGAAACTAATGATTTGACTTTGACTTTGACAGCGAAGCGAAGCGTGCATTTGTCTTGGTATAGGTAATCCATGCTCTTGGTACAATACAAGACACGTATCCTTCTCAAAAAAAAAATGTCGCTCTCTATTTTAAAGCTGATAATTTAAAAATCTGTTGGTGTTAAATCGACTTTTTTGGACAATGCTTTTCAATTAGCGCCAAGGTAGCCCGCGAAATTCTAATTTTCTTACGGTTTTTTGCAATTTGCAAGTCAGTGATACGCGGTCGTAACAAATACAAATCTATCAATCTGCTTAGCCTTTTCTCAACCATGTTGGGTACGTCTTCCAGTCTAACCGGATGCAGCTGAATACCAATATTTTACATGGAGCGACTTCCTATCTGACTGTAAGCTCTGTATCTGACAGAACGACTGTCAAAGATCCGCGAATGACAGCCGAGACCAATGGCCTAACATGCTTTCCGAAGCACAGAGGAGTCTCGGTATGTAAAGATGGTCACCCATCCACGGACCAACCTCGGCTAGCGTAGCTTAACCTAATGGATCGATCCGTGCAGCTGTTGTTACTTAGACACGAGCAGCAAACACGTATTTACAAAATTATAATAAACCAATATCTTGATTTCTGTAGCTCAACACATTCTGACCAAGTGCCTATAATATCTTCATTCTACTTGACATTCAGCTCAGCAGGGCCGTCACAATTACTCGCTAATGGTACATTTAAATGCAAAGACCAGCGGACGCCCCTCCGTAGTCGTGCCGCAACTGAACATGACTGAACTGAAGTTGTATTCAAGGAAATATCAGTGAATATCTCTCAATGTCATGCTAATATAACGGGCTAATTTCAGGTAAACTTTTTTTTTAAAGAAAAACTTGTTCTTTTTACTTTTGAGTCAATGTAAGTAAATTAAGATATTGTATTCCCCGTCTTTTTACGGCACCGACCCCACTCAGAGGATTCCAATATAGACTTAAAAGTCTTATGTAAGCCAGCGCATCGAGTTATACAAATCTATCAAAGGACCATGTAAAAAGTCGTCCCATACCACCAACAGATTTCAAACTTATTTCAATTAATTCATCTTGGCATCGTGATCATTTTTTATTATGACGACATCGCCGTAAGTCATGGGGGTATCGCGCAAAAAAATAATTTTTGTACACACTTTTTGGTACAGTTAATTGTAAAAAATACAATACAAATACAATATCTTCTTCGGAGTGTGTGAAAGTGTTTAGTTAAACAATTGTCTATGGTAAAATGTCTAATACAAGGTTATTTTAAAAAAAATACACCCTTTTTTTAAAGTAAAAACTTTTTTTTTTTTAATTACCCCATATATTTACGGACTAAAAATTGTTATTTGTGTTTTTATGAGACTTCATAATAATATTGAAACAAGTGCCATGTCTGTTGGTGGGTTAGGTGGGACAGCGCCCATACAATCTTTTGCATGGTCCTTTCTCCAAATGATTTTGAACCTTACAACAATGGCTGTTAAATTCAAAATCGATTGAGAAAATTTGACGGTTTGTGGTAACTTGATACGCTGGTGCTTATATCAATCATTTTATACAAAAAATACACCTAGACCAAAATGTGGCGGTAGTGACTCCCTATTTCCAGGATAATTTGCCACTTCTTCGATGATGTGTGAGCATTGGTGGTAAACACCATCGCGGGGTGACTGAAAAATAAAGTATCTCCTGTACTTATTTAATATTTTTCAGACAAACTTCAAGTTCTGTCCGTTTTCAACGGCTTTAAGCAAATCCTGAAGATATAACGCAAGTGCCAATCACCCTCAAACCACGTTTAAATTAGGCCCACATCAAAGTCAAAGTCAAAGTCAAAACATTTATTTCAAATAGGCCCAAGAAAGGCACTTTTGAACGTCAAAAATTAACAAGAAATAGAATTGATTCTAGTCGCCCCTTCCAAAAGGTAGTTTCGTGTGGAGAAGAATGGGCAAGAAACTCCACCGTTACTCTTTTTAAATGTTTCACAATGTTTTGTATACATGTATTATAATATTATAATATGTGAAGACGATGCACCCAGAATAAAAACAATACACCAAAATGGTGAAAAGAAGAACGCATGTAGCAGTGAAAAATAAACTTAATTAGGCATGTCATAAGTACATGGTGCTCACATATTTACAAACATTCTAAAAGTTAACAATAATAAATTAATCAATGTGTGAGATGTTATTCCAATATAATAAAATAATATGGTACAAATTATAAATCTTTACCTAATTTACTTAGCAACCAGTTTGATTTTGTCTAGACACTAGATTGTCCTGTGGAGCAGGACCAGCATGTTTCCATCACGACAACATCATTCCCTTTTTCACAGTTTACAAACAACAAAACTTCCGAGCCCCAAAGAAAATCAATTTTCATTTCTCCCCAATTTCGTGAAAGGTTTATTTGTTCCAAGAGGTCAATTTTCGCAACTCCCACGCAATAACTGTCTATGTCCGTCATTGTCACATCCGCTCCAAAGTTTACAAAGTGAGCAAGGTCAGGAAGTTTAAATAAACAGTCTGGTTTTGTCCTTTGGTACTTACTTTAGGTTCTTTTACGCTCATTAGATACTGATTTGTGACACAAATAGGTAAAACAGTTTTGAAAGTGAGTTAGGTACTGTTTTTCTAATAGCAATAATTTTTTAAAGATTTTTTTATTGGCAATACTGTTGCACATGTTTCTTCACATAATAATAATAATAATTATTATTATGTGAAGATTTCCAAAGAAAGCGGTAAATGCCATGCAATTCAGAGCAATTTTTGATTTATTATCAATATTGTCATATTAATAAAAAATGACTTAGATAAAACGCGTTAAGGTTGATGTTCCAGGGTAGCCCGCGAAGGTTCCGGAATGACTTTGACCTTGTAAAAAGTCATTTTTACACCTTTATGAGCTCGGAGGGTTGTATTAATGATTTTGATGATTATAATTCTGTAACTACATACGTCTTACAGCCGCGAATCAAATGTTTATCAACATACAACCTATCACTGGCCTGCAAATTGCAAAAAACTTAAGAAAATTTGAATTTCGCGGGCTGGTTGGAGGATTCACCTTAAAGTTTGGGGGTGCGTTACGTCACAACTCAGTATAAAAAACTACAAAGGAGTGACGTTCGACATTTAAACACAATGTATCAGCGTAATCTTTTGAATAAGTACGTAAAAAAAGAAAAATACGTGTCCATTATTTTTTAATAATCTTGCTGACAGACTAAAAAGTAAATTTTATTTATCATCTTACCGCATGTTTGAGGATTATGTTTATGATGATGGATATTTTATGGTTGAACTATAGTTTTATATTATCGCCAGTTTCAGTTATATCCTCTAAAAAATTCCAAATATGCGTGCGAAAAGGACTATAAACAACTACAGTGTAAGTATGATACATTTTATGTACGTAGATGGGTCTGGAATTTTCGTAATACCTCTCCTCTTTTTGTTTCTGTTCATTAAATTATTTTATTTAATACCTAGTCCAAAGCTAACATAACTTAACGCCTGTAATCCCCTTAGGGTTAGGCAGAGGTGTATCTAAAGTAACACCCACATTCTGCTACTGATATTTAAGTCCCATGTAAAAAGGGGCCAGCCCATTCCTATCAATCGGGCACAAATCCAGAGGTAGCTACTCAGATTATTCTCGATGGAAATACCCAATAACACTGCTCGACCGATATATAGAATAAGTACAGGTGAGCATGACTAATTAATTATGTAAATAGAAGTATACTATGCCAAAAGACCGGTCAAGTGCGAGTCGAACTCGCGCACGAAATTATTTATAAAAATGATAAAAAAAACCATGCTTGTTTTATAGTTTTTAGTATTTGTTTTTATAGGGGAAACAAAAATACACCATCTATGAAAATTTCAACTGTGTAACTATCACGGTTCATATGATACAGCCTGGTGAAAGACGTACAGACAGACGGACAGCGGAGGCTTAGTAATAGGGTTACTTTTTACCCTTTGGGTACGGAAAACTTAAGAAGTGGCGTAACAAAAGAAACGATATGCCCTGTTTTTGACGACACGGTTGGCGCAGTGGTTGAGCGATTAACTGCTGCGCAGCATGTCGCGGGTTCGATTCCCGCACGGAACAAATATTTGTACGACCTGCAAGTATTTGTTCCAGGTCTGGGTGTTTTTCTATCTATAATATGTATGTATTTACAAAAAAAAAATGTATATAAGTAGTTTATCAGCCATCTCGTTACCATAATACAAGCATTAGGTTGCTTAGCTTGGGACTATTTGGCGTTGTGTAAAATGTCCATGGATATTATTATTTGTTAGCCCCATATATTTTTATAATAAAGTTTGACCATTTTAAAAACTTGAGATCATACTAGATAACTCTGTATTTATAACATGATAACATATAGCTAAAGAAACTTCGCTCCGGGTGTCCCACGACACTACCCGACATTGTTTTGTCAGATAGATAGTGTAGCCTAGCCTTTATAGGTTATCTATAGCCAGTCTGCAACGTACAGATGCACATCAAACTATCCCAAAGTAACAAATTTTACCCATTGAAAATGAACCTTACGCTTTTGAAATAAAGTTGAAAACCTATCAAAGAAATGTGACAGATTGGAGTAACTTGATATGATGGCCTCTGTACAAAGCGAAATGTCCCGCATAAAACGAAACATTTACAATATTTGACATACCTAATAATGATTAGGTATCATAACATGCCGCCGTGTTATCTTATCATTATGCAAGTGCAGTGTACAGACGCCAGCACATCACGCTATCCCTTACTGTCAAGTTTTCTCAATTGAACCTTATGTCTTTGCAATAAAGTTGAAATACTATCAAAGAAATTTGACAGATTTTGTTAACTTGATGTGCTGGCCTCTGTACGTACTGGTATTTATTTTATGTCTTTGATATTAATTAGCACAAGTGTCCTTGTGTATAACAACGTGTGCTGAACCTGCTAGGATTAATTAATTCTGTATGGCATAGTAATAACATAATTTAATTATTTTGGTCTGGCTGTCCTACTGTATAGCAATGGCTTCTTTTTATTAATCTGTTTCTAAGATGGAGGAGGTTCTATGTTTGTCTGTATTTCTTTCGTCTATGGTGTACCGATTTTAAATATTCTTTTTTTTGGTAGTCGTTACTTACGATATAAATGTAATTAACCCCTCAAATGTCGTATGAACCCCATAGGTTCATAAGAAAAATTCTCTCGAAACGACAACAAATATATCCGTATAAATCGTTGTGGTCTTATAAGCAAACGGATTCTAATAGGCGAACATCTAAAAAGTGTAAAATATAATCATTTTTACAAACGAGTTAAAAAAAAAAACCTGTGAAACATCGTATCTATATTATCACACATGCCTTTGTTTTTGTATATTTCTTTTATGCCACCGACTTCCGAAATTAAAGTTATTTTCTCACTTCGTACTGTCTTTTTTTAGGTTTTTTTTTTTCATACAGAGCAGGAACGAGCACTGAACAACACCCTGTTAATTATGTAATGGGGGAATGATGAAAAAAGTAAATTTGGTTACTGTGTAGAAACATAATTTTGCCACAACCACAACAACACGCCGTGGCCTTTCACACCCTTGATATGAGGAGTAAAAAAAATGTTAAGAACGGATGGATAAATTCACTTAAAATTTATATTCAAACACATAATTGTACTGAAAGACAACCCTAAAATAGTAAGATAAATACTAGATGAAGAAGATCTAGCACTCGATAATAATAAACAAGCATCACCACATGCAATCACAAGTATTAAAACAAATACAACAAAAGCTCATATAAAACGAGCTGCACACACTATTTATAACTTAGTGAGAATTTGTCGCGAATAATGTCGCAAGAACCATTACAGTATCTACCTCCAGAGAGATGGGGCGAGCTCCAGAGTGCTTTTAGGAGGAACTGGCCAAGAGGAGTGTCAGGGTTCTCAGTCCTGGCCATGCAGAAACAGTGGTTGGACAGGAGGATTGATAATGATTTTAAAGTTTATTGCCCTTATGGTGACGTGAAAAGTGGAATGGTTGCAGTGAATGAAAAGGTACGTAACCTTTTATTTTTCAACTAGCTTCTGCCCGCGACTTCGTCCGCGGAAAATTTCTTGTTTTAACATTAGACGTAAGTCGAAAAAATACTTTTTTAAAACATAAAACGAAATTAAAATACAAAAGATAGGAATATGGTGTCGCGGACTTTTTTGTATAAATAATTAAGACGAACCGGGTTGCCATACATTGCTTTCAATTTTAAACAACTGTTTAGGCAGCGCATGCAAATAATTCTGTTTTAGGAGGTATTTCTTTCCGACTTGCTAGACGAAAATTGCGATAGCTCGGCTAATCACTCAGGAATAATGTAGCTTTCTATCAGTGAAAAAAATGAAAATGGATCATTAGTTCCGGAGATTACCCCCTACATACAAACTAACAAATTTTACCTCTTTATAATATTATTATTATATTATTAAGTATAGAAGAAATAAAAGAATCAGTATTGCCATCCAACGTGGCAACGCTGCCAGTCTTTTGGGCACATTTCCCACTGACAGCGATGGAGATGAATTTATTGACGCTCTATGAGCTCTTTCCTTTTTTTAAACTACTTGTAGGTACATAATATATATGTTTTAGTTTTAGGTTATAATTATGGTGTATATAACATTTGTGTTTCAATTGCATAGTAATTAATGATAAGTAGAAGTGCGGAGACTCCTAATACAAGCAATGCCTTGCTTAAAAGGAGATCCCCATAAATATCTAAACACCCATTGAAATTGAAATAATAAGTTTTTTTTTTTTAATTCCTGTATATTAATAACTACTTAGAAAGCATACAGGTAAAGTAGACAGTTGAGTAAGCCGGAATGTAAATTCCTCTGATATGAATTTCATTTAAAAATTATTGTTTTTAAATTTTTAATTGCTCAAATTGTTCAAAGATTTACTTTGTTTTATATTATTGTATTCTGTTAGTGACAGGCTTTGTATGTATACGCGTGGATATGAGTTAGAGAAAGGGAAGTCATGGGAACTCTTCTGTTACAGTTATCTTAATTCTTAAATTTTATGAAGGTCACTACAATGTATTCAATCAATCAAATCATTTATTTTGTAAAACACAGGTTAATTTACAGATAGTATGGTTAGACAACATGTTCACTATGTTTTGCCAAGAGATGGCGTACAAAATTAGGTTATAACAAACAAATAGAATCAATTAATAATTTCGAATACAATCAGATTACAATAAAAAAAATATATATTGTACGTGGAAAATGTTACCTCTACTCCGGAACATAAAGGGCTAAAGAAGGAACATGGATGGGTTTTAGTCAGTAAGAGTCTCTTTCTGTCTCGGAAGAATTATTCATTGGATGATTTCCCACCCTCGAAAAAAAAACTACAATGTAGGTATTAATTAAAACCTGTTGATTACGAAATAAACTTTGTTATTATAATTATGTAATTTAATGTGTTTCTAAAAATTAGTTAATACAGCTTGAGTATTACACAAGCATGTATTCGTAGTTGGTATTCATAAAGCGATAGGTACAGGGTCCAGCACATAAAGCTTCACCTAACTGTGAAATTTCTTTGATAGATTTTCAACTTTTTTGCGAAGTATTAAGGTTCATGTTCAATTGGGAATATTTGACTTTTTTTTTACTTTAGGATAGCTTGATGTGTTGGCGACCCTATCAGCATACCAGCGACACCTATTTTTATATGTCACAGTATTAGCTGAGATAGAAGCCTTGTGGACTTATTTAAAATTTTCAATTTACTTTTATTTCGTCTTATGTTTTTACAGTGTTTTTAACTTGTGATCTTCCTGGGCTAGTCCCAAAAACAAGGTTTTTTTTTTATTTCTTTCTAAACCACTAAAAGCGATTAAGTAATAAAGAAGGTAAATTAAAGATTATTACGTGTTGATAAGTATTATCCACCAGCTGACAGAAGGAAACTGATAATATTTTCTGTATTTTTGCGATTGTATATTAACCGCCATCTGGTGGTAACACCTTACACTAATCTTGACGCAAACTTTTTAAACAGCACATAGATAGAGCTAGTGTTCGACCAAAGACATTGAGAATGATATTGTTCATACATACAACGTGGCGCTACAATGGTGACATTAATTTAACACATGAGAAGGGCTAGTACCCATTAATCATATAAATGTTGATAGGTTAAAATAAATCACAAATTGAAAAAAAAACTCAAACTCAAATTCTTTATTGCATTCAACTAAATAATAAAATCAATTCGCCTACTTTTTGCAAGTGTTTCATGCTTATAGTATTGCTTATTCGTTTTAATTTCATTGATGCGAATGTTATGATTCCTGACCGCGGCAAATGACCGCTGTTTTGTGTAAATAATTTAATCACCACTGCTCTCAAAACAGTTAAGGAAAACAGTGAAGAAACCGGCATGCTTTTTTTTTTGAGGGTGGTAAATCATCCATGACTTCGCCCGCTCTGGGTGGAGCGGAAGGGAGTGTCAGACTCTTACTGACTAAAACATAAAGGGTTAAGGAAGGACCTTAGCCCTTTATGTTCCGGGGTAGCGATAACCCTTTCGGACAACGAAAACAGACAACATCCATCCGGACCAGACACTCACTCTGAGGAATACCTGTATCCCAGCAGTGGGAACATTATAGGCTTTTTTTTTTTTTAAGGCTGGGAAATCATCCAATGACTGCTCCCGCTCTGGGTGAAGCGGAAGGGAGTGTCAGACTCTTACTGACTAAAACCCATCCATGTTCCTTCCGTAGCCCTTTATGTTCCGGGGTAGCGGTAACCCTTTCGGACAATCCCGCTTACCCGGCAGGCTTGGCCCTGAGGGGCCCCTTCATATGCTGACATCTCTTTGAGGCACGCGTGGAACATATACGCGCCGTACGACACGGGTCTGGTGCTGATCGGACGGTGAGTCACCCATTACCCACCGTCCGCAGGCAACATTATAGGCTTATGATTATGTATTAGCAAGTTATGATGTAGGTAATTTCTGTTTCAGAATGCTTTTTACGAAGTGATACTTCAATGCTCGAGCGATGACGTCACAAACCTCGGGACTGCTTTAAAGAAAACAAAAATGATTGATTGGAAAAGATCAATCATTATACCATACGTTCCACACAACATAATTGAATTACTTAAGTCTATTGTACAAGACATTAACGTGGAGATTGAACTGATATTACCTTCAGCAACATTTATATTGGAAACAAAAACACATTATCAAGATGTTAAGTAAGTATACCTATTTTGTGTTTATAGACGAATACACTTACACACAAATGACAAGTTTACCTAAACAATATTTTTATTTAATTTATTTAAACAGCCTGCAATCTTCGAAGGGTTAGGCAGATATGTAGTTATACCTTCATATTTTTTTTTTGTTGACGTGGGAAACCTTCAAAATGCACCTGTACTTTTGAGGAAAACACCAAAGAGTATGGGATTCTTACCTCACTAAAACCACCCCAGTGGTCACCACCAGGGCGTGAAAGGTACCCCGATTCCTCTTAAAAGACCACTCCGGGACCCCCTCTGTGCAACGCCTGTTAGAGCACATCCCTGAGGAGACTATAAGAGAGTCTCCCCTGAGCCTCGCTATGCACGGCAGCACGTGACCACAGTGACGCCGTATAGGCAGATATAGAATAACACCCACATTTCACCAGCTATGTTCAAGTCCCATGTAATAGGGGGCGAGCCTATTGCCATCAACTGGGCGAAAATCCAAGCTGCTACTGAGAAATTCAAAGTAGAAGAAACCCATAACACATTGCCCAACTTGGGGGTCGAACCCAGGACGTCTTGCTCAGTAGTAGAGCAACCCTTAGTGTGAGAGTACGACTTGCACTTGGCCGGTTTGTTCAATTAAAATCTTTGTCCTACATCTTCTTGATTTTCGTACTTTAACAATTAGTAGCCTAATAACGGTATTTTATTGTTATTTTACGACTCTTGCGTCTCTTATGTCATTTTATGATCGTATTACGTAGACATCTTCATAAGTCATAGTTAAACAGAATTTGCATATGTAAAGCATATGCTTATGTGTATGTAAATAGCATATTCGGATAGAGTTATGGCCATATTATGCGTTTACAGATATCTAATGGCCCATATGGCTACCCGATTATTTTTTTAGAACTGTCAAAATTATGTTGTCCTACTTTGTGGAATGTTACGCCATTGGCTTACTATGCTCTAAAATAAAATTCTGTTATTCAGCTGCATTTGTTTACGAACATAATAATATGTAGGCATGGCCAGTTGCAGTTAGTTTCTGATGATAATATATTGAGCTGAATGGTGCTAATAATAATATAATAATAATATATCATTTATTTCAGGTAACAAAGACCCATAACATAAATACCTTACAGACTATCATACATATTTATAAAAAAACTGATAGTAACTATTGTAATAACTATTGGACACGAAGTGACGGTGTCGTGTTGCACTGCGTGGTGTCGCGTAGCCTTCCGCGGAAACGCCGATACATGACACCCTTCGGCCAAAACTCTTCCTTGAGGAAGGTCTCAATATGATGAGTCGGAACTCGCACCACGAACGACTTGAAATTCGTGTTGTGGCGCGACTCCAACTTCTCAACCCTCAAGGTCCAGCTGGTCTTCGCTCGGACATACTCCACGATCTCCTCAACCTTCGTGGTGTAATGTAACCGGGACACATAAAGCTGCGTCGTTGGTATTGCCGGACGCAGCACATTGGGTCCTGCCAGCGCGGTCCCGCACTGGTTCCGACGAGGGGCCTTCTTCCTCTTCTTCCTCTCCACCTTCACGAAGCCCTCCTTGTCACACGTGCCCATAGCTGGGCCTTGCTGTTTCGAACCCCTGTTGGCAGGTTCACAGCAGCTCTTCTTTTCCCCCTTCTTGGTAGGTTTGTGCGTGGCGACGAAATCAGAGTAGGCACGATTAGGGGTCAACGTACCCACACGAGTCACTACCTCGACCGGCGTCGAGTCAGCGACGGCGGCGGCGCAAGTTGCAACGCGTGCAGTATCAGCAGCGGGTGACGCAGTGGAGCTCGCCGACTCAAAACTGCCGACGCTAGCGTTACTCGCTCCGCGACGAGCACTCACGTTGGAGGCATCAGGCGACCTATTTACCGCTACAGCGTTGCGCAACAACTTCACTTCGGCACGTAGCTCACCAATGGTGTTATTCGACACCTCCAACTTGGACTGTACCTCGGCCAGGCTAGCTTTGAGAGTTGTGATGTCCTTCAGCAACCTGGTGACGTCGACGTGGTCAAACGTGACTGGGGGCAGCTTATGAAGCTCCTTCGCCACAAAAGCGGGCACGTCGTCCGGGTCGGTGCTCTTCATCAACGTGATGATGTCCTGCACGCACTTCTGGCCACCCTCCCTCCGGCGGGACTGCATCTGCTCGACTTTGCCGAGCGACTGGAACAATAGCAGCTTGGCACTGCCTATTTCCTCCTCCTTGAAGCTGGACTTGCAAATCTGCAAGATGCTAACTTCGTCCATGTAGTCGATGGCATGTTTGATAAATGCCAAGACCTCGTTAGCTATGAGCGGTTGTGAACTCATTACGACGTAAACCGGGCAACGGCTAAAGCCGCGCGACACGTGAATATAATATTCGTATCGTGCAGCGCAAACACGTCCGTACTCGACCGCGCATTGCGTTGCACCCGCGCATTGCGTTGCTAATCCATGCGTCATGTTCGTGAACGGGCGCCGCCGTCAGTAAGGACTAGTCTTCTCTTAGCGGCCACGGATGTATTAAAATTTAATTTAATTTTTGAATTGTTTTTATCCTGCCTTTAATTGGTTTATTTAAAACTATCTGACCCGGTGAACCTCGTTCCGCCTAACAGTTATTTTTCTAAAATAATAGTTATTTGTTATGCAAGGCTGCAAAGTTGATTTTTGGCGCGAGTACTTGTATTGAAACCTGAGCAAGCGAAGGTTTTAAAAGTACGAGACGCAGAAAAGCTTGCTGCCGAGCGCAACTCACAACTTTTCACCTCACTACAGCGAGGAAACTGCTAGGTGCAAGAAAACAGGTGTTATATGATGAGTTTTATTTTGTTCGAGCATCTCAGATACATTGACTCATGTGAAGAAAATAACAGATACTTGGCAATGTATCTTATGAGATACATAGAATATCTCCGAAATTTTACCCTGATTTTTTTTCTATATCCTACTTGTCCTGTAAGAAGAATGAAAGAAAAAAACAAATTTAATACAAATAACTAATTCAATTTAAAACATATTTATTATTTTGGTATTTAAAAAAATATACTTAAATTACTACACAATTGGGTATTTGACAGGGTAGTATTTTATGGCATATTCAAATGTGACGTCACAGGTTTTTTTAATCAAATGGAATACTTAGTAACATTATTCCAATTTTACAATTATATTCTCGCAAAATATTTAATTTCTGTACGGTGATGGAAGTTTTTAAGGTGAGCGGTATTATTTCTATGTGATTTAATATTTTATTTTAGTTCGTGTCATGCATTTTCAGTGGACTGGCAGTATAGAAAATTATTAAATAGAAAGGTTCGAATTTTAAAAACTCTTTCCACGCTAGCGAGCAAAATGCAATTTAAGGCTCAGATTTCGAATGACAAAAAGACTCTTTCCGAGCCTGTGAGGTGAAAAATATTTTTCTAAAATAAACGTAGCCTAAGTTACTCCTTATTACATCAGCTACCTGCCAATAAAAGTCCCGTCAAAATCGGTCCAGCCATTTCAGAGATTAGCCGGAACAAACAGACAGACAGACAAAAATTTAAAAAAATGTTATTTTGGTGTATGTTCCGTATTATATTCATATACATGTAGTAAAAAACGGTTATTTCAATATTACAAACAAACACTCCTATTTTATTTATATGTAGGTATAGATAAATGCTATGAGTTTGAGTTTGATATTAGAAAAGTATCCTAGAAGAGCTTATACTATTCATTTTCTTCGCAGCCTACCAGTGGACATGACCTTCAAGCTTCTAACGAAGAAATACCTGGACATCATCGACTCCACATGGCCGCACCGCTACCCCACGTCTTCTACGTACTTCGAACTCCTCATAGACAACCAGTACGGTTACGGCCTCTTCCTCAACAATACTTTAATCTGCTGGCTCTTTATCAACGAATCTGGCAACCTATTACATATGTACACAGTCAAGGTTAGTCATCAGTCAATTTTTACTCAAACTCAAACCATTTATTTCAAACTAGGTTTTGCCAGCGGCTACGCCCGCGTGTATGTAGGAAAATATCCCATGGGAACCGTACATTTTTCCGCGCTAAAAAGCTTATATGCTATTCCAGACTATAATCTATCTTTGTGCCAAGTTGTATCTAGATCCGTTAAGTAGTTTTTGAGTTTATTCGTCACAAACATACATACATAAAAATCTTTCCTCTTTACGATATTAGTACAGATAAGCCAATTACTGGCGCTTTTGAATTATCAAGGGGTCGGTCAGTGGACACGCCACGATAGTGGCGGTAAGGCCCCTCTTTGAGGAGTGGCTAGAGAGGCGTCACGGCGCCCCCACCTACCGCCTGACGCAGGTCCTCACCGGACATGGATGTTTCGGGAGGTTCCTGCACATCATCAGGCAGGAGGAAACGCCCGGGTGTCACCACTGCGAGGATCGCCCAGAGGACACGGTAGAGCACACGGTGCAAACCTGCCCCGCTTGGGCGGAGCACCACCGTGTCCTCGTAGAGGCGATCGGCGGCGGCGACCTCTCGCGCCCGGCCCTGGTGCAAGCCATGGTCCGGGGCGAGAGGGAGTGGGAGGCAGTCACCTCCTTCTGCGAAGCAGTCATGCTCGCGAAGGAGGTGGCGGGATGGGAGAGAGAAAGGTCCTCCCGTCCCAGCCGCTGCAGGAGACGCCTCAGGCGTCGGGAGCCACGTGACAACTCCCGGCCACCGTAGGCGCGGGCCTGCGGACGGTGAGTAATGGGTGACTCACCGTCCGATCAGCATATGTTCCACGTGCGTCCGATATGTTCCACGCGCGCCCCAAAGAGATGTCAGCATATGAAGGGGCCCCTCAGGGCCAAGCCTGCCGGGTAAGCGGGATTGTCCGAAAGGGTTACCGCTACCCCGGAACATAAAGGGCTACGGAAGGAACATGGATGGGTTTTAGTCAGTAAGAGTCTGACACTCCCTTCCGCTCCACCCAGAGCGGGAGCAGTCATTGGATGATATCCCAGCCTAAAAAAAAAAAAAAAGGGTTCGGTCAGTCAGAAAGATGAAGCTAGTTGCCCATTCCAAAGTAGTCAGTACCAGTGGAGAGAACGGGCATGAAACTCACAATATGGTTTCACAATGGGTTACATCATTAATGTTGGAATTATACATGTGAGAATGATGCAGAACGTAAAAAGCGTCCGTAATAAAAGATTTTAAAAAAGTAATCGAAAACAATTCAAAAATTAAGTTCAAACTTGCAATACTACCTGTATTGTAACGCTATGCTCGAAATTCCATCACAAATGTTACATTACAGGCGAATGCTTGCGGTCACCTTCCTACTGATAAATGCGCTCACTGAATGGAAAGTTAAATCTGTGGTTCATTCCTCAAAAAACTACTTCAGACACTAATCTGCATACATTAAAATTTTATTTAAACACAAATCTTAAATACTCTATACAACAAAAAACCAAAAATATATAAGGTGACTCGTAATTAGTGACCGATATTTAAACACGTGATTGTATTCATGATTACAATCAACTTTTTCAAAGAACGTGTTTTTGTATACTCAATAGTTTTATTTTTATCACAATAACAATACAACTGGCGCGCGCAAAGTTCAATGAACTTCGCGCCGATCAGCTGTTAGCAGCTATTGAGTATACAAAAAAAGTTTCTTTGGGAAAGTTGATTGTAATCATGAGTACAACCACGTGTTTAAATATCGGTCACTAATTACCAGTCACCCTATATATATTTTGTACAAGTAGTAAAAAAAAGAGGGAAGAGTTCATATTAGGGCTTCAAAAATGTGCATTGTCGTCACATGATCTGACCAAGAATATATGTCCCGATGTTAAAAAAGACTGACCTCTGAACTTGATTCGATGTTTTTCTCTGAATCATTGAAACACTAACTTCGTCTAGTTGTAAAACCTAATTTATTTCCGTCTTCGAACAGTATTTTGTAAACCAATTAACATAAATAAATATCATTTCAGGAACATAGGCAGAAAGGCTATGCAGAGCTGCTACTGAAATTAGTCAGCAATGTTTTAATAAAAGATGGTAAGATAGTGTCTGCCTACTGCTTGGCAGATAATTACAACGCTTGTAAGTTGTACAAGAAAGCCGGGTTTGTTAGAACTGAAGGAGTAGCCTGGTGCTGGTTGCGTAGTACAATAAATTGAATGTTATAGGAATTTGAATTAAATGCTGTTTGATTTGGTTCTTGAAACTTGGACTTAAGATAAAATATCATACCAGCTTCTGTCAGCGGCTTCGCCCACGTAGATGTCGGAAATGATCCCACGGGAACGTACGTAGTTATTGTACGTACTAGCGGTTTAAATAGTTTCCCTTGTGTTAATCCAGGTTATAAACTATATGTGTGCCAAATTCCATTCAGATCCATTCTGCAGTTCTGGCGTTATTGAGTATCAAACATCTTTACAAACTTTCACATTTACTTCCTTACTAATAAACGTTGTATAGCGTCTGTATACTTAACAACGCTTAGTCTTCTTCTTTCGAATGTCAAAATTCTGACGATTGAAAGAGAGAAATCGGTGTGTAACTATTCACCTGTTATAATATTATTAAGGGGGTTATAATATTGTTAGGAAGTAGGATAACTGTCATAATGTCTTTCTTCTTCGTGTCGCTGCCACGACTATTTTGAGATCTCGCTGGCCCTGTCTTTCTGCAACATTGGCTGGAATGGTAACGAGTTTGGGCGCTGTTATTTTTTTTTATGAGGGTACGAAATCATCAAATGACCCCTCCCGCTCTGAGTGGAGCGGAAGGGAGTGTCAGACTCTTACGAGTACTGACTTAAACCCTTAGCACTTTATGTTCCGGGGTAGCGGTAACCCTTTCGGACAATTCCGCTTACGGGCGCTGATACCTTAAATTACCAAAAATTAAGAGGGAAGCGTTGTTCAAAGCAAGTAAGTGTAAGTATTTACAGAATTGTAATCATTATAATCAAAACATCCTAATACTGATTTGAAAATTGCAAAAAAAAACGTAAGTATATTGTAACTTCGAGGGCTACTATCTTTCACCTTAAGTCATTGACTGCCACGCAGCAGACACAATAGAAAAACTATTGTTTGTCGGACACACGCTGACCGCGTTGGCGTTCAACGTGTTAAGTTATCAGGCTATGTATTGGCTGCAACTCTACCATACATCTGTGCCAAGTCACCAACAAACATTTTCTATAACTCATTGTTTACGGCCAGGCAGGTACAGTCAGCATCAAAAGTTGATGACCACATTTAGATTTTCAAAATCGCTGTACACCGTATTATACCTAAATTGCTCAACATGACAAGCGCCAGAAATAAATGAATATGATAAAAGGGCATAAGTAGGTGAACATCACTTTTCAAAAATCGCTAAACAAAGTTATATTAAAAAAAGCATAACATTCTTCGTCTCTAAAGTCTCTGAACAAATTTTGGACAAAAATAGCTTAGCATCGTTTATCTCTGAAGTCCCTGAACAAAATGTTTTTTTTTTGGGTTTAATGTGTATTTTTTTCAGTAGGTATATAAATTAAGTAGACACATGTTTTTTTTTTTTTGTGAATGGCATCTCGCAGTTCAACCAAAGGGTTGTCTACTGCTTCACCGGGTTTGCCTGTGGCTGCCACAAAAGAATTGTAGCCTCCAGCCAGGGCTTAATAAAAACTAAACCTAACTGACAAAACTAAGCGACTACACGCTAAGGGCACCCCCTGCGGGGTTCGGACCTCGGCTTAGGGCGTCGCTGGGGGGGGACAGCAAGGGACAGCTGGATCGGGGGTTTTTAAAACTACTGGCTCAGCGGCAACGCGGGCTGGCTCGAGCAAGGGTCGGGGGGATGAGAGTGGACAGGGTCGTCGCGACGGGCCTCGACGGCGAGGACGGAACTACGGAAATTTGTGTCTGTGTGCTAATCTAACAGTGCTAGTAGCCGGGCTGCTCTCCTGGAGGAGAGTGGTGGCATCGTCGGGGGCAATGAGGGTATGCCGTGGACGGCGAACCTTACTGATGCGGGACGGGGTGTATCGGGAGGCGGCCGCAATCAGGGGATTGCGGTGCTTTATGGCAGTGTCAAAGAAACGCTTCGAGAGGCGTTTCATGAACTGCTGGACTGTGGGGAGTTTAAAATCTACATGAAGGTCCATGTTACGGACGTAAAAGGGAGCTCCTGAGACCCTACGAAGGAACCGGTTTTGGAGTGTCTGCATTCGATGCAGATACTCTTTTTTTTTCAGATTGGATTTATAACTCTGAAGATAGTAACGAGCAATTTTTTAATTCGCAGTTCAGCTACTTTTGATATAGAGGAGCTCGTGGTACTAACAGCCGCACAGGTCGATCCACCAGGTTAAGCTACGCTTGCCGGGGTTGGCCGTGGATGGGTGACCATCTTTACATACCTAGACTCCTCCGTGGCTCGGAAAGCACGTTAAGCCGTTGGTCCCGGCTGTCATTTGTGCATCTTTGACAGTCCTTACGGGTCGTCAAAAGCCCGAAAATCTGACAGCCAGTCTTACCAAGGGGTATCGTATTGCCCAGTTACTGGGTTGTGGAGGTCAGATGGGCGCTCCATGTAAAATACTGGTATTCAGCTGCATCCAGGTAGACTGGAAGCAGACCCCAACATAGTTGGGAAAAGGCTAGGCAGATGATGAGTTCAGCTACTTTTGATAGTATAAGTTTACACTCTACGAATCCGAAACAAAATAATGTTCAGTAACTTTTGTTATTTATGATGTTAAGTTATTTTTGGACGTTGCCAAGATTACACTAGATAACCAAAACAAGCATTTTATATCGTTCAGTGACTTTTGTAAAACTGAATGTTATGATGTTTTCGGATTTTATAACGATCAGCAATTTATGACAAAATGGTGTTCAGTTAATTTTGAACTTCAATGATGTTCATTCACTACTGGCGCCCTTCTTGTTGAGCGATTTATGGGTGATATAATGTACAGTGATTTTGAAAATCTAAATGTGGTCATCGACTTTTGATGCTGACTGTACCTACTATAATAGTTTCACGAGCATACCTGTAAATTGGACCCTGCCTAATCGGGGCCAAGCCACAAATGTCCGCTACTAAACACGGGTCCTCCCTACAGAGCACAATGAACAATTTTAGGAGAATAAGCTTATAACAACTTGCTCTGCTCGCAGTTTGAGGACCGCATAAGTACGGGATGAAGGTAAATTATAAAACTGAGGTGTTAATCCCTTTAGAGGATTGTACAATGTACCAATGTTACTTGGAAATTATTCTTATTAGTTTATGCTAATTATTTCAAGCTAACTGACTGATATAACGCCTGTAGCGCCGTGGTGTAAAAACCTTATTAGTCCCCAACCTGGATTTAGAACCTGAGCACTCACATTCAGACTGTAACTTCTCCAACAAGTCCATCTTCTTTTTTTCGTGTGGTTATTGACCAACCTGGTGTCAGAGTTCTTATGCTACCCATGAGGGCCTCTGACTTAGCTTCTTAGGCTGTTGAGAAATATCTCTCAGACATGCTGGTTTCCTCACGATGTTTTCCTTCACCGATTTTTAAGCAAGTGATAATTATACAATACGCACATGAATCCGTAAAATCAGAGGTGCGTGGCTTGGGTTTCAACTCGGGACTTATGACTTGGCAGTCCGACGGTCACATCATTAGGCTATCACTGCAGTCAACTAGTCAATAAAAGAATACAACATGTAGGTACGAGCTTGAGTGAAACTTTATGTTGAACATGGCTGGTAATAATCTGACGGCATTCAAACCTTTAAATTATACTTAGAATAGTTAGGTCTTTGTACAAGAGAGTTCGCCTTGGGATCGCGGGGCTTGGCCAGATGTTTCGTTATAATCAAGATAAAATTTATATTATGTGGTGTTTCTCCATCTGTGTGTTTGCATTCATAGCATAGAACCCGATACACACCAATGACATACTCTACCACTGAGCCCCCTCAGTAGAAGGTCTTCAATCTTCTATAGTACTAACCCGGCCAACAAATGAGATACCTACCTATTATCATATTACGTTACAATAACCATAAGCCTCATCCCACTTTCTACGTCTCGTCGCTCATATATCTACCTACCTACCTCTGCATAATTAACTAGACCTTTGCACCAATACTAGTATCAATTACGTCATCTTTACGACAATGTCAGCAAATTGTGTCACCGGAGACGAGGAGAAAATCAAGAGATGCGAGATTTATAAGTAAATCAATTAGCATTTATTTACATAATACCTACACGTGATGAGGTGTTTGTTTTAGGGAACATTAATTAATTACTGGGGAAAATTGTTAAAGTGCTGGATTTCATAGAATATTATTTATTTTGCGCACTGCAAATATTTTGATATCACTCAATGCAACGTGAAAGGTTTTCAATGAGCTAGAGGCGTATACTTGGTAATGATTTTAACGTTAAATTGAACGATGTAAATTGTAAACATACATTGAAAAGCGAATTCAAACAATTTTTATTTTCACACAATTTTCTCTAGTATGTAAGTTGACCAATTATAAGTTGTAGGTCGTGGGTTCGAACTCAGGCAGGCATTTTACATCAATTTCATCACAGAGAAAACCGATACCGTCTTTAAAAATCGAAGACATCTACCGAAATGTACTGCTCGCTTGGTAGATTACAGCTGATTCGTCCCTCTCGAAGTCAGGAGGAGTCATGTATCCCAGCAGTGGGAATATTATAGGCTGATTATGCTATGCTATGCTATGCTAAGGTGTGGGTAGGTAGAGATACACTACAACATGGCCCGCCCCACCAAAATTCAAAACGTTTGAAAGTATTTGTAAACTAGCTTCTGCCCGCGACTTCGTCCGCGGAAAATTGCGATATACTGTAACTGTTTAGGCAGCGCATGCAAATAATTCTGTTTTCGGGGGGTATTTCTTTCCGACTTGCTAGACGAAAATTGCGATAGCTCGGCTAATATGTATGATATAAATATAATGTATAGCTTATAGCACTCAGGAATAATGTAGCTTTCTAACAATGAAAAAAATTTTGAAATTGGATCATTAGTTCCGGAGATTACCCCCTACATACCAACTTACAAACTTACAAATTTTACCTCTTTATAATATTAGTATAGATGTACATATGTAATACGAGTACCAATTGCAACCAATACTAACAACGCATGTTGCTGCCGACATGCTATTGAAGACAAATACTTACAAAACTACATACAAACTCTTTCGTAAGGATGTGCCTACAAACATTGAAACAGTAATTTAGAGGGGCGCGTTATGTTATAGTTTATCTCTACTGCTACGCTCTTTTTGCTTTTTAATTTGATCATTTTGTCCGGCGGCAAACGGTCTCAAATTCAGTAGTCAGCTAATTTTATAATGCAGAAGACAAATGTGTTGTGTGACCTAATAATTCTATAAATAACAATAGAACGTGTTTTATTTGGTTCCTATAATTTATTGGTGTCTTTTTCTATTCTATTTTCTTTTTGTGTATTCATGAATGAAAATAGATAGGTACAATCACGGACTTTAATTGTTGAGCCACTTGCCACTGCTCCTATTTAAGTCGTGTAACGCAAATCGGGTTAAGTCGGTTATACTCGTACATCCAGACATGGAAAGTCATAATGTCTTAAATTTCGATTTTTGGGTCTAGCAACCGTAACCTAGCGATAATTGTTTTAGCGTAGCCATGGTAACGTTAGCATACGGTGAAATATTATTGTTCTTTGTCATCGACATTTCAACTGTCACGGATAGGTTTTCAGAAATAGCAATTGTCTCTTGACCTCTACTTCAAAAGATGTAAGAAGCAAAATAGATTGCATCTATAGACGTATTCAACCTACTTCATAATCTCTACAACTATAACTATTTCCGATTATTAGTAATTTGTCATTTTATTTGCGAGTATGCGGTTTCAGTTCGTATTTAATCGCGTAAAGTCGTGTAATCTCGTGAATCGATCAAACTCCAAAATTGAAAAGTTTGTAAGTGGCTCATCAATTAAAGCCCGTGATTGTACATTGGAAAATTATCTTTGTTATCAGTGACATATTAATCGACAGGTACACTTCATGGAGCTGTCATATATTCCCATTGCCCAGTACTGTAGAGCCCTGGAGTAAAACCTTATGTTGAACTTGTCGGGAGTAAAACCTTATGTTGAACATGGCTGGTAATAATCGGACGGCATTCGAACCTTTAAAATAGTTTAAATTAGTTAAGCCTTTGGTACTTTTGAGAGTTGGCGGTCCCATCTTATTATTCTCTTTGGTTGGCGACAGGCGGCGGAGCTAGACAGATGTATCCGTTTTAATCAAGTTATAAAATATAATACATGTGTGTCCATCCGTGAGTTTCTATTCATAGTATAGAAAATACCCTATACACACATTACACGCTCTACCACTGAGCCCCCTCAGTACCTTACGTATGATGTACCTATACCTACATCTGCGTAAATCGAAGTCCCTGGATTAACACATTACCTTCAAACCGGAACGATCTCGTGGGATAATTCGACATCCACGCGGGCGAAGCCGCTGGCAGAAGCTAGTAGAATATATTTTATGAAAAGAAACACGTGGACGAAGTCACGAGCAGAAGCTAGTTACATATAAGACTAACCATTTCATTTCATTTAACTACTTTCAGACTTAGCAGAAACGAGTACCTAACCTGTAAAGCTGAGTTTTCACTGAGCGTTCTGATCACTTTTGAGCAAGCAAGCGTTTGTTCGGGCTGTAAATGAAAACACTTGAGCGAGCTGTTATACCCTAAATCTGTAAGGGTTAAGGGTTAATGCTAGATCAGCGCCTTGTCGGCGCTGCCAGCTATCTATCTACTTAGTGACTGGAGATGCCATGTTTCTTTTCAGTTGACATTCAATCTCGATAGCAGACGGTTCTGCCTATGGATCTCCCGTGTTATCCTAAAGTATCCAAAATTATAATATTCTAAAATATATAATATACATTCCGAAGATATTTTTTTATAAAGTCAATTACGTGGTGACCTATAAAGGAGCGAACATTTGTTCAGTGATGATCGGTTGAATTCGTTGAAAGACTGCTCGCTCCCGCATTCTTTCAGTGAAAAGGACGTCACGGTATTTGCTCTGTACGTTTGCTCAATGTTGCACATTTTGTTCAGAACAGCATTTGTTTTAGCAATTCAATGTTTTCTGTTTTGAGCGAACATCGACAGAACAGCGAACATATTGCTCTGTACAAAATACTCGCTCGGCAGTGAAAACGCGGCTTTAAACTAACTCTAGGAAGAAAACTACGCCCAAGAGAATTTTCTGAGTCATTCGCTGTAGTGCTAAAATGTAGTCGAGCTCCTCCTGGAGTTTGCCTTACTTATTTCTACCGTCAAGCAATGAATTTAAAAGTACCAAAGTCCATGGACTTTCGAATTCATAAACCAACTTATGTGAAGTAGGTAAGTACCCAAGTTTGGTTTAAGATATTTTACAGGATTTCCTACCACGTTGGTCCAGTACCTGGGTTCCATATTTAGGTAATGTAAGGTGTGGATGGGTTTCTCGATTAAGATGTTTTTTGTAACAGCCAAGACTCATAAATGTATTTGCAGCAGGGCAAGCAGGATTGTCCGAAAGGGATGAGGTATCCCTTTCGTACCCCGGAACATAAAGAGCTAAGGAAGGAACATGGATGGGTTTTAGTCAGTAAGAGCGTGACACTCCCTTCCACTCCAGCCAGAAGGGAGGCGTCATTTGATGATTTCCCACCCTCAAAAAGAAAAAAAGCAGGTAAGTTGCAGTACTGTTTTATTGTTGCACAAACTGTGGCATACATAATAACGAGTCCTGATGGACGCTAGTGATAGCGCCAAACACGACACCGAATTCTGCGTCGACTCCATTTAGAGCAGGGGTTCCCAAACTTAATTTGTCTACTGCCCACTTTGAGAATAAATTATTTTTTAGTGCCTCCAATTTGAAAATGAAATTACAAATCGCCTCTTGAGCCTCTACACAACGTCCCCATTTTTTTCTGGGGCCCCCCTTTAGGCTTGCAGCGCCCACACAGGGACGTTATCGCCCTCTGTGGGTAAGTCTAATTTGGAGTGTCATAAGAAGAAGATGTTGCAGAATGAACCTATGCCATAACTGGCGAAATATGAGTGTATATAATATTGGTCTTCCTCTTCAAGCAATAGAACCATATAATGCTTTGTTGCAATTTTCTTCGCGTGTTTTCTCGCCTTGTCTTTCAATTCTGGCTGCAGCAGCCGTAAAACGGACTGACCGTCAATTTTATGGCACACTTGCACAGGCGAGATACGACAACTATTTGCTATAAAACACTGTCCTAACAATGCAGTGCAACTATAGCAACAATGTTGAGACAAAAACTTCTTGCGAAAATCAATGCTACAAAATTCTGTGAAGGCTATATACTGAAGGTAATGAAGGTTTTTCGTTGAAAGGGCCTTCAAAATTAAACAAGAACGTCAAAATACGACGTGCCTGTGTTCCTCGGAGTGTTGGGCAGAAGTGCACCTATAGTAGGTACACCCACATTTCGCCAGTTATGTTTAAGTCCCATGTAATAGGGGTCAGCCTACTGCCATTAACCGGGCACAAACTTCAGCAAGAGGCTTCGGGCTAATGCCAAGATATTCCAGACAGACAAACCCAACAACCCTTTGCTCGAACCGGGACTCGATCCTAGAAGTTCATGCTCAGCAATAGCATTTGCGACCCTGACTCATAAAGCAGGACGACAAATGAGGAACGATAATAATCCTAATTCTCTCTGGGTACAGAAACTATCGACTATCGCGACTTCGTGGCCAGCATGCGTTGATACTCGGACAAAATGGTGTTACCAATAGTTTGTAATAATATTGTCTGTTCTTCTCCATAGGAAGCTTCTACTCTCCATCTTTGTGATTGACTGACTCCTTGACATTTTAAAGTGCCTATGATAAGTTAGACAATAAAGTAAAAAATCTGCCTAGCCTTTTCCCAACTATGATTAGGTTTCCAGTCTAACCAAATGCAGCCGAATACCAGTATTTTACATGGAGCGATCTGGCCTCCACAACCCAGTCAGTAACTGAGTATTACGATACCCCTTGGTAAAACTAACTGTCAGACTATAGACTACAATCAACTAAAAATTAAATCAGCCGACCATTAAATGTCAGAATTCAAATAAATATAATGTGTATCACACACGTTGCTACAATATCATTAATTAATCATTCAGTAGGACCCGTTTTACTTCTCATAAATCACAGAGGTAGTACAATAAAACAAACTCGAAACAAAAAATCCATTGGATCTTTCATCACACCTTTCAAGCATCAAGAATATAAGCAGTAAACATTATCATTTTCTCACAATATGATTTATGTACTTTATTTACTATAATTCAGTTCGCACGGTGTGGATAACTCAACTGTTTTACATATTAAACGTAAAAAGAGGATAAAATTCAAGTATTACCATACAATAGGATTGCATGTCGTCGGCATGACGGGTGATATGGATCGAAATATAAATCATTTTATCTGCACGCTTGTGCTGTGCGAGGGGCTCGTGGCTAAAAAAGAGCTGCACAAGTCCTTTGGAAGTTAAGCGACGCTTGCAGGGGTCGGTTCGTGGATTGGTGACCATCCATTACATATTGGCACATCTGCTATCTACGTAAGAAAAACTTATTTATGTTGAAAGCGCGTTGTTAAGCAAGTTTATTTGAATGCCTGTTTCAAAAGATCTGCTGATAAAGTCAAAGTCAAATAATTTATTTCAAATAGGCACAAGTAATGCACTTTTGAACGTCAAAATTAACAAGAAATAGAATTGATTCTAGTCGCCCCTTCCAAAAGATAGTTTCGAGTGGAGAAGAATGGGCAAGGAACTCCACCGTTACTCTTTTAAAATGTTTTACAATGTTTTGTATACATTAATTATAACATTATATGTGAAGACGATGCACCCAGAATAAAAATACTAAGTACACCACAAAATGTGAAAAGAAAAACATATAGTACGTAATGGCAGGTAAACTTAAGTATGTCATAAGTACATGGTGCTCACATATTTACAACATTTATTATCCATTACTTTATTAAATCTAGAGGGGCTCGTGGCTACGCGTTAAGCTACACTTGTCGGGTTCGGTCCGTGGATGGGTACCATTTTTACAGATCGAGACCCCTCCGTGCTTCGGAAAACACTAAGATGTTGTTCCCAGCTGTGATTCGTGTAGTTATGGGTAGTAAGAAGCCCAAAAGTCTAACAAACCATATTACCAAAAGTATCGCGTTACCCAGTAACTAGGTTTTGGTATTCGAATAGGTGGTCACTTCCTGTAAATACTGGTATTCAGCTCCATTTGTTCAGACTGGAAGCTGACTCCAACATAGTTAGGAAAAGTACTTGTCCTCTGCAAAGATCATACTAGCATTGCAATACAAATAATAAAAGACCTCTTGATATAAACAATTGGCGATGACAGCAGAAGGCAATTACCTACTAAAGACCTCTTATTTCAATCAATCAATATTGAACTTTGATGTAATCTGTGTTGACAAACAATCTTTACAAATAAATAAATTGAAGTGTCAGTTTGTAATGACATAATAACAGCTTTTTACTAAATTCATAGGAAAGTATATACGGTACTTGCAACAAAAAAACATATTTTTTTAATTTACCTGTCTGTCTATTTGTTCCGGCTAATCTCCCAAACGGCTGGACTGATTCTGTCGGGATTTTCACTGAACGATACCTGATGTTATAAGGAATAAGTTAGGCTACTTTTATTGAGCGGGATCGCCCGAAAGGGTTACCGCTACTCCGGAACGTAAAGGGCTAAGGAACACGGAGTAAGTGTCTGACACTCCCTTCCGCTCCACCCAGAGTGGGAGGAGTTATTTGATGATTTCCCACACTCGAAAAAATGGCTACTTTTATTTTAGAACAATAATTGGGGACTGTGCGTGCGAAGCCGCTAGTACCAGCTAGTAATCAATATTATTACACGTGACACGGAAACTTATTACTCGTACCATCCATTTTTTTCCTCCCAAAAAGGTTTAAACCCCAATAAAATATTTTTCAACAACAAAAGCATGTGTTAAGCTCTGACATTCTGAATAAAGCCCAGTTTTGTGGGAAACGCAGACAAAATGGAAAATTGGTTTTAATTCCATCCCTTTTGTTCCAAATGAGCGAAAAATACATAATATGAATATTTACACCAACTACAAGAAAAATAACCCCAGAAGACCCAGTTCTTGCAATTCGAAGATAGTGTAAAGGTCTTGGGAAGCTGCTGGATGGTTGCTTAGGGGGACTATGTTCAACTGTGGAAGCCTTACCGCTCAACCACGATGATGATGAAAGCTTCCAGATGAGATGAAACTTCTGTTCATCTAGTGCCGGGCCAGTCAATATGACTTACTGGGTAATCTTTTCACAAAATTATGCACGCGGTTTCGCAAACGTGGAGGTTGGAAATTATCCCACGGGAACGTACAGAGGCCAGCACATCAAGTTACCACAATCTGTCAGATTTCTTTGATAGTATTTCAACTTTATTGCAAAGACATAAGGTTCATTTTTAATTGAGAAAATTTGACAGTTAGGGATAGCTCGATGTGCTAGCGTCTGTACTACAAGCAAAAAATGTGTCCTATGGCAAAACGCAGGTCATGCTGACATGACATGGTCTGTGTGGTAATTTTGTTGAATTTCGTTCTACTGTTACGGTGTGAAAAGGTATCAAACACCCCATCAGACAAACAGTGACTTTCTTTTTTTTTTTTTTTTTTTTTTTTTTTATTGTTTTGAGGAAGGCTTACAGACTAATTACATAAATGCTTAAAAAAAAAAATGTACTTAAAAATTGCTAATAACAAGCCTCCACATGTATATGTTATTATAGTATATAAGGTAACCTATTTATGAAGTTATGTGCAGTATATGATTACAACCATTATTGTACTACATTTATCTGTCATCATATCACCAAAGTTTGAGCGTTATTCAGTATTACAATTACTGAAAAATTGTTTGGCTAATATCCGTCTCGTTGTGCTAGCGGAAGTACAAAAAAGATCAATGTTCAACTCACGGGGTAGGTTATTGAAACTTGACGTGCTCCTGGCAAAGAAAGCATTTCGCCTATAATTTGTAGAGGAAAAAGGAACGTTGATTAGTGGACGTTGACGTAAACCAAGTTGATTCGTCCGCAGTTCCAACTTAGCAACAAGCTCGGAACAGTCAATAGTGCCATTCGCTATATTCATCAAAAAGCAAACATCATTTATAAGTCGTCTATATTCAAGAGGTAAAAAATGGTATTTGTGGCAACGTTGATCATAATCTGTCGAATACTGATGTGCTTTAAAGTCAAGATATTTTAAGAATTTCTTCTGTATGGCCTCAATACGAGACTTATAAATCTCGTATTGTGGGTTCCAGACCTGAGACGCATACTCTAAATGACTACGTACGAATGAGCAATATAATATCTTTATTGTTTTTAATGATCGGAAGCAAGCAGACGTTCTAATTATAAATCCTAACGCTTTTGATGCTTTTTTAACCATGGACTCAATATGCTGATCGAATAATAGTTTACTATCTAGTATAACACCAAGATCTCTAATGGAGTTGACTTTATTAATTTTATGACCATTCAATGTATATCCTGTACCTATCAATGTCTTTTTGCGCGTATAAGTAACGTGATAACATTTGGATACATTGAGCTGGAGCTTATTTAGGTTACAGTAAGTCTCAAATCTGTATAGATCTTCCTGTAAGAGGTGTATATCTGATTCATTATGTACAATTTTGAGTATCTTCATATCGTCAGCATAGAGTAGAATATACGAGTGTTCAAAGCAATATTTTATATCAGATATAAACAATATAAACAACAGCGGTCCTAGAATTGAGCCTTGTGGTACTCCAGAGGGAACAGATGTCCAGCCAGATGTATAACCCTGGAGCACCACTGCCTGAGTCCTATTGTCAACATATGAACAGAACCACCGATATAAGTCACCATGTATTCCGGCTAACAATAACTTGTCCAGTAACACACGATGATCAATTAGACATGAGCGCTGCGCCGGCGCGCCGCCGCCGCCGTGATTCCCCCCGCGCCGCCGCCGCCGACCCTAGGCGACGGCGCGCCGAGCGAGCCCGAGCTCGGTCAGTGTAACCAAACACGCGGACCGAATCGAACGCACGACTGTGTGAATGTTGACAAAATGGCGGCATTAGACGTAGACGTTTCCCAATTTGAGGGGGCCAAACGCCTCCTGCCGGAGGCTTTACGCGGGAGTCGTGCGGTCCATGGCCCTATACGGGGCCCCGGTGTGGGCGCGTTCATTGCGGCGACGAGCCGCGCACTATCTGAACGCGCCCCAAAAGGTGGTAGCCATTCGGCTAATCCGGGGGTACCGCACGATCTCGGGCGAGGCGGCAAGCCTCCTTGCCGGACTGCCACCGTGGGATCTGGAGGCCATAGTCCTCGCGCGCCTGTTCGACTGGCGCGCGGAGGTACTAAGCCGGGGGGAAACTCCGTTTCCGCAGCAAATTGCGACGGAGCGGACGGACCTCCGGCGCGATCTCATGGCGGCCTGGAAGCAGCGACTGTCGCAACCCAGCGCAGGGCACGCCACGATAGTGGCGGTAAGGCCCCTCTTTGAGGAGTGGCTAGAGAGGCGTCACGGCGCCCTCACCTTCCGCCTGACGCAGGTCCTCACCGGACATGGATGTTTTGGGAGGTTCCTGCACATCATCAGGCGGGAGGAAACGCCCGGGTGTCACCACTGCGAGGATCGCCCAGATGACACGGTAGAGCACACGGTGCAAACCTGCCCCGCTTGGGCGGAGCACCGCCGTGTCCTCGTAGAGGCGATCGGCGGCGGCGACCTCTCGCGCCCGGCCCTGGTGCAAGCCATGGTCCGGGGCGAGAGGGAGTGGGAGGCAGTCACCTCCTTCTGCGAAAAAGTTATGCTCGCGAAGGAGGTGGCGGGATAGGAGAGAGAAAGGTCCTCCCGTCCCAGCCGCCGCGGGAGACGCTCCGGGCGTCGGGAGCCACGTGACGACTCCCGGCCACCGTAGGCGCGGGCCTGCGGGCGGTGAGTAATGGGTGACTCACCGTCCGATCAGCACCAGACCCGTGCCGGACGGCGCGTATATGTTCCACGCGCGCCTCAAAGAGATGTCAGCATATGAAGGGGCCCCTCAGGGCCAAGCCTGCCGGGTAAGCGGGATTGTCCGAAAGGGTTACCGCTACCCCGGAACATAAAGGGCTACGGAAGGAACATGGATGGGTTTTAGTCAGTAAGAGTCTGACACTCCCTTCCGCTCCACCCAGAGCGGGAGCAGTCATTGGATGATTTCCCATCCTTAAAAAAAAAAAAAAGACGTAGTCGTTTATAAAACAAAACTCTTTGACATTACTACTTCTGTATTGTCCAAGTTATCAACAAACAAACACAGTTTTTGTTGGATTTATTTTGGTCAATTAGTTATTAATATTGATGGAAGAAAACGAATAGTGTTACGACAACGAATAGTGTGTTAATTAGTCACGTCAAAATTATAATAAATCTTAATTATACGTAAATTATTGTTTCATTTCTTTTCTTAAATGAAGGTAAGAAGCTAGTTGGATTCTTCAGTTAGAAGTTATGTGAAGGTCACGCCGCCGACGCCGCCGCCGTCGACTTCGAAAAGTCGGCGCGCCGCCGCCGACAGTTTGACTGTCGGCGCTCATATCTATGATCAATACGGTCAAAACATTTGCTGTAGTCTGTGTAAATTATGTCAACTTGGGCGTGCTGCTCCATGCCTTTGGATATGAACTCATGCGAAAGGATAAGATTAGATGTGGTTGACCTTTTTCTAAGAAACCCATGTTGTTCGTCACCTAAATTACACTTGACAGCCTCGTAAAGATCAGTATAAACAAGACGTTCAAGAATCTTCGAGAACAAGCATATCTTGGATATGGGACGGTAATTTTCAATGTCACATTTGTTCCCTTTTTTAAAAATTGGCGTTACGTAAGCCGATTTCCATATCTTGGGGACTATTCCTTCAGAAAGCGAGCGTTTGAACAAAATGGTTATCGGTGCAGCCAAGCTAGTAGCGCAGGTAACAATAAATAATGGCGGTATTTGATCAGGACCACCAGATTTACTTAAGTCCAATGCTTTAAGCAGCTTGAGCACACGTGTATGACTAACATCGACTGAGTTAATGCTTGTTGCGCTGTTATTAAAACAAGTACTACGAGAGGTGTCTGCGTTAGAAGTATTGGAATCTGGTTCTTGAAAAGTGGTAGAAAAGTAAGTAGAAAACAAGTTGCTAATATCCTGACCCGTACAAGCCGACGTATTCCGATACGTCATGACATTAGGAAAAGTACCAACATTTTTCTTACTTTTTACGTACGACCAAAACATCTTAGGGTTAGTTGTTATGGAGGATTCTATCTTTTCCATATAAAGTTCAAAACATGCCTTTTCCAAGATGATGGCTCTGCACCGCAGAATAGAAAATGAATGATAATCCGATATATTACCATACGTTTTATATTTACGGTGATATATATGTTTTTCTTTTAGCGTTTTTATTAACGCAGAATTATACCATGCTGGATGACAAGATTGTCTCACTGATTTTTGAGGTACATACTTGTCACGAAGTTCGTATAATTTATTGTAAAATTTAGTGACCGCTTCATCCAATGAGCTCGTTAGCAGGAATTGTGGCCAATTCACTAGATCTAGTTCAGATTTTATAGCTGAATAGTCTCCGCGAGAAAAAATAAATCGTTTTGTAACGTTATCGCATAGTCTATGAATTTCGACAAATTTAGATTCAATAATTAACGGTTTGTGATGGGTATCTATAGGTATCGCTAAGGGATTAGTACTTTCGGTAATAATTAAGGAGTCATTCGAAAATACTAAGTCTAATAATCTATTATTTATGTTTCGTTCACCATTGTATTGTGATAGGTTACAAATTTCGACAGTGTCAAAAAAATCAACTAATTGTTGGTTTGAAATTTTTTTCGGTATCAATTCATTACCATGACTATAAACCCATTCAACGTCATTACCAAAATTAAAATCGCCTAAAATTATAAATTTATCCAATGGATGAGTTACTGATAGCTCGTTTAGTTTGGCTGTAAAGTTATTTAATTGTGTATAATATGAATGACCCAAGTTTTCTTTACAGAGATAAAGAGCACATAGATGTACATTGTACGTTACCTGTGGCCTGGAGCGTTTAAGAATAAGTGACACCCATATATCCTCAGCCGAACTGCGCCAATCTGGTCTTTCAACTACAATTAGTTCACGTTTGACTGCGATCAGAACACCACCACCTCTTCCTTGAACTGTCCGTGAATAGTCACGATCCCGTCTCCAAACAAGATAACGTCCGTCAAATAGTTCACTGTTGTAAATATCGTCCACTAACCAAGTTTCCGTAAATACGATGATATCATATGAATTAAGACACACATTATGAAATACATTATTTGTTTTTGTACGTAAACCACGTACATTCTGGTAGTAAATGTTAAATGCGGACATTACGTATTATTACTATAAAATATATGATTAACATATTACGATTAATTTTAATACATAAACTAATTATGTAGGTAAAAGGAAATAAACTATGCGAACGAAACGAGCACAGCAAGACATAGTGTCTACAAAATAATAACTTAGAAGATAACAAGTCAATTGGCGTGTGAATAGAAACAAAAGGTGGGTTCAGGTAACAAAAAACGAGCAGTCCGAGGCAATTAGTCATACGTTGAGTTGAACAGTATTGTAATTGCAATCGTATAAAGAACAACATAAGGTCGTAATTCGATAAATACGAGACATCATTATAAACATAAAATATTAAAATCTTACTTAAACACAGTGTGTCAATACACCGTGTAATTAGGAAAACGTGGCTAGCACGCAGTTTTGTATGATTCTCAAACTTTAGTAATATTAACACTTGGTACAGTTGAGGCATTTGCAATAAATAGAAGTAAACATTAAAAGGTAAATTAAAGTGAAAGGTTAAAAGTAATTTGTAACAGATCATACTATTTTCCCTATATCTTTTTCCGTTTTGATTATCAGCACAGGGGATGAATCTATTTTTCTTGCGTGTATTTTGGCGTGTTTGACCCACACATACCGAAAATCCGTTTCACTGGCAGCTTTCTTAGTCTTCGATAATAACATTTTATTTCTCACTGTTAAATGGTCATTAATAAATATTTTACCGTTACCAGGCAAACCAATATGACTAGTTATCAGACTGGTGGCTTTGGATTCATATCTAGCTGCAGCAATAAAGTCTTCCTTTACATAGCGGTTGCAAAATCCCACAATGATTGGTTTCGTATGTTCTTTTTCACGCGTAGGTACTCGTGCAATAAAATTTATTTGAGTTTTAGAAATGGGATAGTTAATTTTTTGACCAATTTTGGCCACCACTTCAAATAGATTTTCATTTTTTGACTGCGGTATCCCTTTGATCTCTATGTTATTTAAGCGCAACCACTGATCCTTACTCTCTGCCTCTTCATCCAGTTTATCCAATCTGGCTCGAAGCTCATCAACCTGAACCTTCACCTCTTCCAACTGCACAATTCGTTGTTCCATATTTTCTATTTTAACAGTGAATGTTTTTATCATATCATCGAATTGAGCCTGAAACGAGCTTTTCAGGTCGACAAATTCGTTTCTTAGTGCTGACATTTCATTCTTTAATCCCTCGAGAGGAGTCAATTTTGCTGCCAAAGCTCGGATTTCCATCAGAACAACAGAGTCAGATTCCGATATCGGTGACCTTGGTGAAATGGGTAGTTGCGTAGCACCAACACTTAGCTGTCTACACTTATGACAACGCCACGAGAGCTTCCTGTCACCCAGCTTACGGTAGCCACCTTCGGTGATACCAGCACAGTGGTAGTGCAGTGACTGGTTACAAACTGTGCATTTTGCACCCTCCGTCAGCTGCTCGTCGCAGGAACCGCACTTCTGTGATTCCATCTTGCAATTTGTGTACAGCCGCAAGAAGTTTGAGATACACTGGATAAATTATTATTTAAGTAGATAGGTTTCCGTTAATACGACCGTAAGCTACTAGGCCTACGATGTAACTTTCGCTTATAATATTACTATAGCTTTTTTTTAAGGATGGGAATCATCAAATGACTCCTCCCGCTCTGGGTGGAGCGGAAGGGAGTGTCAGACTCTTACTGACTAAACCCCATCCATGTTCCTTCTTTAGCCGGATGTGTTCCAGCGCAGCGGTAACCTTTTCGGACAATCCCGCTGAACTGACAGGCATCGGCCTTAACGGGTCCCTTCCATAAAGCTGACATCTCTTTGAGGCGCGCGTGGGAAATTCACTGTATTTCCAGTAACAAGAGCGATGTGAACCTTCTGCCTGTTTCTACATATTTTATAACAACAATAAAAATAGTCCCCAATTCATCGAGCATCGTCCATTGTAATATGTTGGACACCTGCGAATTCATACGCTGGTATTGTGTCCCATACCATTTAAGTTTTCTCTTATTGTGCAGTTTTCTCGTTGAAAGTTTTGTTTTAATTTTCCAAAATGCTTTTTAAGATTATGTTTTACTATGCATCAACGCAACGGTTACTTAGGTATCTGCAAGCCGGATTGCATAATAGTGAAAAATAGGGTCGAAAACAACAAGACACGGAATTACATTATGATTTATTTATATAGGCCTTGGGTTAGAACTTGAGACCTATGACTTGGCAGTCCAATGGTCACACCACTAGGCTATAACTACCAAAAACAAAAATTATTGTTTTTGTAAAATTCTAGAATTATCTACATACAACGTAGTTATTACCTAGATCAGGTGCCTTAGTAAAAAATAATAATGTCAATTACAGTGTGAAAATGGATGGTGCTGTCAGTTATGGAGTCATCGTATAGCTTTGTCTCTTTCGCGCATTAGAACCATGATGGCATTAAAACGTGATAATTGTCTGGAATAATCAACTGGAAAACTACTTCTTACTCGGTAGAACATATAGCAAATAGGTACATAATTTGAATCCCAGTAATGTGTAGTTAGAAGCAATGAATTCGAAGCTGCCATTGCAGTAAACTCATCATTCCACTGGGGACTGAGTTGGATATGTCTCGGGATTTGATATCAGAATCTCGTGTCTCATAAACCAGAATTACTTGTTAGCCGCGGGCGAAGTTTAGGGATATTGTTGTGTAGAGTATTTTACATTCATGAATATTTTTCATTAAATTCTCTAAAACTTAGCAAGCGGGATTGTCCGAAAGAGTTACCGCTACCCCGGAACATAAAGGGCTAAGGAAGGAACATGGATGGGTTTTAGTTAGTAAGAGTCTGGCACTCCCTTCCGCTCCACGCAGAGCGGGAGAAGTCATTGAATGATTTACAAGCCTTAAAAAAAGGCACAAAAAGGCACTTTTAAACGTCAAAACGAACAAGAAATAGAATTGATTCTAGTCACCTCATGATCCTACAGACATGGTTGATTGAATGAAAGTAAAAATAATAACTGCACAAATAAGACGCAGATTACAAAAAAGATTTAAAATACACACACTAATACAAACTAACCAAAAACCTCGTACTCAACACATCCAATTTTGACAATATTGTCCATGGCTTGCTTTGTAGTCCAGACAAAGTGGGCGAATAAAGATATCTCTCTATGAAAAAAATATTTCATCTACCCCTCCTCTCTAAACATGGTAAGAAAACCGACATATCCTAGAACCAAAAATTCGAAGACATGGCCAAGTGGGCCAAGAGGCCAAGTGGTGGATTACGGTCCACTCCCTCTTGAAAAGAACAGGCCTGAGTCCCAGCAGTGTGATCGAGCTCATTATACTTATGCTAGCAAAGCCTACAGCAAGTTTCTCGGTCATTTGATGTCGTATTAGGAGCTTAAGGGATTACCTTAAGACTCTGAAAGTAATCCCTTAGTAAAAAGCAAAGACAGCAGCTTTATTTTGCGACGATCATTAATCAACATTCTAAACTTGATGATTATGGCAATTTCTATCCTCAATTTAAAGCTAGAAAATAAAAATCTTTTTGCACTAACTGTGCAAATGTTATGTGCAGTAAAACTTATGAAATTAGTGTAAGTTGATAAAACTTATTTTAATTAGGTACTTATTTCCTTATGTGGGTAATTAATTAACCTACTGCTGGACTTAAAGTTTGTCCAGCCTATCCGGAAAAATATCCTGAATGCTGTTGTTACTATCACGCAGCCTGCCGAGTCCTGCGGCGCATCGCTTGCAGAGCACCGCGGGAATCAGTTACGTAAACAGAAATCGCAAAAAAAAAATCCGTTTCCAACTTTTTAACGAGTTAAGCCAGCTTATGGTATTGGAATAGCTGATTTTCATCGCGATTTCTGATTTGTTTCCTATAGTAAAAGTTGTTCATAATCATGAGTACAATGACCCCTTAAAACAATGCCCATGAACTCAATTTCACCTGTGGATGCTTACATCTACGAGTATCAACAGGTGAAATTTCAGGTGAACTTACTGGTTGTAGTAGTAAACCCGGGTTAGTCTTAACCAACCCAGGTTTTTACTACACCCAGTAAGTTTAAACACCGTTGCAACAAATATAGATACTTAAGTGTGAAAACTGCTCTACTGATACCAATATAAACATATGCAACTTCGCTAACAAAACCTTACGCGACGAATACCTACACGGCTGTGTGCACACAGATAGGTGCACGTATTGATCAATCCACACCAATATCTAGGGCACCGAGAGATTAGCACACGCTCTATCTTATCTGCTTGTGCTTTGTGGAGCAGGGATGTTGTAAATATTTTTACCTGAGAATGAAAGGAAAATCTATGTTTTGTCGTTTGTTTAGACGTTCTAGATTGTGAGTTTGATAAAGGAAACTGATTGTGGAACCGTTGCATGAAATTCCCATTTATTTGACAATGATATATTGTGGATTCTTAGTTTGATAAAAAGAAATCACTAAGAATCGCTAAGTTCACAAGTAGGTAAACTTCTATGTGAAGTTTATCATGATATGAGAATTTTCTGAATTAGGTGAAGTGAGCTTCTACTCGTGTTGTTTATAAAGTTCACGAACACAACCAACCACGACAATGCTCCCTCAAGGTATCAAATATTAAGCGGGACTGTCCGAAAGGGTTACCGCTACCCCGGAACATAAAGGGCTACGGAAGGAACATGGATGGGTTTTAGTCAGTAAGAGTCTGACACTCCCTTCCGCTCCACCCAGAGCGGGAGCAGTCATTGGATGATTTCCCAGCCTTAAAAAAAAAAAAGGTATCAAATATAGCCATAAGTTGTAGTGTATGTTCTTTCAAACAAAATTAGATAAACGTTAAGAGGCCGCAGCGGCAGCACGGCGATATAAGAAACTTTAAACTCAAAATGCCACTATTTCCATAAACCTTTTGTATTCGGTGTTATTATTAATTATTGCACATAATCAATATTTTAGCGCATTACAGAGCGATATTTCATATTAATTTATTTTAGTAAAATTGATCAAATTAACAAAACAGCGAAATATTGACAGCTATTTGCGACGTTGCCAGCTTTCCGAATGCACTCGTCGTTTACATCGTTTTTCCTCAAGGTACCTATCAAATGCACAGACTATGGTATCTCAAAAAGAATCAGATGAATGCAAAGCAGCGCCCGAACAGCGGAGCTAGAAACTTTAAATTCAAAATGTCACTATTCCTCCAAACTTTTCCAAGACATCAAACTTCAGAAGTTGGAACTTTTCCTCTGTCTCCAGACTGGTCAGGTCATGAAACTGAGTAGTAAAATCTGACAATAATTTGCCATATCTTTACGGCTGACTTATTTTAATGCTCCGAATTGTTTCGTGCGCATCTTAATGGTCAATATGGAGTCGGAAGCGCGTTTATATTCGCGTTTTATTACTCAATCATATCTTTTATGTTTGTACATATAAGAATGGTACCAAGTTTGTTCAGAAGTCATATAAATACAATCATTGAATAAAATGGCAAAGTTTTTATGTGGGGCAGCTTATAAATTAATGACTGCCGCCCTGGACTGTAAATGTGGTGCTGTTCCACAAAAATTACTGACATTTCATATTGTGTCCAAAGTGTCTTGCTCCCTTGATAAACAAAGGAGTAGGACAAGAGTGTCAGACTCTTACTGACTAAAACCCTATCCAATGCTCAAAATCGACGTGGTTAATGGAAGTTTTTAGTTCCATTATTACAGGGTCCGTACCCTGTCGAACACAGCATAGTAGGCGAGAGGCGGCAGATCACTTATGTCAGTTTATATTGTTTATGTATTCTAGTAAGTGTACTTTTATTTTAGTACTTTAGTTTTAGTTCTTCTTCGTCTATTATTGAAATCATTTAAGCATTGAGTAATTTTACTAATATTCAAAGATAATATCTTGGCTTTACCTCTGAGTTAGGTAATGTTTTTTTTTTATAAGTTCGTAGAATGTTGTCCCTCTAATTTAACGATCTTCAAGAATGTTGTGATATTTGCAAAAATATCACAAAAATGAAAAATGCTTATTACATTTTCTATCAAAACAGTGCAGAGTTTTTGAAAAGCAAACCCATACATTCTCATTTCCCACTCTTCAAACATAGAAAAATATTTTCCTTTTACAAATGCAACTCACACTCGTTTCCAACTAAAATCAGTCCACGCATCCGTATAAAACTAACGGAAACTTTTAATCAGTTCTCGATTTCAAAGGATACGGTGCACTATTTGCAGAAAAATCCTACTTTCTATTATATAACCTTATTATTATTTTACTATAGGTACCTAAATGAAGTAGTTTGTATGTTTGTAACTCAATCAGTTTTTTTTAAAGATGTTCGTAGATGTATCCGTGGCATCAGAATACTAGCGCTCAAGATAAAGAAGAGTGGAAAGGAGAAAGGGAGGCCTTAGACCTGCAGTGGGACAACACAAGCTAAAAATAAAATAAATATTGTCGTAACAGCCAATAGCCTGATGGCCAAGGGCCTCGACCAACATCTTTCGGGGCTCTCGTTAGGCGGTTGGATCAAGAGCCAGCTTCAGAAAGTAGTACTCCTCGATACGGCTCGCATTGTGAGGAGGTTCCTGTCTCTGCAGTCTCAGCAGCCCTAACCACCGGTACCTTGGAACCCGCTCTCCCGACACCAGCGGACCACTATTTTTTATATTTTTATATGTTGCACAAAGATAGATTATAATCTGGCATATCACATAGGATACTTTTTAAGCCGGTTGCACGTTCCCGTGAGATACATTTCGATACCCACGCGGGTAAAGCCGCTGGTAGAAGCTTGTTTTCAATAATCTCATGTGACTGGTGGCTCCCTCTACCTGATACTTCATAGCATAAGATCCAATATCCACATTCTCAGACACCTGTCGTTGCGTGTATGTTGCTCGACATTTAATTTACGTTATATTAACTCGTGTAAACCTTGTTCCGTTATGGTAGGAAAAAAGGGAAGGATTTTTCTCTGAATCATGCTTCGGAAAATGTGACTGGCAACATTATTATAGAACGGAGTATGATGAAATTATAATAAGCATCGGGTCAAATTATATTACTTGGTAAACTCTGCAAACTTGATGAACCGATTCATTGACATGATGAAACAAAACAAAATTGATTTAGGGCCGATATTTCAATCGCCTGATAACTTTTATCTGAAGAATAAAAACGGCGGTGTGACATATTATTTTCTATGCAAAAGCTGTCAACCTGCCATTTTTATTACAAAAATATTAACTAAGTACAAATGTTTCTTTTTCTTAGCCTGCTCTGTCCCATTCCAGAGCAAAGGCCACTAACTCCTTCTATCTCCTTACCAATGCTTTATCGATAGTTAATTTTTTGCATGAAAATACAATAGAGTATAATTAATAAAGACAGCTATGATCCATAACCAGATCAAACCCAACATAAAACCATCCAAATCCATGTCAAGCACACGATAATCATAAGAAAATAACTAATTAACATAGCGAATATTTCTTTCTGCTCCACATATTGTCCAATGTGCAATAAAATTACATATGAACCACAATACGACCAACTCTTATTACATCTAGCAGTACCTACTATATATAACTGTGCAATTATTATGATTGTTCATTAAGAGTATGTTACACGGTTCAACCAAATAAATGAAATGATGAAAAAAAAAATTAAGAAAATAAGCGAGCTCGTGGCTAAGTACTAACAGCCGCACAGGTCGATCCATCAGGTTAAGCTACGCTTACCGGGGTTGGTCGTGGATGGGTGACCATCTTTACATACCGAGACTCCTCCGTGCCTCGGAAAGCACGTTAAGCCGTTGGTCTCGGCTGTAATTCGTGGATCTTTGACAGTCGTTACCGGTCGTCAGAATTATTTTTATTATTATTATATAGATTCAGTTTCGTTGAAAGGTGAGGAGAACACTTTGAGTGAAGACCGCGAATAGGCAGCCGTGAGGTATGACATCGACAGGCTAGGGGAAGCGACGACATTCACAGAGTAGCCGAAAAAGCTGGCGTATTGTGTCGAGCGGTTGACTCCTATCTCTATGTCCTATGAAAAGGAGAGACAAGTCTCTAATTTTTTCTGAAGTAATTCAAAGACTGCCTTTAAAAGGTCGCTTCTAGTGATTGAGACCACCCACCACCACCATATTGAGACCACTATGTATTAAGAAAAGTACCTACGTTAAGGAGTTGGACCCGGCTGAATATTTCTTCTGATGACCCATAACAAACGTTATGGGTCATCAGAAGCCTGGAATTCTGGTAGCCAGTCTTAATTAGTGGTACGAGTATCATATTTCCCAGTTACTGGTTTGAGGAGATCAGACCCGTAGTCGTGGCATGTAAAAATCTCGTATTCCGGAACATCCGAGCTGACTGAAAGCCATCCCCAACATAGAAAAAGGCTAGGCAGATTGATTTTTGGTTGATTCATTTAAATTGAGAGACAAAACTGAACCGTGTGATTCAAGCTTTAGTGTCAGACGTCGGGATTGGTACAGCGGAGTTTTTTTTATCGCCATTCACATGACAATCAATATCAAAAGGTTTTTATTTCACGTTACATTGTCTAGTTAAGTAATGCTTGAGTTAACTGCTTAGTATGTGGTGATAAATCAATATACTTTAGGGGCATATTTCGGGCAATTCCCTGCAACGAATCAATAAAAATACACGACTAGCGAGAAAACACGAACAACTGAAATCTATACTTAATATTATAAAGAGGTAAAATTTGAAAGTTTTTATGTAGGGGGTAATCTTCAGAACTACTGTTCCGATTTCGAAAATTGTTTCACTAATGGGAAGCTAGTTTATCAGGCTAGGCGATATTTAAAAAAAAAACACGCTGACGAAGGCGCGAGCAAAGTCCTAGTGTCATAATATTTTCAAAAGACTGAATTTCCAATGTACAGATAAACACTTCGATATTGCTACGAAGTAAAATAGTTTAATAATTTTATTATTGCATGTCCTTTTGTCCTAGCCCCCATAGCCTATACAAAAAAAAATACCGACCAATTTATGAAAGGACCAAAACATTGTTGGTACATGTTCTACACCATAAAACAAAACACTTCTACATGAGTACGACATAACATTATTGAATAAGAGTCAACATAATCGTTCATTTATCATAGCACTCGTAAATAAACTTCGCAAGGACAATAAAAACTAAAGAGCTTATCCGTTGCCGTCAAATCGGTAGATCATAAATAATACCGAACAATATAGTGTGTTGTGAGCTGTGAACAAAGTAACAATATGGGAATAATAAATCCATTTACGTAGAAGCGAAACTTGCTTTACAAGTCATGATAATAATTTTAGTTTTATCCTCGACACAGAATAAGAGAGAATATGGTTCCTGACAGAGAGGTAGAAAGCGACAGTTGATGAAAAAAACAACCAGTAACTGAGTGGATGTCCCACGAAGAACCGCTGATCAGGTCTGCATAAGACTACCCCAGACCTATGTTAGCATGACTAAAAGGTAGAGGGATATATTCCCGCTGGAACAAGATGTCGGTGACTTTGTAAGGGAAAGAAATTGCACAAGAATCTGTTTTTGCGTACTTATGAAAAAGCTTCAAAGCTGTCCTTCGGTCGAAGTGCTTAGGAAGGATCTGTCAAAATATTTAATGACATTGATATGACCTATGTCTAAATCTTATTAAGAATTTAGGTATATTTTTTGTTATAATAATAATAGTTATAATATCCTTGGATGGATGGATGGGAAATCATCGAGGAGCTCTTGGCTAAGTGCTAACAGCCGCACTGGTCGATCCATCAGGTTAACCTACGCTTGCCGGGGTTGGCCGTGGATGGGTGACCATCTTTACATAACGAGACTCCTATGTGCCTCTGAAAGATACCGGGCTGTGGAGTTCAGATAGGCAGTCGCTCTATGTAAAATACTGGTATTCAGTTAAATCCGGTTAGACTGGAAGCCGACCCTGACATAGTTGGGAAAAGGCTAGGCAGATAGATGGGAAATCATCTAAAGCTCTGGGTGGAGCGAAAAGGAGTGTCAGACTCTCACTAAAACCCATTCATATTCCTTCCCTTTGTGATCCGGGGCAGCGGTAACCCTTTCGAACAATCCCTTATCAGTTATCAATTAGAATAGAGTGACATAAAATTATATCCCCGATTAATTTCGAGGGAGGTCAATGAAAAAGGTGATTATTGCCGACAATTGCAGCACAACAAAGCACTATCGCCTCTACACACTTTCATGATACCTACGACATGGTAGGGCGGAGTACCCTCTACCTACCTCTGAGAGAGCGGCGGCTTTTGATTCACAAAGTTGACTCACCCGTCGTAGAGTAGTGCCACGACCAGTGCCAGTGAACAATTGTTTTTTTTTTTATAAATAGAGGTGTTACACGTTTTATAGAACGGTTTAGTGCAAGTGTGTGGATGATCTTCTGATATGTGGAGCTTGGTGATTTTTTGTGAGTAATTTTAGAAGTTAAGTTTTCCTTTAGAATCGTTTGTATTTTCGTGGTTTACTACAACTGAATTGCCGGGAAATTGTTAAGGAACATAACAAAGTAGATACATATTACTCTTGGTAGAAATTTAATTATGGCGAAAGAGATGTTTATCCAAGAAATAGTTAAACATTTCAGTGAGTATGTTTTCTACCCTCCTATTACCAATGTCTGATAACATTTGTCTGACCCGCTTCTCAAAACCTGGTCTACTACTAACTACTAAGTATTTACTAAAGTAAAAAATATCGTGAGAAAGTCTGGAATGGTCATATTTTTATTTATATTAACTATGGATAACGTAGGTACAGCTAAAACAAACAGAATATTTTTTTTTATTTTAACTTAGAAATCGGGATTGAAAGTGGTTGGAAATCCTTAAGAACGAAAGAAAGAGTGTCACAACACAGCTACAAAAAAAGAAGAGATCACAAAAACAGTGTTAAATTCAACTTTCGCATTTTATCAATACAAGAATAAAAACTTGAACGTAAAAAGTCTTGATTAAATAGCAAAAAGCTAAGCACATTTAGCAAGGAAGCGTGGTGATCGTGTTCCTTCTGTGTATGAGAAGAACTTCTTCCCTTGAAATACAACGGACTACAGACTATATAATATGAACAAGCAGGCATCTAAATCAGGAAAATGAATACGCTTAATATTTACGGCGGGCAAAACTTAATTAAAACTTGGTTCATCCTAAGCGATGCGTCTTAGAAGTTCATATTTATGATCGCGGCACATCCTGCGGCATGTGCAGATGCATTAATATTGTTATTACACTCTCCCGGTGGTGCGAGGTGGAGAGACTCATCTTAGATTAAGGAAGGTTTATTATAATGAGATAGGAATAAGTGATGAGGGGAGGGTTTCCAATTACAGTATGCAAGGAAGGCTTTTTGGAAGTTCGTCATTCCGGAAAATTATTCACGAATTTCCTAAACTATTAGTTCACTTAAAAATACCTACAATATACAACCTTAAACTAAAATATAATTATCATGTATTGTGTACAGACGCCAGCACATCAAGCTATCCCAAACTGTCAAATTTCCCCAATTGAATACGAACCATAGGGCTTTGTGATAAAGTTGAAAATATATCAAAGATTTTGACAGATTGGGGTAACGTGATGTGCTGGCCTCTGTACAAGTATGCAGGGAGGAAGCGTCATCAACGCGAAGCCGGTAACCATGGATTCAGTGCATGATTCTCAATTTTTCAACGCAGGAGTGTCAAAATATGGCGCATATACAGCAGTACCTATATTTTTATTGCATTTACTTAGTAGCTTCGTATTTGATATTATAATTTCAACTGAGAAATAAGGGCCTTGATAGACCGACCGATGCACATCGAAGTACCTATCCTTTATTGGGTCCAATTTTGCCTTTGAAGTTACGGAACCCAAAAACTTGCAATAATTTACAAGCAGCATTGACAATTGATTTCCAAACTACGCAATAGTCACTCACATTCATCCTAACTGCTCACACGGCCAAGGCAAGGCTTTAAAAACACCATAAAATTTAACTATAAAAATCAAACAAGCCGTGACATAACTATGTTTGTAAATAAACAGCCATTACTAAACTGTGTCGAAGAAATTCCTATTAAAGCTCAATATGTCACACCTTATGTAATACAAACCTTAGTGATTTATGTCGGCCATGTCGTTAATGTAGTCGAAAATAGATTAATATACCATTTCTATACATAATTTGACCGTCATCTCATAATGGAAGTAGGTCACTAGGCCCTAAAAGCAATAGATACCTTATCTGGTAGGCACAGACGCTAGTAAATCAAGCTATCCCAAACCATCAAATATTCCCAATTGAACATGAACCTTAACTCATTGTTATAAAGTTGAAAATCTATCAAAGAAATTTGAATAATTGGGGTAGCTTGTCTGTACATCACCGAAGAAAGGATAATTTAAATAATTATTGTTATCAAAGTTTGAACATCACTAGATTTATGTCAATCCACAGAAAAATATTTTTAGGTTTCGTACTGTATACCTAAAAAGTATAGGTATACAGTGCGAAACCTAAGTAACCTAGTAGTATAAATAAATTGATTGATTAGTTAAATACTCCAAAAATCGTAAGTAGTTTTATCACATTAAAAAAAAAGGTTCGTCCATTTGCAGTTGGAGAATTGTCCGTGACGTAAGTAGGTATATATCAATAAATGTGAGCATGTTTTTTAACAACAATATTATTGTTTTTGAGATAAAATCGTGCGTGGTCCGACACGCATCTTGACCGGTTTTTTATCTGGTATACTTAAGTGAAAGAAATTGTGATTATTGCCATATTAAATTATACGGTGAATTACAACCCAACGAGGCGCAATTTGAAACACCAAATGTAATCATTACCATTTAAAATCTTATTGTGACTTCGAAATCGGAATTGATAATGGTTGGATGGGCTCAGTATAGATACAAGACGAATCATCTATGCAAAATAAACACTGGATTTTTTTTTAATCCTGGATAAAAAAGGCTGTATTAGTCGAAGCCCTAAATCCCTAATCTAAAATCATAAATGAATGCATAATTACTAATCGTAACGTTGCAAACTCCACGTAAAGCATATGACGCCACAAATAAGCAATTCTTATCTAAAAATTGAGTTCTCATGTCAAGCCATGGGGTTCCGTAGCAATTAATTCTCGTGTCTCGTGCTTACACTACATAGATTAGGTACTACGAAGGTCCAGTCTGTTGTGATATCCCGTAAAAAAATTCTTGATACCTGGACCACACATAGCACTACACGACCACGAACTCTGCAGACTTGTTTTAATCTACCTAATCATCGTAAATTAACCTTTCAAGATTGGAATAGAACTGTAGTGTTATTCTGTAAGAATTTTACCGTGAAAACTTGCCGTCAATAGTGTCAATCCTTCCTAGTTGTCAAAAGCATCTATCAGTCGATTATGTAATTATCTCACCGTGATAACTTGAAATAAGCGTGAAGTAAACTGTCGTTCCACCTACTTCTAGGGATTGACACTATTAGATACAGAGTTGATACGACAGAGGGGCTTTCCTTTAAACAACTTATACTAGGGACCATTTTCAAGCTCTGTACCAAAAATCAATTAAATAGGAGCAGTAGTTTAGTCGGAAATGTTTTTTTAAAGTTTTTGCCCCGTTTGAACACGATGTATCTTTCCTAACAGCGCTCCGGCGTGCATGCGTCGGTGCCGCTGCGTTACAAGGTCAGTTTTTATTTACAAAGGGTGGTTGCGTTTTACTCTGATTTGTAAGCTATTTAGTTTGTTTGAAAAAATAAAAACCTCATTTTTGGTGCTTTTTATTTTTATACCGTACCGAGTTAATACTAAACACGTATAGTTCATGATGTGTAATTTATTTATTTATTTAAGGTTCACCCACAGCACATATATGGACATGACATACATTGAGTCTTATGGTAATATTCTAATATATATGCCAATTACGGGCAGACACAACATTGACAAAAACACGCCAGATTATTTATGCAGTACTACAAGAGACACGATATAAAAACAATAACATACACTACATCCAATACATACAATTAAACAGAAAACATAACAGTGGTAGACCAGGGAATACAGATAGAAACGGTTATCACACATCTTCGCTAGCGGGGAGTTGCGACCTATGTTGGTACGGGTAGAAGGGCGATGGAGCAATCTGGTAAGGGGATACCGCGGAATATTGTGCGGAACACTAAAATAAATGCGCGATAGTAGTTCACTACAGTCAATATGGCCGTTGACTAACTTGTATAGGAACAAAAGGCTATGCATAACTCTTTGTTGATACAGAGAAGTTTTATTGAAGAATGTCAGGCGTTGTTTATAACACCTATGAGATATGCCGGGGGCCATAAAGGCAAGGTGTTTGGTGAAAGCCCGCTGTATGCTCTCTAGACGCTGGGAATGTATAGCATAAAACGGATTCCAAACAACACTGGCGTATTCCAACTTGCTGCGCACTAACGCATTATACAGAATGATTTTAGATTTTACAGATCTAAATCCTTGAGTATTCCTTTTTAGAAAGCCTAGTAGCTGGGCAGACTTTTTAACACAACTATCTATATGTTGCCTTAAAGTTAATCCCTCATCCATTATTACTCCGAGATCCCGAATTTCACTGACTCTGGTAAGTGTTATGTTATTAATATTGTAGGATGTTATGCTAGCCTTTTTCTTTCTTGAAAATTTAATATGAAAGCATTTTTTAGCGTTCACGGTCGTGCCATTTCTATTGCACCAATCTACTATTTGATCCAAGTCATGTTGCATCGCCACAGAGTCGTTTGGTGACATGATTGGCTTGTAGATCTTAAGGTCATCGGCAAACATTAAGAATTTGCAGGTTTTGATAACCTGCCCCAAGTCATTTATGAATAGCAAAAATAAGACTGGTGCTAAATGGGATCCTTGCGGAACACCCGAGATGGAAACATATGGATTTGACACGTAACCATTCAAGACAACGTTCTGTGTCCTCTGTTCTAGATATGATGCAAACCACCTCAGCAGTGATCCATGTACGCTATTAGCTGCTAATTTTGACACAAGTAGTGAGTGACTAACTTTATCAAAAGCACTGCTGAAGTCCCGTAGTACACCGCATCCACCTCCAGTCCTTGGTCTAGAGAATCGGATATGTCGGACACGAACTGGATCAGGTTACTTTCCACTGAAAGACCCGCCAGGAAACCGTGCTGACCAGATGAAACATTAGAATTAAGGTGTTGCGTGATTATTGGACAAATAAGGGACTCAAATACTTTCGAGAAACATGATAATATTGAAATCTGACGATAGTTTTTAACATCCACGGGATCCTCCTTTTTTTATAGGTACAACTTTTGCTTGTTTCCACACATCAGGAAAAATTCCCTCGGCCAATGATCGATTAAAAATAGTGCATAACGGAAATGCCAGTGCATTACAGCAGCGCTTTATAAAGACAGGTGGGATAGAATCAGGACCGGGGCCCTTCAGAGAGTCTAATTTCTTTAATTTGTTGTGAACTTCTCTCTCTGTAAGGCTGATTTTAAGGAGTGCTTTTTGTACAGTATGGGACACATCAGTTGTCCTTGTCCCTTCGTTATTCACGCTATACACTGAAGAAAATTGTTGGGCAAACAAGTTCGAAATTTCTGGTCCAGTATCAGCAACCGACCCATCCAATTGCATACTGGATGGAAACCTAGATTGCCCTTGGCGTTTGTCTTTTATAAAAACTTTTTTACAAAAAATAAAACCGACTTCCAAAACAAACACTACAAAGTGAAAAATAATTTTGATTTCGGAAGTCGGTGTCTTCGGTTTTGTATTTTCATTTTTTGCCACCGACTTCCGAAATCAAAATTATTTTTCACTTTGTAGTGTTTGTTTTGGAAGTCGGTTTTATTTTTTGTAAAAAAGTTTTTATTTTTCACTTTTTAGTTGTGGTACCTACACAATCCCTCCCCCCCCCCAAATTTTAATACCACTACCTGGTATGTAAATTACAGTGACAGGAAGTTATTAGAACATCATCCACATATATTAAGTAGGATTTTTTTAGATTTTTGTTGATTTTTGAAAAACCGCTTATCCGATTTCGATAAAATTTTTATGGGACCATTTGGGAAGTATACCCTTTCCATCAAAAAAAGAATTTTTCAAATCGGTTGGCAAGCAACGGAGTTAGGCGCGAACAAACATAAAAAAAAAAAAAATACAAACATCCGAATTGAGAACCTCCTCCTTTTTGAAGTCGGTTAAAAACGCCAAAAAGCCTTAGGGTTTTGTAGTTATTATGTCGGATTCTATTCTTTGTTTATATGAACTGTAACACGATCTTATAAGTTTATGGCATTGGTCACGTAACCACTCAAACTCCACAATATCACGTGCATTTTCATATTTGCGACATTTTAGTCTCACTTTTTGTTTATGATGAAGCAGTTTTATTAACCGGTATGAGAACTAGGTTGGATATTTTTGCTTCCTGCGGTTATATTTCGGTACCAACATAGCAATAACATTCTGAAGAGAAGTGAGAAATTGAGAGACCATATCATTTACGTCACCGCATTTGGAAAATAAGGCAGTCCAATCTATTTCTTTCAATTTAGCTACAATTTTAGCGTAATCTGCCTTAAAGAAATTGTATCCTGATTTATGGTTACATTTTAGTGTCTCGGGAGTTGTATCGGATATATTTATGAGTAAACCAGGGTGCAGCGGATCGAGCTTACTAAGTAGATCGAGGAAGGAGTAACTGTAGTATTCTTCAGATTGCGTATCACCAAATCCAATATTAATGCCCCTCTGTCATATCATCCCTGTATATATATTGACAGCACTTTAAACTCGTTTCACTTACCACGGTGAGATTTTTAGAGAATCGCACTACAGGTGTAATGACAGCTCACTTAGTTTACTTTAGTTTAAGTTTTCACGGTGAAATTTCTACAGAAAAGACCGCCTTAAAAGATGTTATCTTCACGACCCATGACTGCAGTGGTTTTTAATTAAACGGATTTTATTTTACCCAAACCTTAACCAATACTTGACTATTGGAAAAACTACACGCTCTGGACGCACTTATTGCGGTCAGAGCGTAACCATTCGTTATTTTCAGGAAGTCCTCTTCAGGCTCTACATAACCCTGACTGAGAGGACGTTCAAATGTGGTCGCCATATATCACTTATCTCTACTACACCAGTCTTTAAGGTTTTAACTGAAGTAGACTGCCAACTTGATGATATACTCTTAGAATACCGATATTGCTTTAAATAAAGCGAGTAAGCAGGACAGTAAATCTATAGTTGTGGGACAATTCAAATTAAAAGTTGTGTGGAAATCGGTTGTCATAGTAAGGGCATGTTATGTGGAGGAATGAGGAAAATGTCGTCAGAATAGTTTTGAGTATGAATGCAGATGGCTCAATTAGGGTAAGACCAAAGAAACGGCGGATGGACTGTGTGAAAGATGATATGGCTAGAAAGCGAGTGACTACCGATATGACAACTAATAAAGAAGTATGGAAGAAAAAGACATGTTGTGCGGACCCTAAATAAATTGGGTTAAGGGCAGGAAAATGATGATGATGACGTGCCTTATTTAAAATGAATTGATGACAGATTGTTTGTTGACGGGCTACGATAAACTTTACCGCCAAAAACCGTGGTCATCAAGCAAATAAATAAAAGTTTACTGTAATATAAAAGAACAAACCTTAATACAAATCTCAACAATCCTGTGACGTATCTAGTTATAAATACCTGTGAACGTTATGCGGTTGTTTGAAATCTTCTTCTTTTCGTGTGGTTAGTAACTAACCAGAGTTTTAATGCTGCCCATGGGCCTCCGACTTAGCATCACATGATGTTAAGAAATATCTCTCAGGCATGCTGGTTTCCTCACGATGTTTTCCTTCACCGATTTTTCAATTTTATAATTATATCTTCGCATAATATTTAATTTCTGTACGGTGATGGAGGTTTTTAAAACGAGCGGTCTTTTATCTGTGTGATTTCGTATTTTATTTTTGACCGTTTCAAATACCTAGTCAATTGCCTATTGAATTGAGTAGGGCTCCTGGCTAATAGATGACAGCCGCACGGTTAAGCTACGATTGCCGCGGTCGGTTCGTGGATGTAAAGGATGGCCGCCCAACCATCCATTATATTATAGCGAGGACTCCTCCGTGCCCCCACCCGGCATTGTTTGGCTTTTGGTTTCATAGCACTAAAGTCAAATTGAATTTCATTTTAGGTTTCCGGCAATTTTCGGTCGAGCAATTTTTGTATTCGGTGGCAATTTTGTGATAATTATTTATATTACCAAGTTTATTTAAGTTTTGGCTATCACAAAACTTAAGAGGTATTTGTGAGTTTGTATGTAGGGGCTAATACTTGGACCTTATGAACCGATGCCAAAAAATCACTAATGGTGAACAACAGTATTGCCGAATGTCATAGGCTTTTATGTTGAAACAAGAAATTTACGCGGATGAATCCGCGGACAGAAGTTAGTAATAAATTAATAAAATAAATGTACTATAAATTTAGTTTTTACGCAAAGCCCGTCAATTCATTATGATTTTCAATATTGACTCGTTCATTCAGATTGCAATCGATGTAACGCGATGACGCGTGATCCGACAAATAATTTGCCCATACGGAGATACAACGTATTACGTCCCTTCATGAAAAATACTCGTATTCAGTTGCATCCGGTTAGACTGGAAGCCGACCCCAACATGGTAGGGAAAAGGCTAGGCAGATGATGGTCGGTACATATGGGACCCATTGAAAATAATGTAGAAGAATCCCCTGGGATACCCCTTCCCAGGGCTATAATAAAGATGTTTTGTATACTTGTCATTAGGTGTAATCCAATAAGCCCAAGTATGTTGGAGTTGGCTTCCAGTCTAACCGGATGCCACTGAACAGGTACCAGTATTTAACATGGAGCAACTGCCTATGTGACCTCCACAACCCAGTCAGTGGGTAACACACTATCCTTTTAGACCTGGAGGAGGGAAGCTGGAATGTATTAAGCAGACGGTTTTCCTGGGAATCACGCTAGACGACAAGTTGCAATGGGGTCCCCACATAACAACTCTTGCGGGACGGCTTAGTTCGGCCGCTTATGCTGTTAGAAAGATAAGGCAGATGACAGACGTAGAAACCGCGCGTTTGGTCTATTTTAGTTACTTCCACAGCATTATGTCGTATGGCATTTTACTGTGGGGTCGGGCTGCTGACATTGAATCCATTTTTATTTTGCAAAAGCGAGCGATCAGAGCCATTTACAATCTTCGTCGTCGCGAATCGCTTAGGGAACTATTTAAAAGGATTAATATTATGATGGTTCCTTGCCAATTCATTTATGAAAATATTATGTATGTAAGAAAAAATAGACATCTTTTTAATAAAATAAGTGATAGGCATAACTTTAATACTAGAAATAAAGATAAAATAGTTCAACCATTTTTCAGATTGTCCAAAGTACATACATCTTTTATGGGGTTCTGTGTTAAATTTTACAACAAAATACCTTGTGACATACTGCAATTAAATGAAAGAAAATTTAAAACTCATATTAAAAGTACACTTTGTAAACAAGCTTATTACAAATTAGAGGATTATATCAAAGATAAGGATGCTTGGAAACATGCTGGTCCTGCTCCACAGGACAATCTAGTGTCTAGACAAAATCAAACTGGTTGCTAAGTAAATTAGGTAATAATTTATAATTTGTACCATATTATTTTATTATATTGGAATAACATCTCACACATTGATTAATTTATTATTGTTAAATTTTAGAATGTTAGTAAATATGTGAGCACCATGTACTTATGACATAATTAAGTTTATTTTCCACTGCTACATGCGTTTTTCTTTTCACCTTTTTGGTGTATTGTTTTTATTCTGGGTGCATCGTCTTCACATAATATAATATTATAATACATGTATACAAAACGTTGTGAAACATTTTAAAAGAGTAACGGTGGTGTTTCTTGCCCATTCTTCTCCACACGAAACTACCTTTTGGAAGGGGCGACTAGAATCAATTCTATTTCTTTTCTTGTTAATTTTTGACGTTCAAAAGTGCCTTTCTTGTGCCTATTTGAAATAAATGTTTTGACTTTGACTTTGACTTTGACCTACCTATTGCCCGTAACGACGGTTAACTAACTACAAATAACGTACTTTCCGTGACACGGAGGGGTATCGATATGTAATGGATGGTAACCCATTCACGAACCTACCGGGGCATGCATAGCTTAACCATCGATCGACTCGTGTGGCTGTCGTTATTTAGCCACGAGCCGAAACATTTATGCATAAAGTACATACTAATTCCATGGTGTAATCATAGCCATCATGCCTAAGTCATCCATAGAAGTAGTTATTTTTTTAAACCGATTGTAATAAACAATATGTTATTGTTATAATAAACCAATAAAAATAATACAAACTTAAAATTGACATCATTTTCCTATAGAAAACACACTTTCCGTCAAAAACACCTTAAATTAGTCCAAATTAGTAACGATTACCTAATAATTATGTCGTAGACTTTCTACCTCAAGAATGCACCATGGTTCTCATAATAGCCCACCGGGCAGGAACAATTTATTATAATGTATTACTAAACTCATTCAAGAGGCTGTATGACATAACGTGCTTTTGCCCAATGACATATTCTTTTAATGTGACAGATGATGACAGTTCATAATTAAATTGTTAGTCTGTGGATACGGAATGGACCGTAGACGGAAATGGACGTACATTTTTTTAATTTGACAAATGGTTTGCATGTAAGCGGATTGATCCAATGGTCGGCGCGTAATGTATGGATTGTTTTTATTACTTACAGATTTTTTCTTATATTAAAAATACGCTAACAGAAATAGTTTAACAATTGCAAACGATTATAAACTTTATAATTGGGTGTTAAAGTGTACCTAATCAAGGTATATGCAATCGCGTCCATTTGAATAAGTTAGCTACTCGCATCTGCCAGTGAAAGTCCCGTCAAATACGGACCACCCGTTTTGGAGACAAAACGACAGACACTGGCAGACAGTTTTTTTTGTATGTAACTAATAACTACCTATATAGTAATAATAATAATAATAATTTTTATTGTGTCAAATAATTTGTTTACAAATTGTTGTGTTCGGAATCTTCTTTTAGACAAATAATGCCTGTAGTAGAAGACTCCGCCCCTCCCTATTTAGTATAGCGTGATAATTAACACAATATTTTTAAAATGTAAGAATTTTGTTTAGAATAATAAGTCTAGGCTAACAAAAAAAAAGAAATTAAAAAATAAGAATTGTGAGTGTGTGTGTGATTGTGTGAGTCCGTGTGTGTATGAGCATGTCTGTCAGAGTAAGTGGGTGTGTGTCTGTGTGTATAAGAATAATTCCGTGTTATAACAGTGCTTCTGTGTCCTCATACGTAAGTGGTTTTATCCCCTTAACTAGTGTTTCTTTACAATCATATTTATTTTTCGAATGTATATTTATCTTTTTGTTTATTCTATTATACAATTGAGCTGATCGTTTACGATATTGATTACATGCAAATTTGGTCTTAGTTGAAGGTATAACCGCTATGCTAAACTTCCTTCTTTTCGGGGTAATACCCACATTAAAGGGCAAAGACTTATGCTTTTTTAGTATTGTTAGGACTATGTACAGCTTTCTGACAGAGAGTACATCACTGATCTGATAAAGGTCTACAGTAGGGAATCTAAGCCTTTTAAAATGCATAATCTTTAGGAGTGCGCGTTGTGCTTGTTCTAGATGTATCAACTTGGTCTTTGCTGTACCTCCCCAAACCGGAATACAGTATCCAAGCACAGATTGTACAAGTGCAAGGTAAACTTGTGTGATTAAATTTTGAGACGGGCATTTGTTGTTGGCTTTTGCCATTGGTGCAACATGTCTTAGGGTTTTGAACAACCAACTTAACTTTCTAATTCTGGCGGTTACTTGTTCTACATGAGGGTACCAGGATAGCCTATTATCCACTACTACACCCAAATATAGTAGTATAGGTATGCTTTCATATACATTTAGTAAAAAGCTGTTCTTTATTTTAATATATTGACGTATCAAAAAATAACGCAGTTCAAAATTGCATATACTTACATGTAAAAAACACTTTTTCCATCAGTTTTCAATGTAGAACCCAAATACTGAATATGGAACGAAGTTGTGTATGGAATTTGAACAAGCAATCTACAAAATAGCGATAGCACAGATAAACCAAACAGGAACGTATTCCTTTGAAACAGTTGAAAAACCAATAAACAATAAACCCTTCCATTCTCAAATAGTTTTGATGGAACCAATCAAAACAGTTCCCACTTCCCGGACATAAGCCAATCAATCGCGCAAGTTCAAGCCCGAGTGCTCGATATTCGTTTTTCTAATGTCAAACAAAAGCAAAGCGATCCATCAAAGTTGGCCAAAGTTCGTTGGTACCTACGTAATTATTATGATGTTGGTACTTCTACTTTGTTTATGTTAATGTTGGGGTTATTTTACGGATTAAATTGGGTGTACTAACGACCTTGAAAATGTCGGCCTTCACGGATGGGATTATCGTCTAGAGGTATACTCGTACCTGTTATTGTTGCTGACACCTGTCCCACCGCCGCCGCGCCGGCGGTTAGCAAGTTGTGTTTTTTTTGTTTATGGCATCTCCCTAAGAGGTTGTCTATTGCTTATTCGGGCTTGCCTGTGGATGTCTCAATGAAATGAATGCCTCCAGTCAGGGCTCAAAAGTTTACAAGTCCTTTGGTCTTATTACAAAACAAGGTAACCATCGAACCATTTTTTATTCTAAAAAACTGTAATCAAACCTAAATTTAAATTGTCAATTTTGGATTGAGAGCTTTATGTTGCTTAGAATAAATGCCAAAATACTTTGACCCAGATTTTGTCTGGTCTTAAAGGAGACTGTGACATTTGAGTTTGTTTCGGTCTCTCTTCTCAGACGATAAAAAACACCGAAGTTATCTAGATTTAAAACCATAATATTAATTATGTATAGAATGCCCTTATACAATAGCGTTCATTATCATTTACTTTAAACATTTTCATTACTTATTGTTTTTTTCAGGAAAAAGTGAACTAAAATGTATAGTTGCACTATAAATCGCTTCGTTTAGTAATTTGTTACTTACGACCTAGATCTAGAACTTCTAGCTAAATTGGTTTCAGGAGCTAAACACTACTAGTTTCTGTGTCATAAATCTTACCGGGTAATCAGTTACCTAGTTTTTCTTTTTACTGGGTGCTATTTATTTCTGGATGGTTTATAGGTAGGTACAAATCTGCTTAACCATTCGGGGAACATAAGCACGATGTTATAGGTATTATTTTATGTATTTTTAACAATAAATTATTAGGAATGGTCTTTCTTCAAGTAACTGTGTCAGTCCAAGATTTTTTTTGGTTCTGCATTTAGAGATACAGAACTTAAAAATAAACTTAGAGTGCCAATTTCACAATGGAAACTAAACACATTCAGCACATCTAAGCTGCGTTCAAAAGATGTCAGTTTCTATATTCCCCTATAATGATGACACGTGCTATGTTGCAAATGTGCAGATCGCGCATCATTGATGGCATCAGACCTACGTAGGTACATACCTACATATCTAATTAAATTATCGACATGATATTTTTTACTTTTAGGATCCCATGTAGGAGTCGTTAAATAGTACCTACTAATGATGAAGAAACCTTAATAACTTTCTTCGACCATGCAAACAAATGTGTGACCTCAAAGCAAAAAATCACGATTACACTGAACTGAAAACTAATTACTTGCCAACTAAACTAAGTAATTGGAAGTAATCATTACCCTTGCTCGACAGACCAAGGCTGGATACCTATCTGAATTGTATTAAAATGGTAAATTGATTGACTGACTGACTGACTGGTTGATAGGTATATCAACGCACAGCCCAAATCGCTGGACCTAGAGACTTGAAATTTTGCACATACCTTTTGCAGAGTGAAATTGAATTCATGGGTAGGTATTATTTTAACGGGCCCTTGTCTCTCACCAAACAACATTGTACTCATTATGAACACATAATGAGTAGGTACAATGTTATTTCGTGAGTTACTTTCACTATGGGAACAAATCTGAAATCGCGAAATAAATATCAGCTGTTCCCTACTTTTAGACGAGTTATGTGAGCATAATGAATGGAGCAGTTGTTTTTTTTCACCTGTATAATCTATTTTATAGACGTAAATATTATACCTACTTATATTCCTACGATAGGTACAAATCACTCTACGCTATTGTACCCTAGGCGTCCTTGTAACAATACCCTAGCCTAAGTAACCGTGAGAGTATACGTCAACGATGTAGTTTTTGCCTCCAGATTACGGTAAATAGCAAAAACTATGAGAACTGTCTCCATAGTATTAAAGTTTGCGACACGTTTGTTGAAGAAACTATGCTGGAGTGAGCTGGGAATACTTGCAAACTGTGTTTAACGTTTATTGCATGGATAGCTATCACAATGGTAGGTATTTAATAGATGGGGCTCGTGGCTAAATAAAAACAGCCACACGGATCGATCGAAAGTTAAGGCGCTGTGTCACAGGCACACAGTCTGCACAGTTCAAAATAGGCTCCTTAAAACTGTTTTTTTTTGCAACATGTTTATATTTTACAGTAACAAAAATAATATATGTTAATCTTGATCATATTTATAATGAATAATCTTTAATTAAATAATCTAATAATCTTTATTTAAGAGAAGAGAGAAGAATTAAATAATTATTACGGTCTATTTTATTTTAAAATTCACAGCGCCTTACTAACTATACTAAACTTGTTGAGTTCGATCCGTGAATGGGTCATCCACGACATAACAATATCATCCAAAGCCTTAGACATCAAGTTAAGCCGTTAGCCCTGCGGGGTAATTGCGTAACACACTAAAGTACTGGCGTCCATTTTGACAATTCAACAATATTCGTTGCGTTATTTACGTTATTAAGCGGGCCAATTTTTCTAGCTTAATTATGAAGCTATGGGTTAGGTAGCTATCAGGCTACCCAGGCGCGGAAACTTTATATAAAGCAAATATTACATCTACTAGACTAGGTAGCGTATACGTACGGTACCAGTACAAATAAACGATCTTAAAGGCTCCCGCAGACAAGCGCAACGCGACTTTATAGAACAATTTCCGTGAAAACTTCATGGAAATTGTTCTACATCGCACCGTCGTCGCCACGCCTGTCTGCGAGAACTTTAAGGTGACCCGCTCAGAATTGCTATAAAGACTCAAAGCCAATTAAAATACTCAACTGCAGTCATTTTGTAAAAGCTTGCTTAATTAAACTCTTTCATTTGCCTCTTTAGTGATTACCTTTAGTCGTTCAGTCTATCCAACTTGTTCAGTATTTTATTTTTTTAAATATTTCACAGTCTAGATCTTGTTAAGCGGGATTGTCCGAAAGGGTTACCGCTACCCCTGAACATAAAGGGCTACGGAAGGAACATGGATGGGTTTTAGTCAGTAAGAGTCTGACACTCCCTTCCGCTCCACCCAGAGCGGGAGCAGTCATTGGATGATTTCCCAGCCTTAAAAAAAAAAGCCTAAATCTTGTAGCAGACGAATTAATTTCGTAATGTTTGATCGTCAGATCCAACGTGGAGGCATTAACTCTAAGCGTCCCATGCTTGACTCCTTATCAATGAAAATCTACCCTTATGATTTTACCTATTTTTGGAGTTTATTATTAAAATTGCTTCCAAAGCAAGGGCAATTCAAAACTTACATAACAACGACGAGAGCGAAAATAACGTTAGAAGGCCTCAGACTAGAGTTTCAATTTTCCATATTTTCAGTGTGCCTCACCATTACATGGGCTGAAGCCCAGAATGGTCGAGGGCCGCAGCACCAAGATCACAACGGACGTGGGTGGGATATCCGGCTGGCAGTTCCAGGGGAACCCGGCAGTGACTACCCCACCCTAGGCGCAATACCACGGACATCCTTCTCCTGCGCCGGCAGAGAACCAGGTAATTTTTCCAAAAGTACCCAGCTTCTAGCTTGCTAAAAGAGCTGGTACTTGGGTAGATGGAACCTGGCAAAAAAGTCAACCAAGGTCCTAGCTAAAATAAACTATTGACGTAATTATTTCGCCGTGGATATTCTTGTTTAAAGTGAAAATAATTAATTACCAATGCCTTAACATGATCAATTTCAATTTCAGGATACTACGCAGACACAGAAGCCAACTGTCAGGCATTCAGAGTCTGCACCGTTGGATCAACCTACGGCTTCCAATCCTTCCTCTGTCCTAATGGAACATTGTTCAACCAAGCAGTCTTCGTGTGCGACTGGTGGATGAACGTCGACTGCCAGAACTCTCAACAGTTCGTCAATAACAACAACGAACAATTCGAAAATCTTAGGTTAGGGCCACAGCTCATGAAGGACATTAAGAAAATGCTTACTCATCCGATGCTACACCCCTACGATAAGAACTCAATGAAGAGTAATCTCATCGTGATGCAAGATTACAAGCCACCATTCGGACAATTGTTCCCTAACGGAGCTTTATTAGCTGGTCCAGAACGAGCTCCAAACAATGTGTATGTGCCATCAAAACTAATACAACAAAATCTTAATCAAGGCAATCCGAACGAATACTCATACTCAGCTTCTACACCTGACCCCAGATATGTACCAGCGCCTGTAAACTCTAACTTTTTGCCGTTGCAAAGAGATGCAGAAGTGTTCCAAAGGCAGAGACAAAACGCACAATACAACGCTGTAAATGGTATTCAAAATGGTAGAGTGCAAACTACACAAATATCACAGACAGGAAATCTCATTTCTAACGGACATGCGGGCAGGTTTATACAGAACGGAAACACAAACTTCGCTAATTCCAATGGTTACTCACAAGCACAAGTACAATCACCTCGACCAACACAAATCTCTAATAACTTCTCACAGAGACAAACAAGCTCTGTGAGTACTTCTCAAATAAACAATGCCCAAAACACTCAAAGAGGACAAGTTAACAAACAGCGATCCCAGTATACAGAACCCAGAAGATTACCTCAAACGAATAACGAAGCACAATTTGCAAAAATACAACAAAACAGTCAAAACAATAATTATGACAAACAACCGTACACATACAGTACACCTGCTTCCAAAACGCCACAGAATTCAAATAATTTAAACAACCCAGCCGGTAGAGAACTAAAAGAAAATTTGGTGAGTACGATAAAAGACATTCCATCAACCGTTATAACCAAATCATTAACTTATAGTAGGGTTATACAGGAGCCGAAGGTTGGCAAACCAAAGTCTAGAATAACAGTAAAAACTTGGATTGTTAAACCCACTAAATCTGCAAGACTAATAGTGGAGCCTACTCCATACACTTACGCTAGTCCCTCTGCGCCCTCACCTCCTTCGCCATCTCCTACAGAAAGGCTCATTGAGGAAAGTACACCTTATGTGTACGATGTACCGACTACTTCTCAGACTGAGAAAATAATCTCACCAGAATTGGAATCTGAGTCATCGGAGGAACCTTATGTTTATACAAGGCCTACCCCTTCTGCCAAGCAAGTGCAAACAACAGAGATTGAAACAACACGTATCTATGTTGCTCCTACAACGTTGCCGACTCGTCCTACTTTTTCGGGACGAATTACAAATTTCCCGCAAACATCTCCACTGCCCACAAAAGCTTCTCGCCTGTATCTTACACCTTCGCCATTTACATCGACTGCTCGATTCTATCTACCTCCAACTCGTAACCCAACTACTCTGCCTCGGCTATACTTACCCCAAAATGTTCAACAACCAGCATATTATCAAAATGCTCAATTAAGAGCCGCTCCGACCATATCCACTCCCACTCGTGTGTCCTTTAGTGAAAATTTAAATCGACCTTCCTTTTCTCAAGCAAAACAATCCCGCATGAATACCAACCATCAGAATTTAACGTTCACTGATATTCTGACTAAAGAAAAACTCGATATAACTGTAAATGATATAGTAAAAGACACAGACGACATTTTGAAAACCGCTTCTCCTCCTCAATATAGTCAATATCAGAATCAGAAAAAATTCAAATCCCTTGATTATCCAGACATACCATCAAGAACGACAACCGATAGCGGTGAAAATTTGACTTCTCAAGTTCCAATACAAAACCCAACGATGTCTACAGTGAGTTCCAAAATTATAGCAACTCCTGCAACAAGCCTGCAGCCTCCTAACGAGAACTTTCTTTACCAAAATAATAACCAGCTCTCGAATTTACCTTTCTTTAAAGAAACTGGCATACCAAACACTATAGAGCGCACAGTCTCAATTAAAATAACTATTCCAGAGAGAATCGCCGCATTTCTATTCAAAAATCGTAGTGACTCCGACTTTGATAAACTAGAAATACTAAACACTGGTAGCAGCAACTATTTAGTAATGAGTAACAACTTTATACCCAAGAAAAATGCGTTTAATTTTATTCCGATCGCAAAGCTAATTGGAAATCAATACTCAAATAATCTTTCTGATTCACAGGCGCTCATGTATTCGTTTTTGACTGACTCTATCAACGTAGCGAGGGAATACAACAACATTGCACAGCGAGACATACAATCTTCTACAGCAACACCTGCACTCGCACAATTTCAAAACCTGAACAACGAGAAACTGTCACAAATTACGAATCAAATATCACAACTTACATCATCACAATACTCTAGTAACAATCTCAACAGTTTTGGCACTAATGCAAATATTCCCAACCAAAGAGCTAATACTAATCAACCTAATCAATTTACAGGCAATGCAAAATACACAGATGGATCGAACCAGGCGCAACAAACACAAACAAACCATCTAACACATTCACAACAAACTCAAGGTAATTTTTACTCATCACGATTCCAAGTACCCAGTGCTCCACAAAATCTTCTTAACAGTCAAAACCAGCTGTACAGTGGTCAACTATATCAATGGTCTGTTCCAGATGTAACTAATCAAGTATACAACATTCCAAGTCCTGCTAACCTCGTTAGTCCCAGCAACATTCAACAGCAGACTACACAAATGATCAGTTTACAGCGAAACACAAATCAGAACAATGTAATCGATAATTTTAAGCAATCAAATCCTCAATTCGAAGTTGTTAAAGCAGAAACTGTAGACTTGAATCCATCGAAACTGCAACTCGAGACGCCTAATGAAGCGGAACAATTTGCCAATCGAGAGACACTTAACAGTTTACTTAATAGCGAAAATGGGATATCGGCACATCTAGAAGATAAAATCACAGGCACTATAGCACATCCATTAGAAGACAACAAGGTTCTTAAATACACGAAGGACCAGTCATACTACCTTTACACAAAACTAGAAGACAACACTATCGAACAGAACTCTCCAACAAACCAGCAGACGAATACAAATACTGAACAAAATGCGAAATTGATACAGAATAACGATATGCCAAAAAATCTAGTATCGTTCCAACTGATACCGTCAGTGAGTTACGAGCTAGAAGATGAGAAAGATCAACAAAAATTCCTAAACGCTTTTCAAATTGACGAGTTTGGTGCTCCTAGAGAAATCACTAGGTCGCAGCAAGCAGGAAATCAAAACAATAACCAAGGGCAGCAAATTATGACGTCTAGTGTTGATTTTTCTGTTGAACACCCTACAACAGCTAAACAGAATGAACAGTACAGGATAAATCCACTGTACTCTGGGCCATCATCATACACAGCTCCACAATCATCAGTTGGTAGTTTAGGATCAAGACAGATAGCACAAAATAACTTTAATTCTAGACTAGAAGATTTTGAAAGCAGTAACAACAATGGTTACCCCAAAGAAAGGCCTGCGCGCCAATTTTTCCCTGCATTTAGGTACAACTAATACCTTGCCAAGAATTATGTTTGAGTGAACCTTTGTGTGTGCGCGATGTAAATAAAAGTATAGTTGTAAGTATATAAATAAAAGTAATAGATCGTATTTACAGACTTGGCAGCAACCAAAAACGCAACAATATAATAAAATAAGTTAGAGTTAAGTTATTATAAATAAGACTCTTGCCTAAATACTGGAATATTCGTTATGATTTCAAAGTTAAGAACGAATTAAAAATCAGTAAATTGTTATGAAAGACGTGTGTTAACTGGTAAACGATGAAAGGTAAATAATAAAATAATATACTCATTCCCTGTCAAATACAACCATCACGTTCTTCCTCCAAGGAGGTAAGCAGTTAATCTTGAGAGTAAGAGTCTATTTCACCAACAAAACTGAATGCGTTAAGCACATTTAAACTGCATTCGAAAAATGTCAGTGTCATTTCCCCAACAATGTTGACACTGATAGCTCATAAACGCAGTTTAGATAAACTGACCGCGTTCTGTTTCATTTGTGAAATCAGCCCGAAAAGGTGATTTCATCTCACTGTCAGCGATCCAAACAATCGATCTAACGATTTCACGACCACTATCTGGGATCGAAAGATTTTTTAACTTTTTGTGACTATTTTTAATGTTTTTTAAACACGATATTATCCAAATAATAAAACATTCAACTTTGACAAAGTTTTTAATTTCTTTTTCCTATTTACTATATTGTTCCCAATATTTCTCTGAAAAGGAGCTTATAATAATATTGTGCATACAATCTGCATCTGTGCCGGACGGCGCGTAGGTACTTGTTCCACGCGCGCTTCAAAGAGATGTCAGCATTTATAAGGGAAGAGGCCCGTTAGAGCCGAAGCCTGCCGGGTCAGCGGGATTGTACGAAAGGGTTACCGCTACCCCGGCACATGAAGGGCTAAGGAAGGAACATGGATGGGTTTTAGTCAGTAAGAGTGACACTCCCTTCTGCTCCATCCAGAGCGGGAGGGGTCATTAGATGATTTCCCACCCTCAAAAGAAAGGGGTAATCAATGTTATAATTATAACCTTATCTAACTTAAAATCTGTTGTATGATTTTCATCATCATTAAACCAAATATTTAAAAAAAAACAAATTTGAGCGGCTATTGTTGTTTAAATCTTTGGAAAAATTAGTAACGCGAGACAGTAGGTACCTACCTAATTAAAAAAAAATCAAGTAGATAGTTAGGTACTGACCTTGATCACAGGAGGCGTGTTTCTATTGGCGACGTCTTTGTTGGCCATTTTTCAATGCAGACATCATCCTCATGTTGCCTTCACCCTCTGATAAACACGCTAGAAGAAGTAATCTATTGACACATAAATTGATTTTTTTCATGCTGCTATCGGTTCTTAAACACTCACACGCGTATGATTGACATCAATTTCACATATTTGTTATCTTAAACAGAGATGGAATACAAGACTCAATTTAGTCCCACATTGCATGTTTATTGTGAATAAACGTAAGTAATTCATTGGAATAAAAAATGAGAAAGTGTGCACTGAAAGCATGCGATTCAAAAACGTTCACGATAATCTGATCAGCCAGTCGACCTTTTTGAACATCGGCAGTCCGACAGATTGTCTGTTGGTCATTGGTCGTATCATGTTCATAAAAAAATATCCCATAGGTATACTATTTCCCGCATGTCACTCTCCACATTTCCATCAATTTGAAAAATCACCGACTCGATCGTCTTCTCTTTCAACCACCCTCAACAATACTGAAAATTACAGATCTATAATGTCTTGAATGTTTCCGAACGAGAAATGACAACAGCGCGAAAATTTGAATCGCTGTCATATCACCAAGAGAAAAGTTTTGTTACTATGGCAGCCAAAAGTTGTTTTGATTTCATTGTTTTATTTACTTCTTGGATACCGCCGATGCCAAAGCCATCGATAGAGAATATCGATTGGTTCTAGTTAAACTTTTATGAAATTGGTAAAGAAGTACGTAATTATGTAGAAAATCAGTGTAAAAAGTCTGTTATTCGCCGCAGTCGGAATACGAGGTAAAATAATACGTTGCTTTTATAGGAAGAGACATAAATGTTTTGTTTTTAGGGGTCAAATATACTCGATAACAACAAAACATGTGCACATAACTGTTAGCTTTCTTCCAGCTTGCTTACTGATTAAATTCTTTTGAAAAGGAGTAAACATGACGGACCCAGGAGCGCACATGTCACCGGCTGAGGACACATCGCTCGACGATCTAGATGTCTTCATGGACCTGTACAACGATCCAAGAGCATTATGGTTCAAGGAAAGAATCCTTGCGTTCATTGGCTTGGAAGACGATAGCCTCTTCTACAACATGTTAGATGAAGGGAATGCTAAATCGAAGTTTGCAAAATATATAACGGCAACTATAGAGCCTGATGACCTATGTCTCGACAGGAGAATGATGTATGTTTCTAAGCTGATCGTTGATAAGCTTATTCACGAAGATAAGGAATTTACTGAATGGAGTATGTATCTAATCACTTTATTGTGGCTCAACTACACTAACTAGTTTAACTTATTTTACATGTTAGACATCAATGCGATCATTGTGTAACCGGGAACAATTGTTTCTTCCATTGTGTCTACTGCGTGGTATTCAATGACTTAATCATAGATACTTGTGATAAAGAATAGTTGATGTTTAAATACTTCAAATTATATGAAGGCTTATCCTTTTTGTCTTCTCTTAATGAAGGCCTCGACCCCATCTCATTTCACATAAATTATAATTTTTCATGTAAGTAAAATCTTTTTCGTTGCCTTGTTCTTCTCTAGAACTAGAATCAACTAGCAATTAAATCAATTCAATTTTTTTGGTAAATTTTGACATTAAGCCTATGAATGAAATCATTTAACTTTGATGTAAAAAAAAACTACACAGGAATCGTACCACCGCCCCCACCTCCACCACCAAAGCAAAAGAAAGGCAAAAAAGGCAGAGCAAAGACTCCGGAGCCTGCTCCGGAACCAGAAGAAATGGGAAGTAAAAAAAGTGCAAAGAGTATGAAAAGCATGAAAAGCATGAAGAGCATAAAAAGCTTGAAAAGTATGAAAAGCAAGGGTATGTATTATACATTATACATATAAATTACTGGTAGGTATTTTTATTTAACGCATCACACTTGTATTAGCAGCTGTACTAGTTGTTGCATATTACATGGGACCATGTTTAAGTCTCGTGCAATAAGGTGAGCCGATTGCCATCAACCAAGCACAAAGCCACGTTCTGGGCTGCTACTGAGAAATTCCAGATGGAAAAACACAATAAAACTTTGACCTGGATCTCATGTTCGGGAGAAGCGCTTGCAACCACTAGACCTATGAGGCAGTCACACACACACTGCACTTTTTTATGTACATCATGTCTAATAACGAAATAAACTTACCAGAAAAAAAAAAGTAACTTGCCACTAACTTATGACATAGTTGACCTGCTTAAATATGAAGTTAGGGAAATTGTGAAATAATAATTAAAGCAAACCATAGCTATTAATAATAAAGCTTGCAAAAAAAAAATTGTATTTACTATTACAGTCTAATATATATTTTTTTTTACAGATGAAAAGCTAGCGTCTACCGTTGGTAACTAACTTTTTATAAATATTATATTAGTAACATATTTAACATAGAAGACAAAATTTTCAATTTATGAATTGAATAATTATGTGGTCTATGGTAACTTGTTGTATTTAGAACTTTATTTTCGTTGGAATAAAATTCAAAATCTCTCTCGAAAGGTTTCTGCTTGGACTAAGTTAGACCATTTTGTAATGAGACCATCTCATGCTTGCATGAGACCATGAGAGACCATGCTTCTGATTAGGTACGGGCTAATTTTACCAGAGGAACAATTGCCTTAGTTTTAAGAATGTTTGTATTCTAATCTCAATCTCTCTAATTTCTCCACTTTTTGGACAAGTTTTTTCCATTGATTGTCACTGAAATGAAGTTGCAACATGAATTTGAACATTTTTAAAGTACAAGAATAGGCTTTCGAAAATCTTTTATCTGTGGAATCCACAAACTGTCTGATAATTTATAAGCAGGATAAGACTTAAATGATACCTACTTTATTTACAGAAGAGGATGTGGAAACTATGTTGGAAGATGATGAAGCAGGAGAGCCTACAGAACATGGCGATGTTCGTTTAGTTGCCGAAGACACTTACTACTTCCCGCCACGTAAGTTTCAAATGTGCTTTTTTAATTTATACGTTCCAGCGTTGATGATAAAGACCTTTTTACGTTGAGAAATAAACTGACTGAAGGTGAACCGCATTTAGTATTACTAAACTATTGGATGGATAAGGCATCCAATAGTTTAGTAATACTAAAAGAATACTGCGGTATTCTTTGGGGGTGCTGGCCCAGTGGTAACGACCGTGACATAAGAGTGGTTTGTCATGAGTTCGAACCTGAGCAAGCAGGTTTACATTGTGATGTATTCAGCAGCACTGCTCACAAGAAAAAAATCATCGTGAAAAACTCGACATTTAGGTACTAGACCCAAAAATTCGAAGTGTCGTGTCATGTGTCATCCACAAACCCGCTCTGGGTGTGATAGGTAACGGCCCACTCCCTCTCACAGAAAGAGTAGGCCTGTGTCCCAGCAGTGGGGACATTATTGCCTGATTATGCTTATGCTAAGCGATTTTGAGTATTATGATCAAGTGTCTAAGTAAAATATTTTCAGCATAAATTCCTGCAAATACTTTTAATTTAAATTCCGATGGACATTCGGTTCAAAATACATTTTTTGCAGCACCCGAGGATTTAGACCCGGAAACTGGAACTTTGGAGTTCTATACCATTGTTGTAAGAAAAATGTCACAATTCTTTTCTAAGATGTAGTACGCATCAAACGTTATGCTGGTTCTGAAGCGGGATACTGGCTGCGCAGTACGGCCCCCGCTGACACGTAAATTAGTTACTGCGCATCGACTCGCCTCATATTCCGAGCCGCCATAATCTTTGATTCGGGCTACTAGTAGGTAGATGTTTTTTCTATATATAGTCTGTTCCAAAAATATCTCATGAAAATGCAAAAAAATGAATATTAAAACTTAGGTACCTGTGCATGCCAATTACAACTTGACTGCTTTCTTTGATTATTTGAATACTTTCATCCAAATTCTTATGTTAAATCACCGTAAAGACTTTTTTCGTTTGACAACTAAAAAATAATAATATGTTACCTGAAAGATTGTTTTTTAGTTTCATTTTCATCAGGTACTTTTAAAACAGACAGTAGAAAGTACCTAATTTTGTACGGAATAGTATATCTTAGACCCTAGTAAGACAATCAGCTGCACAATTACCAATCTTTGGACTTTGTTACACTTAACACAGCCTTTCAAATTGTTAAATATAATTAGTAGTTATAAATGTTTGTTACATTATCATCATTCTCCTGCCCTTATCCCAATTTATTTGGGGTCGGCGCAACATGTCTTCTTCTTCCATACTTCTCTATTAGTCGTCATCTCTATAGTCACTCCCTTTCTAGCCATATCATCTTTCACACAATCCATCCATCGTTTCTTTGGTCGCCCTCTACTTGTATAGCCATCCACATTCATACTCACAACTTTCCTGACAACATTTTCCTCATTCCTCCGCATAACATGCCCATACCATGACAACCGATTTCCACACAACTTTTCGGTCACCGGTGTCACTTTCAGACTTCCTCTTATATCTATTTTTCAAGGCCCACCACACGACATCCCGAGGTACCCTATCATACGCTTTCTCTAGATCAATGAACACCATGTGCAAGTTTTTGTGTGCACGTCTGTACTTCTCGCACAATTGGCGGAGTGCAAAAGTGGCGTCCACTGTTCCTCGACCTGGCATAAACCCAAACTGGTTTGGGGTAATCTCACTCTCCTCTCGCAATTTTTTCTCGATTATTTTCTCCCATACCTTCATACTATGGGACATGAGCTTTATCCCTCGATAATTGTTGCAGTCCTGTACATCACCTTTATTCTTGAAGATGGGCACTAGCGAACTATTGCACCATTCTTGTGGGATCACTCCTTCTTGCAACAACTTATTGAAGAATAAAGTCAGCCACATACATCCATCTTCTTTTAAACATTTCCATACTTCTACTGGTATATCATCTGGGCCCAAGGCCTTTCCATTCTTCATACTTTGAACTGCCTTTCTTACTTCGTCCATGCTAATTTCCCTTACCAAACCCATATTTGCTTGTACCTCATTGAGCACACCATTCCATTCATTCTCTTCGTTCATTAGCTTTTCAAAATACAACTTCCATCGTTCTTTTATTTCGTCATCTTTGGACAGAACCTTACCAGCATCGTCTTTCATACACTTAATCTGAACTATGTCTCTCGTTCTTCTTTCTCTTGCTTTTGTAATCCGGTATAGCTCCTTCTGGCCTCTTGGGCTGTCCAGTGAGTTATACAACTCCTCCTGCGCCTTAGCCCTGGAAACTGCTACCGCCTTTCTTGCCTTTCTCTTCCATTCTTTATAAATTCGCTTCTTATCATCTTTCAAATCATTATTCCCGATTTCTACACCCTGCCATTCTTTAAAAGCAACTTTCTTTCCTTTTAGGATCATTTGCACGTCTTCATTCCACCACCATGTATCCTTTTCTATCACACCTTTCCCTTTCGATTCTCCAAACACATCTTTTGCTACTCTCCTTATACAATCCGCCATCTCTTTCCAACATTCGTTCACAGTTTTCCCTTCCATATCCTTCATTTCAATCATTTTATCTACTACTTGACTCTTAAACATACTTGCACATTCCTCTTGTTCTATCATACGCCATCTGGTTTTGGGTGGGGGCCGTTCTTTGTTCCTACTGGACGAGACACTGACTTTAAGCTCCATAATTATTAGTCTGTGTTGTGAGACTAAGTCTTCGCCTGGCAGCACTTTACAGTTTTTGACACATTTTAGGCTGTTCCGTCTAACCAGCAAGTAGTCAATTTGTGTCGCGTGGCGGCCACTTTTATAGGTAATAAGGTGTTCATTTTCCTTTTGAAACCACGTATTTGTTATTGCCAGGTCGAAGGCAGAAGCAGCTTGCAGCAGTGTCTCGCCATCAGTATTACGGTCGCCGTATCCCCAACCGCCATGCACTCTCTCATACCCATCCTTCTGTCTTCCTACATGCCCGTTAAAATCACCCCCCACATACACCTCTTCACTCTCTGGTACACCCATCATCACACGATCGAAGTCCTCCCAAAATTTCTCTTTTACACTATCCTCACATCCTGACTGGGGTGCATACACACTAACGTATATTCAGCACAAAACTCTTCACAATAACTTTAATAGCTATTACTCTATCACTCACTCTCTTTACATCTACCACACATTCTTTCAACTCACTATCCAAATTAACATAATATTATTATAGACGGCTTGAATGCAGGTAGCAAACTATCTACAAGACGCAAGGCTTTTCGCCTGACATTTATGACACGAAGAGTCAGTTCATAACGCGGGTACTATAATAAGTGATTTTCTGAATGTCAATCTTATTTTGTAGTAGGTAAATAAGGTTGACGTTCAGAAAAACATTTTTGTTATTGAACACTTGTTGTCAAAGTAGTAGTAGCTAGTTTAGTTATTGTCTTTTAAGCAGTGACATATGACCAAATGTCTTTACAAATTATGTCTTATGTCTATCCACATAGAGACCAGTCCCCCGCGTGATCCAGTACCCCAAGTTGACTGTACAATTCGGCGAGATGACTCCCTATACAGCAAACCGCAACCGACGATACTTGTACTTCATGAGACAGACGCAAGAGGGCGTGCCCATCCAAGATTGTGAGCGGTTCATTAAGCTCAAGATGCCGGAGTTCTTCCTCACTGGACTCCTCACTGGCAAGGTGCTCATGAGCCTTGGACAGCATTTGAAAGAGGTAAAGCATGTTTATAACGTTTTCAATGCTGGAACACCGGGTACTCATGCCTGTGTGTGAGAGGGAGCGAGCCGTAATCCTCCACTCTGGTCTAGTCTTGGTGAATGCCACATGCCTTTGGTTATAAATAGCTAATTAATATAATTTTTACACTATTTTGTTTTTTACACCATGTTTCTTTCATTTTTAACCGACTTCAGGAAAGGAGGTGGTCCCTTTTTTTTAAGGCTTTGAAATCATCCAATGACTTCTCTCGCTCTGGGTGGAGCGGAAGGGAGTGTCAGACTCTTACTGACTAAAACCCATCCATGTTCCTTCCTTAGCCCTTTATGTTCCGGGGTAGCGGTAACCCATTTGGGACAATCCCTCTTAAGGAGGTGGTCCTATATTAGTCTTTCATTTTAAGTTTGAAAATACTGAATGAACATACATGTTAAACGTAAATGAAGCAAAAGGGATATTTAAGGTGGCATTCTGTAGTTTTGCCTACCCCCATGGAATAAGGCATAAGTTAATTTGTTCAAATGATTTTTCTTGTTCTCAGGCCGCCATCCCGTTGTTCAGAACTCAGTTCCGTGAGATTACAGTGGTCACGGAAGCGACCCATGCGATGCTCTCGAGACAAGTCTCTTTTGCTGGTGGTCACCACAAGATGGCGGATGCCGGGTCACAGGTACTGCTAACAATAATGTAAGAGCCTTTAATTAGTTCATTCATACGAGGATTGTTAGAAGAAACTTAGGGAGTAAATTATTATATAAAATTATTTATTTTCGAAAATAGCTAATTGCTACGACGTCTGGGAATAAGAATATTTGTCTGATTATTTGTTGGTCTCAATGTATGTTCTTTGGTGGTGGAGGTGCAGATGAACGGGCACTTAAGAACCTCCAAAAGTTGACTTTAGATTTTTCTAAGTTCTGGGGTCATAGCGCTTGATGGCGCACCTCTCTCAGTTTGCTCCGACTTTAGGTAAGTCGGTTCACTGTGCAAAGCGATGGCGAAATAAATCGGACTATTAAGCATAGAATGCTAGAACAGTGGATGGATGAACTGGCGGCAGGTCACAGGAACAATATGCGACTAGGCTCCCGCATTCCCCTGGGGAAGATTTATAAAAGCATGGTTAGACCTGCCGTCTTGTGTGGATCAGAGTGTTGAGCCACAAAAAGAATGAATGAAAGGCAATTGCTTGCAGCTGAGATGTGAATGCTAAGAGGGATAAGTGTTCGCAAATGGATAGAATAAGGAATAAGTATATAAGATAAAATCTGAAAGCGACATCGGTGACTGAAAAGTTGTGTGGAAATCGGTTGTCATCATGGTATGTTATGCGGAGAAATGAGGAAAATGTTGTCAGGAAAGTTGTGAGTATGAATGTGGATGGCTATACAAGTAGAGGAAGACCAAAGAAACGATGGATGGATTGTGTGAAAGATGATATGACTAGAAAAGGAGTGACTACCGAGATGACGACTAATAGAGAAGTATGGAAGAAAAAGACATGTTGCGCCGACTCCAAATTGGGATAAGGGCAGGAGAATGATATTTCTGCTGCTCTACTTATTATTCTTTTGAATGTTTTGCTCAGGTGAACTACCTTAGACCTTCGGACTACAGAAGAATGTCCAACATAGCTAGAGGAGAAAATGCCGAAAGAAGGTTAGTGGCCAGTTCTTATTGCGTATGTGAATTTATATTCTCAAAGGATCTCCTTTTTATTTTCTTCTCGAAGTATAGGGCAGTAGAAGACTACCCTTCATATCCTTGGCATAGGCACAAACTACCAGCTCATGATAGCTGGCAGTTTGTGCCTATTACCATAGGGTATATCATATTATAATATTAGGCGATCAGCAAGATGTGCCGTGGGTTCATAGGTACAGTCACGAAGACTTAAATGTATATACAAGCAATATTCAGAAGGGAATTCTCGTAAAATAAGCATTTCAACTTTGTAATACGACAGGTTCGATAAACCTATGGATTCGAAAATGTAATGTGTGTGACAAAACACAAATGGCTTTTGAAATTTGCTTACTTTATACATGTTGCACGTGACTGTACCTATCGCCACTCATTGAGGGTTTTGATGATGGCGGTCCTATGGCCATGTCCTATGGTCCATTGAGTGAAGTCAGTTAAATCTTTTCCCGAGACTCGCCCTGCTTCTTTACCTCGGCGCAGGCGCATTTCTGCTTGATCGCTACTGCAAAGTCTGGCATTCAAGAAATGATTAAATTCTCACCAATAAATTTGGGTACAGACGCCAGCACATCAAGCTATCCCTAACTGTCAAATTTTCTGAATTAAAAATGAACCTTATGTCTTTGCAATAAAGTTGAAATACTATCAAAGACATTTGACAGATTGTGGTAACTTGATGTGCTGGCCTCTGTACAGAACATGATGTGCTGGCCTCTGTGCAAAAATGTTAATGTTTGTAAATTAATCATATATTATTATCTGTAGGTACATCGTTTTTAATGTAAGAATTTATTATTGTAGAATGAAGAACATGCGCTCAAGTGTAGATGAACCGTATTCAGCCTACGCGGATACAGACCCGGTAGGTATTTACTCACGATTATTTATTTTTATAAAGATTATTTTCCTGCATTTTGGATTGAATAATTATTGAAGGCATTGCTGCTCACCTTTCACAAGTGCTTCTTTTTAGTGCAACTACTATAGTTTCGTTTATATCAACTCCACCCAAAGGTCGAGCGGAAACTCCTAAAGATATTTATGTATAAATTTGCATAAAGAATGAGGTATAAATTAAATAATTCTAGTGGATAGTGTGAAATTTTTAGGTATTTATATTGACGAAAGCTTAAACTGGAAAAAGGAACTGACAGCCATAGAAGGTTCAATTAGTTCAGCTTGCTATGCCCTTCGAAGCCTTCGAGATGAGATCTCTATTAAACAGTTAAAAATAGTATATTTTTCACTTGTTGAGTCAAAGCTTAGGTACAGTATCGCTCTATAATAATAAATAATAATAAATCATTTATTTCAGAAATTATCCATATATTGTTAGTACAATGGCGAGCTTAGCTAGTGTTAGTAATAAATAATATTGTATTTAAAACAACTATAATAAAAATAAAGTGGCAGGTCCGGGTGGACTTCCCGATGCTGGCGGCAAATCACTAAACAACTGCATGCAGCCGTATCCAGCGCGCCAACATCGGAGTGTCCCACCCACGGAATAGAAAAAACAGTGGAAGTGCCACGCAGCTACCGCAGCTGTGTCACAATTATGCGGAGCTGCGCAACACCGGCTCAGTCGCGACTAGCTACTTGCTGGGATACGACGTCTCAAACATAACAAAACATATTTCAAACATGGCTTATTGTGCAATCTTTACATGCAATAATGATAGCAGGATAAAAAAAAATATCTTGCGGAGGTGTATCGTATCACCAGTAAGTATAAAACTATGATATATTTCAATATAATTGTTTTTATTGACAAAACCATATTTATTACATTGTTGCGAACTAAAAACTACCTTATGTCCATTGTTCAAAGTCTAAATCAACTTGCTCGCTGTATTGAATATCATCGGATACATTCTAGAAACTTCGACGCTACTCGCATAGGGATGGGACACATTCAAATAGTTTGGTATCGATAAAATATGTACGCTTGCATCACTTGTTAAAATTAAATATAAAACAGTCAAAACGACAACTATTGAACAAATATGTTTTATTTTAAGGACAATAATAAATGTTTTTAATTTACTACTTATCGTTTCATTTAACCATTTTAGCTTTTATTCTAATCGGACTTTGGTCCAAAGATAAAAGATTTGAATAATTACTATGTACAAACATCGACATTAAATTATCGATATCTTGTCCGCATCCCTAGCTGAGTAGAAAAATCGATAACAGGTGCATACGAGTATGACATCTATTTCAATAAAGTTAGCGTGCTAAATAGAGTAAATTGGTTTCAGCGCCCTCTAGCGTTGAGTAGCTGAACTCGTTGTTGATTGCTAGAATTTGATTGTTAGATGGAAAAATGGTCTTCATTGATTGTAACGTGTAAAATAAAAACAACGTTGCCGAGTTGTAATAAGACTTTCTTTTGAACAACAATAAATAAACTTTTCGCCAAAGTTGCATTTATAATTTGTAGCCAATAATATCATCGTTTTCTGTGTATTGCAATATACATTTTAATTTGCAAATGTGTGAGTTTGGCGACACTGGTTCCCGTATTAAGAAAGTCTAAGGGACTTCCACTGTTTTTTCTATTCCGTGGTCCCACCGGTCCACCAGCGCGCGCAGGATGGTGTTGGGACTGTCGCGCGTGCGGCGCATGATAGATGCGCACCGTTTGCGCATGATGGCCGCAAAGCCGTCTGTGTCAGCCGCCGCGAACATTGCGGAGGCACTGCAGTGGCGCGGCAGCCCCATCAGCACCCGGAACGCGTTATTATATTGAACGCGCAGATCGCTGTATGTCCGCTGTGTATAGTTAACCCACAGGCTGCAGGTGTAAAAGGACTGACAGTACGCTTTAAAAAGCGCAACTTTGACAGTCCCCGTGCACCGTGAAAACCTGCGGGCCAACATGTTGCATCGGACAGACAGCGCTCTGCGCTCCCTTTCGATATCCACACTGTCCTTAAGGTCCTCGGTGACCCAGTGGCCCAAATACTTAAATTGCTCGACTTTGTTTAGAGAAACACCACTTAGAGTGAAATTCGGAACGAATGTGTATCGCTTTTTGGGAGGTAGTTATGCGTACAATATTAATACTGCTTTTGTCATACAAAAAAGGGCCATAAGAACCATGGTGAGAATTCCACAATGGGAATCGTGTAAGGAGCACTTTAAAGAACTGCAGATATTAACGGTACCTTGCTTATATATTTTAGCTCACAGACCTCATGAAAAAACTACACAATTTCGAAACACTAGAGAAAAGAAATAAACGGGAAGCTACAAGGCGTAAGGATTTACAATCTTGGATACAACCGCATTTGAAAGTAGTTAGTCATGCTGCAAGCTATCAGTCAATTAAATTGTATAATAAACTACCTGTAGAATTAAAGTCCATTTACAATATAAATAAATTTAAAAATCAGCTGAAGTCATTTCTGATGGAAAAATGCTATTATACACTTGATGAGTTTCTCAGTGATGTGTAGGGACTGTGTCTGGGAACTGTCATGATTGTTAGATTTTTTTATTTTTCCTTGCATTTTAATTATATTTTTTTTTAAGTTTTATTACTTTTTTTTTGACATTCTATGGAATTTTTGTACTTTTATGTAATGTTCTGTTGACCTAATAATTTAATGAACGACATTATGTGTACCTTCTTTTCTTTCTTGACATTTTTATTTTTTTATTTTACCTATGTTAATTTATATGTCGTGTTGTGTTAATTTATAATTACTTAAGACATTTCGATACAGTGTAAAAATTGTTCATGAAATAAATAAATAATAATAATAATATATACTCATTCTTTATGCAAAATAATATTATATATATATAATTAGGAGATGTGTTTTAAGGTCTTATCTTCCGTTTCTAAACCTAATTGGGCATAAAGTTGGTCCTTATAGTAGCAACATTATTTTGTTTTGCGTGAAACATTTTGCTAGCAACGTGGTAGGTTGAAATGTTGCTGGCAACATGTTCCGTATTCATGATAAAGGGAAGCTGTTTTTTAAGAAAAAAGCTTCAACACTGGCCACACTGTGGTGAATCCCGCGCGTGATACCTGATGATAATGCGTGCGTGATGCGATTGTGCACGTGATGACGCATGCGACTGTTCGCATCGATTATTCTAATGACACAATCGGCCCGAACGAATTAGGTCCTTCATCTCGCGCGGGATTCGCTTCAGTTTGGTCACATCCCGTATTTAATGGTCATACTCAAACTGGATCCATAGTAGTCTAAGTAGCTTAGTGTAAATCTGAGTTAATTTAATTGAAATATTCTAGGACGTACCGATGTATAGCGGTTCTTTCCACAATACGGAAGATAGTTCAAAGTCCTCTGCTGATGAAGTCATAACAGATATGGAAGATCTCGTTGGAATTGTTAATTGGTTTGTATAATATTTAATTTTAATGACAGAGAAAATTGTCTATAGAAGGCAATCAAGTGGTGATTGGAAGCTGTAGCGGCATCGACATCACTACATGTGAACTACGCGCCACACTGACGTCACGCAAAATCCTGCATCGCGCAAGCAGAGTTTACCGCGCTACTGGCTTATATACAACATCCCGACATAAATCGTCGGGACAGTGGCCCACCAGACGCAACACCATTTTGCTTCACATTGGGAAAGAGATGGAGTTATGTATCTCTTTCTCACACTGAAGTATTATTAAAATGATACCTACCTACAGCTCTTTGAAGTGGCTCCCCTTTTTTTTTAAAGGTTGGGAAATCTTTAAATTACCCCTCCCACTCTGGGTGGAGCGGAAGGGAGTGTCAAACCCTTTCTGACTAAAACCCATCCATGTTCCTTCCTTAGCCCTTTATGTTCCGGAGTAGCGGTAACCCTTTCGGGCATTCCCGCTTAGAGGTGGCCTCCTGGTTGGCAATTCTTGTATTTTGAAAATTTTTCTCAATCTTATCTCAATATCAGTCTGTCAAAAGTCAATAGCGTTTCCTTACATTTCATTTCATCTGAGATGTGAATGCGACAAGAAACTTAACGTTTTTAACTTTAGGTCGACCGCTTAAGTAAGACCGTTCCTTAGGTAGCTGCGCGGTGCGGGAGGGGTGACAGTTCCGAGACGAATCCGTGAACTAGCGCGTCGCGTCACTGCACCCCTCTGCACCGCGAAGCTACCTCAGTGGTGCTATTCTGTAAAAATCTCATCGTAAAGTGGTGAAACGGGTTTAAAGTGAGAGCTGTCAATAGTCAATAGCAAGTTAAGCCGTTGGTCCCGGCTGCCATTTGTGCATCTTTGACAGTCTTTACGGGTTGTCAGAAGCCCGAAAATCTGACAGCCAGTCTTAACAAGGGGTATCGTATTGCCCAGTTACTGGGTTGTGCAGGTCAAATAGGCAGTCGCTCCATGTAAAATACTGGTATTCAGCTGCATTCAATAGTGTCAATCCCTAAAATTAGATGGAACGACAACACGCTAACTTCACCTAAGTAATCACGGTGAGATCTTTACAGAATCGACCAACAGGAACGGTCTCAGTTGAGCGGTTGATTGAGCTATAAAGGGAAAGGTTCAACCGTGGAGCTCAAATGAACACAATTCTCTTTCACCATACAGGACCATAGAACACATAGAAGGCGAGATCCAGCTCCCCATGCCGAACATACCGGTGTTGACAGAAGAACGAAGCCACACTGTTGGGTTCATCGACCCTGTGCTCGTGGCGCAGCTGGAGGAGGCTGTCACAATGTGGCAGCAGCATATCGATAACACTATCGCAACCTGCTTGGGCAAGGTACGAATAGTAGAGAGTGGGTTTTTTATCATGGATCCGCAACAGATATGATCACTGAGAGAGAGAGAGATAGCAAGATTTGTGGTAAGAAGTATATCTTCTCCGAACGCATTACAACTGCTCTTAAGAGTTTTTTTTTTGTTATATACGAAACTAGCTTCTGCCCGCGACTTCGACCACATGACAATTCTTTCTCTCCGCGTACCGCATCACATCGCATCGCCAGCCGGTTCTATTACTTCTTTTACTGTTCTGTTTGTCTTTTCTTCAACTCCTAAGGGTCGTAGCGTGATGTTAATTAGTTTATAACCTGCCTCAAGAATTGGGCTATCAATGCAATCAAATCCTGGTGTCAGTTCCAGAGATAAGCGCTTCCAAACCAACAAATTATTTGTAATTACTCATATTTATTTTAGTTTTCAAATGAAGTCCTTAAGGATTTTTCTAAATTCTATTTAACTAGATTTTCAAACTACAAGGTAGTGTGGCGACACCTATGCTTGTACATGAGAACTTTATAGACGGGCAGCGACAAAGAGCGATAAGTTTCACCATATATAGATGGCGCCACATAACCCTAAATCGCGCAAACAATGTTTAATGCGATAAAACCAGTAACACCTATGCCTCGAATAAAACAAAATATATTATTATACTGCGACAGTCGTGTAGCCCTAAGCCGAGGTCCCACAGAGGGTGCGTGTAGTCGCTTAGTTTGTAAGTGTTTATAAGCCCTGGCTGGAGGCTACAATTCTTTTGTGGCATCCACAGGCAAGTCCGGTTACGCAGTAGAATGAGAGATGCCGATACAAAAAAAACGTCGTGTAATATAACTCGCCTGCGTACAAGAAGCCCAGTTTTGTTCGACATTCATTTGTTTTGTCTATTCCAAAGTTTTCAATGTTAATTTGTCAACAGACTCGGGAAGGTGATGGTCCAGTGGCTGAGTACAAGTACTGGCGCGAGCGAGACGCAGAGATATCGTTGTTGGTCGAGCAACTCAAACAACCGATGGTGGTGAAAATACTGTCCCAACTGAAAAAAGCCAAATCTCCTTATCTTGAGGTATGGTGGTTTACACGATGTGGTTGCACGGATGGTGTTGTGTCGTTGAGCTTCGTCAGTTGAGCTACCCTTTTATTGATACTGACTGGTACTGTCTGTTGGAACAGGAATAAACAACCTGTAGGCGACACTGTCTCCAAGCGCCCATACACTGTTTTACATTGTTCTAGCCAAAACTCGTGATTTTGACTTTAAAAAAATACGAATATCCTTTCATTAAAAAAGATTTTGAAAATACAGGGGGTATTTTGTTTTTTTTTTTTGAGGGTGAGAAATCATTAAATGACTCCTCCCGCTCTGGGTATGCGGAAAGGAGTGTCAGACTCTTACTGACTAAAACCCATCCATGTTCCTTCCTTAGCCCTTTATGTTCCGGGGTAGCGGTATCCCTTTCGGACAATCCCTTCTTACCCGGCAGGCTTGGTTTTACCATTTTGTCGCAGATGCAATAAAAATGACGATAACAGGCAGTTATTGCAATCAACGAAAAATGAATGATTTTGATTCATAATAATGGCCCTTAAAGGTCGCGAGAAACTGCGGGCTGTTGGAAGCAGATAAATTAGTTCTATTATTTCGTACTAACTTATCATTCCGCCTTTAATATTAAAAATTTATTTAATTACAGAATTTCACACACTACAAGGCAAGACTAGTGGAGCAATACAATATGGCGAATGATAATTTAAAGTTCTTGTCCACTTTGATGCGTTTCTTTACGGTAAGTATAACGTTATTCAGAACTTAGTTTAATCCGCGTCTAGGTTTGAAAACATCAAATGTACCCTAAAAGTGGAACTTATGCAAATACTGAAATCACAAATAGAATTTTAAAAAGCAGTGATAGCCTAGAGCTGTGACCGTCGGACTGCCAAGTCAAGGGTCTCTAGTTCGAACTCAGGCAAGCACCTCTGATTTTACGGATTCATGTGCGTATTGCATAATTATCACTTGCTTAAAAATCGGTGAAGGACAACATCGTGAGGAAACCAGCATGTCTGGGAGATATTTCTCAACAGCATGTGAAGCTAAGTCAGAGGCCCATGGGCAGCTCAAAATCTTTGACACCAGGTTAGTCACTAACCACACGAAAAGAAGAAGAAGACAAATACAATTTTTTATCAGACACATATAGTGTGCTAATAAAACCACTTCCCTGACTACATTAAAGTATAGCTACTCTTCGAGTTTTAAATGCTTGTCAAAATCCTTTCAGGTCATAGAAGACGACTCAACGCTACCCCAACTGATAGAAATCCTCCCGGAAATGGTGGAGAGTATCTATATGATGTGGGTGCTGTCCAAAGGGTACCGTTCTGACGAGACCATGGTGCCTCTGCTTTCCAGAATCTCGTGGGCTCTTAATGCCAAGCTAGAGAAGACCCTCGATGTGCATAAGCTTTTTGAGTAAGTTTAGTTGACTTTTTAACTGAGTTGAAAAAGGAGGGGTTATCAATTCGGTTGTATTTTTCTATGTCTGTTACCTTAAGACTCTTTACAGGAACTTTTTATAAAAAAAGACAAGCGGCTTCTAAAAAAAAACACTAAGCTTAATTTCTGAGGTCGGTGGCAATAAAGAACAATACAAAACTAACTAGACTCTCGAAATTATTTTTAACCTTGTAGTGTTTTTTTTAAGTCTGGGGTGGTGGTTTCTCCCTCACAAAACTGGTAACGAATAAAATTATTTATGTTTAGATTTTTCTCAAACACCTATTACAGTATGGAACAGCTCCTATTTTTTTCGCGATTTCAGGGTTCATGCGATAGTAAAAGTTGTTCGTAACGATGCGTACAATGCTCCCTCGAAATTCTTTAACACCTTATTATCAAGTAATCTAAACGCAATTAAATTTTTTCAGCAATCCCAACCATGTAGTACTAGCCCTGGCCCGAAACGGACAGAAAATTATGGAGATGTGGCACAGGTTGTACAGGGAGACTCGACGCAGCATAGAGCTGAGTAACAAGGGCGCGCGCTGGGAGTTCGATCAGCCGCTGTTGTTCACGCAGACTGACTACATGGGCACTGTAGCTAGAGATCTGGGGGATGTGGTGCAGGTAGATATCAACCCTATGTCTATAAGTGTAAGGTAGCTAGTTCTTCGTAACATTGTAGCGTGCTGGGATCTGAAGGATGTGGTGCAGGTAACTATCAACCTTACTTCTATTACAGCAAGGCAACTAGTGCTTAGTAACAGAGGGATGCGTTGGGGTTTCGATTAGACGCAGTTGTTTACGCAGACTGACTACATGGGCACTGTAGCTAGAGATCTGGGGGATGTGGTGCAGGTAGATATCAACCCTATGTCTATAAGTGTAAGGTAGCTAGTTCTTCGTAACATTGTAGCGTGCTGGGATCTGAAGGATGTGGTGCAGGTAACTATCAACCTTACTTCTATTACAGCAAGGCAACTAGTGCTTAGTAACAGAGGGATGCGTTGGGGTTTCGATTAGACGCAGTTGTTTACGCAGACTGACTACATGGGCACTGTAGCTAGAGATCTGGGGGATGTGGTGCAGGTAGATATCAACCCTATGTCTATAAGTGTAAGGTAGCTAGTCCTTCGTAACATTGTAGCGTGCTGGGATCTGAAGGATGTGGTGCAGGTAACTATCAACCTTACTTCTATTACTGTAAGGCAACTAGTGCCTAGTAACAGAGGGATGCGTTGGGGTTTCGATAAGACGCAGTTGTTTACGCAGACTGACTACATGGGCACTGTAGCTAGAGATCTGGGGGATGTGGTGCAGGTAGATATCAACCCTATGTCTATAAGTGTAAGGTAGCTAGTTCTTCGTAACATTGTAGCGTGCTGGGATCTGAAGGATGTGGTGCAGGTAACTATCAACCTTACTTCTATTTTAATAAGGTAACTAGTGCCTAGTTACAAGGGGACGCGTTGGGGTTTCGATAAGACGCAGTTGTTCACGCAGACTGACTACATGGGCACTGTAGCTAGAGATCTGGTGGATGTGGTGCAGGTACATATCAACCCTATGTCTATAACTGTAAGGTAGCTAGTCCCTCGTAACAAGCGAACGCACTGGGAGTTCGATCAGCCGCTGTTGGTCACGCAGACTGACTACATGGGCAATGTTGCTAGAGATCTGGGGGATGTGATGCTGGTAGATATCAACCCTATGTCTATAACTGTAAGGTAGCTAGCCCCTCGTAACAAGCGAACGTGCTGGTAGTTCGATCAGACGCTGTTGTTCACGCAGACTGCCTACATGGGTACTGTAGCTAGAGACCTGGGGGATGTGGTGCAGGTAGATATCAACCCTATGTCTATAAGTGTAAGGTAGCTAGCCCCTCGTAACAAGCGAACGTGCTGGTAGTTCGATCAGACGCTGTTGTTCACGCAGACTGACTACATGGGTACTGTAGCTAGAGACCTGGGGGATGTGGTGCAGGTAGATATCAACCCTATGTCTAATAGCATAGAGTAGCTAGTCCCTCGTAACATGGGAGCGCGCTGGGACCTCAGGGATGTGGTGCAGGTAACTATCAACCTTACTTCTATTTAAATAAAGTAACTAGTGCCTAGTATTTATTTATTTATTTATTCATTCAATGCACAATGTACACAACCAATTTTACACGTTAGCTTAAAACTAGTGAGTACATGACCCTGTTAGGGCGCAGCAAGACAACTTAAAACTAATATTGAGTAATATCTGTTTTATCTTAAATCGTTTACATAGATTATTATGCACTTTCACATTTAAATATTTTATTAATTAAACTTATATCTAGCATTTCATTTCAAGTAGTAACAAGGGGACGCGTTGGGGTTCGGTCAATCAGTAAATCTAATTATGGTAATTCTGTTTTTTTCAATCTCAACAAAATATCACCATTGTTAAAACTAAGTCCGAAATTATACAAGCGAATATCTTCATTAATTTTAATGTTCAGTTTTATAACTATGTCGTCTCTGCCAGGTCCTAATAGACTACGAGCGTATATTCGGACTAGAATTAAAATCGATCATCAGCGATCCAACACAGATCGACGACGTGCGCAAACGCGTCAAGAACCTCGTCTATCCAATCAGAACGATTGACTTCAGTGTGTTCGTCTTCGATAATAAGGAGAACTGGGATGTTATCATGGGAGACTTCTGGACCGAAGTCAGGTATCTAGAAGAAGAGGCCAAGAATTATATTAATCAGAGTTTCGGGAATTTAAGGTGAGTTTGTGCGCTGTATTTCTATTTATCGGTTATAAAATGTTGTGGCTGCCCTGCTGCGAAACGAACGAAGCAATTTGAATAGTGTGAATACGCTCAAAAACGCATAAATAGCTGTGTAAATAAGGGGTTTGGCCAGTGGCATACTGTTTAGAAGAAATAAGTCATGCGATATCACCCAAAGACTGCCAGCTTGACGGACAGCCAATAACCATGTTGTTTATTACTAAAACAAAAACTTTTGACGATATAAACTTTATTAAAAAAAAATCTCTAAAACAAAATACATGAAATCTTTTATTACATAGGTATATATAGGTACACACATAGGTTAGACAAGAAGTGATCTTAGGGTGGACTTTATCAGGGCACGCCACGATAGTGGCGGTAAGGCCCCTCTTTGAGGAGTGGCTAGAGAGGCGTCACGGCGCCCTCACCTACCGCCTGACGCAGGTCCTCACCGGACATGGGTGTTTCGGGAGGTTCCTGCACATCATCAGGCGGGAGGAAACGCCCGGGTGTCACCACTGCGAGGATCGCCCAGAGGACACGGTAGAGCACACGGTGCAAACCTGCCCCGCATGGGCAGAGCACCGCCGTGTCCTCGTAGAGGCGATCGGCGGCGGCGACCTCTCGCGCCCGGCCCTGGTGCAAGCCATGGTCTGGGGCGAGAGGGAGTGGGAGGCAGTCACCTCCTTCTGCGAAAAAGTTATGCTCGCGAAGGAGGTGGCGGGATGGGAAAGAGTAAGGTCCTCCCGTCCCAGCCGCCGCGGGAGACGCTCCGGGCGTCGGGAGCCACGTGACGACTCCCGGCCACCTCCAGCGCGGGCCTGCGGACGGTGAGTAATGGGCGACTCACCGTCCGATCAGCACCAAGCCCGTGCCGTACGGCGCGTATATGTTCCACGCGCGCCTCAAAGAGATGTCAGCATATGAAGGGGCCCCTCAGGGCCAAGCCTGCCGGGTAAGCGGTATGTCCGAAAGGGTTACCGCTACCCCAGAACATAAAGGGCTACGGAAGTAACATGGATGGGTTTTAGTCAGTAAGAGTCTGACACTCCCTTCCGCTCCACCCAGAGCGGGAGCAGTCATTGGATGATTTCCCAGACTTAAAAAAAAAAAAAAAGGGTGGACTTTATCGGTTAGACAAGAAGTGGTCTTAGGGTGAATTTTCTTTCTTCGTGTGGTTAGTGACTAACCTGATGTCAGACTTTTTAACCAAATTCGTCATAAAGCAATGGCAGATTGACATCAAGAAAACAAAAGTGACGGTTGGTTCTAGAAGGCGGCAATTACTAACTAATTTCAACAAACCCGTTATATCTATATTTTTTCTCCCTCTAGATCTTCAGAAGAAGCACTGACAATACTACTAAAGTTTCTCGATTTCGACATTCGCGAGTCGATCAAAAAGCAACTGGCCACCAAATTCGACCTCGTAATGAGACAGTTCATTAAGGAGATCACTATTATTGAGGATAAGTTCACTGTGAGTAGTAAAGGATCTTTTTTATTAAACACTAGCTGACCCGACAAACGTTGTCCTGTCTTAACTATGATACCTAACCTACCTAACTACCCTATCTACCCTACCTACTCTACCTACTCTACCTACTCTACCTACCCTACCTACCCTACCTACCCTACCAACCCTACCAACCCTACTCTACCTACCCTACCTACCCTACGCTCCACTTCGTCCGTGTGGTAATCAACTATACCATAAGGCCTTGCCTATCCTCTTTTTATTCCATAGACGTCCGTAGGTGTGTCCGCATTCTTTTTTTAAATATGGCAGCCTTGTGCAGAGATATTAGCTGTTTTACTTGCCTTACAGTGGTATTATTTTGGATATTTTTAAAATAATTGAAAAGGGGTTGTTCATTGTGTTGTAATAAAAAATGAGACTCTCACAGACAAAATAAAACAGACCAGCGAGAACAACATATAAGTCGTACAAAACATTTGGTTCCTTGATGGATTTGCGACCAGAATCTCTAGCATAGAAAGTCAAACTGTAGCCCATACTCTAAACAAATCGTTGAATGTTATAATTTAAAATGTATGGTAATTCTGGAATAGAATATTAAACTTGAGAGGTGCCAAGGGACACCCGGATGGAAAATTAAGTTATAATAATCAAAAAAAATCTGATCTAAAATTAACCAATCATAAAATATTGATTAAAAAGACAGAATATTATTATTATTATCATATTTTATTCCAAGAAAAGTGTCGTTACAACTTTTGGTCTTAATTTTTTCCGTCTAGCCCCCTTTCGCAACGCGCGATAAGGAACTTCGTTCCAAAATTCATAATTCTCTGTGAAAACAGCGTTATCGGAAAAACCCACCGCTTCTCCGCTACCACCCACCGGTTGCTGGCGCCATCTACTGGGCCAGAGCGCTCTTCAACAAGATGAAACAGTCTATCATGAAGTTTCAAAAGGTATGCAATTCTACTTGTTTATGTTGAGACGGCGGCATGGACATTATAAGTTGGTATTATATTAAGTACAGGGTGTAACCGAAATGGTATCTTCTTCTTCTTCGTGTGGTTAGTGACTAACCTGGTGTTAGAGTTTTAATGCTGCCCATGGGCCTCTGACTTAGCATCACATGCTGTTGAGAAATATCTCTCAGGCATGCCGGTTTCCTCACGATGTTTTCCTTCACCGATTCTAAGCAAGTGATAATTATACAATACGCACATGAATCCGAAAAATCAGAGGTGCGTGCCTTGGGTTCGAACTCGAGACCTATGACTTGGCAGTCCGCCGGTCACACCACTAGGCTATCACTGCTTTTTTACAGAAATGGTATATACCTACATACAAAAGCCTATGTTAGAGACCAAACTGAACAAGTGTTACTATGGGAACAACTCCGAAATCGTGAAAAAAAATCTGCTGTTCTATACATTTTTGGTCACGTGACTTGACAATATGTAGGGAACAGCAGATTTTTCACGATTTCGGAGTTTTGATGCTGTGTAGTTATAAACTGCCTCGTTGGTCTAGTGATCGCAAACGCTACTGCTGAACATGAGGATTCGATAGCTTCGATTCCTAGGTCGGACAAGATGTTATTGGGTGTTTACATTAGGAATTTCAAATTATGCAGCATGATGTTTTTTTTTTTTTGTTTTTTTGTTTTTGTTTTTTGTTTTTTTTTTTTTAAACCAGATGAGATCGGCGTTTCTAAACTGCCTACTCTGAGAAGGAAGGCCGAAGAGGGTTTACTGTAAGAACAGTTCATCTTCATCAAAAAAATTCCAGGTCCCAGAACTAAACGACTGCGAACAAAAGAAAGAAGCCTTCAAGCAGTACAAGGCGTTCTCCAAAGCAATCAAGGAATACGAAGAAACCAAGTACAAGGAATGGGTGCACGGAGCCGCGTACTTTGTTGACAATATGATGAAGAAGAATGTCCTCAAGGTCGAGTTTAAGGTTGAGCCTGGTATGTTATCATTATATTTATTTTGAGTCACACTTATGGTTTTTTACAACCTAACTCCATTGAAACCTATGATCGGTGCCTGTCGCTGGTATGTTAAATATTTATTTTAAGGCTAGCACACAAAACTGCGAATGTGACGTTGCAACGTACGATTTTGCGAGCTTGAGGCTCGGCATGTAGGTAAATGGTTGGTAGTTTTTTGAGTTGCGAATTCGCATCGCGTTGCATCGCACTTTTGTGTATGAGCCCTAAGAATCACTATTTTGGTTTTGTACAGACGCCAGCACATCAAGCTATCCCTAACTGTCAAATTTTCTCAATAAAAAATGAACCTTATGTCTTTGCAATAAAGTTGAAATACTATCAAAGAAATTTGACAGATAGTGGTAACTTGATGTGCTGGCCTCTGTACAACCGAAGTCCATTGAAAGCTATGATCGATGTTAGCCAGTCGGTAAGTCGGCCCATGTCCAGTACGTTAAAACAAATGAAAACTCTTTTGTCGTTACTTCCAGAGTAATAACAAAAGAGTTTTTATCTGTTTTTTTGCACATTTAGTTACATAATGCAATTTAACTGCTTTCCGAGGTTGGCCGAGGATGGGTGACCATCTTTACATACCGAGACTCTTCCATGCCTCGGAAAGCATATTAAGCCGTTGTTGGTCCCGGCTGTCATTTGTTCATCTTTGACAGTCATTACGGGTCGTCAGAAGCCCGAAAATCTGATAGCCAGTCTCACCAAGGGGTATCGTATTGCCCAGTCACTGGGTTGTGTAGGTCAGATAGGCAGTCGCTCCATGTAAAATACTGGTATTCAGCTGCATCCGGTTAGACTGGAAGCCGACCCCAACATAGTCGGGAAAAGGCTAGGCAGATGATGAATTACATAAGTAATGCGAATTGAGTAAATGATTTTGATTTGTTTATTTTGCAAGCAAACGAAAGTAAAGAGGATGGTAAGATTTTTTATGTAAACCTACACAATTTTTTCGTTGCTGTGTTCATGGTATTTTTATGCTTAATTTTCTAAATACGATTTATTGCGGTAAGCGCACCATCTTAATATATTTTTCATGCAAAAAAAAGGATAAATTAGAACCATAATATTATGTTCAACAGTTAAATTGTTTTTTTTAACCCCCACAATATTTTTGAAGCGGCGGCTAGAACGACCGGACGCGGTATGGAGTTAACAGCGGCCGGTCGAGCGCACGTGGAACGAAAGAAGAAAACCACGGGATCCAAGACTTCGCTGCAGCCTACTGACATAGTCAACAAGGAGATCGCTGAGAAAAGGAAAAGGGACAAGGCGTGTAAGTACCAATGCTTTTTGTATGAATAAAAACCGGCCAAGTGCGGCAACAGAAATAAATCATCTCTGAAGATTTCAACTGCCTAACTGTCACGGTTCATGAGACATAGCCTGGTGACAGACGGACAGACAGACAGCAGAGTCTTAGTAACTCGTTTCACCCTTTGGGTACCGAAACCTAAAACTTCATAATCCTGAAGAATTTGAATAAAAACTTGTCTTTGTGCTCAAAAATAACCCCTTTTATATTAATTACCGTTAGGTATATCCAAGTTGGTAGATACTCGGCTTACCCATAAAAACTGAATTAAGAAACATGC